>JARQAB010000003.1:2211218-3411218 GCA_036172955.1 Meloidogyne arenaria | reverse complement strand
CCAAAAGGGGTTTGTCCCCGCCCTTTGGTTCTGAGGGCGGGGACAAAATTTTCGAATTTTGACCCAAAATTCGACTTATATGGTACTCTGACATGCGCTGAGTACGAATCCGGTGTCAGAAAAATTTTTAAAAATTTCCCCGGTACGTTAGAGTCTCATAAAGTTTTGCGACATTTTGCCAATTTGGCTATAACTTTTTGAGACTCAAGTGGACCCCCAACATATTATACCTTTTTCTGACCGCCAGGGGACGCTCTTTCGATCTGGCTATCGAAATCGAGTTTCAATTCACGTTACAAAAAGTCGACTTTTCGACCCCGACTCTTTGACCCATAACACCCCCAAAAGTTCACCCGAGACTCTAGTGTCCAACACCAAATATTTTTCTAACATCCCACACTACAATATCACTCCCAGGCCCCAAGACCCCCCACTTCTCAAAGACGCGTTATAACGCGTTGAAATATTCATCCGGCCATTTCAGTGCCACACTCAAGTGCGGCACCAAAATGGCCTATCCCAAAAAATTCCCCATAGTCACTTACCTAATACCCCCCAGGTCCGATCTTAATCCTCCCAACCGTTCCCGAGATATACCTTAAAAACAACGTTTTGTCCGACAAAATTGGACAATTCACGGACATTCGGTGAATTTTTGCGCGCCCATAAGTCCCCGGGACTTCACCCGATTTTCAAAATTTTTTTTTTGTTGAAACCCCCTAATAGTAGACCAGGCCCCTCTAAGCAGACCCTTTCCGCTCCGACTTCTGGTTCACGAGATAGGTACGTGACCGCGGCCGTTTCGGTGCCAAGACTTCATCGCAGGAAAATCTCTATAGTTTTCCTGGATGCCCCGTAAAAAGTACCCCCCAGGATGTCAGGCTTCGGGGAAGCTGCCGGCCTTCGGCCGGCAGATATGAGTTTTTAAATTTAATTGAGCTTAATATTTTATATAATATAATTTAAATTAAAAGTTTTAAAATTTTAAATGGAAATGTCTTTAAAACCCCGGAAAATCGAACCGAAAATCGATATTTTATGTAAACCAAAAGCGAAAACCAAATTTTAAAAACGAGTAAAACCGAAAACTGGGTGCCCAGAAAATGAGAGAATGGAGAGAGATTTAAAAATTAAGCTTTACTTAAATAAATATAATTTTGGAGGAAAAATTTACTTTAAATATTTATTAGCCTTCAACAAGGCTCGAAATTTTGATTCGTTCCCAAAAAAGACCTAAAATTTAATAAAATTGGAGAGAATTTTAAAGAAATGTTGGGCAAAAAATAAATTATTTTAAAGGGAATTTAGTTCCTTAATTGTAATTTTTACAGGATTCTGTATCGAAAATGAGCTGGAAAGTGGCCACTCAAGCTTCTTCAATTGCATCAACATCTGCAGATCCGGCTTCTTCAATTGCATCAACATCTTCAGCTGCCCCTGGTGGATCATACAAAGAACGACTTTTTGATGTATTGCCAGAGGGTGTATTTCCTATCCTGTCCAAGATTAGAGATAAGAGTAAGAGTAAATCTATTGGATTTTTAGTCTAAAATTTTTTTTATCAAATTAGAACGAAATCTGGGATACACAAGTTATGTGGAGACGGAAGTATGGGAGAATGAGAAAGCTGGATTAGTTACCGTGACTGGCAATGTTCAACGAATCATGCGAGAAAGTATTACACGTGCTCGTGTTTATGCGACTAAGTTCATGAAGTTAAATAAATTCGGGGACATCAGCAAAACGAAATTAATTGTGGATGTTCTTCCGGTAACAAAACTTTAAATTTTCGTCCAGTAAAAAACTTAGGCTACCCAAATTTTGTGAATTTAAAAAATGATTTTTAAAAGATATAATTGTTTAACGGGCATAATTTTTGGTTAAAATGGTCGCGATTAAGATGACCAAATAAATCACAAATATTAGTGAAAGTGAAAACCCTCCAAGGATTAAAAGACTAAAGAGCCTTATCCCCTTGGGAAACGAGGATAATAATAAACTCTAAAATTTATAAAATTATTGGGCTCTCTGATTTATTTACGGTTAAAAATCATTTTTCAAACTCGCAAGTATCTATTTAGAACATTTTTGATTAACACAGGGCTCGGATCGGAATGTAAGTAGTACAAAATGTTTAATTTGGACAAAAATACAGTTTCAAATTCTCTTATATTTCTGTATCCTTACAAAATATCGCACTATTAAAATATCGCTAGTCCAAAAGTGTTAAAATATCGTAACGGGTAAAATTTGTTAAAATATCGCCACGGCCAGAAAGGGTCAAAATACCGTGACGGGTAAATTTTGTTAAAATATCGCTACGGCCAAAAAGGGTTGAAATATCGTAACGGGTAAACTGTCAAAATTTAGATTTTTTAAATTATGAAAAGTTCAATTGAGCACTAATAAGTGATTTTTCTGATTTTTATATTCGCGGAAAAAAGTTTTTGCTGCTTCGGAGGGTAGGCCAGGCATTTCTAGCGGAACGTCTGCGTCGGCTTAACGTTTTTGGCCGTGGCGATATTTTAACGCGGTCGATTTGTAAGCACTTCTACTTCTAAAATAAGTACGAATCCGAGCCCTGGATTAAAATTAAAATAAATTTTTTAGACTTAAAAATTTTAATATTTTAGTCTTTCATGAGTAGGGATGGCCCTAGTGCCTCTGCAGGGATTTTAACATCCATGTTGTCACGTGTCTTGGAAACTCCTCCACTTAATAGTGAGTTTTATTGATTAGAGACAAGAATTTTATGCATTAAAATATGCAAAATATGCCCTATAAATGCATGGAAAAATACATAAATATGCACGAAATTATGAGAGAAGAATACAATTTATGCCCAGAAATTTTAAAAATTTTTAGTCATAACTTTCTATTAAGAATACTCCCTTTTTAGTTTTTAACTCGAGGAAGTGAGTATCTTTACTCAGTTGGAAATTTTGAGATAGACCGTTTCGGGGGCGAAACATTTCGAGATGGGGCGTTTTAGGGTCATTTATTATAATTTGACAAATGTTATTTTCCCCAAAAACCTCAAAATATGCATTATGCAACAAAGTTTGAAATATGCAAGAATATGCATTATATGCAACTAGAAACCCCAACTAAAGTTTTCAGAAACCATTTCTAAAGTTTTTTTAGTTTTTTATGCATAAAATTAGCATAAAAATCCTGTCTCTATTAATAATTAAAAAAATTATAAGATAAAGAAAAATATTAATATGAAGGGAATTTTTTAAATAAAAATCCGCAAAAAATTATCAGTCACAATTTTTTGACTCCAAAAATTGAACATTTTTTGTTTTTATTCAATTCTTTATGTTTCTCTCCCAAATGTCTTTGTTTCGGATTTTGGAAGATTTTATTCTAAAAACTACAAGACCCATAAAAAATCCTCGTAATCCTCAAAAGACCACAAAAATCGGAAAATCCGCATTTTCAAAAATCCTCATTGACCTAACAAAGAATCCATAATTCTTTATAAAAATAAAAATTTTGAGAAAAATAATTTAAGGGTAAGGAAAATAGAAATCCTTTTTTGTAGAATAATCCCCTTCCTTTTGTCCTAAATTTTTCTAAAACTTAAAATTTATTTAACTTTAAAAGAAATAATTTTTTTTAAAATATTAGATTGCGCTATCTTGGCTGAGATTGATTTTTATGGGAATTTGGGTGCAGTATCCGGTATCGGTGCAAAACTTAAAGCCGCAAAGAGGTGCGGAATCCACACGATTCTTATGCCCTATACCATGACAAAGGCATGGAATAAAGTTGATAAGGATTTGACCAAAAATTTTACATTAAAAATTGTGAACAAATACCAAGATGCTTTTGAGTTCATTTTTCCGGGCCTCGCTAATAAACTGAGAAGGAAATAAATAAAAATTTTTTTTAATTTTTGAAAAATCTCTCAAATATTTATTGAAAATTATTAATTTTGGCTCAATTATTCTTTTATTTTATTTTCATTCTTTTATAAATACACTCACTTTTAGATACCAGAAGTGGGTCGGAATTCCGACTTCCGGCGTTTTTTTCCTTCCGATTTCCGAAAAAAAATTGATTTCCGATTTCCGAGTTCCGACTTTTGAGCCATTTCCGATTTCCGACAGTTCCGATTTCCGACACCTCTGACTGTTCCGACCCACCCCTGCTAGATACACCTCATTTACAAATCACTTTTTAAATTTTTTTATTGGGTGGGAGGAGCTGTCTCCTCCCAATTTGAGATAAACCTAATTATAAGATACCTCTTTTTTCAGTCCCCTTGAATTTATCTAAAAGTGAGGGTTTTTCATTTCTTCAATTAAAAATATTTGCCAATCTCCCTTCTCTCAAATTCTACTTTCTAGCTTATTTTATAGTAAATTCTCTCCTCTATCAAATGATACCAAATTTGCCAAAAATGATTCATCCATTCACGAGTTTGATTTTTTCAAAGTTTTTTTTTTGTCTTGAGGGAGAACAGTTAAAAATAAATTTTATTTTTCTTTTTTTAATTAATTATTTCCGTCAATTAATTAATTAATTAAATATTGGGTTTGATTGCCTAATTAACAGGTTAATAAATAATTGTTAAAAATAAATTTAAAAAATTAATTGGGAGTAAACCCAAGAGATCGAAAACCACAAAGATCAACGTGGGGGAGCAGAAATTCTGAAAAATATTCTGAAAAAATCAGAAAAAAATTTTTCACTTAAAAAATTTTTAAAAATTTACAGTACTTCCCAACCTTCTTCCCCCATTGGATATGGAACTTGTCTACTTTCTAAAGACCCTGAGGTATTCAAAGAATGTACTTCTGATGAATTTAAACGGCCAGAACAAACAATGGCGCAGGGGTTAAAGAGGCACGCCGTTAATTTGGTAGTGGATTTTTGGATTATTTTAGTAGATAACCTCTTATAGTGGACCTTAGTTTAAATACCTTCTATTTTATAGACAATCAACTCTCAATAGAAGCGACCCAAATATCAGAGTGAAATGTCGCTTATAACGAGAGTCTACTACCAGGATTCCCTCTATTTAATGAACAAAAAATTTTAAAATTAATTTCACAGTTACACTTCTTTGTAGAAGACTGGTTTATTTCTGCTTTACTTGGCTGTATAACTGCAGCACTTTCTATATCAGTAGATGTTAGCTATGAATATTTGAATCATTGTGAGAGAGCTTTCTGAAAATCTGATAATATATACTTAAATTTAGAAATTTCTGAAAATCAGAATTGTTCTGAAAAATCAGAATTTAAAAATCAGAATTTTTCTGAAAAACCAGAATTTTTCAAAATTCTAAAAATTCCCTAGATCGCGCTGTCCTCTTCGACTTTGCCCGTTTCTTGGGTTGGTTATCTAGGATTTTTTGTTACAGCAGCGTCTATTAAGTAGAGACCGGACCGATACGATATATCGATAAAAAATATCGATGTCGATATTATCGATAAACGATACCGATATTATCGATCGATAAATTTTTTAATTTTTTCGATATTTTTCGATACTCGATATTATCGATCGATCACTCAAGTCCGGTCTCTACTATTAAGCACCTAAAAATCTGAGATTTTCCAAAGAGGTCTCTAAAAGCGTTAACTATTTTCTTTAAAAATTTCAGAATTTTTGGTTTCGTATTTCAGAAGTTCTGGTCAAAAATGTCAGAATTTTCGATAAAAATGTCGATTTTTGGCAGTTTTTAACCAGAACTTTTGAAAAGGAAGATCAAAAATTCCGAAATTTTTATGAGAGATAGCTAACAGTATTAGAGACTTTTATACAGAATTCCACATCTCTAGGTTCTTTTTTCCATTTGATATATTTTTATTTCCAGGGACCATTCGTCCATATGGGGGCAATTGTTGGTAAAAAATATTTTAAAAATTCGAATAAAAATTTAAAAAATTATAGGCCATCTACTAAGTAAATTAACAAAAGCATGGCAGAGCACAGCATTTTTCTCGAACGAGGGGAGAGAAATAGAAATTCTGACTTCTGGTTGTTCTGTTGGAATTGCTTGTACTTTTAGTTCTCAAGCCGGAGGTTAGGGGTGGTTTAAACATTAATTTACAAAAAAGTTTGGTACTTTTCCGTTATGACGTAACCCCATAAATTAATGTTCAAAATGTCATATATAGTGTAGAAAAAGGTGCTGAGTCGAACGGTACCACTCTTTTTTCACGGAGATGCCTGTGGACCGAGATATATGGCTCGAAATAGTCAAAAACCATAGTCAGTAGTAGGCTAAATTTTGGGGTGAAAAATTCGATTTTGCAAATGATAGCTCATTCGAAAGAGCTCCTCGAGCTGAGTCGAATGACATCAAAATCAACGCGATTTAACAAGTTTGGGCAAACTTATGATTGTTTTCGATGATTTACGTTGACCATTTTGAGCTTGTTCATCTCGTCACAGAATCAAGATCTCGAGCTGATTTTGGTGTCATTCGACTCAGCTCGAGGAGCTCTTTCGAATGAGCTATCATTTGCAAAATCGAATTTTTCACCCCAAAATTTAGCCTACTACTGACTATGGTTTTTGACTATTTCGAGCCATATATCTCGGTCCACAGGCATCTCCGTGAAAAAAGAGTGGTACCGTTCGACTCAGCACCTTTTTCTACCCTATATATGACATTTTGAACATTAATTTATGGGGTTACGTCATAACGGAAAAGTACCAAAAGTTTAGAGTGCATATAAAATCATAATATTTTGCATGGACCTCCTAAATAGTCCTATCACCTTGAGTAAAAATTTCAGAATTTCTGTTCAGAATTTTCAAGTTAAATGTCGATTTTTGTTAGCTTATTGACCAGAACTTCTGAAATACTCAACCAAAAATTCTTATTAGTTTTTAGCTTCTATATCTTTTAAATAAAGCTAGCTATCCTTTAAATATATTTTAGGTTTTGATGGATAATTTCCTCCTCTATCAAATGATCTTTAAATATTATAGAATGTTTCGGATTTTCCTGTATAAAATTTTAATAATTGAACTCAAGTTCATCATAAGTTCATCATGAACCGATTTAGTTCCTTCTTTTGTGGTTGGTGCTTGGCTCCGAGTGACAAATCAGTGAATAATAGTTCACCTACATTTGTTTAAAAAAAAAGTTTTGACAAAAATGTAATTGACTAATTGATCATAATACTTAAAGTAAATTTTAAAATTATTTGAAAAATTTTTTAAGATTGTTGGGAAAGGGAAGGTTATTGTTATTTTAAATCAGCAAAATTATCTTGGGGGAGGCATTTAGAATGTGTGGAAATATTTTGGAGAAGGGTCAAAAAAGAAGAGAAGGCGAAAAAGGTAGATGGGGATTATAGTGGAAGATTTGTAAAAATAGATATTATAAATTGAAATAAGAGAGCAACTGAATATTGCCTATGGGTCTAATTTGAACTAGGGCAAATAAAATGTCTGGGAAAATTTGATTTCTTAATACAAGAGAATGTTTTTATAAAGGCGAATAACTAACCCAGAATAGACCAATCCCTAAAAATTTGATTTTTAATTTTCTTCTAATATAACAATTTTCTAAATTATTTGATTGTAAATTTTTATTGATTTTAAGTTTTAGACTCTAGATATTTTTTTGTTGAAATCTCTGATCAAAAATTCTGAATTTTTTATAAAAATAATTAGAATAAATATAATTTTAAAAATGTCAACTAAACAACAAAAAAATAATTTGATTGGAAATAATAATAATTTGGATAAAAATGGTATTTTAAAAATTAACATAAAGAAAAATAATAATAACTAGGGATCGGATTTGTATTGAAATATATTTTTTTTCCTAAATATATTATGCCGAGAAAAGCCCAAATATGCAATTAGTTTTTCGATATTATGATTTTGAACGAAGTTACATTTCAATATATTTCAATATTTTTCCAATTTTCCAGTTATTTCAATATTTTCCACTTTTTTCAGATTATTTCAATATTTTTGCATATTTTTACCAAATTTTGGGATTTTTCATTAATTTTAGGAAAAAAAGTGAAGAAATCTAACAGATTGAAAACCAAAATTCTCAAAATTTTCGCCTGCGGCGCTGAAAAAGGGATATTATGGCCCATTATTCACTACAGTGCCGTTGCCTTTACACTAATTATTCCCTAGAATGGCGCCCAAAATTTCCCAATTAACAAAAACCTCAATTGTTTAACGGAACAAAATCCCCACAAAGGCCCATCCCAAAATGTTTTTCACTCAAAATGTCCCACTGGACAAAACCCCCCAAAATGGCACATTGAGCAAAACCCACAAAATGTCCCACCCTCATTTCGTCAAACTTAAGATGTCCAAGAGAGTAAAAATAGCCAATACGGCGAACAATAAATCTAATGTGCAATTTTAACAACGCGACTAACTTTTTTTGTTAAATTTCAACTTTATTTTGGGTTTTTGCTAGTGAATATATGAAAATTTATTTCAATATTTCACTATTTTTTGGCATTTTTTGTCAATATTTTGCCATTTTATTTCAATATTTTATGGCCATATTTTACGATTTTATTTCAATATAAATCCGATCCCTAATAATAACAATTGAATCAAAAACTAGTTTATAGTTTATTTAAGAATATTAATTTTCTGGAAGAAATTTTTGAAAATTTCAGTTTATAAAATTTTTTTAAATCTTATTATTGTAACAAAACTTTATAAAAGAGATAAAACTATCGAATTAAAGGTAAACGAATAAAGCAACAAAATAATCAAAAACAACAAAATAAAAAAGTGATAGAAATAAAGAAAATAATAATTCAGAAAAGCCCCTAGAAAAAATCCAAACCCGAGTTAGTTTTAATTCCTTTTTATTTTTATAAATTTTAAAATTCAAGAAAAACGACCCGAATTGGAATTTCAACAGCAACAAAAACCATCTTCTAATAAATTACAGCAACAGATAATAACAATCATTTGAAACATTAAAGTAGCAAAAAACAATCTTCTAATAACTTACAAGAAAAACAATAAACAATTTTCTACTTACTCTACAACAATATTACATAATAATTAGTAGGATGAAGAATCCCCAAAATTATTCGCGCATTACTATTAAATTACCAACGTTTGCGCACAACAACGAGCCATACTGGGATTGGGACGAGATTGTTGATGCTGATTAGCATAAACTAATAATCTTGCAATATTTATTTTATCTTCTAGGCCCTTACAAAGCTAATTGATTAGCCTAAACTAATAAGGACCTTGCCATATTTATTTTATCTTCTAGGCCCTTACAAAGCTAATTGATTAGCCTAAACTAATAAGGACCTTGACATTTATTTTATCTTCTAGGCCCTTACAAAGCTAATTGATTAGATAAACTAATAAGGACCTTGACATATTTATTTTATCTTCTAGGCCCTTACAAAGCTAATTGATTAGCCTAAACTAATAAGGACCTTGCCATATTTATTTTATCTTCTAGGCCCTTACAAAGCTAATTGATTAGCCTAAACTAATAAGGACCTTGCCATATTTATTTTATCTTCTAGGCCCTTACAAAGTTAATTGATTAGCCTAAACTAATAAGGACCTTGCCATATTTATTTTATCTTCTAGGCCCTTACAAAGCTAATTGATTAGCCTAAACTAATAAGGACCTTGCCATATTTATTTTATCTTCTAGGCCCTTACAAAGTTAATTGATTAGCCTAAACAATAAGGACCTTGCCATATTTATTTTATCTTCTAGGCCCTTACAAAGTTAATTGATTAGCCTAAACTAATAAGGACCTTGCCGTATTTATTTTATCTTCTAGGCCCTTACAAAGCTAATTGATTAGCCTAAACTAATAAGGACCTTGCCATATTTATTTTATCTTCTAGGCCCTTACAAAGCTAATTGATTAGCCTAAACTAATAAGGACCTTGACATATTTATTTTATCTTCTAGGCCCTTACAAAGCTAATTGATTAGCCTAAACTAATAAGGAACTTGCCATATTTATTTTATCTTCTAGGCCCTTACAAAGCTAATTGATTAGCCTAAACTAATAAGGACCTTGCCATATTTATTTTATCTTCTAGGCCCTTACAAAGCTAATTGATTAGCCTAAACTAATAAGGACCTTGACATATTTATTTTATCTTCTAGGCCCTTACAAAGCTAATTGATTAGCCTAAACTAATAAGGACCTTGCCATATTTATTTTATCTTCTAGGCCCTTACAAAGCTAATTGATTAGCCTAAACTAATAAGTAGGGATCGGATTTGTATTGAAATATATTTTTTTTCCTAAATATATTATGCCGAGAAAAGCCCAAATATGCAATTAGTTTTTCGATATTATGATTTTGAACGAAGTTACATTTCAATATATTTCAATATTTTTCCAATTTTCCAGTTATTTCAATATTTTCCACTTTTTTCAGATTATTTCAATATTTTTGCATATTTTTACCAAATTTTGGGATTTTTCATTAATTTTAGGAAAAAAAGTGAAGAAATCTAACAGATTGAAAACCAAAATTCTCAAAATTTTCGCCTGCGGCGCTGAAAAAGGGATATTATGGCCCATTATTCACTACAGTGCCGTTGCCTTTACACTAATTATTCCCTAGAATGGCGCCCAAAATTTCCCAATTAACAAAAACCTCAATTGTTTAACGGAACAAAATCCCCACAAAGGCCCATCCCAAAATGTTTTTCACTCAAAATGTCCCACTGGACAAAACCCCCCAAAATGGCACATTGAGCAAAACCCACAAAATGTCCCACCCTCATTTCGTCAAACTTAAGATGTCCAAGAGAGTAAAAATAGCCAATACGGCGAACAATAAATCTAATGTGCAATTTTAACAACGCGACTAACTTTTTTTGTTAAATTTCAACTTTATTTTGGGTTTTTGCTAGTGAATATATGAAAATTTATTTCAATATTTCACTATTTTTTGGCATTTTTTGTCAATATTTTGCCATTTTATTTCAATATTTTATGGCCATATTTTACGATTTTATTTCAATATAAATCCGATCCCTAATAATAACAATTGAATCAAAAACTAGTTTATAGTTTATTTAAGAATATTAATTTTCTGGAAGAAATTTTTGAAAATTTCAGTTTATAAAATTTTTTTAAATCTTATTATTGTAACAAAACTTTATAAAAGAGATAAAACTATCGAATTAAAGGTAAACGAATAAAGCAACAAAATAATCAAAAACAACAAAATAAAAAAGTGATAGAAATAAAGAAAATAATAATTCAGAAAAGCCCCTAGAAAAAATCCAAACCCGAGTTAGTTTTAATTCCTTTTTATTTTTATAAATTTTAAAATTCAAGAAAAACGACCCGAATTGGAATTTCAACAGCAACAAAAACCATCTTCTAATAAATTACAGCAACAGATAATAACAATCATTTGAAACATTAAAGTAGCAAAAAACAATCTTCTAATAACTTACAAGAAAAACAATAAACAATTTTCTACTTACTCTACAACAATATTACATAATAATTAGTAGGATGAAGAATCCCCAAAATTATTCGCGCATTACTATTAAATTACCAACGTTTGCGCACAACAACGAGCCATACTGGGATTGGGACGAGATTGTTGATGCTGATTAGCATAAACTAATAATCTTGCAATATTTATTTTATCTTCTAGGCCCTTACAAAGCTAATTGATTAGCCTAAACTAATAAGGACCTTGCCATATTTATTTTATCTTCTAGGCCCTTACAAAGCTAATTGATTAGCCTAAACTAATAAGGACCTTGACATTTATTTTATCTTCTAGGCCCTTACAAAGCTAATTGATTAGATAAACTAATAAGGACCTTGACATATTTATTTTATCTTCTAGGCCCTTACAAAGCTAATTGATTAGCCTAAACTAATAAGGACCTTGCCATATTTATTTTATCTTCTAGGCCCTTACAAAGCTAATTGATTAGCCTAAACTAATAAGGACCTTGCCATATTTATTTTATCTTCTAGGCCCTTACAAAGTTAATTGATTAGCCTAAACTAATAAGGACCTTGCCATATTTATTTTATCTTCTAGGCCCTTACAAAGCTAATTGATTAGCCTAAACTAATAAGGACCTTGCCATATTTATTTTATCTTCTAGGCCCTTACAAAGTTAATTGATTAGCCTAAACAATAAGGACCTTGCCATATTTATTTTATCTTCTAGGCCCTTACAAAGTTAATTGATTAGCCTAAACTAATAAGGACCTTGCCGTATTTATTTTATCTTCTAGGCCCTTACAAAGCTAATTGATTAGCCTAAACTAATAAGGACCTTGCCATATTTATTTTATCTTCTAGGCCCTTACAAAGCTAATTGATTAGCCTAAACTAATAAGGACCTTGACATATTTATTTTATCTTCTAGGCCCTTACAAAGCTAATTGATTAGCCTAAACTAATAAGGAACTTGCCATATTTATTTTATCTTCTAGGCCCTTACAAAGCTAATTGATTAGCCTAAACTAATAAGGACCTTGCCATATTTATTTTATCTTCTAGGCCCTTACAAAGCTAATTGATTAGCCTAAACTAATAAGGACCTTGACATATTTATTTTATCTTCTAGGCCCTTACAAAGCTAATTGATTAGCCTAAACTAATAAGGACCTTGCCATATTTATTTTATCTTCTAGGCCCTTACAAAGCTAATTGATTAGCCTAAACTAATAAGTAGGGATCGGATTTGTATTGAAATATATTTTTTTTCCTAAATATATTATGCCGAGAAAAGCCCAAATATGCAATTAGTTTTTCGATATTATGATTTTGAACGAAGTTACATTTCAATATATTTCAATATTTTTCCAATTTTCCAGTTATTTCAATATTTTCCACTTTTTTCAGATTATTTCAATATTTTTGCATATTTTTACCAAATTTTGGGATTTTTCATTAATTTTAGGAAAAAAAGTGAAGAAATCTAACAGATTGAAAACCAAAATTCTCAAAATTTTCGCCTGCGGCGCTGAAAAAGGGATATTATGGCCCATTATTCACTACAGTGCCGTTGCCTTTACACTAATTATTCCCTAGAATGGCGCCCAAAATTTCCCAATTAACAAAAACCTCAATTGTTTAACGGAACAAAATCCCCACAAAGGCCCATCCCAAAATGTTTTTCACTCAAAATGTCCCACTGGACAAAACCCCCCAAAATGGCACATTGAGCAAAACCCACAAAATGTCCCACCCTCATTTCGTCAAACTTAAGATGTCCAAGAGAGTAAAAATAGCCAATACGGCGAACAATAAATCTAATGTGCAATTTTAACAACGCGACTAACTTTTTTTGTTAAATTTCAACTTTATTTTGGGTTTTTGCTAGTGAATATATGAAAATTTATTTCAATATTTCACTATTTTTTGGCATTTTTTGTCAATATTTTGCCATTTTATTTCAATATTTTATGGCCATATTTTACGATTTTATTTCAATATAAATCCGATCCCTACTAATAAGGACCTTGCCATATTTATTTTATCTTCTAGGCCCTTACAAAGCTAATTGATTAGCCTAAACTAATAAGGACCTTGCCATATTTATTTTATCTTCTAGGCCCTTACAAAGCTAATTGATTAGCCTAAACTAATAAGGACCTTGCCATATTTATTTTATCTTCTAGGCCCTTACAAAGCTAATTGATTAGCCTAAACTAATAAGGACCTTGACATTTATTTTATCTTCTAGGCCCTTACAAAGCTAATTGATTAGATAAACTAATAAGGACCTTGACATATTTATTTTATCTTCTAGGCCCTTACAAAGCTAATTGATTAGCCTAAACTAATAAGGACCTTGCCATATTTATTTTATCTTCTAGGCCCTTACAAAGCTAATTGATTAGCCTAAACTAATAAGGACCTTGACATATTTATTTTATCTTCTAGGCCCTTACAAAGCTAATTGATTAGCCTAAACTAATAAGGACCTTGCCATATTTATTTTATCTTCTAGGCCCTTACAAAGCTAATTGATTAGATAAACTAATAAGGACCTTGCCATATTTATTTTATCTTCTAGGCCCTTACAAAGTTAATTGATTAGCCTAAACTAATAAGGACCTTGCCATATTTATTTTATCTTCTAGGCCCTTACAAAGCTAATTGATTAGCCTAAACTAATAAGGACCTTGCCATATTTATATTATTTTATTATACGGGGCGAAAATTATTTGGTTGGAAATAGTCAAATATGAAAATATGGGGTAAGAATAAAATATAAAACGGGGCGAAAATTATTTGGTTGGAAATAGTCAAATATGAAAATATGGGGTAAGAATAAAATATAAAACGGGGCGAAAATTATTTGTTTGGAAATAGTCAAATATGAAAATATGGGGTAAGAATAAAATATAAAACGGGCAACAAAGCTGGTTCAACGACGAATCACAGTCGAGGCGTCGACAAAAAGACTGATCGTCTGCAGCTGCTACAACCTTCTGGTAGAGTGGCCACTGAAGTACCAATTTCAAACTCAAAAACGAGCTCATCTTGTTCGGCAGTTGTAGCAAAAGACCTCAATTTAACAGCCGTGGGCAGCAGATAGCTCCACGCATGACATAGATAGCTACTCCACAGATGTCTCCACACACACTCCACACTGACTCTGACACATCCGACGAATTAAAGCGCCTCCAAAAAAGTAGGTTTCTAAAAAAGCCTTTGTCCAATTAACAATACTGTCTCCCCTGCATTTGGATAAGGCTACACGATGGGGTAAAATTTCGGTATACGACACAGACGCCGATTAAGTCGAATGATATGTCATTCGAAAGAGCTCGTCAAGTTGAGTCGAAATGTGAAAAAATTTTCGTGCGGACTCATACAGGGGCTGAGATATAGGCCCCCGAAAACTGAAAAACCATAGGGGGGACCAAGCACTTTTTTGGGGTGAAAAATTCGAAAATGCAAATTATACCTCATTCGAAAGAGCTCATCGAGCTGAGTCGAATGACACCAAAATCAACAAAATCCGACTTGATTGGACAAAGTTATGATCTTTTCTTTTTGCTCCTTACCTATGGCATCTGTGGAGATTTTTGCTGCTACGGAGGCCCCAAATACGTCCAGAGCAAGGGAGATAGGAATAGGTTTATGTTACGAGCCCAGACCCATCGCCCGTAGACTCCCCGCGAGGCGCGTGCCGCAAAACCCCGCGCGAAGCGCGGGGTTTTGCACAAGCGCCTCGCCGACGCTCCATAGGTTTAGGTTTTTTGTGTCATAACTTTGTATAATCTTGTCCAATCACGGTGATTTTGTTGTCATTCAACTCAGCTCGTCGAGCCCTTTCGAATGAGCTATTATTTGCATATTCGAATTTTTTGACCCCAAAAATTTTAAAATTTCGGGGGTCTGTAACTTGGCCATATGAGGTCGGATTTTGTTGATTTTGGTGTCATTCGACTCAGCTCGAGGAGCTCTTTCGAATGAGGTATAATTTGCATTTTCGAATTTTTCACCCCAAAAAAGTGCTTGGTCCCCCCTATGGTTTTTCAGTTTTCGGGGGCCTATATCTCAGCCCCTGTATGAGTCCGCACGAAAATTTTTTCACATTTCGACTCAACTCGACGAGCTCTTTCGAATGACATATCATTCGACTTAATAGGCGTCTGTGTCGTATACCGAAATTTTTCCCACGATGGCCGTGCTTCGCTGCGGTCGTGCTCGCTTCGCTCGCGGCGACCGTAGCGAAGCGGCGGCCGTCGTTCCGCTCGACATGCCCGCTTCCTCCGCAGCGGCAAAAACTTTTTTCCGCGTAGACCTTGTGGAAGGGGGGTGTAATTAAAAAGCTTGGCGACAAGTCGGCCGGCGACAAGTTGGCCCCGATACAAGTAGGCCGGCGACAAGTCGGCCTGCGGCAAGTCGGGCGTGTCCCCCATAGAGCTCGGCACGGGACGGGACCCCGTACGGGATTTTACGGGATCCCGTCCCGGAATCCCGGGTTTTTCGCGGAAAACGGGATTACCGGGATTTACGGGATTAATCCCGCGGAATCCCGTTCCGGGATCCCGGGAATTTTTTTCAAATTTACGGGATTTTTAATTACTCCAGTAAACTGCCTGCGGAGCTGAAAAAGGAAGAAATCTGACTTCTTGGCCTTCCAAAATTCTCAAAATTTTCGCCTCCGGCGCTAAAAAAGGAAGAAATCTTGTGACCTGCTCTTCAAAAATTCTTAAAATTTTGCGCTAGAAAATGAAAAAAGCGGGCTTCTTAGCCTTCCAAAAAAGACTAAGTTGGCTTCTCCTTCCAAAATTAGAAAAGTTTTGCTTGTGGTGGATAGATTGAGAGTAATAAGAACGATCTTTGGGATTAACAGAGATATTGTGAGGTGTACTTTGGTTTGTGAGGTTTAAATCGTCTTAAGTTCGATTCCGGAGGATTAAGAGATATATGATGTTGGGGTATTGGAAAAGGATATCATGGATTTGGGATTAACATCGGATTAAAAATGATTTGGAGGATAATAGTGGGTATAGGGGATTTATGGATTAAGAGGTATATCAGGATCTGAGGATTAAGAGTATTGAGGGATTAGGGGAATATCCCCATATATCCATTCAAACAGTTGAGCCTCTAAATCCGCTATATTCTACTTAACCCATCGTTCTTCAAATCACCCTTTATCACTCCCAATATACCGATATCACCCTAAATCAAGCATTCAAATCATTTTAATCTCTCTTAATCCACTGATATCCCTCTTAATCCTCTGATATATATTCATTTGTCCCTTAAATCAGTCGAAATCCACCGATATTGTCTCCAAATCCGCCGATATTCAACATATTTATAATTTTAAAATTTTTTTATGAAAATCCCGGAATCCCGGCGGGATCCCGGGAAATTTGAGAACGGGATTACCGGGATTCCGGGATTTACGGGATTAATCCCGCGGGATCCCGTTCCGTAAAAAATTTTGAAAAAAAAATCCCGTTCCGGGATCCCGGGAATGCGATTTTGCCGACCTCTAGTCCCCCATATACTGAATCGGCGATACTGAATCGTCCCCTACCCCCAATTTTCTTGAAAATGTTTTTTACTAAACCTGAGATCTTTTCACGAAAATTTGTTCTTTTTACTATTTTGTTCTTTTAAGGAATGTATTTCCGTAGGGCAAAACTTCCCTTTAACTGTACTTTTCGTTTTTTATTAATTTTTCCATTAATTTTTTGCCTCCAATTTGTCGTTTCCTTTTATGAATAATTTGTTTTTAAAGGTCGTTCAACAAATAAAAAAATTATTTAAAAATTAGAATGGAAGGTGAAGATGACGCAACTGATCCACAAATTTTTCCACCCGAAGATGAAGTAGAAAATGAAGAACATCAACTCAGCTACAAAAAGATTAAAAAGGAAGCTTTAGCCCCCGTTTTTGGTTCGGAGGGTGCTGTTGGTGCAGATTTACATAGTGCTGAGGAATGTGTTGTTCCGGCTAAAGGTTTATTTTTTGGAATTTCAGAAAGTTTTACTTTGTTGATTTTAGGCAAGTATTTGGTGTCAACTGGACTTCAAATTGCTCTGCCTAAGGGGTACTATGGAAGGTTTCTTATTATTTTTGTTATTCTGTCTCTGGGGCATGTTTGAGCGATTTTCTAATTTGGGGGCCCAAATAGTTTTTTTTGTAGTTATGGAACCCTTTTCCTAGATGTTAAAATTGGGTATTTGTGGGTTATCCCAAATCAGTTTTTGCGGACATATTTATGCGGACTTTTTATTGACGTCAGGGTCAAAGGCATCATTCAGTATTTCATGAAGTTCATGCACTCTTCCGATTGTTTTTCCTTTCCTTAATCATTCGAAGAAGCCCGCATAAACCAGTTTGGATACCGGCCCTTCTAATTTACCAAACTCGAGTATGCCTCGGACCTTCCTCTTTTCGATAAATTAAAACCCGGGTAATCTTCTAGTTTACTGGTCCTTAGAAAAAAAGGGCAAAGATGCTCTTTCGACCGTCCAAACCCTCTGACCGTCCAAATTAAAATATGGTTCAGAAAAATTTTGCGTTAGGAACGCCCAGGCAAACGCCTAAATTTTGGCGCACACCCAAATTTAGCCCCTCTGAAATCGATCCTCCGGCTACGCCCTTGGAGACTAGTGAACTACAAGTTTACCGAAACTCGTCGATTTTTTTAATTTTCATTAATTTTAGAATCGCTCCACGTCCTGGACTTACTTCAAAAAACTTTGTTGATGTGAGTGCTGATGTAATTGATACGGACTATCGTGGAGAACTTAAAGTTTTGCTTTTCAACCTTTCGGATTCTGATTTTAAGGTTAAAATTTTGATTTTATTTTTTAAAATTATTTTTTAAAAGATTTCTGTTGGTGATCGAATTGCTCAGCTTGTTTGTGCATCATATATAAAGTATTTTTTTAAATTTAAATTAAAATCTAGGATTTAACGGTATTTGTGTAGTTTCCCCCACCTCCCTTTCTTTTTTTCTTCCTTATTCTCTTATAAAGAGGAAAATGGGCACGCAGAAAATAATTGATTTCCTCTTCTGCTACGGTTTTTGTTGTGTGATTCAATGTTATGAGAGGGTTGACTCGTTCCCAAAAAAATTTTTGGGAATAGGGGACTGACTCTTTTACTCAATAGAATTTTGCCGTACACACGAGCAGCACTTCCAATAACATTTTTAACTTGACTAGACCGTAGGTTTAAATTGAGGAGCTGATAAGTAGGTAAGCTGAAATAAATAGGAAACTTGGCCCAAATATCATTTTAAGAAAAGGAAGAGAGTGGGGGGAAACTACACAAGTTCCAATTTAACTTTTTACATTTTAGACCAAAGCTTGTTGAAGTAACCAATCTTGATGAAAATGATGAGGAAGATGAGATGCTTGTTTTGATTGCATGAAAGCTTCTTGAAATGTCTTTTTTCAATGTGGGGATGTTTGAGAATAAATCTGTTATCATTAAATTATTTTTTGAGCTTAATTTTGTTATATTTCTTTTTTAAAGAATATTTTGAATAAATGGATCTCACAATCAGTCAATAAATTTTAGTCTTAAATTTCAAATAAATACTTCTCATGAGTTCCTCCATCTCTGTCTATTTTCCGGAAAAGTTTTGGGGGTTAGGTTGTTCTTTTGTTGCCCTCGAGATGTTCTCAGTGTCAATGTGATCAGAGAAATGCGAGAAAACACAAATTCAGAGACCGACTCAATTTAGGGAACCCTTCGATGAAATTTTGGATGGAAATTCCGTCACCAAAAAAATTTTGATTTAAAAACAAAAAATTTTGAGAAATTCGCTAAATGTCTTTCTTGGTGTAGTCGGGTGTATTTTGTGAAAAGGTAAGAGGTTCGAACCCTCTTGAGGGCAAAACAATTTTTATTGGCAAGATACTGAAATTAAAGGAAAGACTGATTTTTTTTAAATTATTTTTTGAGTTTAAAATTTTTTTAGTAATTAAAAATTAATCTTGTTGAAAAATAAAACGGAAATAAATTTAATTTTGAGTGCTTATTTGTTAGTGAATTTTTAAATGAAGATTCTTTAAATTAAATTTGAATAATTTTGGTGAAAAAAAAACATTTTCCTTAAAAAATAATTTTTTATATAAAAATCTTTTTGATCGAGCACTTCATATTTTTATAAATATTTCCTTAAAAAACTTTTGTAACAAAACACAAACTAACAAATCTCATATACCTTATTTTAGCACAAAATACAAACTTTAAAACAATTAGGAAACATAAAAAACTTTAAATAAACTTAAAATTCGAGATACATAACATAATTTAAAATAAAAACGAAGACTTTTTCCACTCTGTTTATTAAACTCTATTGAGTTTATTAAACTCTACTAATTTTTCTACAGTTTTTTGACGTTTCTAATATTGAAAAAAATAAATTTAAAATTTTAATATCAAAATAAATGTTAAAAACCATTTATTTTCTGAAGGAAAAATTATTTAAATAAAATACCCCAACCTCGGATTCGAACCCAGACCAACCAAAGTAACTTAGGTCACTCAACTTAACCACTCAACCACCTCTCAACAATAGTTATCAGGGAAAAAATTTAAATATTTTATTTTTCCTTTCCCTTTCTTATTTTTTCCTTTTATTTTTTTCCTTTCAAAAATAAAATTTTATCAGAAAAAGCCATTCTTAGGGGTGTAAAAATTTCCCGACTTAGTCGGGAATTGGCATCGGGAGTCGGGAGGCCAAAAACTCGGGAAATTTTCCCGAGTCTGGAGTCGGGATTGTATAAATTTTGGTACCTATGGTTTTTCGCCCCTATGGTTGTTCAATTTTCAGGGGTCTGTATCTCGGTCCAATCAGGTCGGATCTTTTTGATTTTGGTGTCATTCGACACAGCTCGATGTGTTCTACAATTGTTGTTCAGACTGACCATTTTGTAATACTTTGAAGAAGGAAAAAGGAGGGGGGGAACGAAGGTGAAAATTACCGACGAGGGTTCTTTCCGAGCTTGTTTTTTAGTTTATGATCGAACATAAACATAATTATAAATTCCTAGAAACTTTTTAAAAAATTTTTTCTCAATTACAGGCAGCTTACGAAAAGTCTGGACCGAGTGGAGGTGCTGCTATAGCAACCAGTATGATATCAAGGATTATCGGCCTTGCTCCGATCAGTGGTTTCTTTTTAAATTAACAACAAAAATATTGTCAAAAAATAGACTGAAAAAAGGTTTTTAATCAGTTTTCTTTCCCTTATTTTTATGAAACTGAAAAATATTTTTTTAATTAATATAAAATCATTTTTTTAACTTTTAAGACACAGCTATCGTTGGTGAGATTGACCAACTTGGTACTCTCCTCGAAGTTGGGGGTTTGTTCTGCTAAAGTGAAAGTTGCACGACGACCGCTTTTAGAAATAACTACCAAAAAAATTTTGTTAATGAAAATTATATATGTCGGAGGGTGGTGGTATTCTTATAGCTGAGAAATACAAGCGGTAAAACTTCAGCATAGGTCACAACGTATATCGCATTAATTCCAATTCTTTCCTGTTCTTCCAACCGGTTCCAAATGCTCTTCCAACCGGTTCCAAGCATTTGGAAAGCATTTGGAACCGGTTGGAAGAGCATTTGGAACCGGTTGGAAGAACAGGAAAGAATTGGAATTAATGCGATATACGTTGTGACCTATGCTGAAGTTTTACCGCTTGTATTTCTCAGCTATAAGAATACCACCACCCTCCGACATATATAATTTTCATTAACAAAATTTTTTTGGTAGTTATTTCTAAAAGCGGTCGTCGTGCAACTTTCACTTTAGCAGAACAAACCCCCAACTTCGAGGAGAGTACCAAGTTGGTCAATCTCACCAACGATAGCTGTGTCTTAAAAGTTAAAAAAATGATTTTATATTAATTAAAAAAATATTTTTCAGTTTCATAAAAATAAGGGAAAGAAAACTGATTAAAAACCTTTTTTCAGTCTATTTTTTGACAATATTTTTGTTGTTAATTTAAAAAGAAACCACTGATCGGAGCAAGGCCGATAATCCTTGATATCATACTGGTTGCTATAGCAGCACCTCCACTCGGTCCAGACTTTTCGTAAGCTGCCTGTAATTGAGAAAAAATTTTTTAAAAAGTTTCTAGGAATTTATAATTATGTTTATGTTCGATCATAAACTAAAAAACAAGCTCGGAAAGAACCCTCGTCCTCTGATCAGAAAAAAACTAATTTTCTAAGTTTTTTACAAAAAATGGAAAACATACAAGCACAATGTGAACAGCAATGTGCGATTTACTAACATCGCCCAATTTGTTTAACGTGATAAATTGTGTAACAAAAATAACCTGTTGATAAAAATAAATAAAAATACTTAATAATTAATTTAACTATACTAAGACTTATACTAAGACTCCAAAGGGATAGTAACAACCTTTGCATATTTATAGCTTCTGTCCCATCAATGATGTTTCAAATTTTTGGAAAACAAAAATAAAATTCACTAAAACCAAGAAAACCCCTTTAATAAAATTGCATTGTTAGCATTAGAAAATTGTATTATAAAAATATTATTGCAAACAGAATCTAATTTGGAATTATTCACAATTTGGCCCCCACACCCCCCCCCCACACACACAAAAAACTACTCACTAATTTTAGTCTTAGAAAAAAGTCTTTGTTTTTGTTTTCAACAGCTTAAGGAAGTTTGAGGTAGAAAAGAAAAGGGGAAATTAACAATAATGAGGATCACTTAAATTTGGAAAAATGTCAAGATTCATTAAATTATAAATTTTTAAGTATATATTTTAATTAATTATTCTAAATTCACCTCAAAATCATATTCATCCTCATCTCCTTCTTGTTCTTCATTTTGACTCTTCATTGAAGTTTCCAACATCCATTTAGGCATTGTTGGTTGTTCTTCTCTTTCTTCCTCATCTCCTTCAACCACTTCTTTTACAATCTTTTTTCTTGTCATTTCCTTTTCTTCTTCAATTTCTTTCCTTATTCTTTTCCTTTTTCTTACTTCTAATTTTAATTCTTCCAATTTTGTTGCAGTGAAATTTTCGACTTCATTATCCATACTTCCGTTTAAATTTATTATTTTTGTGTCTTCCTCATTTTTGTCAAATATTGGTTGATTTTTTTGATTCTTTGAAGTAGTGAAGGTTTTTGTCCAAATTTTATCAATATGTGCAGAAAACTTTAAAAAAATTTTTTAAAGAGAAAGCTGAAAAAATTAAATGATAAGGACGAGTTACCCAAAAATTGAAAATTTCCCCAGGAAAATAATTAATATTATTCAGCTGAAATTCTTAACAATGTGAGGAAAACTTTTTAAAAAATTTTTAAGAAAGATTGGGAATGACCGACTCGGCTTGATAAATCGATCTATGCCAAATATTGATCCAAAAAAGACACAAGGGCCTACTTGATAAAAATCAACCAAAAAAATAACCGAAAGGATTGACCCGAACGTCGGGTCGACTCAACAATGTCAAGCCCTAATATTAAAAATAATTTACCAAATTTTTTTCTTCAGTTGAACTGGTTTCCATAAAAGCAAAGTCGCATTGAACAGAAATTTCTGGCTCATCGAAAATTTGGTAATCAGATAAAGGTTCATCAAATTCTTCAAGAGGAAAATCTTCAGATAAATTTAAACGTGGTTGTTCATCATTTGTTAGTAAAGTAGATGCATCCAATAACTTAGAATAAAATTAAGAAGTAAATTTGAGTAAAGAAAAAATATCCTAGGACCTTCTAACTAGGACCTTGTTCACAACGATATGTTTATATCTACTAGCACAACCTCACTTATTTTAAATTAAATATTTCCCTTCTAAAATAAGTACGCCCAAACGTTGTTCAATTAATATACGTAGTTCCGATAAAGATTTACTTTGTTGGAAGTTTCGTAATTTTTTATATACCCGATAAAATAAATCAAGCAAAACAACTGCTTTTTTGATTCCGAGTCAAAATAAATTTAAAAAAAGCTATAGCTCCTTATTTTTAAATTTAGAAAAATTGTTGAATTCCCCCTAGATTATTTATTCCCCAAAAAAATATTTTAAAAAATAACCTCAATTTCATTACTAGCAATTAATTGTTCATCAACATCATTAAAGAATTTATTTTCATCTTGAATATTTGAAATAAATTCAAAACAATTTTTATTGATTGAAGAGATTGAAATTGGTTTTTGTGTAAAAGATCCATCATAATTTCCCTAAAAAGAAACGAAAAAAATTTAAAAAAATAAACAAAAATTTCTTACATTTTCCTCACATAATATATCAAATTCTTCATCTTGCTTTAATTTTGGTAAAGGGTCAAAAAAGACATTTTCATACAAAATTTTGCCACCTTCCATTTGACGAAAAAGTAAAGCTCGACGTGAAGAAATTGATAAATTCTAAAATTGAGATTTTTAAAAGGGTTTCTTTAAAATATTAAGATAGATATATTGTAAATACTCTAAATTAAAGCTCTGGGTTTTTATTCTTCAATGTCTCTCTTTGAATGGATTTATAGTTATTTAAATGGGTTCTATTAGAGAGAGGGTTTATTTTAAGATCACCGACGGACTCAAATTAAAGATAGCTTCCATTAAAATATTTACGGCAATTAATTATGAAAGTTAATTAATAAAATTTTATTGAAAAAACTCGCTTACTGGCATGAGAGGTTGAAAATGAACTGCTCTTGTAATTAATGGAAGTTGAGATACATCAAAATCAAAAGATTCATTATCAATAAAACGAGCAAAAACTTCTTTAGGAGAATCCAAATTACTTTTGGAGCATAATGAAGACCAAAGACACTCATTAGGATGAAAAGCAAAAGAACATTGTGAAAGAGCTTAAAAGAAAGTAAAAGATATTTTTTAAAAAGCAAAAAATAAACCAGGCTTTTTGATGTGAATTAAAGAATAAAATGAGTAAATTCTGCAGTCAGAAATTGGATCAACAAATTGAGGAGTCTAAAAATAAAATTAGTATAAAGGTCATTTTGAATAAAAAAGCTAATACTTTGGTGAACCCATTTGTTTAACAGCCTAACTTTAAGCGAAAGGTATTAACAAATGAGGCCAGACTATATTCAAAAAATGGGGGAGGAATAATTAAAAGAATTATAACTTTCCCGCCCACAGTTTAATGCTTATTGTTCTACTTTAAAAATGATCAAAAAAGTTTGAAGATTTAGACCAGGTATGAGATTGTTTGTTTTAACAGAGGCTCATAAGAAGCTACAATGGAGGTTCGACAAATTTTAATAACAATAGCAAGCTTGTCCCTATAGCTTAAAATAAACCCTGCGAGTTTATAACCATCCCCAATTTTTGAAAATTTTTCGTTTATAATTAAAAAGATCCTCACTAACCGTGAAGCAATAATCACCGCCTTCAATATCTGCATGATCCATTGTTAAAAGTGAAATATTAGGCATTCTTCTATCAATTAAAATGTGTTGTCTTGTTGTTGTTAGTAAAAAACATTCCAATTTTGCATCAATTTGGTTAATATGCCATAAACGATTTCTTGCACTCAAATGTTCTGTTAAATTTTTGCTGAACGGTCCTTTCGTTGCTAGTTGAGAATATATTGAATGATCAAAAAGTAAACGGCCAGTACACGAAATAGGTTCACGAAGATCAACTTCTTTTAATTGTTGTTCTGTTAAAGACATTAAAATTCGAGGACAGTCAGTTGGACAAATTTCCTGTTTTTTTGAGGGAATATATTATTATAAGAGTAAATTAGTAGTCTTATATAAAACTTATAAAGTAAACTAGATTTGTAATCAAGAAATTTTCAGAGGGAAATTTGTTAAAAATATCCCTAAAATATCCCAGTCTCCCACAAATCAACAAGAAAATTTAAAATCTAAAAAAACAAACCAAAATTGGTTCAGGATTTTTTAAACGAGCAAAAGATGTAGAATTGTTGTTGTTAATATTTCCCCAATAAAGTATTCCTCTACTATCCACGACAGCAATTTCATCGTTCATATAAGGAATTTGTGTAAATGAGTGAACAAAAGACTTGAATAAAGTTGAAAGTGACTTCTAAAAGATATAAAAACATATTAAAATTCAATTTAATGAGGGTATGATAGTGGAGATGGAAAAAACTGACCCTTAATTCCAGCTCCACCCCTATCTAAAAAATCGAATGATTTCCCGTTTTTTTGGAAAAATTTTCAGAGGAAAAATATCATTGATTGACTAATTCGCTCCAAACGAAATCTAACTCTAAAAAATCAACCCAACAACCCTATTGAGCTAGAAAAAAAAAGTAAAACCATTCTTGCAAGTTAAAGAGGATCACACTATTGCCCATGTCAACTCCTTATATTTAATAAGATCATATATTTATGCCCTTAAAATCAAACCTCAAAAGGATTGGCCAATTCCAACGATCTTTTTGTACGGGCAAATACTTTTCCTTCAGCACCCTCAAAAGCAAGTAGTTGTAATACTTCGTTAGGTAAATCCATTGAAATAGAAGGGCACACCTCGTTTGGTTTAACAAGTAAAGGCTTTCTTCTTTGTTTTGATTGTTGTTCAATTTTGAGATTAAATTGCACAAGTTGTTTGTGGTCAGAATTATCATTAATAGACCAAATACGGATTGCCTCTTCATCATCCTAAAATTAGAAACTCAAAAAATTTCGAAAAAACAAAAAAAACCTCAACATTTTGACCAGCCAACAAATTTCTTCCTCTATGCCTGAGAGGTGGGCAATCTGCACGAATATGCCCTGGCGGTCTATTGCGCAATCCATTTTGATTTGAGGGCCATGAGATTGGAAGAGGCATGAATCCGCCTGGGCGAGGGTAGAGGCCTGGTCGTCTCCAGAAAAGTGACAAGCTTAAAAAAAAGTTAAAAAGGAATCTAGAAACTTAAAAAATTTTTGAATGCGTGAAAGAAAGGTGATTCTTGATAAAGCGACAATGAGACATAGCGACATGTCCGCCACCCTCAGTAAATAGGACAATGGATGTATAGGACTTTCTCCCTTAAATGGACAGTCAATGCTGTGAGTGACCAACTATAGCAATTAGACTGTTACTACTGTTGCAATCGTTAAGCCAGTACATATGGGGCCAGTATAACCAGAGAAGTCTGGTTATCTCCGGAAATATAGGTCTGGAGACAGACTACTACTGCGATCGTTTAAAAAGAAGGGTCCTAAACGCTAAACTAAAATAAACAAAAAAATACTTGTGTTCTGTGATGAAACGTTTTGTTGGGTCATAAACAATCGTTTCGTCTTCAAAAGACCCAAGTCTATAGGCAAAACCACCATAGGAATTGGTCCCATACTGAAGCAGTCCATTGTCATTTGGCCGTATTGAGCAGTAAGACATATCTGCATATTGTGAGTGAAGATCAAAATAATAGGTAAGTGGTTGAATTAAATTTTCTGTTTAAATAACTAAATATAAAAAAAGTTAAATTATTTAACAAATAAGAGAGATCCAAATGCTTCATTGGCCTGAAGCGTTTGGCACTTTCTTAAAGAAAAGGTGAAAGTAGCGCGTGAAGGTAGACCTTTCCGTAGAGCATTCGAAAGCGATAGCGCTTAGCAATAACTATCAATAAGTGAAAGAAGGTGAAAGCAGCTCATGAAGGCAACCTGCTCGAAAAAAATTTAAGGAGTCCATTTTGGTCAGATTTCACCCAAAGCTTCTTACTAGAAATTATAGAACGTTTTGAGTGAGGCGTTAAATGAACTCACGCATTAATTTACAAAAGTGAACCGGATAAAGTTATCCAACATCAAGACTAACTTACAATTAAAATTGAAAAATTTTAAACGCGCGAAAATACTCCAACTGTAAGCGTCTCTCATCAAACTGCATAATCTATAACAATAAGAGACAATATGGTACGCGACAAAACGGTACAACGGGGAAAAGAATAAAAAAGGGTAACCAACAAATGGTACCGTTGGAATAATTGTTGTCTTTCGGCTCTCACCCTTATCGTTAGATAACGCCAAACAATGAGAGACACAGACATTAAAAAAGTTAAAGAAAAATTTCAAAATATCTAATGATATCAAAAATCATATAAACAAAAGACAAAATGGTAAAATGAAAGTTTTTATTCACAATAACCACAATTACAGAAGCCTATAGTATATTTTTTCTCAGATTTTATTCTTCTTCTAATCAGCCTCACCAATAGTATCAAGACCAGAGACAACATATGCATCCCCTTAAATTTTACAAAAAAAATTTTTTTCTAATTAAAAAATTATTTAAAGAACCTGTCAAGTGAATATCTCTCAAATACATCATACTTTTATCGTGTCCAGAAAAGAATCTTCTGTTCCAGCGACTGTAAAAAAGAAGGGGGAATTTAAATAAAATTTAATAAAATTCACGGGATCCCAAAACAGTGTTTCAAATGGTCGAACGGGGGACAAAATCCCGTCTTAAAACTTGAGGCACCGCCCTCTCTCAATATTCACCTTTCCCATTTTTTTCTCCCACTCGATTCCCTCTCTGTTCCTTTGTTTGAAAAAGAAATTTAATTCAAAATGTTGAAAAGTAAACAGATTTTTTAGTCCAATTTTTAACCCAAAAAGCCTAGAGACAACCAAACCAAAACTTTTGTTAAAACAGTCAAAGACTTTTGGGACTTGATTCGGCAGTTATATAGTTTTGGGAGCTCGAAGAAAACTTTTTTTTTAAATTCCACTCAAATTACGGGTGTCCCACACCTCCAAAACTCTTACTCCTTTCCTCCTAACCCCCCCCCCCCCTCCTCCTCAGTCTTAAAAAACTGATATTTTAAACTCCCTAGAAAAAAAAAGAAAACTTACTCAACTTCCAACTTATTAATCGGTCCACTGGAATATATACCAGCCCAAAACAGACCAACAGTAAGAGTTGGGCACCAAAGTTTTTTCCACCACATTTTTTTTATTCAAAATTAATTAAGAAAAACTAATTAAATTAAAATAAATTTAAAAATAATTATTTAATTTCTCTAAATAAATTTTAAAAAAATTTCAAAAAAAAAACAAAAATTTTATTTTTATTTCTTTCATTTATATAAAATTAAACCAATAAATTTTTTTGCTGTTTCTAAATTAAGTTCTTCAACATTTAACAAATTTTGATGCATAGGTTTAGTTTTGTATAGAGGACAAGCTTTAAAAAAGAATAAAAATTAAAGATCAATGTTAATAAAAATTAGGGAGAACCCCGTTTGCGCCCCACCCCCGAAAAAAAATCCTGGTTACGGGCTTGTCTTATTCTCACCTACATTAGAAAAATTCGAGATCTTGCAACTTTATATGCCACGATGAAAATTTTATACGTCCAATAGTTCATAGCGGTGTGAGAGTCCAATGTGAGTAGATGGACATAGAAACCCGTTAAACAACGTTTTTAAGTTTGAGTTAAAAAGGAAGGTACTCATGAATTAAAATCTGCCTTCGTTAAATTTATAGACGCATAAAAAGGACGTAAAAGATTTTTAGTTGGAGAGTTTGTACGCATAAAATGGACAGAGCCAAAAAAAGGAGGACTTTCGGAGGACGTCTTTTTTCCGCAGAGAACTTCTATTCCGAAAAAAATTTTTTGAACTTATAAACCCCTCAAAAATCATTCTATACTAAAAATGTATTTTGACACCCAATTTATAAAAAAAAATAAATCAAAAAACCTTTATCTATCCAAACCAAATTTTTAATTCCTTCCAAATTAGCCAAATTTAAAGTATTTAATTGGACAATAACAAAATCCATTCTTCCATCAACTAATTGAATTGCTTTTGTAATTATTGGCCTTTTTAAAATTTTATCTTCTTCTGATGAAGTTTTTTCAAATTCTAATAAATTTTTTAATCGAAGAGCTTGAGCTAATGCTGCACCAAAACAATGACAAACTGCATTTCCTGCATTTTCTTCTCTAGAAAAATTTTTTAAGATAATTAGTCAATAAAAACTCCTCAAAAGCCGAGGATGAAAAAAATATTTAGGTCATGAATCTGACTCAAGAACGGGGTCAGATTCTGACTCTGACTCAAGAATGACTCAGGAAAAGAGGTTACTCGATACCCTAAAGCTGTATTCTTTTCGAATTGAAACCCGACCCGAGAAAAAAAGTATTCGAAAACTCGACCCAAACAAGTCTTTCTTTTTCTTAAACTTGTGACATTACTGCTGACATTAATCCAGAAAACTTTTTTTTAATTACTGGATTTTTCTAAATTAAAAGGATAAACAAAAGGGATGTGTTCTTTTGATAGAACGAACAAAAGTTCTTAAAATCCAAATCGACCGTTAAACTCCAAGACGCTTATCCATAAAGAACTTTCCCAAAACTCCAAACGAACTGAAAAAATAGGAGTTATCCATAATTGGAAAAATAATTACACACAGATGACCGACAGACAAAGACCCATAAAAATGAAAAATCCTCAAGATTTCTTTTGATTAACCTTGTCCACGGATATTTTTGATCCTGTTCTCTAGCCCATAAAATTGTATTTAAAACATATTTTTGATCAGAAGCAATTCCTGGAACAACAGCTGTATCATTATAAATATTAGAGCTTTGCAAATCAATAAAAGGGGAAATTGGGTAAATATTTGGAATTTCTTTTTGCCTTAAATTTAAAAAAAAACAAAAAATTTTTAAAAATTCAAAAAAACCCAACTTTGTTTCCAAAATTTGTTTTTCGGTAGCCAATGGTGAAATAAAATCTTCAGATTGAATAACAACATGAGGTTGATGTCGAAAAACCATTGGAGTATTGACACATGTTAAATTGGCTGGAATAATCGAACTTATTGGATCATCAAAAGAATATCTAAAAAATAATATTATTTAAAAATGGCTAGACCGATCCCAGGAAGTAGCAAAAAAAATAGACGGGACTGGATCCTGAGAGCCTTCGAAGCATATGATTGTTAACCAATCAAAATCTCTTAATAAGGACTGCGTCGAAAACAAACAGAAAATTGAGACAACGAAATTTCGGCAAAGCTCTGCCAACCGATTGGTGTATTCATTTTCGACAAATTAATAAAAATATTGACGGTAGCCTTATTAATTAATTTGCAGTAATACTCGAGCCTGAATTCAAAAAAATAGAAAAAACTTCAAAACAATTCAAGAGGAGATTCCAGAATCGAAAATTCTCAAGAGCAAAAAACTTGGGTAAGTAACTTAACTTTTTTTTAAACAAAAAACCTGTATTTTTCGAAATTCAATTTTTCATTGTGCATAGCAAGCAGAAAAACTTTCCTAACCAAATTCTCCAAAATAATATTACTTAAAAAATAAAATTTAAAAAATTCAAAAAATCTTCTTACTTTCTTTTCAACACCGGCGTTCCATAATGGTTTACTTGATACGTCCAAAAAAGTATTGGATCAAATTTTTTTGGTAATTTGTCCATAGAAGGGTCGTATCTTTCACCTGCCATAATTGAATCGATTAGATGATCTTCAAAATTTTTTGGAAGAAAATTGTTTGGAATTGAAGAATAGACAGAAGACGGAATTGGAGAAGGCTCACAAGAATTGATTAAAGAACATGCTTGATCGACCCCATCAGTTAAACTTTCTGTTCCTTCAAATAATAAACAATTTTGAGTTTTGTAGAGTGGATGGTCCTTTGAAAAAAAAATTAAAAAAATTTTTTTAAATGGTAGCTGTTTGGTTTGCGTCCCCCTTTTTGGGAAAGTTTTTTACCTCTTAAATAAACTCTCAAACCCAAACTAGATCAGTAATAGGGATAGGCGCTGAACGCAGTTTAAGCAATGGGAAAATCCCATTCCCGGTAAGTAATAGTGATGTTTTAGGTTTCCAGAAACTCCGACTTTTTTCGACCTGAAACCCGATCTCCCCTGTGTCCCTTATCTATACCCCGTCACCAAAAGTAGGAAATTTGAAACACTTTAAATTCAGCATCTCCTCCCCCAGCAGTTGTTGTTCAAACTATTCTAAAATTAAAAGACCTCGATGCTTCAAGTATGAAAGGCATCGCCCAAAAGTTAATTGAGGCAAATCTCCTAAACAAAACCATGATTTTGGCACCCGTCACAAACCCCAAACTTAAATTAAATTCCCAACATTCCCAAATCCGTCTAGAAAAATAGTAACAAAAAAAATAAACCTTTAACGATTTCTTTCTTAAATGCAAAGGAAAGGCAGCATTCTCATCCTTCTTTTCAAATTGTTTAAAAAAATCTCGACTTAAAGGATTTTGAATTTTAATTCCTGCTTGTTTAATTTCTGGATCAATTTGAAGAACATGCGCGTCTTTTAAATTGTTTCTTCTATTAAAATCTCTAAACATTAAAGTATTGTATCTTCCAAATTGCTTTATTGGCCTGAATTTTTGGAAAGGCATTTTTGGCTTTTTTGAACTCTGAAATTAAAAAGACTTTAAAATAAATAAAAATTTAGGCCAAAAAGTCAAAAACTATTCGACCACTATGAGTTAAAAATGTTCCGTCAAGATTTTTAGTTGGATTGAGGGGTCGGAGAGCAAGGAAAAAAGGAAGGGCATAAAATTCCCCAACCCTTTATTCTCAATTAATCCCTTTATTTATCCTAAATTGACATCCTAAAGGATGCCATTTGTCGGCATCCTTTATGCCGGTGGGATTTGTAGGGGGACCCCTCTGTCGGTGGAGATTGGATGGGGAAACTATATAGGGGCTGTAACTATACTATTCTTACGACGTGGATCACAAAGTAGACTAGCGACAAAAAAATATTAAAATAAGATGAGGAATATGAGGAAAAAAAATCTATTTTAGTGTTCGGTCCGATTACTTTCCCTGTACTACCGGCAAGATATTGGAATTTTCGTATTGGTCCCTATCGAACCCGAAGAAGCCCTTGCCTACTTCCAACCCAATCCCATCAGGAAGTTCTTCTCAGAGGAAAACGATCCCAGATTCAACCCCTCTTGGTGGAACACATTTCCTATTAAATTAAATGTCATTTAATTATAAAATATAAAGTCAAAATAACTTTTCTCTCACAAAACAAAAAATAAATTCCCAATCAAATTTATCGTCTAAATAATTTATAAAAAACAATCAAGTCACAAAAAAAATTTTTTTTCTTTAAAACGAAGCTGTATATAAGCATATTGTTTTTTTTCTGGCATAAATAAAATTAAGCGAGGAATTATTTCGGAAATATGCGGTTAAAAGCAAAATAATATAAAAAAAATACGTGGTAAGTTAAAAAACAAAAACTTCTCTCTTTTTTATTCTTGTTCAACAGCTGCTTGATTGGTATCTTCCCCTTCAAATTCCCCTTCATCTTCAACAGTCGCATCTTGATATTGCTGGTATTCAGAAATCAAGTCGTTCATGTTGGACTCGGCTTCAGTGAATTCCATCTCATCCATCCCTTCGCCAGTGTACCAGTGAAGGAAGGCCTTGCGACGGAACATGGCTAAACGAGAAAAGTTTTTTTAAACAAGAAAAAATCGTTTACCCGTGAATTGCTCAGAGATGCGTTTGAACAGTTCCTGGATGGCGGTGGAGTTGCCAATGAAGGTAGCAGACATTTTGAGACCACGCGGAGGAATGTCACAAACCGCAGTCTTAACATTGTTTGGAATCCATTCAACAAAGTATGACGAATTCTTGTTTTGAACCGACATCATTTGATCGTCCACTTCACGCATTGACATGCGTCCACGGAAGATAGCAGCAACAGTCAAATAACGTCCATGGCGTGGATCACAAGCAGCCATCATATTCTTGGCATCAAACATTTGTTTGGTCAATTCAGCAACGTTTTGGGCTTGATAGGCAGCTGCGCCCTTAGCCGAAAGTGGAGCGAACCCAGGCATGAAGAAGTGGAGACGTGGGAATGGAACCATGTTGACAGCCAATTTGCGAAGATCAGCGTTCAATTGGCCTGGAAAACGGAGACAAGTAGTCACTCCAGACATGGTTACGGATACTAAAATGAAAAATTACTTTGAAAAATGTAAACAAAAATATACCGAGATGATTCAAATCTCCATATGTTGGATTTTGGAGTTTCAGAGTGCGGAAGCAAATATCATACAGAGCCTCGTTGTCGATGCAGTAAGTCTCATCGGTGTTCTCAACAAGTTGATGCACGGAGAGAGTTGCGTTGTAGGGCTCCACAACAGTGTCAGAGACCTGAAAAATTGAACAATGGAAGGTCTAGAAACTTAAAAAAGGAACCTTAGGTGACGGAACGACAGAAAAGGAAGACATAATTCGGTCCGGATACTCCTCACGAATCTTTGAAATGAGCAAAGTTCCCATTCCAGAGCCAGTTCCACCACCAAGCGAGTGAGTCAATTGAAAGCCTTGAAGACAATCACAACCCTCAGCCTCTTTTCGAACAACATCCAAAACATTGTCAACCAACTCAGCTCCCTCAGTGTAATGTCCTTTGGCCCAATTGTTTCCTGCACCGCTCTGGCCAAAGACAAAGTTGTCAGGACGGAAGAGTTCTCCATATGGCCCAGCTCTAATCGAGTCCATCGTTCCCGGCTCCAAATCAACAAGAACGGCTCTTGGGACATACTTTCCACCTTGAAAAAGAGCGATTCTATTAGTCAAACTTTTGATTGGGGGAAGATCCCAAACAGACCACAAGAGACACCAGAACAAGAGTAGTGGGAAGTAGACACGAAGACAGAGGCCAAAGACAAAGTTGTCAACAACAGAGAAGGAAGACATGTTTCCTGCACCGCCCTGGCCAAGTCAGATTCAATTCAGACTTACACGGGCCCAGTTTTCCGGGCTAAAATCCCAAAACCCCAGTTTTCCTGTTTTGATGAGAAACTCGACCAACCTAGGCAAATTTCCAACCTTCTCATAATTCCTAGCAAAACTAAAAAATATACCATGAGCCTCATTGTAGTAAACATTGATTCGCTCCAATTGCAAGTCAGATTCTCCCTTGTAGGATCCATCAGGTTGAATTCCGTGTTCATCCGAAATGACTTCCCAGAACTTAAAATTCAACAGTACCAATCAAATATTAAAAAAACAACCTTGGAACCAATTTGGTTACCACATTGTCCAGCCTGGATATGGACGATTTCACGCATTTTTTGAGATCTTTTGTTAGATAAATTAAATAGTAAAACTAGAAAAGGAAAGAATTTTTTATTAAAACTTAAAAATTAGAATTCGACAATATCCGGAAATAAGCAATTTACAACGATTATTCGCCGAAAAACGAGGCTAATAAAGGCTGTTAACTACTATGATGGAATGAGACAGAAAAAATCTTGCAGGACTCGATATCCAGGGTTCTTTATTCAAGCTTACACGGGCCGAGTTCGCCGGGCTAAAATCCCGAAAACCCGGATTCTATCAAAACACACGATTCTCGGCTTCTGGACCCGGAAACCCAGGTCCCTTTTCGGTGTAAATTTTCAAAATTAAAAAACAGCCAAAAAGCCCAAAAAAAAAGAAATTATTTTTTCACTACATTTTCACCCAAAAACATTAATTTTGATGAAACCCTTTCATAAAAATAAAAGAAAAACGCATGCACAGTATTTAGTAAAAATAATGTGCTGCCATTGAGTGGACACGCCAACAAGGCTAAAATCAATAATAGCAATTATTAGTCTACCCAGAAGATCAACAAAAAGAATAAAAAGAGAGATGAGAGAATTGGGTCTTCCGGAAAAGGAAAAATTTTTAAAGTCGATTTTCTGGGTGGTAAAAAATAATTTGGCATTGAGGGTCAGAAAGGAGGAAGAAAGTCTAATCTGTCTATATTTACTTTAATCTACCCAAAAGATCAACTGAGCGCAAAAGATCAACAGATGATTAATGGAAGAAGGAAGAGAGAAAGGGAGGAAAAAAATTCTTTTGAATTTATTTTGATCTTCCATAACCCAAATAAACAAAGAAAAGATCATTCCGGATAAGAGCAAGTCATTCTTTTATCTTTTCAAATCAGCGCGTTGGATGTTATATTCGGTGAATTTCTCTAAGATAAATTTATTTTCTAAAAGCAATTCCGTTATTAATTATTTTCCGTTTATTTCGTTTTCTAGAAATCAGCTCCACTTTTCCGGAAAACAATTTGGAGAAATATTTTTAAAAATCCGGAAAACATTTAAACTTTTCCGGAAACGACTTAAAATAATAATTTTTCCAGAGAAACAAAACTATCTTTTCCGGAAAGAGAGTGAGAGATATTTTCTCTTTCAAGAAAAGAATTCTCAAATATTTAACTATAAGTTCCGGAAAAAATTTACACATGTGTTTTTCGGAAAACACTTGAAAATACTTACGGCGAAACACAAGACTATTTTTTCCGGAAAGAGCGTACATACAAAATATTTTTTCTAACCTTTCCGGAAAACACATAAATTACATAATCCTAAAACACAACACCGTTTTTTCCGGAAAAGGCATACATATGTACAAAATATTTTCTCTAACCTTTCCGGAAAACACATAAAATATTTAATGTGAAGATCAGAAAACACAAGACTATTTTTTCCGGAAAAAGAGTACATACAAAATACATATTTTCTCTAACCTTTCCGGAAAACAATTTAAAATAATTAACATTTCAGAGAAACATTTCCGGAAACTAATTCTTCAACTTTTCCGGAAGTCTTTTCTCTTCCCCAATGGAAAAAGGAGACAATAACAGCCATTATTATGAAGGCTCTTTACTTGCACAAAAAACAAACTGCAAATCCTTTAACAGCGAAATAAATTCAGAAAATAGTTCCTCAATTTATTACAATAGAAACAATTCAAGAATGATTTCTGCTTATGCTATGGAAGAACAAAAACAGCAACTTTTTGGAATTTGTGAATTAATACAGACAAATATTAAATCTTTACTTGAACAAATTGAGAAGATTATAAGGGGGATAGCTAAAAGAGAAAGTGATATTAGTTATGAAGAGATGAGATCTAGATTGTTGGATATACTTGAGGAATATAGAGTTTAGTATCTCGTTTTAATTCAAACCTCGTTTTTAGATACCTCCTCTAAGAGGGAAAATCGTGCCTTATAACGTACGTTAAATAGAGGGGTATTAGTACGTTAAATAGAGGGGTATTAGTTAGACAGCCCCTTTTATTGAGAGTATGTTAATTAGAGGTTTCTAGTATCGAGAGTATATTAAATTGAGGTGTACCTAATATTGAGAGTATATTCAAACGAGGTTCGCTGTACATATAAAAAGCTGACCTCTATTTTGTAGACCCAATAAACTTTCTGTCAGAAAAAATATTTGAGAGGACCTTGAAAATCACAAGAGGAATTCACTAAAAAGAGGGTCTAAAAATTAAATTTTTTCAAAGCTAGGGGCATGGCCAGTATTAGTGGATGTTGACTCACAAGTTAAATTGCTCTCCAAAACAGTTCGGCAAACAATAGACTCATGCAATATAAGCGAACCTCGCTTAGCTTGGCTTCTTGCAATTAATAAATTTCAGGTAATAAAAAAGGGGGGTTTTTAATAAAAGAAGAAAAAGGGGATTTAGAAAAGAGAAAGGATTCCTATGAAAAATTGAAATACAACTAAAATAAAAATTTAATCCATTTTCCCTCCTTCAGGTTAATATGGAAAAAATGGTTGACAGATTAGTAAATGAAGTAACTGCAGATATTGAAAGAGTTATAAAATTAAATGTAAGATGTGATATTAATGGGCTTGAATTGAAAAAAGAGACGATTGAAATAATAAAGGAAATGAAAGAAGAAATTAACAAATCACAACAAAAAAGGGAATAAAAAAATTTTTAAAAATTAAAAAGAGGCTTGAAAACCTTTTGTCTAAACTTTCTTTTATAATCATACAAAATTTTTATACACATAAAAAAATTTATTTTTTAAAATTAATTTTCTACCAATTCAAAATCAATATCTTCAATATCATCAATATTTGAAACTTGTAGTAGATCATTTTCTTAAAAAAAATTTTTTTTAAAGCTTTTATGAGGGAGGGGATATTGTTTTGGATCTCCAATTATTAAATTTGACAATGAGATTATTAGTAATTAGAGATATATGTCATTATAAAAGCATAGAATCAGGCTGAAAACTCAACCGGTTTTCTCAAAAATCTTTTTAATAGGAACCAAATCGATCAAGTTTTTTTTTTAATTTTTATTGTTAGAACTCGATTGGCCTTCTAGTCGGCCTCCATTTTCTAACGGTAATGGTTCTATGATGGGTTATAAGTCAGGGGTCCGAAGTCTCTAAGTCCTGCAAGTCCGGACAAACCAAGCCAAGGCCAAACAAACAACCCCTATTATAATTTAGAATCATCACCTTCCAAAATCACTCCATTTCTTAAATTAGAAGAATATGATGGGGAAGATATAATTAAATGAGTTTCGCTTTCTTCTCTTTTTTGTTTTTCTTCTTCATTCACATTTTTATCCTCCTCTTCTTCTCCCTCTTCCCTTCCATTTTCATTAATTATAAGCGATGTTGAAGGTGAAGGGGGTAATATACAAACAATTCTTTGTTCAAAACTTTCATCTTTTTCTGAATAATTTTGGGATGAATTGTCATCATCTTCTGCTTCAGAATCTTCTTCTGGGTATTTATCAGAAAGAGAACCACAATCAACTAAAAAATATAAACATTAATTTTAATAGAGTAAAATGTCTTTAAGGGTTATGGCTAGAAATCGAAGAAATGTAAAAATCGAATCCAAAGTCAAAAAAATGAATTTGAAAATTATTCGATTTTAGCAAAAATGTCGGTCGAATTTAAAAATTATTCAATTTGCTATTGTCAATTTTTTCTGAAATGGCCTTCAAAAATACTAAAAACTACCAAAAACTCAGAGGTATGACTTAAATAAGAAATCTAATTTTTTTCGGTAAACTGGCTTAAAAAGAACTTTCAAATTTGATTGCGAAACCACGAACCCTCCAGAAAAAACTCTTTAAAAATTAAAAAAAAATCAAACCAGAAACAATAAAAGTAGGCTCTATTGGAATTTTATTGGATAAAATGCCCTTCTCCTTCCTCATTACTTCAACCCTCTTCTTCTTCTCTTCAACAACACCAACACAATTTTCAACCTTCTTTTTTCCTTCCTCAACTTTTTCTTCTTCAAGATCGTCACTATTAGTTATAGTTTCCATCAATTCTTCTTCTTGTTCCTCTTCAGAAATGCTCATTTTTGAACGAATTTCCCCTTCTTCTAAATCGTCATTTTTCAATTTTTTCTTCTTTTTTCTAATTATTTTTATTGAAATTTGTTCTTCATTTTCTTCTTTATTTTCAATTATTTTATTGCTTTCGACAGTTGATTGACTTGATTGGCTTTTTTGACTTTGTTCACTTTCACTACTTGAAGATTGATTTAATTCTTCATTATCTTCTTGATTTGAACTTAAATCTTCTTCTTCAGATTCTGACGAACTTTCAGGAAATTCTTCACCTAAAAACGAAAAAAAAGTTCAGAAGAAATTATATCTTATAATGCCTCCAATGAGAGGCAATTCCCCACCCAGTAAGGTTACTGGTTCTGGATACCGAAAAAAGTCCAGGTATCCCAATTTTTCGGTTCGTTCTGGATACCCGAAGATTTCCTAAATACCCAACCTTACTACCACCCATGGACCAACCAAAATTTAAAAGAAATGTACGTTAAACTGAGGATGTACATAAAATCAGAATTTGACTGTATTAGTTTCTTTTCAACAACACAAACACAATTTTCAACCTTCTTCTTTCTTTGAAGGTTGAAAATTTATCATGGGAAAAAAATTTTTTTTGGGACATTTCGTCCCATAAGAAACTTTTTGAGAAAATAAATTTAAAGGAAAAAAAACCGTTTAAATCAGCCAATATCCTTGCTTTAGACATCCCACAAAGTATATCATAAACAATTTTGTGTGCTTCAACTTCTGTTTTTTCCTAAAAAAAAATTTAGTTAAAAATTCCTCGATTTAGAAAAAAACCTCAAGTTCAGGAAATATTTCATAAAGTGTTTCCAAGTCAACACTGTCCATTAATTCTGTTGCAAGCTTTCTTCTATTATTAATAAATTTTTTAAGAGGGCGAAAATGATCTGAAAAAAAAGAAATAATGAATTTTTAAGTTTATTTGATTGGCGCATGAATTTATAGAGAAATCAACATCCAAAAACTAAAAATTTCTCTCAAAGATTTTAATTACTATAGACAAATTTTTGAATTTTTGGCTGATAGAGATTGACATTTTCATAAATACCCCACGCTAAAAAATGCAAAAAAACTTTTTTAGCCCAAACGTTAAAGACATCAAATCTTCAGTGAAGTCGGATACTAACACTAAAAAATATTAACGGACATCTCTGCCCTTTCAATTCAAAGTCACGTCTAACAAGTTCCCACCTAACCAGTCTTATGCCTGCCTATTTCACCTCTAACAGTCGTCCTTAACCCCTCCTTCCCCCAAAAATAAAAAAAATAAAGACCTCCATCTCTATGAGCTTCATTCACCATTTCCTTCCTTCTTTTCCCTTTAGTCTTCTTTTTTTTCTTCAATTTTTTGGCTTTTTTGGATTCTCGTAATGATTCAAATCTTCTCCTTTCCTCTCCAGACGAAATTGGTTCCCATCGAGATTTTTTAATATTTATTTGATAAGTTGCTTTCTTCTCTGGAACAATTTTTGATCTTTTCGGAAATGCTCTAGGTGGCGATGATAAATCGGTCGAAGAGGAAGAAATTGAATGAAGAGAAATGTCATCCGGAGATTTTGAACGAGGAATTGAATTTTGGGGCTTTGGCCGTTTTTTGGTTGTTTCAGGATTTATTATTCGAGGACCATATAAGAGTTGATTGGGGCTTACATCTTCTTCTGCTGCTTCTTTTGTTCCATCCTTATCCCTGTAAATTCAAGGAATACTTGAAAAGGCAAATATTTAATATTTTTACGAAATATCAAAAAAGAGAGGTAAAGTGGAAGCTCAAAGGAGTAGAATTGAATTCGAGATATCGGTAAGTAGGTATGGATATCGATCTGAAGAACAGAGGATTCTTCAGTTCCGGTATCTGAAGACTTTCCTTAAAGCAACAAACCTAAGCAAGAGTAAAGGATCCTAAAAGCGAGAAATGCCTTTTCCATAAAAATTAACCAATGTCGGCGTTAAAAACGACTGGAACCCTAGGCAGCGCCACCGCTTGCCTAGGCAGCGCTAACCGATATCCTACATTAAAATTTATCCTTATCAATGTCCTCTTAACATTAAAAAAACCTTGAATCTTATTAAACTTTAAAAATAAACTAAACTCATTCATAACCATCATCTTGAAGACATAATGTTTTGCCATTATTATTATATTAATTAGTAGCCTGTTTCAAAAAATAAACAATTGAAAATATTTTAAAAATAGATATTAAGTTTATTAAAAATAAATTTAACAAAAATCTTTTGAAAAATAAAGCTTTATTAACCCAACAAAAAAGAAAAGTAAATTATTAAATATAATAACAACAAAATATTTAAGATGATAGCCAAAAAAGATTTTTATATAAGTTAAAGACAATCACATAAATTTAACAATTTATTTAAAAAAGGAAAGGTGTGAAGGGGAGAGTGTTAACCAGTGCTTCGAAGCTCGTACCAAAATTCGTACTCGTACCTCGTACTCGTACTCGTACCTGGTACGAAGTACGAGTACGAGTACGAGCAAAAAAATGGGGCAGGTACGAAGTACGAGTACGAGGCCAAAAAAAGTGAAAAGTACGAGGTACGAGGCCTAAGTACGAGCTCGTACTTCTCGTACTTGGTGTTAATAGAAAAATTAAAGAAATATATTTAATTCCTTTCCTTCGCCATTATATGAGCGAGTGGCCGAGTGGTGAAGGTGCTTGGCTGCACCAAGGTCTATAATGATTTAATATTGGGTTCGCTTCCTATTCACTGACAAGGAATTTTAATAATTTTCTTTTCATACATAACTTATTTTGTAAGTTTAATTTTGTTTTAAAAATTATTCTATTTTACATGGAGAAATTATGGGTTTTTGGCCCTCTAAAATTCTTAAAATTTTTTATTGTACCACTAAAAAGGCGAGTTTTTTCGCCTATGGCCTTCCGAAATTTTCAAAATTTTCGCCTGCGGCGCTGAAAAATAAGAAAATTGGCTTATTGGCTTCCAAATGCTAAAATTTTCGCCTCCGGCGGTGAAAAATGGAAGAAATCTGGCTTCATGGCCTTCAAAATTTTTTTAAATTTTCGTCTGCGGCGCGAAAAATAGAAGAAATCTGACTTAAGGACATCCTAAATTCTCAAAATTTTTGAAAGAAAGGGATTTGAGATTAAGAGGGATATCAGGAGATTAAAATGTGAAAAGTTCCGTGAAAAGATATAAATTCCATGTAAGAAGATGGAAATCGAATGAAAAAATGTCGGATTTCGAGTAGCCCGACCCATCTTGGAGGAAATATTTCTCCATTGCACTCCAAAATGCTCAAAAATTTCGCCTGCCGCGCAGCAAATTGATGAAATTGGAGGATTTATAACTTTAAAGCCTTCCAAGATTCAAAAATTAACACATACAACGCTTAAAATTTAAAAATAGGCCCCTGAGCTCCAAAAAATCATAAAAATTTTCGATTTTTTGCTTTTTTCTTAAGTACGAGTAAGTACGAGGTACGAGTACGAGGTACGAGGCCAAAAATAAGGGTGGTACGAGGTACGAGTACGAGCAAAAAAATAGGGGTGGTACGAGGTACGAGTACGAGGCCAAAAAAAGAGGTGGTACGAAGTACGAGTACGAGTACGAGCAAATTTGAAATTTCGAAGCACTGGTGTTAACCTCAAAGTTGATAGTTGAGAAACGGATCTCTTAAAAATACAATAATGCCCAACAAATTGAAGAATGCATGGGATCGAGTGGAGAAAATCAGAATTTAAAGTTTGTTAACAAATCAACCATTAATTTCACTTTGCTTATATCTCCGTATTTATTGAATTTAACAAATTTGGTAACGTAAATTCTGGCACGAACAATGTTTTACCTCATTATTTTCTAAACATGTCCTGTGATGGTCAATAGTTTTTACTCCAAAAAATTACTCTAAATACTTATTAGCCTTCAACAAGGCTCGAAATCTTATAATGAGGGTATCTTAATTTGGGAGTAGACAGTTCCTCTTAACAAACAACCAAATTTAAAAAAGCGATTTATAAATAAGGTGTATCTATAAAGGAATGTATTTATAAATGAGGTCTGATAAGTGAGCAGCAGAGATGGGTCGGAATTCCGATTTCCGACGTTTTATTCCTTCCGATCTCCGAAAAAATTTGTATTTCCGATTTCCGAGTTCCGACTTTTGAGCCAGTTCCGATTTCCGGCTCTTCCGATTTCCGACACCTTTGACTGTTCCGACCCACCTCTGGTGAGCAGTATGATTGAGCCAAGGTAGATAAATAAATGAGTTCATAAATAATTCGTAGAAGAAATGAGTAAATTTTGCTAAATATATTTCTTGGTGTAGTTGGATATGTTTTGGTTTTAGTAAGAAAAGGTTGAAGGTTAGAACCCTTTTAAGGGTAGAATAATTTTTATAGGGAAAATAAGCAAAATTAACTCATTTTAACAAAATCGATGAAGAAAAAAAATAAATTTAAATGTGTCCATAGCAAAAAAAAACCCAGGATAATTGAAAACCGTAAAAGAATTGGCAAGGAAAAAATTGTAAAAGAAATGCATTAAGAAGAGGAAGGAATAGAGCATTTTAAATATTTAATAATAAATCAGTTGAAGAGGAAGAAAAAATGTTTCATAAAATAAAATAATCATAAAATTTTTTCTAAAAGTATTAATTGAATATATTTGTTCCTCCCCATTCGGTTACAAAATTCACGAAAAATAATTTTAAAGGCTTCGTTATACGTATTAACAATTCTTAATGTAAAATGTTTAGTCAAGTCCTTATCAAGTCGATTCCATGCATTTGTCATGGTTCGAGGCATGAGGATGGTGTTGATGCCGCACCTTTTTGCAGCTTTTAACTTTGCACCGATTCCAGCTACGGCGCCCAAGTTCCCGTAAAAATCAATTTCCGCCAAGAGCACAATCTAATATTTAAAAAAAAAATTATTTCTTTTCAAGTTAAATAAATTTTAAGTTTAGAAAAATTTAGGACAAATTTAGGACATAAATTCTAAAACTTAAAATTTATTTAACTTGAAAAGAAATAATTTTTTTAAAATATTAGATTGTGCTCTTGGCGGAAATTGATTTTTACGGGAACTTGGGCGCCGTAGCTGGAATCGGTGCAAAGTTAAAAGCTGCAAAAAGGTGCGGCATCAACACCATCCTCATGCCTCGAACCATGACAAATGCATGGAATCGACTTGATAAGGACTTGACTAAACATTTTACATTAAGAATTGTTAATACGTATAACGAAGCCTTTAAAATTATTTTTCGTGAATTTTGTAACCGAATGGGGAGGAACAAATATATTCAATTAATACTTTTAGAAAAAATTTTATGATTATTTTATTTTATGAAACATTTTTTCTTCCTCTTCAACTGATTTATTATTAAATATTTAAAATGCTCTATTCCTTCCTCTTCTTAATGCATTTCTTTTACAATTTTTTCCTTGCCAATTCTTTTACGGTTTTCAATTATCCTGGGTTTTTTTTTGCTATGGACACATTTAAATTTATTTTTTTTCTTCATCGATTTTGTTAAAATGAGTTAATTTTGCTTATTTTCCCTATAAAAATTATTCTACCCTTAAAAGGGTTCTAACCTTCAACCTTTTCTTACTAAAACCAAAACATATCCAACTACACCAAGAAATATATTTAGCAAAATTTACTCATTTCTTCTACGAATTATTTATGAACTCATTTATTTATCTACCTTGGCTCAATCATACTGCTCACCAGAGGTGGGTCGGAACAGTCAAAGGTGTCGGAAATCGGAAGAGCCGGAAATCGGAACTGGCTCAAAAGTCGGAACTCGGAAATCGGAAATACAAATTTTTTCGGAGATCGGAAGGAATAAAACGTCGGAAATCGGAATTCCGACCCACCTCTGCTGCTCACTTGTCAGACTTCATTTATAAATACATTCCTTTATAGATATTCCTCATTTATAAATCGCTTTTTAAATTTGGTTGTTTGGTAAGAGGTTTACCCCCCCCCCTTTTAGCATACCCTAAACCTTTCCTTTACATAATAAACAAACTTTAAAATTTAAACAATTTAAGAGGTCTTTGCTTTTTGTCCCTGTCCAGATTTTGTTGTAGTTGGCTGTGAAGTAACATCCTTCGGTTCTTTGTAATAGAGAAAAACAAAACTGAAGAGTATAAGCTTAAAAAATAAATTTTTTAAAATATAAACTCAAATTTATCAAAAAATACCCCAATCATCATCGAAAAAGCAGAAACATAATAAGGATAAGCACAACGACTGAATCTTTCATATTGAGTGTGTTTGAGTGGACGAACTGAGACCTAAAAATTTTTAGAAAAAATAATAAAAATTCAAATAAGTTTGGAAAAAACCTGCTGAACATCGTATAAATGTGTATAGCCAATACGATGATAGTCAACCAAAAATTTAAACACGCCATAAACATCAGGCACTTTAAAAGTTGTAGAAAGGCGTCCATCTAGAATAATTTTGAGTAGTTAAAGTTAATTTTTTAATTTTTGCTAAAAAAACTGTCCAAGAGGAAGGGAATCCACCGAGGAACACAGGAGGTCTTCCCACAAATCAGTATGATTCCATCCACACGAAGCTGGGATGGGTTACCCAAAACCCAGCTTTTTTTTGGCCCAATACCCGATCAACGAAATTTTCCAACACAAGACCCGACTTTTCACCTCTTAATCCCCTAACTGACCGATCGACACTAAATCCGATCCTAAGAAAAAATTCTTTCCCTCTAGGAAAAAATCTTGAAAAAGAAAATAAAATTACTATTGTTTTTCAAAGTAGTTCTAACAAAAGGATCAATACGCACAAATTCAAGTTGAACATCATCGCCTTTGAAAGGAAGCCATTTGCCTGATTTTAATTCCTCAATGTTGATTTCATAATGCTTAAAATATTTTTTTTCAATAATTTTTGTCCAACTACCCCAAAAAACTAACCACATTGTCCATAATTGTGTATTCAGTTGGAGGTGTTGTTTGTCCAACCACGTGGTGTTTAACTGTCTTGATACGCAAAACTCCTTCTTCTTTGAGTACCCACATACTTAAAGCTTTTGCCAATTCAGAATTACCACTTTTTCCCCTAAAAGAATTTTTTAAAAATTAAAAAATTTTTAAAAATCAAACTTTTCAGTAGTTCCAGCCTTTTGTGCATTCGCATTGAAAAATTGATTAGAAAAGAAATCGATAGAACCACTGACCAAAACTCGAGCATTATTTCTGGCTTGCATTGCGCCAATTAAAATTGTGGATTTTCCAACAGCTCCAGGAGTCTGAAAATATAAGAAGGAAATTTAAGCAAAAATGTTTCCTAGTTTGTTCAGAATCCAATAACTAAGGAAACGAAGCTTAACCAAAGGACAAAGAAATCGTAAACTCACCTGCCCCAAGGAATATGAGTTCAATTGCAGTTGAAGCTTATTTTCAGAAATCGTCTCTAATATAATGTTGTAAACCTAATGCCTTTTTGAAACAAAAATCCTTCCGACATAAAAATTAAATTCTTGAACTCGGGCATTCCCGAAAAATTGTCATGCTCATTGTCAGTCAGGAAAACGGGACGGGAAGTTACCCTAGTCTTACCCATCCTATAGACCCCAAATCTTTCAAAATATTAAAGTTACCTCTTCAACAGGATTTTTAGGGTTGAAAGAAAATGCAGTAGATGACGCTGTCATAATCACAAAACGCAAAGGATTTGAACCTTCAGCAATTAGAGAAACACCTCTGTAAAGAAGAGGCCCCAATTTGGAGTTACCAACACCAGTGATTAAAGGAGCCTTAACCAATTGAGTGTTTGGGACGATGATTGTAGTGTGGTTGCCGTTATCCTGAAATGAGAAAAGTAAAAAAATTTGGAGGGAAAAGCAAACCAAATTGGCATCATAACTAAAATGATCAATAACAGAAGTCTTGTCGTCATCAAATTCAAAGCCGACTTCTGCTGCAAGATCTTTAATAGCATCGCCCATGTTGTAACCTCCAGTGAAGAAAACATTTCCGCCTTTGTCGATAAAGTTTGAAATTTCAGAAACGCTTATGGCCCCTCCAAATTCTTAAAAAATTTATTAAAAATTAAAGAATATTCATGAAGAAGGGCACATTTTCTAAGAGTTTCGAAAAAGATCATCAGGAAACGGGTTATAGGTAATCAGATAATCAGAAGCTAGCGTTCAAGTTTCTTGAAAGACATTAGATCAAAAATATGTCCTATACCCCAAAAAATTTTAACATTGAGTTAGAAAATTGATCCGACATTCTTGAACCGCATACATACAGCTTTTTTAAAGAAAGGCCAAAAACTTAGTTAGGTTTTTTGGCAAAAAAGTCTGCCAAAAATAATAATCAAGTAAACTAACCATCAACAGAAGGAGCAAGAATAATCAAATGTTCAAACAATAATTCTCCAAATTTAATCAAAGCCAAATCGGAGCTATCTGCCTGACTTGTTTTAATTGTATGTCCTCTTCCTTCGATTGATTTGATGAACTCAGAATGAGTTTTAACAGTTTCCGAATTGTCTACCAGCAAAAGAATTCTGTCCGCAATTGTGGAACTCAATAGAAGTAAGAATATTAAAGTTTTAAACATTTTTTTCTGAAAACAAGATAAAATTGTAAACAATTTAAAAAGTAAAAGAAATAAAAAAATTTGTCCTAAAAAGGTTTTATGGGAAGAAAAGGGAACCTATTGAAAATAGCTGTGGACACACACTGGCCCAGGTTTTACCTCCGTGTGATTCACGGGCATATATCCTCTCCGTTTTCCTACCCGGATTCGAGATTTTAAGATAGATTCGACATAAGTGCCCAATAAATACTCCACGTCACTAAAAAACAGCAAAAAATAAATCTCAAAGCCCTATAAAAATATAAATGGGATTTGGTTAAGACATTAATTAATTGGACATTTTGAAAATAGACATATTAAACGAAAATAAAAGACGAACAACAATTAGCCACAAACTAAAGATAATTCTGGAAAAATTTTCCTTGCTTAAAAAATAATTTCAGTCAAAAAGGTTCGAACCTTCTTCTTTCTTCCCCAGAAACCAAGCGTTATCCCAATAGACCAAGAAATTTTCTTTTGAGTGGGGAGGATGACCAAACCATAGTGACGAAATGTAGTTAGGTCAAACGTATTTTCGACTTTTCAACACGAAAGCGCGCCCAAAAAATTTTAAATTCTGTTTAATTGTTCTATAAAAGGATACCTCCATTTCTTAAAACGTTCATTCTAGATTATTCTGTTTTAGTGAGAAATTCATTGAAAGCTGATATTTAATTTGTTTTCTTTTTTAGAGTACTTTTTCAAGTATAAATTGTTTTTATTTAACATACGTAAAGAATCGATAATGCGTGAAATCGTTCACATTCAAGCTGGACAGTGCGGAAACCAAATTGGTTCCAAGGTTTTTCGTTCAAGTTCTTTAGAACTGCCTCAATTTTTAAATTTTTTAAGTTCTGGGAGGTCATCTCTGATGAGCATGGAATTCAACCTGATGGCTCGTACCAAGGCGATTCTCCATTGCAGCTTGAGCGGATGGATGTCTACTACAATGAGGCCTATGGTTTTTTTTTAATTTTGATGTTTAAAGCATATTTTTAACTTTCCAGGAGGAAAGTATGTCCCGCGTGCTGTTCTTGTTGACTTGGAGCCGGGGACTATGGATGCTATCAAGGCTGGTCCTTATGGACGTCTCTTTCGACCTGACAACTTTGTCTTTGGCCAGAGTGGTGCAGGCAACAATTGGGCCAAAGGACATTACACTGAGGGAGCGGAGTTGGTCGACAATGTTTTGGATGTCGTTCGAAAAGAGGCTGAGGGTTGTGATTGTCTTCAAGGCTTTCAATTGACTCACTCGCTTGGTGGTGGAACTGGCTCTGGAATGGGAACTTTGCTCATTTCAAAGATTCGTGAGGAGTATCCGGACCGCATTATGTCTTCCTTCTCTGTTGTTCCGTCGCCTAAGGTTCCTTTTAACTTTTTAGACGGCCTTATTTCCTATTTTTCAGGTCTCTGATACTGTTGTGGAGCCATACAACGCAACTCTTTCGGTGCATCAACTTGTTGAGAACACTGATGAGACTTACTGCATCGACAACGAGGCTTTGTATGAGATTTGCTTCCGCACGCTTAAACTTCCTAACCCAACATATAGCGACTTGAACCATCTTGGTTTGTTTTTATCGCCTCAACTAATCTTAAGGGTTTTATTTTAGTTTCCTATACAATGTCGGGAGTTACTACTTGCCTTCGTTTTCCTGGCCAATTGAATGCAGACCTTCGCAAGTTGGCTGTCAATATGGTGCCTTTTCCTCGACTTCACTTCTTCATGCCTGGATTTGCTCCACTCGCAGCGAAAGGTTCTGTTGCATTCCAAGCTCAAAATGTTGCGGAATTGACCAAACAAATGTTTGATGCTAAGAATATGATGGCTGCTTGTGATCCGCGTCATGGACGCTATTTGACTGTTGCTGCCATCTTCCGTGGACATATGTCAATGCGTGAGGTGGACGATCAAATGATGTCGGTTCAAAACAAGAATTCGTCCTACTTTGTTGAATGGATTCCAAACAACGTTAAGACTGCGGTTTGTGACATTCCTCCACGTGGTCTCAAAATGTCTGCGACCTTCATTGGCAACTCCACCGCCATCCAGGAACTGTTCAAACGCATCTCTGAGCAATTCACGGGTAAACAATTTTTTCTTGTTTAAAAAATCTTTTTTCTCGTTTAGCCATGTTCCGTCGCAAGGCCTTCCTTCACTGGTACACTGGCGAAGGTATGGATGAGATGGAATTCACTGAAGCCGAGTCCAACATGAACGACTTGATTTCTGAATACCAGCAATATCAAGATGCGACTGTCGACGACGAGCTTGAATATGATGCTGAAGTTACCTCTCAAGTTGTTGAACAGGAATAAGAACATTTGATTTATTTTTGACGATAATCTTCGTTTGTTTGACTTTATTATTTATTCCTGAAGATATGCTTTAATAAAAATTTTTTGTCTTCTTCTGATTTGACTCATAATTTTGTTGTTGAATTTTCAATTTTATATTTTTTTGATTTTTCTTTACTTTTAACGATTTTTCTTCCTGTTAGTATTTACTAACTTATATCAGCTTTCGTCAAATTAAAATGGTTATGCAACGTCGTGGACCGCCTCGTGGAATTAACAAATCTGATCAGAATCAGTCATTCAATGGAAGTCAAGGCCGTGGGTTTAATGGACGTGGTCGTGGAGGAGGGCGAGGGGAATCAAGTGGACAGGGAAGGGGAGGATCTCGTCCTCAGGTTGAGACTGCTGTTAGTCATTTTAATTACAGGTTATTCTTTATTATATTTGTTTGGGTAACTTAATTGCTTGGGTTAATTGCACAAGACAAAGTTTACGGGTCTCCATACTGGTCCTGAATTCGGTCAAAATTTTCCTTATTTTTTTAAAAAATTAGCCTCATTAATATTTAATCATTCCTTTTTATTTAAGCGGTGGACGTGGTGGTTTGTCTCAACAAATCCAGGTTAAACGTTTGCCTTCTTACGTGCCTCCACAACCAAAAGGTTTTTATTTTGAACTGATGGACACTTCTTTCGCTTAATTTTTCAGTTCCGTCTGAAGCTTTGCCTGAACTTGGCTTTGATTCTTCTGCGCGTATGGACACCACCGCTCCGTGGAGTCCCAAGACTGACAACATTCCAATAAAATCTCCTGTGGATAATAAGCCTGTTCCGTTTGGAGGTAATGCTGCTGTGGCTTTTCAAACTCAACCGGATATTGTTCATGAACCGACATCAAAGACCATTGTCGAGTGTTCTGCGTCTGTTATGAGTGGAGGAACGGCTACTTCGGGTATCAACAGTGGAAGTGTCGCTCCGACAAATATTTGTTTGTTTTTTTCTTAATTCTTGCTAGACACATTTACTTCTCACAAACGGACAAATCTCTTTTATGACTCAAGGCTTGGGGTTGGTGGATCATGTGAAATCCCTGGATAGCCTAACTCCTGACCCGTATCCTACTCATTGTCAGAATTAGATACTTCACATTATAGATATGCTTTTTAAAAATTGGTTGGCCACTGGGTGATTGGTTGACCCTAAGTGATCCCTCTATTTGATCCCTCCATAATGCTGTGTTTACATAAAAAGCGTCTTGAGGAACAAAATACCATTTATGTAGAATGAGGAGACGTGATTTTGTCTTTCCTTCTTTTGAATGTTGTTTTCTTCTGCAAGACTCTTTTTATGTAAGCATAACATAACAGATCCCCCTCCCTATTTAATTCCTAACAATGTGATTCCCTCCTATTTTCACTTGCCTCATTATTGGATAGGATTTTCCCATCCCAACGGCATATCTAAAAGTTGTCTCTACCTTAAATATTTTTCGTTTTTAGCCACATCGCAATGTCATGGATGTACTCTTCTTCATCAGCGAGTGGCCACTATGCTTCGAACTGCGGCAACCACGTTTATTGAGATGGCGGATGCTTTCCAGGAGATTCAACAGGGGAAGAACAACAACAATTGAATTTAAAATGAAAGAAAAGTAATTAAAAATTAAAAAAAAATTTTTTTTCGAAAAACCAAAAAATTTTGATCTTCCAATTATTTTATTTTCTCTTTAAAAATATGCTCAAAAAATGTTATATTCCGGTTTCTGGTTTTAAAAATTTGATCACAAAAAAACATTATAATTTACTTGAAACGATCTCTCTTTGATTTTTGATTGAGAATTCTTATTTATTTTTGCGACAATAAAAAAATTTTTTTCTGTTTATTTTTGTGTATTTTTCAAAAAATATTTAATTTTTTTCAAATATTTCTACCTTTAAAATTCTTTTTTCTTCGCGGAAAACTTAAATCGCTCTTCTGGGCCCGTAGAATAAATTCGGGGTAACATAACCGGTTGAATAACCGGGTAAAATAACCCTGGGTTAAATAACCCTGAGTTCCGAGTAAAATTGGTAGAATAAATTCCGTAGAATAAATTCGCATTTTTACTCCAAACTAGAGGTTACTGTAACTCGCGGGTAACTCTTTAATTTCATTTCTATATTGAACTTCCATTAAACAACTTTAACTTTTAAGTAAAATCATTAGAGTTAGAAGTTTGAAAATGACGGATCCGATTTCCGGATTTTAATTTTTCCTCGTACGGACTGGACTTTCCGGATCAAAATCCGGATTTTTTAGACCCGGATCCAAACCTGGATTTTCAAAAAAAATTTTTTTCATAAATATTTTTTCATTTTTTGAATATAAATTTTTTTCAAAATTTTGAAAACTTAATATATTTTGGAAAAGAGCAATCGAGACGCGTTTTACCCTGTTACACTGCCCCCGACCAGTGTAGCAATTTTACCCTTAGCTGAGGGTTATTTGACCCGAGTAAATAATTTATTCTACCAATGTGAAAAGCTACTCGGGGTTTTGGGTTAAACTACCGGGTTGTTTAACCCTGAACTCAGAGTAGGAATTTATGCTGCGGGTTGCGAGTTATTTGACCCTCGGGTAGGGGTTAAATAACCCTTACCCCGAATTTATTCTACGGGCCCTGAATGTTGCAAGTTTGGTGGAGTTTGACCTCTGAATGGGGGTATAATACTGCAACACTAAATTGTGGAAATGACGTCATAATACCAATAAATTAAAAATTTCATTCCTCGTTTTAGGAACAATATTTCTCAATTAGAACACCCCTCGGAACAACCTCTCCTGTAATAGTAACAAAATTAATTATGTTTTATTTTTCCACAATTTGGTATTTCGGTGGTATTGTGTCGATACCAGTCTCGTCCAGTTGACTGTTAATTTTTTCCTTTTATGGCGAATATCCGTAAATTAATATTTTGACTTTTTTGAAGTTTTCTTTATATTCTATTTAATTTTCGAGATGCTCTTTTGCAAAACTAAACTTACCAATTTTATTAATTCTACAAGATTTTTTACTCAACCAATTCAACAATTAATTTATCGAGAACATGGACATCCTGCTGAAGCATTTTTTTTTGTTTTTTCTTTTTTTTAAATCTTATTTTCAAGGTTTTGACTTTATCCACTAAAGAATTGGAATTTGACAAACTCGAAAGACAACAAGTTTTGGTTAGATGGTTAGCTGCACCTATAAATCCTGCAGATATTAATCAAGTGCAAGGAGGTTGGAATTTTTTAAAATTAAGTAGAAAAATAGATTCCTGATCGGGGCTGATCAAAATAAATTTATTTTTGTTTCGAAACTACTATAAGTGGGAAATGCGAAGCAAGATTTCGTTCAGCCCTTCTCTTTATCTAGATCGGCCAATAAGTTATTCTTTCCGGAGATCAAGCTTTACTGAATTCTGATTTTGGTATTTATTGATTAGAGAGATTATCCCGTTCTTGATTATTTTGAACATTTATTTTAGTTTATCCAATTAAGCCAAATCTTCCTGCAGTTGGAGGAAATGAAGGATGCGCGCAAGTTATCAAGGTTAAATTTTAAGACTTCGAAAATAAAACTTTAAATTGTTTTTTTCGGCCTGTTTGGGGTAAAATTGTATTTCCCTCTTCTCAAAAATTTTTCCATGCTAACATTAAATTCTGCATGGGTCGGGACCATCTTCTAATTTTGTTTAATTTTTGTTATTAAAATATGAGGTTCCTGAATTTTTTAAATTGATTGTGAGTATATATTAAATTAAATCATAAGCAAATGAATTTCCCTTAACGGACGTAAAATAAGGAAATTTTTGGCTGGGGAAAGGGGGGAAAAGTCAACAATTTTACCAAAATTCTTTTTAAAGTTTTTTTTAATTTTAAGGTGGGAAGCGATGTCGCCGAGTTCAAAGAAAATGACCTTATAGTCCCAGCAATTTCTGGTATTGGAACTTGGTGCTCTCACGGAATTTATGATTCTAAAGAACTTTTTTTGGTTGAGGGAGATGTTAAAGATTTTATATTTCTGTCAATGTTACAGGTTTTTTGAGATTTTTTAAATGAATTTTTTTTTAAATTTTGTGTTAAGGTAAATCCTTCAACTGCTTATAGAATGCTTAAAGATTTTGTGAATTTATCTTATGGCGATATAGTTGTTCAAAATGGGGCAAATTCTTCTGTTGGTCATTTTGTAATCCAGGTTTTTAATTTTTGAAAGTTTAAAGGGTCAAAAATATATTTGAAATAATTTTGAGGATTGAAGGGGAAACTTTTGAATATTTTCTATTATGTATAATAGATAGTCCCCAAAACTATTTTTAATTTATTAAAGGTGCTTTCCTCAATCCGTAAATTATCAACCGGCTCATAGAATAATCTAGAATAGGAACCGCCCGATTTTTAAACGGGGACAACGTCGGAACAGTAAACTACAGACAGGGCTGTACGAAAAATCTCTTTTTTAGTTTGAAGGAAAATAGGATTCTTTCCTCTTTTTTTCCTAAGGCAGTTCGAAACCTAATTTTTGTGAGCTTTGATTCCAATAATAATTTAAAATTCAGATATGCCGTATATTGGGAGTAAAGACTGTAAATGTTGTTAGAGACCGGCCACAAATTGAAATATTAAAAAATCATTTAAAAAAATCTGGAGCAGATGAAGTATATACAGAAAAGGAGGTTTAAAATTTTAAAATTCCTCCACATTCTTAAAAAAGTTTTTTTCTTAAAGTTTTCAACTTTAATTCGCTCCAAAAAACTCAGAGCAAAATTGGCTTTAAATTGTGTTGGGGGAAATAGTGGGATGTTTTTGAGCCGTGCTCTCGAGTTTGGAGGTACTATGGTGACATATGGAGGAATGTCTAAAATCCCTGTTTATGTTGCAACATCTTCTGTAATTTTTGCAAATACAAAGTCTGTTGGGTTTTGGATGTCTAGATGGTATGGAATGAGGCAAAATATTGAGGTTATTTAATTATTAGAATTAGAGGAAGAGGTTGTCGCTGATAACTGGGGCAAGGGAATTTTGGTAATTTTGGTACTATATTTTTCTTCTTCCTTAATTTTTTCCTCCCTTATAATAGTACCGGAATTTTATAGGAGATGATTGGAAGTCTAGTTTCAGCATCTTTCAGCAGTTTTAACAGGATAACTAAAAATTTCTTAAACCTGGAATGGGCTACATTAATGTGGAGTTCGGACGGGGTCTTTTCCTTGAATTCCTTGGTTTTAAGTAGCAAACGGGATTACTGGGATTTGCGAGATTAATTCCACAGGATTCCGCTCCATTTGACCTTTCGAAAAGACCCATTTCGGGATCGTAGATTTGCGATTAAAATAATCTATAGTTAAGGAATAAGGTTAGGAAGGGGTTATTGGTTTTTTTAAAAGCATCTTAATAATTTAGGAAAGGAAGAATATGTATAAAGAATTAATTGGTTGGTATAAAAATGGGGAATTGACACTTCCAAAATATCAAAGGAAAAATTTGGAGGAATATAAGGATGCAATAAATCAATCAACTCAATCAGATCCGTCGTCGATTAAGTCAAAACAAATTTTTACAAAGAAAGGGAATCACCATTATTTTGATTAATTTTGAGGTTTTTTGAATTTTTTTTTTGAGAATTATGTTACTAAAACGGGCGTACAAAAGTAAAATCGTGAAAACTTTAAAGGTAGAGGATAGTTATGCTTTTCTTTGTTTTCCCAATAGCCGATCACAATTAATTAAGGAGAAAAATGTTATGTATATTTCCTCTAACTAAAGTGTTTTAACTTTTGCATGCTCTCCATTAACAGGGAGAACTTCCCCATTTTTGGAGATTTCTCCAAAAAACTTCTCCAAAATTCTTAAAGCTTATATTATTTAGGGGGCAAAAAATGGAGAAATTTGCGTTAATAACATAAGCATTGCAAACAATTTAACAAAGCACCCATCAGTACGCCAACTTAATGGGACCGGTGGGGCTTGCTTGTCATCTTTACGAGACTGAAAGATACGATTAGATAAAGTAAAATCCTTTTATAAGCTCCGAAGTGGGATTTCAAGCTGTCCGAAATTTCAGGTTTTTGGCGGTTTTGTCGTATTACCTAATAAATTTCCAAAACAGAATTTATCCTATTTTTCTAGTCTCGTAAATATGACAAGCAAGCCCCACCGGTCACATTAGGTTGGCGTACTGATGGGTGCTTTGTTAAATTGTTTGCAATGCTTATGTTATTAACGCAAATTTCTCCATTTTTTGCCCCCTAAATAATATAAGCTTTAAGAATTTTGGAGAAGTTTTTTGGAGAAATCTCCAAAAATGGGGAAGTTCTCCCTGTTAATGGAGAGCATGCAAAAGTTAAAACACTTTAGTTGGAGGAAATATGCATAACATTTTTCTCCTTAATTAATTGTGATCGGCTATTGGGAAAATAAATGTTGAATTTTATAACTTTACAATTTTCTTGAAAAGATTAACTATTCTCTACCCCGAAAGTTCCCATTATTTTATTTTGTATGCCCGTTTTTTTCATTTATTTTTTCACTTTATTTGTTTTCCGAAAGGGACTTTAAAGATTTTTATTATTTTTAAAAATAATTTATTTTTGTAAAATTACAAGAGAAACAGCAAAAATAAAATTAAACAAAAAAAATTATTCAAGTCCCATGTATGTGTTAATAAAATGAACAATCATTACAATAATAGGTTGCCAAGCGACCTAATATTTTAAAAAATATTTTTAGATAAAAAATTAAAAAAAAAACTAACCAAATAACGCACCCAATCAAGCAATTGTCCATAAAATAAATGAGGTTTTTCCCATCTAAAAAAAGGAAATGGAAATATTTAATTAGAAAAATAATTTAGAATAGGGGGATAAATTAAGGGTTTCACAAAACGATGTGAGAAGATGTCTTGAAGTAACAAGTCCAGAAACGGTGTCATTACGTTGATCCGAGATTTTAGGACCCTATCTCGTCCCTCTCGTCCAAAATTTTTTTTTGAAAAATTCAGGAAATTTTGTATATTTTTATGCACTTTTCGGGATGTTCTGTGTTATTTTGTGAGAATCTAAGGACAAGACCGAGTCCGAAAAATCCGTTGAGGAAATTTCTTAAAAGGTTTTCTCCCCTTGAAGAAACCTATTTCTCTATTTTTTAACTTAAATAAACGACAAAAAAATATTTTTTAATATTAAAATTCTTACGGATTTTTGAACATTCTCTTCAAATCAACTTTTTCTTTACAATAAGGACATGTTTGTAATTTTCCTACCACACACCAACCTCTTATACAAAATTCATGGAATACATGATTACAGGAAAGTGTATAGATCTAGAGAAATTTAAAAATAATAAAATCTAAAATAAATTCGGTTTGAAGTAGATATGTTTTTTGGTGTAGGTTGAGGGGCAAAACGAGTAATTTCAAAACACGGAACAGACAAAACGCAGTCTACTAAAAATACGGAATTTTTTAAAAATCCTATTTTAGAAATATTTTAATTTTAAAAATGTCCCGTGTTTTGGGAGGGTACTACAAAATTTCTATCAATAAATATTGATAAAAAATTAAAGAAAAATACTCAAAATCATTAAATCGTTTCTCAAATTTTTTTTGCCTATTTTTTAAGATAAAAAACCTTTTCTTCTTCAACTTCCATAGCTTCAGAAAGCACCGTTGGAGTATGTCCATTTTGTAAATTTAAATGACTTCCATTTTCTGGAGTAGAATGTAAAGTATTACCACAAACAGCACAAACACCATTTTCTAATACTCTTTTGGGTAAACCATCATGAGTAAAATACTTAAAAAAATAATTTTTTTAATTAAAAATACAGCGACTAATGAAGGAAATTAAAAATATTTGGGAGGAGAAAAATCAAAAAATAAAAATTTTTTCAACTGTAACGCTGAAAAATGAATGGATCCAGTCTTCCTGACTTTCTGGGACAGAATGTCTCGTTTTTTAAATTTTTTCTAGGAAAAAGCCAAATTGGCTCTAGTCTAGTTTATGAGTCAAAAGGACTTTTTTGGACTTATAAATTTTCATTGGACCCATAAATAACAAAAGGACAACAGAAAAAAGAGGCGCGGCTTATGGGAGGGAAACTACACAAACACTAAATTTTCTTACAATTAGCCTCCCAAATTGGCTCTAGTCAAGTTTATGAGTCCAATGGACTCTTTTTTAGGCTTATAAATCTTCATTGGACTCATAAAAAAAGGAAGAAAAAGGGCGCGGCTTATAGGAGGGAAACTACACAAATAATAAATTTTCTTAGTCTCCCTTAAAATTTCCCCAAATAAAAAATTCAAAAAATACCCCAATTTTGCAGGCAAGTCTGTCAGTCAAAATATGTGCCAAATCTCTACTTAACACTCCATAATAAAGTCCATAAAACAAAAAATGAATTCCAAAATCCAAAGATGTATTTGGTCTAATTCCAAAAATTAAATTTATTCCAATTAAAGTAAAAAGTAAAGCAAAATAGCCAATAATTCCAAAAATATAACTCATTTTGTGAAGAAAAAGAAAATATTTGTAGACTAGTCTAAAAATTGAAAAAAATTGTGAAATTAAAAAAAATTCTTGAGTTGACCCATTGTAATTTGAAGATTATGGATGATAAAAGGATGATAAACCCATCTTTGATAAGAAAATTATTCTAAAAATAATCCTTCTAGTTTTTCTTTAATATTAAGGATGGGCTGGTTTACTCAAAAAATGGGTTGATTTACTGGGGATAGCAGACTAGGACATGGATACTGATTTTGGTATCCGTATCCGGATATTTACGGCGGATACAAGCGATATCCGCAGGCATTTTTATAATATCTGTATCCATATCCGTATCCATGTCCTAGTCTGGGGATGGTCTGGGTTACCCGATTCAGATTTTCATACCCGAAAACCACAGGCGGAAGAAAAAATTTTGAAACTTCAACCCGAAACCCATTCGTTTTTCCCCAACCCCACTAATCCCTATTCTCAAAAAAAACCCAACAAACCTAGGAGTACTTCCCATAATAACATTTTGATTAACTCTCCACCAAATATACCAACTTGCAGAAGTAAACAAAACCCAACTTAGCAAAAATCGCCACCAAAATTTTTGTAAACAAATAATTAGTGGAATTAGCCATAAACCGAGAAGTGTTGCAATCTGTGAGGAAATTTTTTTTTTGAAAATTTTTAAAAAATAAACCTGATAGGACCGAACATGTTTTCTTCTCCAAATCATTAAACAAATTTGGGCAATGACCATAGAAACAATAAAAACAATAAACATTTCGGCATGCATTGCATCATGACCCTTAATTTAAATTTTAGGGGATTTTAACTTAAAAATAAAAAATTTTTGTCTGTCAAGGGATGTCTCTCTTATAAAATACACAGAAATGCACACTATCTCGTTTTTTGTCTAACACTTTAAAGAAATTAATTTTTCCGTAAAGTTGCTGATAAAACATTTTCCGGAAAGATGTTAGACAAAAGACGAGATAGTCCACAAATACGTAAACTGTATATGAGAGACAATACACACTAGAAAAAAATTTTTTAAATAATTTTTTGTCTGTCAGGGAATGTCTCTCTTATGAAATACACAGGATTGTACACTATTTCATTTTTGACTAACATTATTTTCCGGAACGTACTAAATTTTCCGGAAAGTTCTCTTTTAATATATTTTCCGGAAAGTCCCTTCCTTTTTGGTTAGACAAAAGACGAGATAGTGTAGAAATACATAGAAATGTATAAGAGAGACAATACCCACCAGACAAAATTTTTTAGACAATTTCCTCGAATGCCCTCCATTTTCCCTAGAAAATTCAAAACCTGATGTTTTCTGTGCAATTCCTCATGTTCTTTTTGCCATTTAATTTCTTCTTGAAGCTATGAGTAATTTAAAATAAATGACTAATTTAAAAACCAAAAAAAACCTCTTCATCTGTCATTTGAGAATTTCCAAACATTTCCTCTTTTCTTTAAATAAAAATAAAAAATAAATTTTCTAAACTAAATTAACAACAAAAATAAATATTTGAGAATCATTTCTTCTTCCACAATTTATTTTTTATTTAATTTTGGTCGTGTGTGAAAATAGTGTGTATAAATAAGAGAGACACTTAAAAATTAGAGAAATAAATTAATTAAACATTTCGCCAAAAAATTAAATTTTTTCCCGTTAATTTTCAAATCGAAAATTATATTGCTGTCCTGAGATCTTATTCTGGCCATAACTTTCTTGATATTTAACCGATTTAAATAATTTTTATATCAATCGAAAGCTCAGGATGTGGGGATTATTTTATCTAGTAGGAATGATTTGTTTAGAGCATACTACTGAAAGTTATAGTTATCTAATTGTGCGCAATCGTGTTTTTCTATCTCTATTGATCTATTATTTTAAGTAGGAAATGGAGGATTTTTTTTAATTTTTAAAATTAAATTTCTGAGAATTTTCTAAATTTAATTTTTAATCTTTTAAAATTAAATACAGAAAATAAAATACAAAAGAAAAATTAAAATTACAAGAAAAAAGTGCATTTTTAGGTCATAACCTAAATTTATATTCTCTCTCATAATCAACTCTAAATAAATTTTTTTATTAAATCTTCTCACTTTTTTTGTCTAAATTGTCTATAAATATTATTTTCAAAAATTATTCTGATTCACTTTTAATTTAATTAATTAATAATTAAAAAAAAATAAATTAGAGTCTGAGTTTTGTGGGGAGATACTTCTTCCTCCCCCCATTTTCCAGACTCCAATGGACTTGACTAAACAATTTTTTGTTTAATTGTTTTTTAATTGTCGAAGATTTTTTTACGTGATTGGATTAAAAAACTGGTATATTTAAATAAATAAAAAAAACAAGAATTCCCTCTAATTCCAATAAACAATTCAAGAATTTTTTTTTCTAAATTGGATAAAGCTGGACAATTAAATGGTTAACGCAAATTAGTTAAAACATCTTTATTTGGTCTTCTTTTTGTTATTTTTTCTTTTAACAGGTATTAAAGGGATTGAGTTTTTCTTTTTAGATTTTTAAAAATTTTTAAAAATTATTTTGGACTAGGGAAAAATTCAGTAGGAACGAAAAAAAATTTTTCCATGCGTCTAACGCACGACGCAAGATACAAAATTTTTACTCAAATAAATCGCATAAGAAAACGCAATCACTATATTTTCTCTGGCCCAAGAACAAGCCAAAAATACAAAATATAAAAAAATTATTTTATTTTATCTGTGCGCAAAAATATTTTATAAGGCATAAAAACGCCAATCTATTATTTTGGCGTTTTCACACCCCATAATATCAATTTTGCGCACACCTAAACAAGTATTAATTTCAATCTTTCTGGTCTATTCTCGATTTTACCCCTCAAGAAAATTGTAAAAAAGATTTGTTTCAAAGACGTGATGACCTTGTGCCAGACATAATATTTGAAGGTCTTGAGCGGCGATTGCGATTATTTTTATATAAAAATATTTTGTTGATCGGACAGCGGATAACGGAAGAATTAATAAGTTATTTTGATAGAAGGAGACCGTTGTCTTCCCCAAAATAAAACAAAAATCCATCCAATTCATTTTTATTTAATTTCTTATACTCTCGTCTCTGCGCTAAAATGATCTAATTTTATTTTTGAATAGACAAAATATTTATTTTAATTTATTTTGATAATTTATGGAAGGGTTGTTTGGAGGGGTGGGGGGATTGTTTTGGGGTGTTGATGACGCTTGGGCGGAAGGCTGTAAAATAGCCAAATCAGAACCTAGAGGTATGAAATTTTCTGTGTATATGCCTGATGGTGTTAACTAACAATTTTGAAAATTTCAGGATTTTTGAATAAATATTTCAGAAGTTCTAGTCAAAAGACTAACAAAAATCGACATTTTAGCCAGAATATGTAAGCTTTTTGCCATAACTTCTGAAATATGAAACCAGAAATTCTAAAATTTTTAGTGAGGCTATTCAATACTATTATTTAACAACTCTGAAAATTTCAGAATTTTTGGTTGAATGTTTCAGAAGTTATGGTCAGAAAACTAACAAAAATCGACATTTTCCACAAAAATTCTGATATTTTCAGCCAGAAATTCTGAAATAAAAGACCAAAAATTCTGAAATTTTCAGAATTGTTAGCTGTCAATATTAGACATATCTATGCAAAATTTCAAGTTTCTAGACCCTCCTCTGTTGATTTTATTCAAAAACAAGTTCATTAAAACCTAATTGTCTGCCTCCATTAAACCACCCAATTATACCCTTTTAAAGATTAAATTTCTATTTAAAAAAAAATCTGCGCAATTTCCTTAACAAAAGAATTTTATTTTCTTTATTCTTTATTTATTTTGTAAGGAAAAAGAAAATTTTTTGGAGTCATGCCGAGTTGGCCACAATTATTTTTTTTATTGCATCGCTTTCCTTCTCTAATAAATTTATATTTTATTTATTTATTCGTTTTTAATTCCTATTTTTATTTAAGCTTTATTTTAAGCAGTCTTTTTTATTTAAATTTTATTTGACAGAATTCTTTTTCAAGTATTGTTGATTAGAAAGTCATTATTGTTGAGGGCTATATTCTGACAATGAGACAAAGTTCTACTATTAGAGAGTACCTTTTTAAGAGGGTGGGCGCCAATTAGAGAGGGACTAGAAGTGGTATTATAAGTATTTTAAGTCAATAAAAGCCCCCTCTCTAATAATCGCCCACACTCAAAAGAATCTTCTAATAAAAAGGGCTACTATTAGAGAGTACCTTCATTAGCGAGTGGGCGACTATTAGAGAGGACGGGACTATAAAGAGGGGTATATTAGATGTTTCTACTTCAATAATATCCCCCTCTCTAATAATCCCCCTCCTCAGAAAGAATCCTCTATAATAAAAAGGGCTATTATTAGAGAGAGGGCGTCTATTAGAAGGAAACGAACTTTTAAAAGAACAAATCCAATTGTTTATCTAATCAAAAATAGCGGAGAAACAATTTTCTGAAAAGCCTTTAAACCTTTAGTAAGCAAAATAAATGCGCAATTAACTGCATGGATAAGCAATTGTCTATTTAATTGAGTGTTGAAATAAGAAAAAGATGAAGGGATATTTTTTAAGAAAATTTACGGTGACAAAATATTTAAAATTGGCTATTTTTGGTTGTTTTTTAAGCTTGAAAGGTAATAGGTGAAGGCAGAGGATCAAATGAATTCTGATCATTAATCCATCAGAGTCTGATTTTGTGTTTTTAAGTCTTTGTATTCCCTCTCAGATATCTCAATCTCCATCAAATCTCTATCTTATCACAGCCTCCTTAAGAGGTTGGAGTTGGGGAAACAGAATTCAGTGGTCGTAATGGTGCAAGCAGTGCTGGGTATTGGGAATTTGTTGGCTCCTGGCTCCGGGCTTTTAAAATCTTAGCTCCGGCCCGAAGCCGGCTCCAGAATTAGCTCCCGGAGCCCTACGCTCACTGGATGCAAGTCGTTAGTGAGTGTGCTGTGAGGGCGTGAAGGTTGTTTTGGCGCCGCATTGGGAAATTGAATATTCATATAAGTGTGGGCGACTATTAGAGAGGTGTAGAAAAGGATCCGAGATATCTTCTAAAAAGAGGGATAAGATAGAGATTTTCAGCTTTCCCCCTCCCGCTCATGATTAAAGATTGATTTCCCCGCAAGTTGATCTTTTGGATCTAAGCAAAGGATGAGTTGTGAAGAAAAAATTTAAAGGGGGGAATATTGTGAATGTTATTACAGGTAAAATCAACTCTCCTAGAAAAAAGAAGAGTTGTGTGTTGTTGTACTTTGTTGGAAAGGGGATGAGCGCAACAATAAAAATTGTAATATCCTTCCTTCAATAAATCCTCCCCCCAAAATAACCGCTTCATTGACTTTATCTTATTTTTATTTTTAACTGTATTTTCTTTTCTTTTCTTCCGCTTTTAAATTTCTCAACAAATTCTGGTTTAATTTTAAGAAAATATTTTTTTATTATTAAATTTATTTTATTTATGTAGTTTTGCAACTTTTCTCTTTAAAGTTAGAGAAAATCTCTCATTTTTACACACTCTTTCGTCTATATTTAAAGTTCTATTTAGGGATCTAATTTAAATCAAATTTTTTTCTTGGTTAAACTTCATCATAAAATCTCTAAAAAATTAATTTCCACCCTCACACATATCTCAATCCTTTTAGTTATCCCAAATTTTAAACTCAATGGTTAGAGAAAATCTCTCATTTTTGCGTTATCTCTCGCTGTTTGAGAGATTTACATACCTTAAGATTTTTAAATCATTTCTTCTTAAATATACCAATCTTTAAGTTATCTTGGGTTGTTAAGAACGTAGTTAGTCCTCTCTAACACATCACTATTACAAAATCTCTAAGATATCACAGCAGGGATAGGTGAGGGATATTTAATAGAATTATGATTTGTTTTATTCTTAGATTTTCTTCTAAGAATTTTATTCTAGATTTTTCTTTTATTTTTTTTGTTCAGAAAATCCAAGAGAATCTGTGAGAGGGTTAAAAACTTTTAATTTAAATAATTAATTTAATAATTAATTTTTTCCTTCAAAATTTCCCCCTTTCCCTTCCTCCCAGTTCACCCAAACCTCTTTTTCGAATTACTTTGTGGCGCCTTTTTTTTTACAAAATTATTTTCATACTTTTACTAAATTTTACAGCAGCTATATGAATATTTTGTATATTTTTGTTCTTTTCATTGTATTTTCTTTTCAAACAATTTTTTTTGAATTTTTAAATTAAAGAAACCGGAAGTTACCTAATAAACAAAAGGGCAACCTAGATTTTTTTGCATTTATTTTAGACAAACAAATAAATTACAAATATAATAATTCTATATTAGGAATTTAATTTAATGTTTTAATATATTTTTTAAAAATTATTTTAAAATGTTTCTCTAACAGGCAGAGAAAATCTACTCTTTTTGCGTTATCTCTCGTCAATTTTTTAAAAATTCTGTCAATCTGATTAAAATTAAATTAAATTTTTTCTTGGTTAAACTCCATTAAAAATCACTAAAAAATAATATCCCACCCTCACACATATCCAAATGCGTTAGTTATCACAGATTATTAAACTATATAGCTAGAGAAAATTCTCTTCTTTTTACGTTATCTCTCGTTTTTTAGTTCAAAATAAATTTAAAAAAATTAAAAAAAAATTTTTTTAATTAAAAAAAATTTTTAATTAAAAAAATTTTTGTTGGAAAGGAACAAGAAAAAATTAATTTTAAATAGTCTTCTCCAAAACTCTTTCATTTCACCATTAAAAATGGGTGTTAACTCCTCTTGGTCAACAACTACCAAAAGCCCCTTATACTACAAAAAATCCCAATTAATTTTATTTTTATTTATTTTTGTATTTTCAACACAAAATTTAGTCTATTCACAACAAAAACACCAACCAAGTATTAAATTAGTTGAGCCAATAGCTAGATTATTGGAAAACGGACCTGTGGCACAACGACTGCCGGAGACTACTTGTCCTACTCCGAGCACTGAAAAAGGTGAAAATATTAATTTTTATTGAAGGAAAGGGTTGGAAATAGATGGAAAAATTATTAAAAAAGTTAAAAAAAATTTTTCTAATTTTAAAAAGGCAAAAAACAGCCTTATCTCCCTCTCTATAATAATAAAGCATTTCGGCTCAGGTTCATAAAATAGTCTAAAAGGCTCCTAAATTCACGAAATTTTGCACGGATATATTTAAAGGTATCAGCTATATTCCCTGAAAATTTAAGAATTTTTGGTTTAGTATTTAAAAAAATATGGTCAGAAAACCTTAAAAAGGAGGACATTTTTAAAAAAATTCTGACATTTTTTATCAGAAATTCTGATCTAATTTTTCAAAAATTCTGAAATTTTTAGAATAGTTGGCGAGAACCATTGTTGATTTTTAAACAAAATTTTAGGCCTAAAGGTTCTCATTTTCCAAAGTTATGTTAATTTAAGTTGAGTTATTCCACAAAGCTACAGTAACGTGTAGCTTTGTACAGTATTAATGAATAAATGAAAGCTTTTTTTCTATAACTTAATGGTATGAAAAAGTTTGGTGCAGTGGGAAAGTTTGCAGTTTTGTGTTTAAGCGTTACTTGGTTCGATTCCTCTCGTCGTTTTTTGAATAGACAATAACGATGAAAAAATTTTCTTTTGTTCATTTAAAAAATTTTTATACCCTAAGAATTTCTTGAAAATCTTTTTCTCGATTTTTTCAAATTTTTAAATTAAAAAATATTTTAATTTCTCATCTAATTTACTCTAAACTGCCTCAAGGGATTTAATTAATAATTTTATTTTTAAATTTTTTTGTGATGTCATAAATCTAGTTTTTCTATTTTTAAAACAAAAATATATCCCCATTAATTCACACATTTTTGTATTAAAATAATTTATATTTTTGGATGGGTTAATTGGCTTTGTTTGTGTGTGTGTGTTGGGTTGCCGATGACCTAATTGGAAAAGAGATGACCAAAATCACCACAGGGGATATTTTTCTTGTTTTTATAGAAAGAGAAAAAGATATTTGAAATATTAATTATTTGGAATTTTGGAAAAATTATTTGGAAAAATTATTGGAAAAATTATTAAAAAATAATAATTTTGAGGGATTTGAGGAAAAAGAAATGATTATTTGAGATAAGGCCTTTCGGGACTTTACATTGTTAAAAATTCGTAAAAAATAAATTTTGGTGGAATTGGAAAGCTTTCAGATGACCAAGGGGTTGTAAATAAGGCTGGTCCTGAACTCGTGGGGAAAGACTTTTTTCGGGAACGGGGATGTAGAACAATAGCTTGTCGGGGAATAAAGTCAGGGAATGTCCTAAAAATCATCGTCGGGTGGGGACATAAAAACGGAGAATCGGGGTCACGGAACATCAGTTAGGTCTGTTTAGGGATTTGATTGAATTAAAGGTCCCTCCTTAAAAGTTTTTTGGAATAAAAAATAATTATTTTTTTAATTTTTAATAGACCCAATAAATAATGTTTTCTCTGGAATTCAATTTCGAGTTCGTTGGCATGATCCTGGACATTTACCTGTTGAACTTGCAAAGTTGGAACTATTTTCAAGCGATTCTGGAGGGCATTTACTCTCTCGGCTAGATATAATTAAAGACGAAAAGAGAGGAATGATTGATAAAAACAGGTAGGGAAGGACTTAAATCTCTAACTTATCCCAGGACGGGATAAATTAAGGTGGGATAAGATAGAGATTAAAGAACTAGAACTCGCTGGGAGAAGTGAGAATTTGATTTGAGAAGAGTTACGAAGGTGGAATCTCTAGCCTATCCCACTTACTTGTAATCATAAATGAGTGTGATCCAAAGCGTGATAACTAGAAGTCTGAGATATTTGGGAATATGGGGTAGTTAGGCATGAAAAAAGGAGAGCCGAAACATATTGAGATAACTAACAGTCTGAGATATCTACCGAATTAAGAGGGGGATTCTTTGGTAAACAACAGAGAATTGACTTCCGTCTTACTGCCTTTCGTGTTTCACTTTTTAAAACCAGTTTCGGCACACACCTGATAAACAACCTCCCCATAGGAGAGAAACAATGGGAAAATAAGAGATTTTCTCTAACTGCCAGAGAAAAATATTTTAAAAAATTCTTTCTTTAGTTCAATAGTTTCAATGATGGCACAAATCCCCGAAGGTCTTCGTTGTAATCTTTGTACACTCCGTTTAAGTGTAGAATTGGATGAACGAATTCAACTAGTTAGTTGTGCCCAAGTTAGTGTAAAACCTGCAGAAAAAGGAGTAGAGGAGGTTGAAGGGGAGAAGGAAACTGAGAGGGAATGTAAAGAAAATAAAGAATGTTTATTTGGAGGGAATTGTTTGGATGGAAATTGTTTTTGTTTAAACGGAAGGTTTGGAGAATATTGCAAAAATGGAGGTAAGGGCGGGGGGGGGGTTATTTAATTTTTGGGGATTTTTTTGTGTCAAAGGGGAGAAGTTATTTCCATGTTTGACTCGGCTTCAAAAAATCGAGAAGTTCCAATTTCAGCTTGTATTAAACGTCCCACGGTTTCGGTTCGAACGTGTAATTCCTTTTTCGATATTCCAAATATATATACCTGTAGAAAAAGGAGAGAGGTTGAGGAGGAGCAGAGGTGAATCGGAAATGACGAAGTTGCCGGAAAACGGAACTGTTGGAGATCGGAATTCCGATTCATCTCTGAAGAGAAAAAGGAATCAAAATCCAGTAAGACCTTATTTAGAAATATGTATGTTAAGACTGAACAAGGTTAAGAAGCTATTTCTCCTTCAGCTAACAGAGCGGCTGAGTTGTATTTTTAATTTTAAAATACTGTACGAAAATTACAGAACGCCAAAAAAAATTTTACTTTTTTAAAATTAATTTCAGAAAATCCCCCAATACCACCAATTTCTTCTTTAATTCAAAATTCTGATTCACTCCAATCAATTAAATTCCCTGAAAGCGGAACAGAATTAAAATGGCTAGCTAATATTGATAAAAATATTATTAATTTGGGGCTTGTTTTTGATGAGGAAAATAAGAGGAATGAAGCTGCGAGATGGTTTATTTTGGGAATACAGTCAACTGAATCTGATAAAAATTGTCGTGTAGCTATGGAAAAATGGCAAAAAGAAAGTCTGGGATTTTTTCGAAAAAAAATTTTTTTTGAAATTTTTTAAAATTTTTGAAAATTTACGAAAATTTTTTTGAAAAAATTTCTGAAAATTTTTTGAAAATTAAAAAAAAATTTTTTGAAAATTTTAAAAAAATTTTTGAAATTTTTAAAAAAATTTTTGAAATTTTTGAAAATTTTCGAAAATTTTTGAAAATCCCCAAAAATTCCTAAAAACATTTTCAGAGACAATGGAAAGAAGCAAAATCCGAGCAAAAGCAGGAGGAGGACCCTTGGTTAGGGTAGAACAAGAGAAAGGCGAGAATTCTTTAACTGTAGACACAACAGACACGAATAATTTAAATCAAATTCCTTCAATAAATAAATCTTCAACTTCATTAAATATTAGAAAATTAATTGAGGAAAATACAAATAAATCAGAAACAGAAAAAATATTGTCTGGAACAGCTATAGAAGGTGCTTAATTAATTTTTAAAAATCAAAAAATTGAGAGGGAATGAGGGGAATTTGAGTGGGAAAATGGGAGGAAGTTCCTCTTAATGAGGAAAATGATCTTTCGCCACGGGCTTATAAAATTAACAAAGGAGCACCTAAAATCGTGAAATTTTATGGAGATATCTCAAATAGAGTTAATTATTTTTTCTGAAAATTTCAGAATTTTTGGTTAAGTATTTCAAAAGTTGTGGCCAAAAAAACTTTAAAAATCGACGTTTTTCACGAAAATTCTGATATTTTCGACCAGAACTTTTGAAATACGGAACCAAAAATTCTGAAATTTTCAGAAATGCCAGATAACACTATAAGATATATCTATGCAAAGTTTCACGATTCTAGGTGCCCTTCTGTTAATTTTATAAGCCCGCGCCGAACGCTCATAAGCTACGATTTTTCCGGCCTCAACATGAGGTGAGGGTGAGAGGGGTATCTCATAATAATGTTCTACTATGTTAAAAAAATTTTCTAACAGAATGTGACACAAATCAAAGATGGGAACAATGCCCAGACTCGGAAAGGGAGTGTGAACCAAGCTGCGAATGGACAGCTTTCCCCGAATCTATACCTGTTTGTCCATCACGTACTTCCGAACAGAAATGTGGGAAACCAAGATGTGTTTGTGTTGAAGGTTTCGTTCGGCTGGGAAAGAATTTGAATGAATGCAAGCCTTTCAGTTTTTGTCAGGCGCCGGAAGTGAGGAAAAAATTAAAAAAAAATTTTTAAGTATTAAATTGAGGTTGAGGGAGTCTAGGCACCAAGGTGTATCTCTCGGAGTCCGGGTCCCAAATCCGGATTAATACAGAAAAATCTTACCGGATCCGGTCCGAATCTAGTTGTAAAGATAGACCCAATCCGGCAAATTCGTCATACGAATTTGGAATTTTTGGAGCTTCTCATTTTCCCTGTATTTTTTTGCTAGTTAACGGATCAGGGGAGGTTCGGTAGTCCGAGTGTACTAGTAGAAACCCCGGATTTGAGAATTAAAAAATTACCTCGGAATTTATAAAACTTCCGTGTCTTCTAATAAATTTATTTAATTTAATAAGGCAACACCAGAATTAATCCAAGAAGAAATTAAAAATAAAGAGCAAGTAAAACAACAAAAATGCCCAAAAAACGAAATTTGGGAAAAATGTGGAAATGCTTGTGAACCAACCTGTCAGAGTATGTATAGCGAAGAACCGTGTAGTTCTGTTTGTGAAATGCCAGGGTGTACTTGTACTGATAATTTTGTTCGGTTATCGGTTGGAGGTCCTTGTATTGAATGGACAGAATGCCCAAGTTGGTTAATTTTGTGACTTTTTTGGACGGGCGTTTATTAGAGAGGGGGGATTAATTGGAAATTTTGAGTGGGCGTTTATTAGGGAGAGGTTGGAGGTATTGGATTATTAGCGTAGGCTACTATTGGAGAGATGGTATTAGCTGAATTTATGGGGTGTCTACTATAAGAGACCCCTCTTTCTAATAAACGCCCTCTTAGGGAGCATCCATTAAAAAGAGACTTGTTTAAAAATATTTTTCTATTTTTATTCAGATTTAAAAGAACGAAATGAACCAAAAAACGCCTCGATTTCAGCAACTGTTAAAACCCCTCAAATTGGAAGACTTCAATGCGGAGCTAATGAAACGTAAGGATTTAAAATTATAAGTCAAATTCGAGATAACTGGGGGTATTGTGATATTTAATAATGTGGGACATATTAAGTAGAGATTTTAATTGTATGGGATATGTCGGATATTGAAGAGATTTGGACTTAAGTTAAGTAAAAATATCACTCCGATTTCACAGCAAGAGACTATGGGAAAATGAGAGATTTTCTCTGACTTCTAGAGAAAAGGAGAGAAAATACCGTAACCTTTCCTATTTGAAAAAATTTTAATTTAACGATGCTGAGCTTCCTTTTTTTAAGAAAAAAAATTTTTAAATTAAAGTATAAACGAATGTGGAGCAGTATGTGAAGCAGATTGTTTATCAATCTTTGAACGTGAAGAGTGCCATAATTGTGGAAAACCATCCTGTGCCTGTAGACAAGGATATGCTCGATCTGGCGGAAAGTGTATTTATTGGGGCGACTGTCCTGCTGGTAAATTGATAGAAAAAAATTTTTTAAGACGAAATTTGAGAGAAAAAATTAAAAATTAAATTTTTGCTTTAATTAACTGATGATGATCTATAATTGAATTTTGCCTTGTAACTCGTGGATGGCTCGGCCTTTCGCTGAGATTTGAATATCATTGGATAGAGAATTAAATTATTTACAAAAATGACTTTAAACCAGAATTTCTGATTATTTTTTGAAAAAAGTTCTGGTCAAATAACTGACTGAAACTCTTCAAAATACCCTATTTTTCTTAGTTCTTCGAACACAACTTTTTTGTTTGTCTATAAAAAATTCCGATTTTTGGAATTTTATAGCCTATTTAATTCTCCATCGAATGATACCAAAAACTTCAAAAAAAGTTTTTACTCTTAACGAAATATGAATAAAAGAATTCGCGTGGTTCATGACTTTGATGAACTTGCCATTTTCTCATAAAAAATTTTTCTCAAAATTTTTTTCTAAATTTAATCAAAAATAATTTTTTTAAAGTAAATTCACTCTCAACAACAACAATTCAACCCGAAATAAAAAATAACAAAAAATCAACAAATATTCAAGAATTAAAAGAATCTTCGCCCCACAAGCATAGCGGACAAGTATCAACAACAGAAAAAATAACCACAATAGAGCCCTCAATGGATATATGTAAAGGGGAATGGAAATGGCCTAAAGGATGTGGATTTGGAGATAAAAAATGTCATTATAGTATAGAATGGTTTTTAGACCAAAATAGTGTGGGTTTTTAATTTTTTAGTGGGGGGGGGGGGGAGATTTGGAAGGAAATAAGAAGATGGAACACAATAAAAGTTAGAATTGGGGAATCTCCTTAGTTCTGAAATATGTATATTCTTTCTATCTCCCATATAAGTTTTAACAAGGCTATTACGCTTAGGATTGAGTGAAAATTTAATGAAAATTTAAATACCATTTCAGACATACACAACGAAACAAAACGATTTTCGGTGATAAACTCGTTACTTGGCCAATTATTGCCTAAAAATGATCCTATACCTTTATGAGATACATAAAGGTATATGTAATTTTTCGTCAACGAAACAACCCGGAAAAATTTAACGAAACAACACGAAACGTAAAGTTTCATGTTGTCTGCTTAGGATATCCAAAGATCCTCAGAATCCAACGACTAGAGAAAAAATTTTTTTCCTTAATTTTCAGGATTCACTTCACTTTCAATTAGAAACAATTCCGGCAGTTTACAGAAAAATTCAAAAAGAAGAGCAACAACAAATATGGTCTGGAATAGGATTTTCCCCTTCTGGAACATTATTAGATGCTGATATGATTGTTATTGGGACTTTGGAAAGAAATTCAGAAGAAATTGGGAAATTGGAAGTTATTGATATGCATGTAGATGAAAAATTGGGTGATTACTTTTTTCTTTTTTTTTATTTAGGAGTCGGAAGGTATCGGAATCTGCCGTGATTATCAATACAGATTTTTGAATCTTGATCAGCAATTTTTATTTTAAAATCCGCAAACGCAATTCCCAAGTCAAAAAAACACAAATTTCACGCCCTGATCCTGATGTAGACTTGATTGTGTTAAAAAATCAGAAGGGGGTTCTGTGCACGAACCCCCCCCCCCCCCCATCCAAAAATTAACTTAAAAATTATTATAAAATATTATTAAATGATTGAAGCCCAAACAAGTTAAATAATTAAAAATCTGAATTTTTATATATTAAGTAAAAATTGAAATGATTTTATCTTATGTAGACAAACCTCATTTTCAGATGACCCCTAATAGTAAATATACCTCCAAGTTAAGAATTTTAGTTAACTTAGGTAGGGGATTGCCCAAGCGATACCTTTTATTTAAGATACACCACGTTATGAGGTTCGACTTTTTCAACCCCGAGGGGGGTGCAACTAAGTGAGATTTTTTGGGAAAGCCTTTAACTAATTATTTTTTAAATTTTCCCTTCAACTTTCCAGAACAATTCCGTCCAGATTCCCAACAAGATATTCAGTTACACGAAGGAATATTTAATTACACAGATGGAGTATTCAAAGCAAAATTTTCTAGAAAACGCAGAACAGGGGATTCTGCTGGGGAAGATTTAGATTTTGGAGAAGAAGATGGAAATTGTGTTAGATTTTTGTTTCCAATATCTGGTGGACGTTTTGAAAAGAGTGGAAATATTTCTGTTCCAGTAGCTGATTCTTTGTATGCTTCTGATGCTGAAATTTGTATTAGAACATGCAAGGGTAATTTAAAAAATTATTTAGTTAATTAAAATAATGGGACTTTTCACCGAACTTTTTTTCACCGAATTAATTTTCAATGGCCTTTGGGGGAAGATTAGCACGTTTGGGGAGTGCGGACGTTTCGTACGGGACTATAAAATATTCTAAAGTTCACCTAAAATCGTGAAAAGTTGTGTGGATATTTTTAAATGTCTTATCCTTATCTGATAAAAATTTCAGCATTTTGGGTTAAATATTTCAGAAATTCTGAACGAAAATGTCAGAATTTTAGTGAAAATGCCAATTTTTGGTGGTATTCTGGCCATAACTTCTGATATATGAAACCAAAAATTCTGAAATTTTTAGAAAAGGTAGAAGACACATTTAGGGATATCTCTGTAAAATTTTAGAATTTTAAGAGATCATTTGGCTAATTTATAGGCGCTGCATTAACGTTACTACCACCCCAAAAATACTCCTCCCTTAATTTAATTTTTAAAAATTTTTCAGATAAAAATATTAAAGAATCATCCTCATCAAATCTTCCAACACCTCATAGTTGCATTAAAGAATTTAAATGGCCAGCAAATTGCAAATTGGATAAATGTGAATATCGTGCAAATTGGGAATGGGAAAAGGAGGATGACACTGTCCTTGTAAATAAATTTTATTCTTTAATTAAAAAGTGCAAACGAGCCATAAATTTTACCAAGATATTCTTAATAGTCTTACCTAACATCTCTGAAAATTTCAGAATCTTTGGTTTCGTATTCCAGAAGTTATGGCCAAAAAACTTAAATATTCTGGCGAAAAATGTCGATTTTTTGTAGTTTTTTGACCAAAACTTCTGAAATTTCAAACAAAAAATTCTGAAATTTTCAGAATTGTTAGATAACACCATTGAATATATCTTGGCAAAATTTCAAGTTATATGTTTCAATTGGGCTTTATTATAAAGTTTCGCATACCCATTGTCAGCCAACAGAAAATGCTCCAGAATTTAATTTTACCTAACATTAAATATTTTGTTCTTCAAAATCCCCATAAAATTTAAAAAAATTAAATTTAACCTAATTAAAATTAAAGTTTAACATTTCTTCTCGTGGTATTGGTCGTTGGACAGGCATTGGATTTTCAAAAGATGGAAAAATGGCTGGTTCTGATATTATTACTGGATGGTTTTATGACCAAAAAGTTTGGAAAATAATTAATTTTAATTTAAAAAAATTAATTTTTAAAGCCTTATTTAACCGATCGTTTTGCTTTTGCTCAGCAACAACCAGCTATTGACCCTGTTGACAGACAAGACATTTTTGATATTGGAGGGGCTTTAATTGATGATATACAGGTAAATAAAGAAAATTATTCTGGTCTTTTTTCTTTTTTTTGCGACTTATTAATGTGAATACTGAGTTAGTTACTAATAAAAATATCCGATTGAAATAATTGAAAAATCAACAAGAAATAAATACAAAATTTTTTATTTGAAGACAATATCCTTCCGTCGCAAAGTTGTCAGTCCAGACAAAAGCACAGATTTAAGTTTGGCACAATGTGCTCATTTTCTCTTCCCTGTACAAGGTGGAAGGGTGATGGCACATTCTAGTCGTGATTTTCAACAGGTGGTTTTAAATAAATTTTAAATGATTTTTTAATGAAGAATTAATAGAGAAATAAATAGGGAACGTAATTCTGATTGTAAAGGAGCTTTCGGTGTGGGTTTATAAAATTGCCTAATTTGTACCTAAAAACTTGAAAATTTGCAAACCTAGCCCTAATAGTATTAACTAACTACTCCCAAAATTTCAGAATTTTTGGTTCATTATTTCAAAAGTTCTGGTCAAAAATTTCAGAAAATCGGCATTCTCCTCAAAAATTCTGTTATTTTTAACCAGAAGTTCTGAAATACTTAACTAAAAATTCTGAAATTTTTGAGGAAGGTGGATAACACTTTTATTAATCTCTATACAGAATTTTATGCCTCAAAGTTTTCATTGAGATATTTTATACGGCCCTGACTAACTCACTCTCCGAGACGTCAATTAGCACATTAATACACAAATAATTCTTTTTTTAATTTTAAATTTATTTAAAAAAATATCTCCAATAAAAATTCAAAGGCACGTACCCCAATCGGTTTTCACGACCAACAACAGCCAATTTCTTCACCCACACAAATCTGCCTTTGTGATAGGCCCACAAACTTTAAAAATTCCGAAAAAGAACAAATTGGAAGGAGAAGGGTTAGAAATGTAGAGAATGGGGATGAAGAAGAGAAACAATCAGGATTACCTTTTCAATGTGCTGATGTTGCTATAATACAGGTAGAAATTATGAAAACTTTCTGGTCTGCAAAATTTTATTTTTTATGCCCTTGACTCCAAAAAATTAAAAAATTAAAAAAATATTTTTTTTCAGATAGCCGAAAATCAAAATAAATTATTTATAAGAGCTGTTGATGCCTTTGGTCTTTCTAATGATTCTCTGAGAAAAGATGAACATTGGGGAGGACAACAATCTTTTACTGAAGTTGAATTATTTAATAATTCTGGCGAAAATACTTTTTGGTTAACAAAAATGTTAAAAGGTGTTTTTTAATTTTTTTGAATAAATTCTGATTTTTTCTGATTATTTCTGGTAATTTTCTGATTTATAGTTAATTCCTACTTATATCCTCGTGTTTTTCTCTGTATTTTTCTGTTAATATTCTCTTATACATATTCTGGTTTCTGATTTTTTTTCTGATTTTTTCTTGTCTTCTGACTATATTATGGTGTTTTTCTGATATTTTAAAATTAATTTCTGTTTTATTTTTCTGATTTTTATTCTGATTTATTAAATTCTGATCTTTATTATTATTTATTTAAAAAAATAATTTTTAGACCCAATCAATTCAAACGGCGATTTAACCATCCAACAAGGCCAAACCCAAGTTTTTCTTTTTTCTGGGCATGGAATAAAACCAGAAATTTCACACGCAGAAAAATTGGAATTTGCTTTGATTGATTTGATGGCTGGTGCTGGTAAAGGTGGATAAATTCTGATTTTTTATTTATTAGATTCTGATTTTAAAAATTCTGATTTATTAAATTCTGATTTTATTAAATTCTGATTTTAATTCTGATTTAAAAATTCTGATTTTAATAAATTCTGATTTAATAAATTCTGATTTAATAAATTCTGATTTAATAAATTCTGATTTTAAAAATTCTGATTTTAATAAATTCTGATTTTAATAAATTCTGATTTATTTCATTTATAAAAAAATTTTCAGAAATTATTCAAAACACAACAACAAAACATCCAACAATTACTTCCCCAACAACAACAACTACAATAACAAACATACCAGAAAATATTACAGAAACAATAAAAACAGTTTCTTCTGTTTCTCCAAAACAAACAAAAGTAAAGGAAGCGAGTTCTGAAATGGAAAATTCTGAAGAAAATGTTGAAGGGGAGAAGGAAGCTGAAAAGGAAGCTGAGAAGGAAGTTGAGAAGGAGGTAATAGAGAAAGAAGAGGAAGAACAAACAAATAAAGAAGAGGATGAGGAAGAGGTGAAGACTTAATTTATTTAAAAAATATTTTGGTGGGCAGAAATTATTTTTTTTTAATAAAAACCCTTTAAAGAATAGGGTGTTTTGGCTAAAGTATAGTCTGCGCAATCTTTTATAAAACAGCCAAATTATATTCTAAAATTCTGAAATTTTGCATAGACATCCTTAATTGTGTTATCTACCATCCCTATAAATTTCAGAATTTTTAGTTTTATATTTTTCAAGTTATAGTCAAAAAGGTCCAAATTTCCTTGAAAAACGTCTATTTCTATTGCGTTTTTGTCCATAACTTGAAAAATATTGAACCAAACATTCTAAAATTTTTAGAGATGTTAGGTAACACCATTGAGAATTCTTAGCAAAATTTAATGACTAGAAGTTTTATTAGCTTCAAGTAAATAATAATAAACGGACACATAAACCTCCATCACTTAAGGCTTTCTTTCCCTTAAAATAAATACTAATTAAATTTAAATTTTTTTTCAAGTCTGCCTCCTTATCACCTTCCGAACTACCCAAAACCTCCATTTTAACCGATGAAAACTGCTTTGGCGGTTTTGCATATCCAGAAGATTGTATGCAATTAACAGCTAATGGAAATATAAAACAATGCCAATATATGGTACAATGGATAGTTACACCTGAATTGGGAAAAGTTAATTTCCAATTAAATGCCAGAATGCCTTCTAATCATTGGACTGGTGTTGGGTTTTCTAATGATGGTACTATGGTGGGTTTATATTTAATAGAAATTTTGCTTTATTAATTTAGGTAAGTGCTCTTGAACTTGATTTTACCAACCTTAAACTTGAAGAATTCTCAAGTTTATACAAACTTAAGTTTTCAAGTTCATAAACTTAAGACTTATGTTGGTAAACTTAAAACTCATAAATCTAATCTTGCAAACTTAAATTATTAATTTATAGACTTAAGTTTTTAAATTCACGTGCTTTTACAAACAGTCCTCGATTTTTAAATTTAATATCTCTACCTTGAAGATTTTATATCTAATTTAGAGCATAACTAAAAGATGAAAAACGTCGAGAATTTCTCTGATATAATAAAAAACTATATTTAAATTAAATTAGCAAAAATTCTACTATTTTTTAAATTTAATTTAAAATATTTTTTAGACCAATTCTGATGCAATAATTGCAATTTTGGGTAAAGATGGAAGAATAACATTACAAGACCGTTTTTCGCCTAGCTATGATAAACCTTTAATTGATTCAAAACAAAATATAGAAGAAATAAGTAGCCAATCAGTCGATGGCCTGTGGGCTTTAAATTTCTCTCGTTCTTTATATACCCAAGATGATTTACAAGATGCTGATTTAAGACAATGCCAGCATTTTATTTTCTTACATACAGCTAATCCTTTGACTTCTGAAAGTGATGAAATGAAAAAACATATTAAAACACCTATAATTTCCGAAAATAAGGTAAACATTTGATTTTTATTATTAAAAAGTTAAAAACCTAATGAGAGACTCTGGCACTTAAAGGAGGACTTAGGTTCGATGCCTGGCGGCAGTTGGTGAAATCATCACTTGAACAGGGGGCAAGCCTGAGGGAATAGAAGTGGTTGGAAGCACATACCAATATCGAATTTTTAGACCAATTCTTAGACCTAAGAAAAACATAAAAATCCTTAAAACTCCTCAAAATCCAAAAAGAAACACTTTTTAGATTTGTTTGGGAAAATGCGGACAAAAATTATCTTCTACAACGGCTGATGTTTCTATTGATGTTACAACTGAAGTGTCACCAACAGAAAAACAAGAAACACAATCTACATCTCTACCAACAACATTACCAACAACAAAAGAAACAGACAAAACAACACAAACATCAGAAATACAACAAACATTTGCTATAACAGAAACAACAGAGAAACAGACAACAGAGAAAACAACAACAACAACTACTACAACATTGTCCCAACAACAAGAGAAACCTGAAGACGAACAAATGAATAAAAACTTGGTTGAAGAAACCCCTGAGATTATAAAACAACAACAAAATGTTGTAGACGAAAAATACAAAAAGAAAGTATTTAATGTTGCAATTAAACTTCCTAATGAAAAATGGGATGAAAAATTGGGAGAACCTGAATCAGAAGAATTTTCTTTAATGTCTCAAAAGTTGAGCAATTCGGTAGGGGATTTACAAAATTTATTTAAAAATATTAAATTTTTCCTTAAGTTACAATCACTCATCTCTATTAGATGGCCCTCACTTCAAATGATTAACGTACAAAAATTTGCGTAAGTTTTAAGATCACAAACTTAAGAAATATAAACCTAAATCTTAAAAACTTAAGTGTTAAGTTTACTAACTTGTTCATGGACTTGAGTTTCCAAGTTTATAAACCTAACTTTTCGAAAACTAAGGGATCAAGTTTACAAGCTTAAGTTCATAAACTCAAGTTTTTATTTTTACAAACTTAAGATTTAAGTTTATAAACTTATTTACTCAAAAACTTATGTCATGTTTAAATACTCAATTTTTAAATCTGATAGTTTATAAATTTGAATAGAAAAGTTGATAAACTTAAGTTTTTAAATTGTTATAATACCATTAAAATTAATAGGGAGGGAAGTGTTCTTGCATTACTTCAAATGACTTTTAACACAACATTAAAAAATAATGAAGAATTGCCAACTACCAAACAATTAAAACATTTCCTGAAAGAAGCTGCTGCTCAAAAAATGCCTGCAGAATTAGTTTTAGATTCAGAAATGTTGGAAGTACAAGAAAATGAAGAGGAGGGAGGAGAAATGAATGACAATAACGAAATTGGGGAAGAAAAGGAAAAAGTAGCTTCGATGGGGGGACAATGGCAAGGATGGCTTTTGGCCGTTTTGGGGACTTTTATGTTACTTTCTATTGCCACAGCTCTTCTATTTTGTGCTTTTCGTAACAGAAAACATTCACGGCAGCATCAGACTTATGTTAGATTTTTTTTGAAAAATTTTTTTGGAAATTTTTTTTTCAAAAATTTTGTTCAAAACTGAAAAATCTTTTTTATAGCCCACAAAACACCATTCTTCCTTGCATCGCCATAATCAAAATAATTTACAAGGAAATAATCTTTTCTTTAATGGATCAGCTAATAATTATAATCAAAGCCATTATACTCCTTTCCCCGGGGAAAAAGAAGACAGAGCAAGTGAAAACAGTACAACTGCCAAAACAAATAATAGTGGAGGTGAAAGTTGTAATAATGTGCCGAATGGTGTTAAAACACAAAATAAAATGGTGGAAACTCCTCGGGGTATTGGAGAGGCTAGTTATCGAGAATGGTTTAAAAAGGTGAGAGGTTAAAATCTTTGTGGGAATTTAAAATTGTTTATCGGAGTATTGTATGGAAGAAGGGAGATCCAACTGATTAGCGTTTATAACGCTCACTAGGAGGGGGGTGCCTATTAAGAGATAAGGTTAGAGCCTGTACGTGGTGAGCGCCTAACAAAAGTCCGTAGATGGTCGCAGGACCGATGCCTGTCCGGGTCTAGACTTTTATCTCTCCTACTGTAAAAACTCAATTCTTTTTAAGGTAGCATCAAAAGATACCCCAACCCACTATCAAGAAAATTATTGGCAAATACCCCCACCAACTCCATTGCCAAGGTCTGCAAGTCACGGAGGACAAACACCAGTACATGCACCTTCTGCCTCTCCATACCTTTCTTATCCAAACGATCCAACTTATTATACATTAAATGGAGAACATAGAATTGTACCTCCACCACCTGCTTACTATCGACCTTTTTAATTTAAAAAAAATGGAAATTCTTTCAAAAAAATGCAATAGAAATGGAAATATACCTATTAAAATTAATTTTGTTTTTAAATTTCTTGCCGTCTTTCCTTTTGTTATTTTTTTTAAATTTGACTTTTTCTGATTTCAATCCTTCTATTTTATTAATTTTCTAATTTGTTATCAGAAATTTTAAATCTTTCCGGAATTATGAAAATTAATATGTTTCCTTTAAATTTAAAAAAAGATAGCAAACTTAAGTTTCAAATTTGTCTTTAAGTCTTAAAAGTCAAGTTATAAAACTTAAGTTCATAAATAAAGTCAAGCTTATAAACAAGTTTACAGACTCATAAACAAAAACAAGTTGCAAACTTAAGTTCAAAAGTTTTAAAATTTAAGTTTACAGATTTAAATTCTTAAGATGTCAAATTTTAAAACTTAAGTTCACAAGTTCATAAACTTAGGAATCAATACTTTCCGGAAATTGTAAGAAACTTCTTCCGGAAATACCTAATATTTTTAAAGATTACTCCCCTCTTTCATTCTATTAAAAAATTGTCTAGCAAATATCTTGCCCAAGATTTTATTGTAAAAACATTTAAAAAATAAAACATTGAAAAAGCATTGTTTATTTTTAGAAGACAAAAAAATTATTTTTAAAAAACAGTTAAAAAAAAAGTTTCGTTCAATAGTAAATGTAAAAGGGCGGAAACATGAATGGAGCTCTTAAACATTTTTTTAAATTTTCCTTTTGATTTTTAGAAAAAATGAGATAAATTACTCATCTATTTTAATTGATAGTAATAAAGAGTCGAAAAGATTTTTTTATAAGAGTAAATATTAGCAGAAAAAAAAAGTCAAATGAAACTAAGGAAAGATTAATACCTTTAGGGACTAGGATTCAAATAACTATGAAAATGTTTTCAGAAAGGATAACCTTAGATAAAGGGAAACTATAGAATTTATAAACTTACCGTATTTCCTCTAATTGAGCGGCGTCTCTATTTAAACGGCAGTCTCCAATAGAGCGTCCCCTTGAGAGGGGATTGAAAAATAGAGCGGCAGCCGCTCAATTAGAGGACTTAAGTAAATATTAATATTTGTCCCAGCAAAAAAATTCAATTCTCTCCCTATTTTAACACCAAAACCCTAATAAAAATCCTAAAAGGTATTAATCTCCTTTAGAAAAATTAAAAATTGGACAATTAAGGTAACGGTTCATATAATAGCCTAGATAATATTAACAAGCTATAATTTTTAGAATTTTTTTAAAAAATCTTTAATCGAAACAAAATTTCTAAAACTCTACTTAATTGTCCAATCTTCTCGACAAAATTATTTAAAAAAATATATTTTAAGCATAATGTTTAAAAAAACCAATTTAAATGACAACAGAAAAGCAAAATTTTGAAAGATTAAATAATGGGTAAAGAGTAAAAGTCGGGTGTTTGGTTGGAGGCATAGAGGGGACACATACATAAATTGACAGCAGAAAAAAATAATTATAAAAAACAAATCTGGGAGTTTTACACATCTCTCCCCTCTCTCTCTTCTCTTTAATAAAAATTTTGCTGTATTTATTAAGTTGTATGTAAATTATTTTTAAAATAGTGCTAAAACTTAAGTTTACAAACTTGAATTTTTTATGTTATACACTCAAGTTTTTAAGTCTCCTTAGCTTTTTACATTGCAAACTTGTTTTTACAAACCTAAGTTTAAATTAAGTCTTTTATTTATTTGCCTCAGAAATAAACTTATTTATAAACTTAAGCCTACAAGTTTATAAACTTGATTTGTTTATAAACTTAATTTGTTTATGAACTTAAGTTTATTTTCTAGACCAAGTAAACAATAAACATAATTCAAGTTGTAAAAATAAGTTTATTTTTATAAACTTTTAAGTTTATAGACTTAAGTTTACAAACTTGAATTTTTTAAACTTTACCAACTTGTTTTATTTTGAAAACCTGAAAAAGTTACCAGTTTTATAAACTTAAGTGTATAAACTTGCAACTTTTAAGTCTTTTGTTAAAATAATTTGAATGAAAGAGAAAAGAGAGATTTAAAAAAAATTTTTAAGAGAGAGATTTGCTGTCAAAAAAAAAGAGAAAACAAATTTTTATTTAAATCAAACCTCCTTTAATTTATTTTCAACTCAATTCCAAATTTTTAAGAAACTGTCCCAGGAACCAGTACAAACAGCCATTCCATCATCAGTAACGCCCAAACAAGAAACACGATTGTCGTGCCCTGCCAAAACACCTAAAAATTGAAAAAAAATATTTTAAATTTAAAAATAAAAATCTTTACCAGCTCGTTCTTGGCGCATAGAATCCCAAACATTACAATTAAAATCGTCATAACCAGCAAAGAGTAGACGTCCAGATTTGGAGAAGGCAACGCTGGTAATTCCTTTAAAAAAATAAATTTTTGAAGAGTTCCCTCTTAAGAAAAACAAACCGCAAATTATATTGTCATGCGAGTACATGGCCAACTCTTGGTCTGCTCGAATGTCAAAAAGTCGACAAGTAGCATCATCTGAGCCAGTAGCGAAAGCATGTCCATTAGGAAAGAACTAAAATAAACGGAAAAATTATATCAGTGCTCTAAATATTTTGGTCATATTTTAATCAAAATGGGATTTTATGTAAAAAATGTTCTCGTTCTTGTTTATTTTGGATTCTATTATTGTAGAAAACAGGAAAAGGTACACTTTAGTTAAGAAAAATGTGAGAAGGAAGACAGTTCGAATGTCCCCTTGTCAGTGAAAAGAGTAGTTAAAAGCTTCTATAACAATAAGTTGATAAACTAGTTGTTTATTGTTAGCATTTAAAGGCTAGAAAAAAGGGAAAAGGTATTCAATTCTATAAGTAAAAAATCTAACTTGTGTCGGTTCAATTCCTGACAACTAAACTTTGATAAATCCTATCTAAAAGATATAAGTCATGCAACCTAAAAAAACCGAAAACATCCCCCCTTGTTACTAAAACTATCAAAAACCCCAAAAATTAAATTTTCAGAAAACAAACCGAAACAGCATTAATGTCAGATTCGTGTCCAGGAAAAGTTTGTTTACACATTCCTTCACGAATATCCCAAAGTTTAGCAGAAGCATCACAAGCCCCAGAAATAAATGTACGCATATCTGGAGACAAAGAAAGTGACATTACATCCCCTGTATGTCCAGTAAATGTTGTTAATTGTTGGCCTGTTTCAATATCCCAGAGAGCACTTTAAATAAAAAAAAATTTTTTAAGAAAAAATGTCAAAATTAAAAAAACCAAGTCATATCACCAGAAGAAGTAACAATTTGATTATCATCTAGAAAACGGCAACAAGAGAGATATCCTGTATGTCCAGGCAATTCACGACTGACACGAACATTTCCCTCACGAGTTTTTAATGAATAAATACTACAAATGTTGTCTAAACCACCACAAGCGACAAATGATCCACTAGGTGCATAAGCACAAGTCATTACCCAACTGGAACGGAGAGGAATGGCATGCACCTTGAAAAAAGAGGGAAATGAATTTTTGATTAAAAATTAAATTTAAAAAATTATTTCCAAAAAATTGCCCTCAAATCTCATAATCTTTTAGACGTCATTGGCAAGGCTACTATTCAAAATAAATTTTAAATTTCGACTTTGAGCCGTCTTCACGTAAAATTTTTCATCATCGGGCAAATATTAATAACTTAAAAGGATAAATAGACCAACGCAGGCTTCGAACCGCGAAAGTTTCAACAAAGCCAAGCTTTTAAACGATTGAACCAACAAGACACACGATTTATTTTTAGAATCAACCAATAAGACAAAATGGGTAAATATGATTAACATTAGAGTTCGAACCCGGGCCGAGTTTATCTGGGCATGTCAGTAGCCCGGGACCGGGTGTTTTGATAAAATCCAGTTTTTCGGGATCCCTGCGTAAGGGTCAGTTTGAGGAAAAAACCCCAAAAACTGTCGCGGCACGCCGAAAAGCATGAACTCTAGTTATCATCGACCTTAGTACAAGGATGACAAGCTATTGTTCATTGCCAAATTTTACTCCAAAAAAAATTAAAAAACCTTATTTGTAGTGTAAGAGTCCCAAACAATAAGTTTTCCATCTTGAGAGGCAGAAACCAAATTCCGAGAATCAGAAGCCCAATGCATTGCATAAATTTTAGCCAAATGTCCACGCAATGTCCGTCTGGTTCGCATCTGAATCCGACCGATTGGTTCCAAATTAGCTGCCACGGATGCAAGTGTTGTGTCATTTGCTTGTTTTCGAGCTTCCTATAAAAATTAATTTTTTAAAATAGATTATATGAAAATATAATAAGCAAAGTATATATCTAATAGAGATCGAGATGGGCCTGGAACAAGGCCTGCGTTTTTCTTTACTCATAGTCCAGGCCCAGGCATTTTTTGATCTTCCTGGGTTTTTCCAGGACTACAGGCCCAGGATCCGGTCCAGGCCAATAAATCAAACCTGGAACAGGCCCAGGCTTTTCAAAAATCTCGCTCTCTAATAGCCAAAAAGACAAATAATTCACCACTAATTTCAATTTAAACTCCGATAAGTGACCTAAATTTTACACAGTCTTTTGATTGATTTACTTGTCATAGAAAAAAGTGGAAAAAACTGAAACGGAAAACAAAAAAGTTCAAAAATATTTCCAAACAACCCCCTCTTAAAATAAGAAGTCGGTCGGTAACATCCACAAGGACCGTGCCAACCCTCGTACCCTTCCCCAAAATTATCAAAAACCTACTCTAATTTGACTTTTTAACTGTTCCGCCTCCTGTCGTAATTGATCCAATTCACTCATTTTGCTGGTTATTTATGCGTCAAGAAAAGAGCACTCCAGTTGTTTAAATATAATAATAAAATGAAGAGAAGAGAGTTTTTGAAGGAAGAGAGTTTGTTTGATTTGTAAACTAAAAAAATGAAAATAATTTAGCAGACAATAAAAAAATAAAAATATATTTTTTATCGTCAAAAAGAGAATTTTTTAGGGTTTAAAACAGAGTATCAACAAAATAAATACTGGTTTAAAGCCAACAGGTTCGAACCATCAACTAGCACCAGTTAAAACCTAAACGCATCCAACTAAACCATTAAGCAAACTTAAGTGAATGTTTTTTTTTGATTTTTTACAAAATATCCGGAAAGCAAAACCACTGTTTGGATGCTCCTTGGATGCTCGAACCAAAATTTTAGAAGTATTGACCCAAGTACGAGTACAAGCAAAAAATACGAGCATTTAAATTTTCACTTATAGGAGGTTTTTAATGAGTGGACGGATATAGACGTTGAGGTGTCTCTCTGAGGACTCAGCTCTTAGAGCTGACATGAGTCGAACGACATCTCACACGTCCATATCCGTCCACTCATTAAAAACCTCCTATAAGTGAAAAGTACCAAATTAAGGCCTGACAAGCAACTTTTTTTTTAAATTTCCAAAGACTGATTAGGAGCTTTTCGTTCACCGCTACATATATAAACCATTGAAATCAAAAGTTGACCTTATTTTCTATCTCTTTTTATTTGATTAAAAAAAATTTTTTTTACCTGAACTACAGCTGTATATAATTACTGATTTTGGCTTTTATTTAGTTGCTGTTGTTGTCGTTATTGTTGTTATTATTATAATATTCTCTTAATGCAATATATTCACTATAGCGATATCTTAATGCCATATTGAAAATTATATATAATTTTAAAATCTAAAAAATGGGAAATTAAAAATGATAGTATGGCTAGGGTTTCGCTTATCAACACATTCAAACACATGTTTTTCTTGTCTAAAAAATGCGAAATAACAAAAAACATTATAAAGGCCAAAAAATGGGAACCGTGACACTTTTTGAAAATTAAAAAAATTCAATCGGGCTCGAAATAGTCAGGGGGAGCTGAGACTCTACCGTACCCATACTCATAAACGCAGATGAAACTAATCGTTTGGATTGAATAAATTAAAATATGGAAAAAAGACTAGAAAAAATTGATTTTCGAATAAAAAAAATAAAATTCTGAAAGATTTTTGTGTTAAACATTTAATGAAAGTTCATCCATTTTATCAATAAAAAGAAGGGGAAATTAAAGGGAAAAAACGGTTTGAAAAAAATAGTTTGAAATATATACACACATCTACCCCACAAAATAAAAAAAAGGGGGTCTAGTAATAACCACAAAAGGAAAAAAAGACGAGAAGAGAATGTTTTGTTGTGGTGGCAGTCATGGGGATTGAGACTAGAAAATGAAAAATATATTTGAGAAAATAGAAAGGGGGAAGTATAGAAGAATATATAGTTGTGTGTGAAGGAAGGTTTTTTTGTGACTTTGTATAGGAGAGAAACACATAAAAATTGTAGGCAATTGCCTTTAGAAGAAATAAAAAGGGGTAGTAGAGTCTAACAATAAAATGAGTTGGGGATGCTAGAGATAACGAAAATGTCAGAGACGGCAGAGAAAAATACAAAAATTTAAAGTTATGTTGAAGGGTTAGTAGAGTCTAACACACAAGTGTTGAATAAGCAAGATAATGTAAATGATAGAGACGGGAGAGAAAAATACAAAAATTTTAAAGTTTTATTGACAGATGATTCTGCATCATCGTCTTTTGGTGATGAAGGGTCAAAACCTCTAGTAAATCCTCGTTCTCTCCATTAGGGATGGGGCGGGACGCCCGAAACATGACCCGATACATGGGCTCTTTTTTGGCCCAAAATCCGATCCGAAGAAAATTTTGAAAACCCGACCCAATTTTTTCTTTACCTGGCCCGTCCCTTGTTCTCTACTGTAAAGAGGAATTAATGAATTGTTAAAGAAAAAAATAATTACTTCAATGGGTGACAAAATTAAAAAAAATTATTTAAATAAATCAAGTAAAACAAGTAAAACAATAAACAGATAATGATGATATTTTAGACGAAAAAGCTTGGAAAAATACAAAGGAAGGATAAAAAGCGTGTCTTATTTAAAAACAATGAGTTTTACATTATCCTAGAGATGTTAGACACAACTGTCTATATTTATTAGAGCAATATGGGTCTGTATGTCTAACCAATAAATAGGGGGACAGTTGAGTCTCAGTCCGTAACTTCTTTCAGACTCAAGCAATCCGAACAAATTTTATATCATTCGAAAGCTCTTGAAAAGCAGAATAATTTATCCAACTAGGCTAACCTAATCGGACCATTCCCTAATAAGATATGACCGGATAAATGACGGCACTGTCCAGTTTTCTCTCTTTCTCTGTTCATTATAGCCTCCCAACAATATTAGCTATAAAAACGTTTTTGCACAATTTGCAGCGGTCCTCTCTCTCTTTTTTCGTCTCCCGAACAATTTTGCTTTCATCTATGGATTACGGGCAGTCGATATTTTGACGATTGGGAAAAGAAAGGAAAAATGGTAGAGGAAGAAAAAGCCTTTTTATAGAGGGAAAATAGAAGAAAAATTTTAAAAGAAAAGAGGGGATTTTCCTTTTAAAAGCAGTAAAAATACAAATGTAATTTATTGTAAATTTATTGGAAAAATATTAAAAATTTGTTTTTGAGAAATGCAATCTCTCTAAATGTACCTAGTTTCGAAGCAAAAAAAATAAATTTCACGAAATTCGAAAACTAAAAAATTTTACGAAACGAAAAAAACACGAAATTCAGTTACGAAACGCGAAATTTCGGAAAATATTGGCATTATGGTATATACTCTTTTTATAATGACACTCGCCCTTGGCCTCAGACACCCCCGAATATACCAAACATCTCCAAAACGTTACTTATATGGTGGGCATTCTGATTGAGTAAAACAGTACAATCGGGATAAATAAATAATTTTTAAATTAAAATTGGCTATAATTTTAAGAGGAAAAAAATATAAAAAATAATTTTGTCAAAAAATAATTTCTATATTTGGTTGTTGATTTATGTATTATTGTTGTTTAAAAAATAAAAATAAACCATTACTATATTTAGAAATAAAAGTACAAAGATTACAAAATTCTCAAGAATAATTAATTAATCAGAAAAATATTAAAAAATAATAACAATCAAGTTTAACAATAATTATTATTAAATTGATTAGAAAAAGTGTTCAAAAAATAAATAATTACTGTTTGATTAAAATTATTTTCAATTAATAGTTACTGAAAGATTAAAAATAAAAAAACGAAAAATAAAAGACGAAATTTCGAAATGCGAAATTCAATCTCGAAATGCAATTAGAAAAACCTTCTACCTTGATAGGGATACTCGATCAATCACCAAGTCCAGTCTCTAGGTTCGTTATCCTTTGAGAGAAAAAGGAATTTATAGGAAGTTGTAAGTAGTGACCGCTAGTACCGTATTATTGACGGTATTTCTCGGTACTTAAAGGTATTAAGGTACAGAATACAGTACGGGACAAAATTCCGACTACTAGTTATCAACGCTAATCGGGATTAAATCGAAATCCAATTTAAAACAAATTTTTATTTCAAAATTAAAAATCCCAACTCTCCAAATCTGTGCACTTAAAATAAAGAAAAGCAAGGAAATAAAAGTGCTATGAAATAAAAAAAAATTTTTTTAAAGAGGAAAATTTGTGTGTTTTAGTAAAATAAAAGAAAAGAGAAAATGCAAAAAGACTATCCACAGACAAAGTAATCCACCCGACAAAAGACGTCATTCCCCCTTATTTACCCCCCAAAAAATGTTTAGAGTATATTGCTCATAAATACAACTGAAATATTATACTAAATACTTCACTCATTTTCTACATAAAAAATGTTTTTTAAGTAAAAAACAGCAGAAAACTAGCTAATATTATATCCTCTTCCCTTTTCCCCCTCCATTATTCCTCTTTTCAAGTTCTCAAAAGTCAGATTTAATATACATTGGAGCTTATTATAAGACACCGTATTTACTCGATTATTTCCCCTGTTCGATTAATTCCCCTGGTATTCAAGGGAGAGGAATTAATCGAATAAATACAGTAACCTATTGGGATGCGTCCCATGAACGTATATGCGTCCCATCAACAAAAAATTGGATTTTTCTTGGTGTTGCAAAGTTGAGGTATGGTTCCAAAGCATTTCTTCATGTTCGGGACCTACGCCCACTGGGTCTAGGACCGTTATTTACCCTATCCCTCGAAATTTCTGAAAGAAAAATCGTTTTTCTGAAATTTTAAAAATTGGCTATAACTTTCAGAAATTTCGAGGGATTGGGTAAGGAATGGTCACAGACCCAGTGGACGTAGATCCCGAACATGAAAAAATATTTTGGACCTATACCCCTACTTTCCAACACCAAGAAAAATCCAATTATTTGTTAATGGGACGCATATACTTTCATGGGACGCATAAAAGTTCATGGGACGCATGTCCTAAGATAGAGCCAATTAGAGTTGGGTGGTCGAAAAAAGTCCGGGGTTCATAGCCAGACATTACTGGTCTACAAATAGAAAACATTTTAAATTGAGGTATTTCTGGAGTTGAATCTCGTTAAAACACAGCCCTCAAGACCCAGTCGTACAAACCTCAAAAGGAAAGAGAGGGAGCGAGCTAACAGGGAGACGTGTTATCGAGATTAGATTGTTAATAAATAAACAAGAAAGAGTGTTTGTTTGTTAAAAAAATATTTTTTTCTGTTTATATGTAGTTAAACCAAAGATTATATAAACATACTAGAATATTTTAGAAGAAAAAAAATATATTTTCTGAGAAAATAAATATTTAAATGTTTATTCATGAAAAAACAAAAAAAAAAATCCAAATTTGTTCTTAATTTGTGTTTAAATAAAGAAGGGGTTGTTTATTGGAAAGAAAATACTAATTTTGGAAGAAAAAAGGAGATTAGAAGAAAATTAAATATTTAAATATACATACATAGCTAAAAATGTGCTTCTTAAAAATTACGTTCTTAACTGTGATTCTAACACTTAAACTCTATTTGACACAAAAAGAAAAACACAAACTGTGGTGGTGTGATTGTGTAGCAGGGATGTCACGGATACCCGAAACATGCACTTTTTTCTGATTCAAAATTCGATCCAAAGAAATTTTGAAAAACCCGAAACTCAGATTTTTTCTCAACTCGTGAAATTCTTGTTGTTGCTTAGATTTAGTTCAGTATCAGTCTACTCGGACCATACTAGACCGGTTAGTCCCTGATATCCTTCGCCTCTTCCAGTCACAATTTCACCTTCGCCTATCTTGTTACTTGTCACTCTCGATAAATTCTTATGCTCGTTGACTGTAGAAAATCTTGGACAAAGACCCCCGGACATAACAAATTCGTACACACAAAACTGGACAAAAGCCAAAAAAATTTTTTTTAATAAAAATTAATAAAAAATAGCAGCAAAAATAAAATAATAAAAATTATAAAAATATATTCTTAAATAAAAGATTTATATGACGAAAAAAAGGAAGTATAGTACATTGTTTAATTGAAAAAAAGGTCTAGATTTATTATTAATATACCTATTTTATTATTATTTTTTTAATAATTATTTGCTTTTGTTTTTATTTTTCAGAATTAAAAATATATTTACGTAATTAGAAAGGTGAGGAGATCTTCTTCTCTTTTTTGTCTTTTTTTGTGTGACGCAATTTCTCTCTAAAAAAATTTTTTTTCAGTATATTTAAATAGCTATTCTCCCTTTTTTATTCATTTATTGCCATTTTTGACGGTAAAAAAAGTAAAAATAAGGGGGAAAGGGGAAAAAAGATGAGAGAGTTTTTGAGGTAAATTAGCTAGCTAGGTATTTATTAGAAGCAATTATTTTGGTTGATGTTAATATTAATGATGGATTTAAAAAGGATTTTTTAAATTAATTTTTTATTGGTAGAAAAGGGTAAAAATAGGGGTAGAAAAATTAATTAGAAAAAATAAAAATATTAGAAGAAATAGAGGCAGGTAAGGAGGCAAAACAGAGGCATCCTGATAGATCGAAACGTACCAATAAAGAAGACAATAGTCAAATTATTGTATACGATATTCATGCTGTGGAAAAATGTGTGGATGGGAGATGGAATTGAACCATCAAGGAATGAGCCCAGACCGAAGCACAACCGACTGTGCCACCATCCAACCCATTGCTGGGTTATTTATTTTCATTTATGTTCTTTCTGCAAGTGCGGACACAACACTAATAACACTAATTTATTTTTTAAAAATATTATTTAAAATGTAAAAAGGGATTTGGAGGGAGGAGATTAGTGACTAACTAGGGTAGAATTAGTCAAAATTAAATTTCCAAAATTCGAAATTTTGGAAGTTTTCAAGTCGGGAATTCCAAATTATCCAAATCATATGTCTATGCCATTTAGCCCTAATATAACATAAACTGGTAGAGACTAACAACTAGATATCGTTTTGGAAGGGTCGTACGAGAATCAAGAAACAATTGTAATATACCTAGAAAAACCCACCCACAAACGTTCTCTCCTCTTTTAAGTCTCCATGGTGCAAAACCTTTTTCTAGGTTTGGAAATAAAATTTTTTTGCTGTTTTTGAATAAATTAAATAACCACCCTCACCTAAGTAAAATATTTAATGAAAATAAATTCAAGGAAAAAATTATTTTTAATGGCACTGCGAATTGCTTAACAATAAATATATGCACAGAGTATATTTATTGCCATGGCAGCAATTTATTTAAAAAATAAAAATTAACAACCTCCCTCAACATTAAAATTTATTGAGGTACTACCTAGTATAGAAATTTATTCTTGAAAAAATTTAAAAGTGATTTTATGCGAAATTTGACAATAGAGGGTTAATTAAATAAAAAATATAAAATGTAAAGTCTATTAGAAGAGCGGGATGAATTATGAAAAGTGCCGGTTTAATAGCACGGGATACACAGAAATCCTTGTCCGAGCCTGTAGTCCAGAAAAACTTGGGAATTTTAAAAGATGTTAAATGTGTATCTATACCATAGAGATACAAACTGTCTTGAACCAATACGATAAATAAACTTCTTAGTCGGCTAAGGAAGATTTTTAAGGGAAAAGACGTGATGCGTTTTCTGAAATAACGTCTCAAAATTCTCTAAAGTCTCAACAAGTTTCAAAACGCGTAAAATTGCTAAAACACATCCCCCATGACCGAAAAACGAACCAGACAGAAGACATATCGAAAAGAGAGAAAATTTTCATGAACACTTAACAAGTTTTTTTTTACAATTTTGTGCAGATTATATTTTGTCATCTTTCGGATTTCTTGAATGCTTCAAAGTCTTAATTGCTTCTGTTTTCGTTTACTTTTTCCTTTCAATTTTTATTTGCACTTTTCTTTATATCACGATATTTTTTAATGTAACATGAATTACATAAATATTGTCCGATTTCCGAATGACGATACCAAGCACAAGTTTTTGTAACTTTGCAAATAGCACAATGTCGCTCCTCCTTAAGTGAATTCAATAGGGAATTATTTATTAGAATCCGGAGTCTTGTATCATACCGTATCCCATTGCTGTACCAGTTTAGGTATTTATTAGAGCCCGGAACGTTCAAATTTTTCTTTACATTTAAATTAAAAATGAATAAGGTATCACAAATTTAAAAGGCATAGAGAGGCACCTCGATCAGATGCTATCGACTAATCAATCCATGACAAATGAATAAAAGTGCAAATATTAATTTTTTATATAGACAAGCAAAAAATAGATGTAAAAATAATTTTGAAATTTTTGATTTGGTCTTGGACTGTATTTTGAGTATTTTTAGAGAAACTAGCCAAAATTGTGAATTTTATAAAAATTAGAGAAGAACCACAGCTGTTGGAGGGAATGTCCAGCTCGAAATCCATATGCCACAAAAGGTATTTTTGCTGATTATAATCTTTTGCCCCAGGTTATCAAATGGTAGATTAACAGTAGCACGAAAGGTTTAAGAATATAAATTAGGGATAAAGTTATCAAAAACGCAATTAAAGATAGGAGATTTGAATTTTGAAGTAGTGGAAGATGAAGACTGGAAAACTCAAAAAACTGTTAAGCTATCATTTGATACTCTGAGGGAAATAAAGGAAAGAGAGGCAAAGGGGTAGAACGCAGAAAAAATGCTTTTAGTTAGGGCTCTGATTCGGGCTTATTTTGGAGTTACAGTACTTCAAACCAACCCTCGTGCTTAGGAAATTGGAAATGTGTTTATTTATAAGAATACTTATCAAAAGAGGAAGGGTACAGCCCAAGTAGGCGCGCGGCCATAACGGCGCAAAGCCATAACGCTTTAAGATTTCTGTATCTCATAAACTTTAGTATTAAACGATTCCTCACATCGAGCTAAAGAGATTAGTACCAAAATTGATAAGGGCCAGAAATTTTCCCGCAAGCTATGGCTTTGCGCCGTTATGACCGCGCGCCTACTTGCGCGTGTCCCAGAGAGGAATATTATCGAGTGGTACCCTGCATTATATTTATTTTTAAATCCCGTCTTCATCATAATCGACAACTTCTTGTTCCCAAATAAAATCAACAACTACAGCAGCATGGTCTGATGGCCATTCTCGAGGACTTAAATTTTTGTTTTTTGGGTATGTAAATGCTTCCAATGGAATTAATTGTGATCCTTGATAGAAAACGTAGTCGATACGATCTGCTGGTTCATTTCGATCTGCTCTGGCTTTGTTATAATTGAATGGCCAAGTTGTGCCTGTGGTGGGTTAAAAAAATAATTTTTTATTGTTATTGAGTGGGAAATTGTCTTTTTTTATATCCTAGTTTCCTATTTTATCCGTCAGAATTATTTTTTCTATCATATATTAAATACTGCTTGTCATAATTGTTTCTTTGATTTGTTCTGATTTTTTAATTTGTTCTGATCTCATCTTTATATTATTCTGAAGCTTATTCTAATTTTTTCTGGTTTTCTGTGAGTGTTCTGATTTTATTCTGATATTATTCTGAAATTGTTCTGACTTTCTGAAATTATTCTGAGCCTATTCTGATTTTCTGAATTGCTCTGAATTTTATTCTGATCCTTTTCTTTCATTTTCCTCAATTTTCTGGTCCCTTTTGATTTTGTTTCACTTTAATAATCAAAAAAATAGTCTACCCGGTTCTTCTATAGGATCATTAAGAGCTCGGAATGTATCTGTAAACCCAGCTTCTGTCAGAATTTTTGTCGTTGGCCATTCAATAACTCTTCCATAATGACTTTGCCTTAAAGAAATTTTCTGATTAAGAAAAATTTTAAAATTTAACTTTGTTTCTTCAATCCAATCCTGATGTGAGGGTGTATTAAAATCACCAACCAGTAATAATGGCACAGACAATTCTTGACTTTTGTTAAGCCAATCTTTGAATTGTTGGTTGTTAAGAAAAAGTTGTGCAATATCATCAATGCGGTCTGAAAAAAAATAATTCTGATTTTTCTATAGATTCTGATTTTTTAAAATTCTGATTTTTACAAATTCTGATGAATACGATTTATCATAAAATCCTTTATTCTGATATTATTCTGAAATTGTTCTGATTTTCTGAAATTGTTCTGGTTTTCTGAAATTGTTCTGATTTTTTCTGATTTTCTGAAATTGTTCTGATTTTCCGAAATTTTTCTGCTCTATTATGATTATTTTTCTGATTATTTTTACAAATTCTGATTTTTAAAGTTTGCCCTTTATTTTTACCTTTTTCACTTTCATAAATTTCAGCTTCTGTTGTACTCCTTTTATCTCTTATTATTTCGGGTCCATAATTTTCCCAGAACAAATGTAGCGAAAATAAATTAATTGGCCATCCATTCAGTTCGAATGAGGCGCCGTTGCCAGCCGTCTTACAGCCATCATCAGCAATTTCGGTAAGCTTTAAAGTTGAATAAATAAAAATAATTCTGATTTTTATTCTGATTAATTTTTTTACATATTCTGATTTTTATAATTTTGATTTTCACAAATTCTGATTTTTGAAATTCTGATTTTCATAAATTCTGATGTTATAAATTCTGATTTTCATAAATTCTTATTTTCAAAAATTCTGGTTTTTAAAATTCTGTATTTTTATAATTCTGATTATTTACAAATTCTGATTTTTATAATTCTATGTTCTTATTTTCAAAAATTCTGATTTTCAGAAATTCTGATTTTAGAATTCTGATTTTTTATTATTTTTTATACTTACATTTAGTCTGCTCAATATAGCTGTGTCTGCATATATACACGATCTTTTTATACTAATCCATTTCTGTTTCGGGTTGGAAATATTTTGTAAATTATTTAAATGTTTGGCTATTATTTTTTCATCATCGAGTAGTAGTACTTCCTTTTAAAACAAATTTGTGGATTTAAATTTTTTATGTAATTTTTAAAATTTCTAAAAAAATTTTCAGACCACTTTTTAAATTTTACTCTCTCATTTTGACTTTTCTCAATATTGAATAGTTTATTTAGTATTATTTTTTACTTCAGTTGCCATTTGTTTCATGATATTTTTTGTTTTTTTTACCAGTGATTAAGTCAGAATTTTGTTATTTTTCCATTGGATAGAGAGGAGCGGTCTAAGCGTTACCTCCTATTTTTTAATGTATCTCTCTCAGATTTCCCCAAAACTCGGAGCTTTATTTTTTTATTGAGGCTAACAATAAAAAGCCACATTGCATTTATTTAAATACCTGTAATGCAATAATATCAGCATTTAAATTTGCAAGGTGTTGAGCAAATTTAAATAGCCCCTCTTCCCTTCCTCCTCCATGTATTCCTCCATTCCATATATTTAAAGTAACAATTCTAAATTTTATATCTTCACCGTAACATACTCCAAAAAATAAAATTTGTAATAAAAATAGAAATTTTTGGAATTTAATAAAGTAGCTATCTTTCATTTTTTTGAAGTTGTTTGATTGTTGTTTGTTTTTCCTGTTGTTGTTATAGTTCCTTAAGAATTAAGTTTAAAAATTTTTTTTCTCCAAAAAAAATTTTTTTGATCAGGTACTGAGTGGGTATGGCTCCGTTTCCGGAGTCCGGAGGAGGCTCCGGAGCCACGAATTTAAAAGGCCAAGAGCCGGAGCCAACAAATGCCCAATACCCAGCACTGATCAGGAATATTTTCGATAGACGAAAATTTTTATGACAATTTTTAAGGTGTAAACTAAAACGAGTTTTAACTGTATAATGCCCTTATTAACATGAAAAAATTTTCTTAATAAAATAAAAATCAGGGAATTGTTTAGAGGATTGTTTAAAGAATGACAAAAATTAATAAAATTATTTTTTGAGGAAAACTTTCTCTCTTTTATTTTCCTTTTTATTTAATAAAGGCTTTTACTCGTCTAATGCCTATATAATTTATTCAATAAAAAATTACAACAATTAAATAAAGAAGAATATTAATATTTTTTACAAAAGAATATTCAAATAAATGCTTTAAATAAATATTAATGACGTTAATAATTAATAAAAAAATTATAAAAAATTGAAAAAAAATTTTTTTTTGCAAGAATTCATCCCAAATTCATCCGAATTCATCCCAAATTGATCTCAAATTCATCCCAACCAACACTTTCTTCCTTTTAGGGGGGGGGGAGGGGGTAAACCTTACCTTACCTTTAACTTATTATCTCTATTTTTGGTAAAGCTTTTTTTAGAATTTTTAGCAAATAATAAATTTTCTTTTTTTGAATAAAAAAAATTTTATTTGGTAAATACTCTTTGATTTTTTATTTAAAAAATTTTCCCATAATTTTGGGTTTCTAAATATAAATTTTGCCATTTTATTTATTTAGCTGTTAATTATGATTAAATTTAATTTTTAATTTTTTTCCTTTTTTATTTTATTTTTAAATTATCAATACATACCGTATATACTCGATTAATTCCCCCGAGGAATTATTTTTTCAACCCATCCGTGGCATGGGGAATTAATAGAGGGTGGGGAATGATTAAGGGAGGGAAATTATTCGAGTAAATACGGTATATCTTTTTGCTTTCTAAGAAATTGTGTTTTGTCGTTCTCCTTTTGTTTTGAATTTTTAGGGAAAAAATTATACTTAGGTACCTATGTTACTTGAGGTGTTTGTTGTCAACTGTTCAGTTTTTCCGATTTCTTCTTATTCCTGTTCTGATTTTTTGTCTTCCAATTTTGTTTAATTTATGTTTTTATTTTTATTATGATTCTTTCCTTTCTTATTCTCCTTTTTTCTATTTTTTTACTTTTAATCAAAATTAATTTTTAAGGTAAAAATTATCTATATTTAATAGAGTAACCAACAGCAACTATTAAACAAGGGCCCTCAATTATTATTTGTTATATTAAAAAAATTTATTTTCAGATTTTTTTAATTTGCCTACAAAAAGAGCAATATTTTTTTCTTTCTAAAAGGGAGATGATTCCCTCATTATTATTTTTTTTCATTATTATAGGAATGAAAAAAAAATTTTTTCTACTAATTTGTGGTGAGAGAGAGGAAATTCTCTCTTTTATTTTTTTTTTAATTTTTAAATTTATTTTGAAAAATTTGTTTTTTGTAAGATTTAAACAAGAGAAGCTTAATTAGAAAATTTATTTCAAATTTGTTTATGGCACTGAAGGAAAGAAAGCATATACCGCAAGGTAGACTTGCTCCTCTTCGGAAACATTCCAAAGCTTTTGAAGAAGAAAATATTCAACAACACACTGGACAAGGTGCAATTTTTGGCTCTAGTCTAGTTTAGTATTTCAATGAAAGTTTAGTAGTCAATTCAAAGTTTTCAAATTTCAAGTCTAGTTAATAATTTAGTTAATATATCCAATATACAAAAAATGAGAATCAGGGTTTTGGACATTTTGTGTGTTGGAAACCTTAAACGTTTTAAGCTTTATGAGTTTTGAACGTTTTTGAAACTTCTACTGCTGGTAGCTTAGAGCCAGGTCCAATAAAAAAAGATTTGTTCTTAAATTAAGAAAAAAATTTTTCAGACAAATCAACAAATCAAACTTATGTTCGTCCGAAATTTAAAACAATAGCTAAAGTAATTTTTTAATTAAAAATCTGTAAAAATTTTCTGTCCGCAAAAAATTTGCGGACAAAAATTTTTTTTTGCGGACAAAAATATTTTGCGGATTTTTCCTCCAGAATTTTTCAAAAAAATTTTTTATTTGAAAGGGCCTAAGTTTAATGAGCCGTGTACGTGTTGCAGATGCGGCAATAAATAGAGAACAACAAGCATTTTTTAGTAAATACGGAATAAGCACAACAAGTTGTGGGGGTGATGCTCAAAATCAAGTGGAGGAAAAACAAAATAATAATGCTGCTAATAACAATAAGGGATTTTTATGTTTGAAAAATGTTAATTTAAATGGAGGTGAGAGGTTTTGCTGGTTGGCCTCATTATATGACCCTAAGGACTGAAAAGGATAATAGTTGTGGTATTGTTTGGACAGCTCCTTCCTCATCCAATGTTCAGCCAAAACTTTAACTTAAACTAAGAGGTTGGCCTCGAGGCCTCGCCGAGGTCCTCGCCCATTCAGACCTCGACCTCGCTTTTGCTGACCTCGACCTCGGTCCAAATTTCCCCCCCCCCCCCCCCCCCCCCCCCCCCCCGACCTCGGCTTTTCCAGCCTTGGTGATCCACGGTCTCGGTTTTTCCAAAAAACCTCGACCAACTCTAATTAAACTGAGAGGTGTATTTATTGTTGTGTGTATTCTACAATGAGCTGTCTGTATTAGGATATAGGATATTTTTCTGACTTAAGGAAAACATAATTTTCAGTCTCCATATGGGAATATATTCGTCATCAACTTATTTTTGACCCATTTGCTAATTATTATTATAACTGGTTGGGAATTGTAACACTTGCATATGTTTATAATTTAATGGTAAATTCTGAACAATTATTTTTAAAAAAATTTCCCCCTTCTAGTTAATTGTTTACAGAAGCGTTTTTATTGACAGCCAAGTTGTTGGGTATTTTTGGATTGGAATTTTTATTTTACTTGATATTGTAACTGATATTATTTATTTATTGGACTGCTTCGTCCGTTCAAGAACTGGTAAAGATTCTTGAAGAGCGCCCACAATTCGTCCCACCAAGACCCCCCTCAATTCGTCCCCCAGTTCTCGTCATACATATTTTCATCTTTAGGTTTTATTTTTATATCTACATAATTTAAAATTTTTATTTCTTCCAAAGGCGACATGTTTTTCAATGTCGATATGGCGATTTATAATAGCTGCTGAGGAAAACTAAACTTTGAAATTTTAGTTTTCAAAGAACTTTCTTTCTAGGGGACGAATAATGGGACGAATTTTCTAAAATGAAAATAAAATTCTAAAAATTTTAATAGCCTCGGATTCGTAACGCTACAAATGTAATTTTAGGATATCTCGATCAAGGCATATTAGTTCGGGATGTCCAAAAAGTACTTAAACGGTACAAAAAGAATAGAATTGAGATGTGGATTGACTTGATTGCTTGCCTCCCATTTGATTATTTATTTGAATTAGGCCTTCAAACAACAAATCCATGTCTTCGATTTAATCGGCTAATTCGTCTACAGAGAGTTTTTAAATTTACCAATACTACAGAAATGTGGTAAAAAATTTTTGGAAATTTTTTTGAAAAATTCTAAAAAATTTTTTAATTTTGACCATGTAATGTTGATGGGGTGGGGGTTGTTGGGAAGGGAAGGGAGAGTGGTTCGACGGCAGCTCCGGTTGTCCTAGTCCATGGTAGAACTAGGGCCGGAGCCCCGGATGGTTTACCCCTAAGTTAAATTAATAAAATTAAAAGATAATTTAAAATAAAATTTATTTAATTAAAAATATAAAAACAAATATATGTGTTGGGGGAGAAGGGAAAAATAAGTGATTGGAATTAAAGTCAAGTGAATGGGGAGATGGTGTGGAAATAAAATGTTCGGCTGGCAATAGAAAGGCCACGCCTTATACCGTTACATGCCTCATTCTTTTTTAAATGCCGACCTCGGCATTAAATTTTAAATTTTGAGAGGGTTATGAAAAATAAAATTTTTTTTTTGTAAATTTAATTTAGTGGGATTGGAAAAATAATTTTAATAATAATTATTATTTTTTTTTGAGAGGGGGATTAAAAATTAGTATTATTTTTTTTAAAAGGGGTAAGGGGAGGAGGAAAAATAAATGATTAATTTGAAGGGGGGATGTATGAAAATTAAATTATTATTTTTTAATGCGGCCGGCAAAAAAAGAATGACCTTATAACATTGCGGTAAAAAAATATTGTAAAATGTGGTAAAAATTGTTTTTTTTTAACATTTAGAAAAATGTGGTTATTTAAATTAAATGTGGTAAAATATTTTTATTTAAATTATTAAAGCTTACTTAATTTAAGAAAATTATTATTTATTATTTTTTTTAATCCTAACAAAAATTTCTTTTTATTTTAATTTTAACTTGTTTTCTTCTTCATCATTTTCTTCCATTTTCTTAATAATGTGATCCAGCACGTCGATAACGATCCTGTTGTTTATAATATGGTTCATAAAAGCGTACTCCACGTCGTCCACGGTAGTTTCCTCTTCCTCCTCCACCTCGATATTGTTGATAGTTTCCACGTCCATGATAATTTTGTTGTTGTATTGGTACTTCCGCTGCTGATGATGACGCTTCTTCTGATGTAGTGTCTTCTTCCTTTTTCTCCGCAATTAATAAGATAGCCTCTTTAATGCCTTCCAAACTTTCCTTCAATTCAGAAACACAATTTCCCTTACACTTTTTCTCTTCTTTTTTCTTAATCACTGGTTGTTTTTCTTCATTTTGTTGAACAATTTCGTTATTTTTATTATTATCAGACATTTTTAAATAATTTTGTTAAATTGAAGGCTTTATAAAATTCTAAATTATAAAATAGTTATAAATTATTATTATGGTTAAAAGTATAATACTTATTATAAAAATATTATAAGTTTAAAATAAATTTAAATGTTATTAAATAGTTATTAAATGTTAAAAAAATGGAAAAAATTGTAAACTAAATGAAATATTAAAAGAAAATTTTTATTTATTATATAAATATTAATTTATTTTGTAAATACGAAGAAATGTTATACATATATCTGTTTCTGACTCTTCTCTTTCAATATTTTTATCTTTATATTTAATCTTTTCATTTGGCCTTTCATTTATTATTCTTAATTCAAGTGGCAATTTATTATTATAGTGTTTAACTTTATCTAAATGTGTTTCAATTAACTTTGATTCACTTTCTTTCAATGTCACATTTGGTTTATTTATAGATATTATTTGAAAGGGACCGTCATATTTTTTTGAAAATTTATGAATTGGGACTTCAACTTTTTTTATTACATAATCTCCTATTTTCAAATTTGAGGGATTTGCTTTTAGATCAAAATTATCTTTTTGTTTTTCTTGTGCTTTTTCGATATTTATTTTTGTTTGTTTCCATATATTATTTAATTTATTTTCTAAATTTTCTTGAAAAAGTGTAATTTCTGTATTATTATAATCGTTTTCTCCAATTTCTAATACTCTATCTATTGGTAATTTCATTTCTCTTCCATATAATATATAAAATGGGCTATATTTTGTACTTTCCTGTTTAGATGAGTTATATGCCATAGTGGCTAATTGTAAATATTCTTGCCAATTTCTACCTTCTTTATCAACATAATGGGATAATATAGATTTTATAATTCTATTAGATCTTTCTACTTGTCCGTTGGCACTTTGATGATAACTTACTGTAAATATTTGTTCAAATCCGAATATTTTAGATATATCTTTCATAATTTGAGAAGTAAAATTTCTACCTTGATCACTAGTAATATATTTAGGTACACCATATTTAGTTATTATTTGATCTATTATTATTCTCATAATTGATGGAGCCGTTTGATCTTTTAACGGACAACAAATTAAATATTTAGAAAAGCTGTCGATAATTGATAGTATGTATTTATAACCTTTGGTACTTGTTATTATTGGACCTATAACGTCCATATGTAAATGTTCAAATGGAATACTAGGTTTTTTAATTGGATATAATTCTTCGTGGTTTGGATGAAAAGCGTCTTTTACTTTCTGACATGATTCACAGGATATAATATAATTTTTAATATCTTCATTCATACTTGGCCAGTAAAATCGTAATTTCATTTTATGTAGTGTTTTATTAATGCCTAAGTGGCCGCCTTCTCCTGGATTATCGTGTATAATTTTAAGTATATTTTCTCTCATAATATATGGTATTACAAGTCTTGCGACTCCTTTTAAGTCAATAAAATGTAAAGCTCCGTTTATTATTGAATAATTTTTAATTAATTCTTCTAATAGCTCTTTTTCTGATTTATTTTGTAGAAAATATCCATTTAAGGCGTTTATTATTTTTCTTAATTCTGGGCACATTTTTTGTAATTTAATTGTTTTAGATATTGAAATTTGTTTATTATTATTTGTATTTAAATTATTATTAGATTGTTCTTCATCACTTTCCGAGCTTGATAAATAATTTGCTTTTGCTTGTGATCTTGTTACTACGTTAATATTTCGACTTAAATAATCAGCGAATTTATTAGTTTTTCCTGATCTATGTATTATTTTTACATCATAAGCTTGTATAGATAACTGAAATTTGGCTAATCTTCCAGTTAAATCTTTTCTTGTTAAAATAGAACATATTGGACTGTTATCTGTTTTAATTATTGTTGTGCCTGTACCGATTATATAAATTGAAAATTCTTTTAAAGCTTGACTAATAGCTAATGCTTCTAATTCATTAATATGATAACGTTTTTCTGTGTCTTTAAGCGTTCTTGAATAATATGCTACGGGATGTTTATTTTGTATTAATACAGCACCTATGCCTTTTAATGATGCGTCGGTTTCTATTATATAACTTTCTTTAGGATTAGGGGGCGCCAATACGGGCGGACTTTTTAATTTTTCTTTTATTTCATTAAATGAATTCCATTCCTCTTCATTCCATTCTGTAGATGTTTTAAATTTATTATCTTTAGTTAATTCATATAATGGGCTGAGAATTTTAGCACAAGATGGTATAAATTTTCTAAAATAATTGACTGCTCCCAAAAATGCTCTTAATTCGTGTAAATTATTTGGAGGTTTTATTTTATTTATACATTCTAGGTCTTTTGGGTCTGGTCTGATTCCATTTTCAGATATAAAAAATCCCAAATATTTAATTTCTGCTAATCCAAATTCACATTTTTCTAGTTTCAATCTCATTCCAAAATTAGATATTACGTTAAGAAATTGTTCTATGTCATTTAAATGTTCTATTTCATTTTCAGATGATAATATTACATCATCGATATATATAAGAAAAGAGGCTGAAATATATTTCTTTAATTCGTTCATTGCTCTCATAAATGTTGTGGGGGCACCACAAAGTCCGAAGGGTACTTTAATAAATTGAAATAATCCCATCCAACAAGAAAATGCGGTTTTTTCTTTATGTTCTGGATTCATAGGTAATTGATGAAATCCGGATTTAAAATCAAAACTTGTAAATATTTTCTTTCCTGCTACTTCTTCTCTAATTTCGTTTATTATTGGTAAATGGTATACTTGTTTAATTCTTATTGCGTTTAATTTTCTATAATCGATGGCAAATCTCATTGTTCCATCCTTTTTCTTTACTAATACTACGGGCGAAGCAAATTGTGAATTAGAATGTTCTATTATATTATCTTTTAGCATTTGTTCTACTTGTCTTTTAATTTCATCTTTCATAGTCATTGGTACTCGATATTGTCTTGACGAAATTGGCCCTTTTCCTGGCTCGATATTTATATTATGTTGGATTGAACCTTTATAGTTACTTTTTTCTGTAAATACATGTTTATATTTGCAAATTATTTCTTTTAATTTTTCTTGACTTTGTTTACTTAATATTGATTTTTCTAAATTAACTCCTTTTAAAAATTCATAATCTATATCTATCTGACAAGAATTAATATATTCGTATTGTGAATATATTTTATAATTATTATTTTCAATTTCATTATTAAATTTTATATTAATTAGTTCTGTTTCGTTATTTATTGTTTCAAGGAGTGCTATAACTTCTCCTGGTTTTATTTTGATTTCTTGCTGTGTTGGGTTCATTAATCTCAAATTAACAAATTTCAACGCTCCGGGCCTAACAATAGATCGTCCAACTAGATAAAATTCTGAATTTAAATGTTCGGACGGATGGGTAATATATAAATTTCCTGAGCAATCATACTCGGTTATTCCTGTAACGAGATTATCGGTTCTTGCTTCTAATATTATTTCATTTGGTGCAATTACTGATATATAATCATAATTATTATTTTGGTTATTTTTATTTAATCCTGAAGCTATAAATGCTATAAGTGGGATTTCTGATTCACCAATTCTTATTTTATTTCTATGAAATTCTAAACTAATATTATTTCCAAGTTCATTTAATCTTTTTATAAAATCAGCGCCGATTAAGCATGGATAAGGGCAATTATTATCTTCTGTTACATAAAAATAATATTTAAAAAATATATTTCCTATTTGTATATTCGCTTGGCATTTAGTTATAAATTTAAATATTGATTGATTTGCCGTTCTAGCTTTTGGGAGTATTGAATTTAATATTGGCAATAGATTAAAATTATTCATAATACTTTCTCGTAAATAAGATATTGATGCTCCTGAATCAAACAAAGCTCTTATATTTCTCCCGTTAATTTTCATCGATATAACTGGTAACATATTATTATTTTGGTTATTATAATTTTCTGATGAATACATAAAAGCATACTTATTATCTTTATTCCATACTGGACTTTGTATATAAGATTTATTATTATCATTTATAAAAATTTCTCCTGTTTTTAGTGGAATACTTCCGATTTGTTTACATATTAATTTGATTGTGTCATATCCTAATATAAAATTAAATGGAATTTCATTTTCATCTGTTAGCCAAACAAAGATTTCGCTAAGAAATAATCCAACTTCTAATGTTATTATACAACAACCAATTATTTTTACTTGGTTTCCTTTTCCAATTGGTGTGTAAAGTTTTGGAATATATTTATAATAAACTTTCTTTGCATTTATTTTATTTGAAAATGATAATGTACATAATGAAAATTCTGAGCCTGAATCAAATAAAGCTTCTGTACTAATTCCGTTAGCAATTATATTAATTAAAGGTAAATGAGAATTATTTGTTATATTTAATTCCGGAAGCATATTTTCAAATTTTGGAGAATTTATTTCTATCCAATTTTTAAATCTTTCTCTGTATTCATTTGTTAAAATGTTAGCATTATTTTGATATATTTTGTTTAAAACTGCAATTTTGTGTTTGATATCATATTCCGTATAGTCAAATTCAATCATACCATTATTATTAAAATATGTTCTTATTCCGTATTTTTCAAATGTTTGCAAATGGTCAATACCTATTATTAATGGTATATTTATATGTTCATATAAGAAAAAGTTTAATTCTATAGTTTCAAAGCCTTTAGGTATTAAAGTTAATTTAGTTTTCTTTGTAAATTTAATATTTGAGCCTCCGAGGAACAAGATATTTATAGGGTCAATTTCCTCTATCTCGAACATGGCTTCGTTAAATATATGAATTGGTCCGAAGGATATGTTTGCTCCTGTATCTATTATAGCTGGATAAAATTTTGCTCCTATTGGTATATATAATCTTGGCAAATTTTGACAATTATTGACAATATTATATGCATAATTAAGATAATTTACTGGTTTTTCCTTTATTAAATTTTGTGAATTATTCTTTTCATATTTATTTATTATTATATTATCAGGAGTTTCATCCTTTAACTCATTTATATTAATATTATTTACTTTACAGTCCTTTATGACCGGCATTTCAAAACCAGATTCATTTAATTCTATTTCATTAATTTTAAAAAATCTCCATGGCCAATTTATATCAGTAAAAAATAATTTTAGCTTCCTATAATAAGAATAAGTTAGAAATAAAAAATAAATTATAGCACCGGGTATTATTATTCCAAATAATATAAATTTTATCCACCACCAAACATCGTCAAAAAATCTTTTTATTAAATTAGTAGTCTCGTGTACTGTATTATAAATGTTATTCGTTTTGTTCTCTATATTAGTTTTAACCGAGTTTGTAAAATTATCTGCTTTGTTAATTATTAATTTTGTGGAATTAACAATATTTTCCTTAAAATTTTCTACATTTAAAGAAATATTATAAGTTTTCTCGCGAATCCAACTTTTAGAATCTACTATCTTCTCTTTCACTATTTCTTTAAAATTATGGGTCCAATCGATAAAGATATTATTATATTCTCTTTGTTTTAAACAATTAAAATTTTCTGTTATTTCCATATATTTTGTTTTTACAATCCACGAATTAATATTTTCAGACTTTACAAAATTTTTGCTATCAAACAAATTTATGTTATTATTTTTATTTTTATAAATTGGGTCGAGCTTATCCCAAATTATTGAATCATATTCTGTTAAATGATAATTTGGAGAAATTAAAACTGGTTTCTCCAATAAATTACTCGAAATCCATTTTCCTTCAAATGAAATTATTTTAGAAAAAGATATATAGATTATTTCAGTTAAATTATGACAATTGTTATCAAATCTCGATTTCAAAATTCTCCATTTTGGTATCTTTGGCAGTTCATTTAAATGTTCTCTTATTGGATTAGCAAAATATAAACATTCAGTATAATTCATTTTAATAGGAGTATTTAATTTGTTACAATTATTTATCAGATTTTTACTACATCTGACTCCTAGTCCTGTAAATATATATTTTTGACAGTTATATGAAAATCCTGAGATTGAATTAATAAAAATTAAACATATTATTGTTATTATAAATGGTAAAACCGCAGTTATTTGATATCCTCCTCTACCTCTACGACGATTTCGATAAGGTCCGAAATTAGAATTATTGTTATTATTTATATTATTACTATTAAAATCGTAATTATTATTATTCACGTTATTATTGTTCGGATTATATTGGTTCATATTCTGATTAAAATTTTGGTTATTATTCCAGTTACGGTTTTGATTCCAACCTCTTCTATTATAAAATCCTCTTCTGTTATTATAATAATTATAAGACGGATTTTGATAAGGCATATAATTAGGTGGTCGAACATTTATATCTGATAAAGGAATGGGAGCATGATTACATTTAGAACAACTTTGTTCTGTTTTAACTATATTAATCTTTTCCTCATATAATTTTTCAGATAATTGTGCTTTTAATTTCTCTAATTCTCGACATAATCTATATTGTTCACTTTCTATTGAATCTTGTCGTGATTTTCCGTTTATTTTTAATTCCTCCTCGGCTAAAATTTTCTGATTTAATTCCTCTTTTTGCGCTGAGGTTATCGCATCGGCTAATGTTTTAGGTTGTTCTTGTCTAATTAATACTTTTCTTAAGTTATATTTTAATCCTCTATAAAATGCATCTACTATTAGTTCATTTCGCTGTACTTCTGTATATTTATCTTTTGGAAATCCTTTCTTTACTAATGATTCTATAGCCGCAGCGAATTCTGAAACCGATTCTCCAGGTTTTTGATCTCGGAGCAATAATTGTGCTCTCGCTAAACAATTACCCTGGTGATCTTGACTTAGTTTATTTCCCATAGCTTTTTTAATGTTATTCCAAGAACTTTTTTCGTTATCTGTTAGTAAATCATACATAGCTAAAGCTTCAGATTCTAAATAATTTGGTAAAGTTTTTGATAAAATATTTTCATCCCATCCAAGGGCATCACCAATTCTACAGTATTCTTTTAAATATTGCTCCCAATCTCTGGGATCATCTCTTCCGATAAATTTAGGTGGTACTAAATGCGGTACTTGTGCTTTTGGTTTATCTAATTGCTCTTTAATCTCTTTAATTGCGTCCATAAGTTCTTTTAAATCCATGTTATTATTATTTTCAATTTTTATTAATTTATTATAAAATGGGCTCTTACTTAACTTTGGGCTCGGATTACAAATTAAGGTTTTATTATTATCTTGTGGTGTTGAAAATTCGCTGTTACTTTCACTGATTAATGTATTATCTAAATTTATATCTAACTCGATTTCAATATCTGATTTATCACTTGATTCTGAAGATTTAGAATTAATTAATTGAGCTTTTCTTTTCTGGCTTCTAGTCTGTATAATTGAATGATATTTATTTTTATTATATGACGAAATTTTTATTTTAATTTATAATAATTATTTTAAATGTATATTTGACCAAATAGGCTGATGAATCAAATCTCCACAATTTATTTTATTTAAACAATTATTTATTATGAACAAGGTTGCCAGGTCGTCCTTTTGGAACTTTATGCTATTTTGCAACCTTGGCAGTGGCTTGTATTAAAACTTCTCGTGTATATTATTTATAGATATTATTTATATTCTCCCTTTTATTTGCTATCAATTCCTCAAAAATCAAATATATATATATATCGAAATTATATATCGAAACTCAACAACTATCAATTATATCTATTAGGTCGCGTCATAATTAGTGGCCGTTTTTTAATTTGGGTTTTTAACATTAAGTTTCTTAAAAATATTTTTTTATTTTTATTACGAATCATTTTTTAGTGTATTTTCTACAGGATCCCGGCATTTGAGAATTTTTGGGTAGGTATTCAGGGAGTTCTGATCGAAAATGTCAAAATTTTCGAAATCATCGAAAATCTAATTTTCTCGAGTATATGTAATGTTAATATTTAGTGTAATATATCATTCGAAAGCCCTTCAAAATCTCTATCCGTCGGGCACAATTTCGAATTTTTAATCTGAAAGGTCTAAATTTTTCAAAAATGTCGAAATTCGAATTCCGGGTTCGACACAATTTACAGACTTTATACCTCGTATTTAATATAAGCCCTGTATGTTATTTAGAAAACCGTTTAGATCATCCTGATCGGATGATTTTACGCTGAGTTATGAGAAAAAACTTTTTGGGGGAGTGTCGTCTCGTTTTCCCATCTGTGCAAAAGAGAGTACACGCGGCATTTGATTTGCCTTCCTTAAGCGCAGCCCGCGTTTTTTGAGTCACGCGTGGCCATACTTATAGAGCAGATATCCCTCTATAATTCAGCAGTAGAAATAACCGGATTCCATCTAAGCCAGCCGAGCAGGACCGCTATTCTTAATGAAACCCGTCTCCCTCGACCATGTTTGCTTCTGAGAGTCATACGGCCTTCCTCTTATAGCCTGAACCCTATTCTTTGCTGTCTAGCATAGACAACGAACCCATTGACCGGATCATTAACATAATTTGCTTCTTTTGTTACATTTTTGGTAAATTAAAATTTTTGGTGTAAATGCTTGTGAATTTCACTACGAGGTAGTGTTGTTCAAAAAATCATAACTTTAAGAATATCACCCGTGTATAGCTATACCTGGTATTAAATTGAAGAGGAGATTCAGATCTTTATGACGATTAATAATTAAAAAGAAAATTTTTAAAATAACACCCCTAAAAATTCAATCTAAAAAAACGGCCACTAATTATGAACCGACCTAATATCAATTATTTTAATTATATATAAGTATTTATTCGCTTTTATTTACTACCAATTATATCAACAATTTTATCAAATATCGAAACTATCAACAAACCATCAATGATTTACTTTTATATATCAAAACTAGGTTGCTAGGACGTCTAAGACCTTCGCCGTATATACGGATCCTGTTAGCAGTGGCTAGATTTCGTTAATTATATTCAAATTTTATTATATATATTTTAATTTATAATTTTATTCTTCTCGAAATGTTATTTATTTGAACTTTATTTATTATTAAACTAGGTTGCCAGGCGTTCAGAGAACCTTAGGCGGATAATACGCAACCTCGGCAGTGGCTAGCTAATAAATCTATTTTAATTTATCTCTTTAAAAAAATATTCGAATACTTTAAATACTTCTTCAGAATTTCAATTGTCGTTAAATTTATTAATTATTATTAATCAGTAATATATACGTCTCTTTCCAATTTCAAATAAAATAACTTCCAAATAAATCACTTTGATAAATACTTTAATTAATTTAATTATATGTAGAAGAATATATTTTGTTGATAATTTATGTTAGGATTAAATGATTAAATTTATATTTAAATATTTCAATAAAATTATTTAATAAATACTATTTTAGTATTATGTGAATATTTATTTTAGTTTAAAAAAATTTATAAAATTTAAAAGACTTTAATATTATTTAAAATGAAAAATAATTTTTATTTTTTGCTGATTAAGAAATGTATTTTTTAAAGTGAATGAATGTTCATTTCTATCTTCTACCTTTATTTATATTTTGTATGGGAAGAAAAAAAAAGGGGAGTGGCAAAAGGAAAATTTAAAAGAAAATAGAGGGAGAAGTGTAAAGTGAGAGAAGGCAAAAGATTAAAAAAAATATATGTGCAAAAATGCGATAGAAAAAAGGTTGGGACAAATAGCGCTATTTGAAAAATAAAATAAAAATTGTTTAAAAAAAAGGGTGCAAAAATGTAAATTTTTTTTTTTATAAAAGATGTGCAAAAAAAGAATTTTTAAATAAAGGAATGGCTTCTCTTTGAAAGAGAATAAGTGTTGGGAAATGTAAAAAAATTTAAATTTATTTTGTAATAAAAAAGAAAGGGGAAGAATTGTAAGGAAAATTTTAAATAGAAAAATTTTAAATAGAAGGTGCCGACTGTCTCTTTTCTCAAAAATTACTTTACTGTTCTTTGCTCCTCTTTTTTTTAAATTTATTTAAATAATTGTTTACATTTATATATATGCCTGTCTGAAAAGGGGCATTCTCTCTTTATTATTGGTGTTTGCTCTTTGTTTTTTTTTTTTGAATTTATAAACTGAAAAGGCGTTGGTTGATCAGACCAAGCCGAAGGGGGGGGGGGATGAGCAAAACACAGGAATTTCCCATTTATTTTGGATTTTTGAAGAAGGGGTTCCGAAAAAAATTTTTTTAAAGAGGTTAGGGTAGGGGTATATTGTATATAGATAATATATATACTTTTTTTAATTAATATTGCATGCTTTGATAATAACTGTATATAAATTAAATATTTAATTGTATGTATTGTATTTATTTTGAAATAATTATTTAGAATATATTTAGGTAAGGGCTTTTTCTGAAAGAATATTATCGATAATATTTTATTGAATTTTTGAAGAAGGGGAAATATTTATTTGGAATTAATTTTAAAGGATTTTTGAGGGGGGACGCCGAAAAGTTGGGAAATATAATATTGTATGTATTTATATATGGTATAATAATAAGGGATTAATAATAATGTATAAATATAATAATAATGTATAAATAATATTTATTAATTTATTAAACGCGCGCGTTGGAAGAGAGATTATTTTAGAAGTTTCGGCATAATAAATGTTTTAATTGTTTTTTTTTTAAATTTAATTTTTATTCAAATTTCCATTCTGACCATCTTCCCGGGTCGTGGCACCATGTAATGTTGATGGGGTGGGGGTTGTTGGGAAGGGAAGGGAGAGTGGTTCGACGGCAGCTCCGGTTGTCCTAGTCCATGGTAGAACTAGGGCCGGAGCCCCGGATGGTTTACCCCTAAGTTAAATTAATAAAATTAAAAGATAATTTAAAATAAAATTTATTTAATTAAAAATATAAAAACAAATATATGTGTTGGGGGAGAAGGGAAAAATAAGTGATTGGAATTAAAGTCAAGTGAATGGGGAGATGGTGTGGAAATAAAATGTTCGGCTGGCAATAGAAAGGCCACGCCTTATACCGTTACAACCAAAACGATTCTGACCCGAATTAAACAAAAAATTAATTTTTTTGTTTTTTAGTGTTTCAAAACCAAATTTATACCGTATATTCTGTGTTTGTTTGTATATTTTAATTTTAATTCACTGGAATGCCTGTTTCTACTATTTTATTTCTGGCGTGTTAGGAATTGACTCAAATAGATGGGTTTATGGAAAGGCTAATTTACAAGCATTGCCAGAGTGCATTTTAATTTAAATAAAAAAATAATATTTTAATTAAAACAAATAAATGCCACAAATTTAATTTTTGCATAAATTTGTGTAGTTTACCCCCCTTAAGCCACGCCCCCTTTTCTCTCTTCCTTTCTTATGAGACTTATTTTCTGAAATAGACGAAAAAATATTTCGCTATCACTTTATAAGAAAAGGAAGAGGGAAAAAAAGGAGCGGAGCTTATGGGGGGTAAACTACACAAGAGTCATTTTTTGACTCAAGGATTAAAAATTCCAATGCTTTATGAAGTTTCAGTACTTTTCGAGCATCACGAAGTAGCAAAACTTGATAAGAATTCAGAGTTTAATTAAAATAAATTTTTTTAAATAAACGGTCAGGTACTAGAAGACCAGAAAAATTTCAAAAAAAAAAATTCGAAAAAATTATTTTTTGAAACTTTTAAGAGGTATAGAAGACAGTTTATCCCGTCGATACCTCTACAGTTATTATTGGTCCACTTTAATGCTTTCCAACGTTTGTGAAGTTCCTTGGCCTATAAGAAGTTCAGAATTTATTATTGTTTGTGTTGATTTAATGTTTGGAGTTTTAATTTTTGCTACAATTGTTGGAAATGTTGGGAGTATGATTGCTAGCTCTGAAGCAGCTAGGAGGGATTTTCAATCAAGAATTGATAATGTGAAACGTTTTCTTCGTCAAAGGAATGTTAATAAAAATGTAAGGAGAAAAAATTTTTTTCTGTTGATTTATTAAATGATGTTGGCAAAACGCTTAAAATTTGTTCAAGTGTTCTATACCGATACCTAAACTCAAATAGGACATGGCTCTCCAATAAAAGCAATGCCCCTCTTCCTTTTTCTCGTTTGATTACTAAAAATTTTTGATTTTCCTAAAAAGTATCTTCTATCCTTTTGCATGAAACTTGGATTTAGTCCGAATTCACTAGAACTGCCCAAGTATCAAGACTTTTCTATTGACTCAAGACTTTTCTTGTGGGTTTTCTCGTCTTAGTCTTGGGGTTCTTGGTTTCGACTTTTTTTATGCTTTTGAAGAGCTCATCTTAATTCTTGGTTAATTTTCTGTTTTGAATTAAGTTCGGAATCACAGTAAAATGTGATACTTTAAGGTGCCTGATTTGGAAATAAATTTAAAATAATTATAACAGACAAAAAATATTTTAAAAAATTTTTAGTTAATACAAAGAATTAATAATTGGTTTGATTATATTTGGCAACAAAATAAACAAGCAATACTTGATGGACAGGATGATTTAGTTTTAAGTGTATTACCAACAAAATTGCAAGCAGAAATTGCTATGCATGTACATTTTGAGACGTTGAGGAAAGTTAGGCTTTTTCAGGTGGAAAAAGAACTGTTCCTTGACAAAAAAATTTTTTTAAAATTTTCCATAGGACTGTGAAGCCGGTTTGCTTGGTGAACTTGTTTTGAAGCTTAAATTACAAGTAGGGGGTTTTGTGGGTGAAAAATTCTTAAAATTAATTTTTCAAAGGTTTTCAGCCCGGGGGACTTTGTTTGTAGAAAGGGCGATGTTGGAAGAGAGATGGTAACGGGAAAAATTTTCGAAAATTTCAAAAAAAAATTTTCCGTGTAGTATATAGTAAAGAAAGGCCGCTTACAAGTTGTGTCAGATGATGGAATGAAGATTTTTCATACATTATTGGAAGGGGCTGTCTTTGGAGAGCTTAGTCTTTTAAATATTCCTGGTAAAATTTTTTAAATAAATTTTTGAGAAAAATCTGATCTCAGGTGTACTAAATTAGAATTTATTTAGCTATGTATTATAAACGGAAAGAGCCGTTTAACTAAGCAATATTTTCAATTTCAAATACCATTCTTTTTTAAGTACGATTCTCAAGCACCTAAGGGTATTTAAAATCGACTGTATTTTCTCCCATAACTTTCCGGAATATTTTTTTCCGGAAGAATAAAGAAGAGAGTGTGTGTAAATATATGTGTGTGCATAAGAGAGATATTTTTTAATTAGACATGTTTAATTACAATTTTCTCTCTCTCAATTTAAGGCAGTAAACACGGAAATCGTCGTTCTGCTTCAATTCGTTCAGTTGGCTATACAGATTTATTTGTTTTGAAGAAGGCAGATTTATGGGAAGCTTTGAGGGAATATCCTGAAGCGAAAAGAATGTTGGTACATAAAGGGCGGGAAATACTTTTAAAAGACGGGTTGTTAAATGAAGATGCGCCTTTGGAAGAAAAAAGTCCAGAACAGTGGAATCAGGAACTTAGAGAACAAATTGATCGTCTTTTGGATAAGTAAGGAAAATCCAATAATATCTATCTAACAATGTCTGGACGACACCCCCCCCCCCCTTAAACGACACCCCTATCTATCCAAATGAACCTCACTCCCCAGCCGAATTTTCTGATGTAGGAAGGGCATGGTAGAGAGATTCCATATCCCCTATCTGAACAGTGGAGGTTCTCTCTATTACGACACTTTTGGGTCGGATTTTTGACGTAAGAAAGAAAATGATGCGTGAATAGGAGGGTTATTTTGTTAAAGTTTCAGCACTATCGGTCTCTAAGAAAAAAAATAAACCTTAACTTACAAGAAAATTTTTTAGATTGTCTCGATTGACAGCAGAATTTATTAGTAATGAAACTAAATTAGTCTCTAGAATAGAATTTTTGGAGAATAAATTGAAACAATATGCTTATCTTGATGAGTATAGTAGTGGTGAAGAATTTAGCCTTTAAGGCAAGGATTTTTTAAATAAATTTTGGAAATTGAGTTGACTGGAACGGTTGTAGTATGTAGAATAGTGTAGAGCAGGGATCTAGCCGTCATAAAAATTAAATTTCCTATTTCGTGAGTCAGGAATTGACGATTTTTTTAATTAACGACTTTCGGGAATCGGGTTAGCTAGATCCCTGGTGTAGAATTTAAAAAAATTTAGTCTTAAAAATAATTTCTTTTGGGAATTTATCAAAATATGTATCTTTTTAATTTTTAGACCAATTTTTTGATTAAAAATTTAAAAAAAAAATAAATTTAAAAAAGAACTGAAAATTCTAATAACCTTAAAAAAATTTTTTCGATTTTTAACAAATTAAAAAAAAATTTTTTCTTAAATTTCTTTAATCTTTCTTACAAGAAAAATATATTTTTAAACAATTTCAATTTATATTTAAATATAAAAAAGTAAAATTTAAAGGTGTCAAGTGTGTAGTATGTTCTTTGTACAAAATTTTATTTCAAGTGCCTTTTCTTCTTTATTTTTACCTTGTTAATAAAAAGCGTGAAAATTTAAATCAGCTTTAAAATAATTGAAAATTTGAAGAAAAAAAATATTTGGAAAAAGAATAAGCAATAAATTCACATGACTAGAAAATTTATTTTAAAAAATTGTTCTAACGTTTATTGGACCAAATTATGTAAGTTTTTTTGAAATTTTTAAAAAATTTCATAACTTCTTCAAAAAATTTCTAAAAATTCTAAAAATTCTCTCTTATTTTTAGGCAAATTTTATCACCAGAATCCCCTCCTTTTTCAAATGAATCTTCTTTGCCCAATTCTCCTCAACAATTTAACAATAATAATAGATTTAATCGACGTTCTTCTCTGTATGTTTTTCCAAAAATTTTTATATACAAAAATAACAGAGTTGAATCTTGATTAGTATTGTGTGCTGAACACTACTCGGTACTACTGGTATCGTAAAATCCATTTTCCGTGCACTAATCTTGATGGTTTTTTAATTAAATACGGGCAGGCACGGGAAATATTTGTTGATGACATTCACCCAGAGGCAACGCAGAGGTTAATGTATATCGACTATCCGGTTGATCAAAAAAAAATTTTTTTATCGAGCTCAAAGATCAAGATTCTAGACTTTATTTTTTTATCTTTTTAGACAGTCAAATGCTAGTAGTGGAAATAATAAAGCAAAATTTTTAAAGAATCGAGCTTCTGAATTGTGAGTGAAAAAATTATTTTTTAATTAAAAAATTTTAATTTTTCTCTCAGAATAATCCAGGTACCAGTAAGACAATTAAAAAGAATTGCTAGAACAGAGGGTATTGGTTCTTTACAACGGGAAACTCAACATTTTGTTGGTAAAATAAATTTTTTTTCGTGAAATTTTTTAGAAATTTCGAAAAAAATTTTTCGAAAAAATTTTTGAATTTTTCAAAGAAATTTTCTGATTTTTTTCGAGAAAAATTTCTTTTATTTTTCGGTGTAACTTCAATAAACGGCCTTCTACGTATTTATCGAAGTCGTGGATTTATTCGTTTCTTTTGGGTTCTGGTAACAATTCTTTCTTTGGCTTTACTAATTTGGCAAATTGCTAAACTTTTGGTTGTTTATACTTCCAAACCTACTGTTTCTCAAGTTTCTTTTTTGCTTCCGGAAAATGGATTACAATTCCCGGCAATTACAATTTGTAGTCACAATCCTGTGCGGAAAGAATATGTTAAACGTAAATTCTGATTTTTTACAAATTCTGCTTTTAAATTACAAATTCTGATTTTCTATACTTCTGATTTTTTTAATTCTAATTTTTAAAATTCTGATTTTTTACAAATTCTGATTTTTACAAATTACAAATTCTGATTTTCTAAAATTCTGATTCCTAAAATTCTGATTTTTTAAGATTGATTTTGAAAATTCTGATTTTTCAGATTCTGATTCTAAAAAATTATAATTCTGATTTTTACAATTACAAATTCTGATATTTCATAATTCTGATATTTAAAATCATACATAATTCTTTAACAAAAAATACCAGAATTATTATACCTATAAAATCAGAATTTTTAATATAAAAAATCAGAATTTCTTTACAACTTTTTACAATTTAAAATTCTGATATTTAATTAAAAGGTTTAAATACTTCTGGACATTTTTCACAACGTTTACTTGATTATGCAATGCATTCTTTTATGGAACCACAATATTTGTTAACATATAAAGACCCGGAGAAATTAAAAATGATTGATCAAGTCTGAAGTTTTCTTTAATTTTTGGAATTTTTAATTAAAATAAAAAATCAGAAAATTCTGATTTTTTTAAACCAAATTCCGGTTTATTAAATCAGAACTGATTTTCTAAAATCAGAATTCTGATTTTTACACCAGAATTTTTGATTATTTTTTCATTCTAAAGGAGTGGAAACATTTTGTAAAAAATTCAAAAACAAATTTTACAATAAATTCATTCTTCTGGAATGCTTCAACAAGTTGTCAACAAATGCTTAAATATTGTTCTTTTGGTGGAAGGCAATTTGATTGTTGCCTTTATGCTAAAGGGATATTGACTGATATTGGTGAGTTTAAATTATTTGAAGTTTCTGGTTTTTTAAAAACCAGAATTCTGATTTTTGGTTAAATATATTTTTTCAAAGGTAAATGTTATCAATTAAATTTTGATGAAGCAGATCAGTCCTGGTTAAAACACCAAGTACAGGCTGGAATAAATAATGGGTACTAAACAATTTGAGAATTAAATTATAATTTTTAATAAGATTGCAAATAATAGCTGATGCCCATACAGAAGAACAAATTGTTTCTGCTGGTAATTTTTTATTTTTAAAAATCAGAATTGTTGTTTTATCAGAATTTCGATGTTGTTTATTTCGAAAATTAGAATTCTGGTTCTAAAAATCAGAATATTTTTTTTCAAAAAATCAGAATTCTGGTTTTAACATCAAATTTCTGATTTTTTTTAAATTCGTAAAAATTCTGATTCTGAAAATTATAATTCTGTTTTAAAAAATCATCAGAATTCTGATTTTTCTAATTTTTTATTTAGCAATAAATTCTGGTCATGCCCTAGCAGAAATATTCGAAAACGGATTTCGTTATTATGTTCATGATCAAAATGCAATGCCCTATTTATCAACAGAAGGAATTAGTGTATCCCCTGGAACTAAAGTATATTCTGCCATAAGTCCAACAAATGTATTTTTAATTAATTTAAAAAAAAATATTTTTTAATTAAAGTATTTATTATTGTCTCATAATGAATGGGGAAATTGTACAAATGAATGGCCTTTAAATTTAAATAAAATTGAAAATTCTGATGGTGGAAGTGGAAGTTTAATAACTCTTGATGAAAAGTTGAGAAGAAAAAATTTTTTAATTAAAAAATCAGAATTCTGATTTTCTAAGATTAGAATTTTTTTCAGAAAAGCAAAATTCTGGTTTTTTTCAAAAATCAGAATTCTTTCAGCAAACCAGAATTCTGTTTTTAAAATCAGAATTTTTGTTTCAAAAAATCAGAATTCTGCTTTCTAAAATCAGAGTTCTTCTTCTAAAAATCAGAATTCTGTTTTTAAAAATCAGAATTTTTTAAAAAATTTTTTACTAGTTTACCCTACTCTTTATTAAAATGCAAAACAATTTGTTTGGCAAAATATTTTTATGAACGTTGTGGTTGTAGTCCTTTTATTTACAATATTGAAGAATGTAAGAAATTTAATTTTTAAATTTCATTTTATAGCAAATTCTTTTCTCTACCAAATATTTTTTAATTTGTCTAAAAAGGTTTACCCATTCAAAAGTTATGGGTGTTTGAACTAAGTTGATCCTCCTACTCAACCCCCTAAAAATTTTTTTTCTAAATTTCTAAAGATTTTTCTGTTTGTACACCCTATGATACTTACAAATGTATAAATGATGGAAGAAATATTACCACAAAAAATCAAACTGATGAGAATAATGAAGAGGAGGAGGATGATTATTCTCTTGTTGAAGGTGCTTTTGAGAGGGGATTTCTCTTTAAAAAATTTTTTCAAAGAATTACCAACCTGTACTGAATGTAAAATGGAATGTCATCGTTCTGTTTATCATATATACAATTCTTATGCTCAAGGATTTTCTCAAAGCTTTCTGTCTTGGATACAAAAGAAGAAAATTGAATGGACGCCTAAACATGTTCAGTAAGTTTGTGAAGGGGAGAGGTTGGCGCTAACCTCAATAACTCTTGAACAAGTTGACACTTTGAAACAAACTTTGTCTCGTTCGATAGAGAATTGAATGGGCTACCTGTAGAAATTTTAGATAAAATTTTTACTTAAAAATTTTAAAAAGTTACATTCAAAAAACTAGTATTTTTCTATTAAAATTTAAGTTTTTGGTTTCTTTCTCCCTTAACTTTTTTCTCGAAATTTTAATTTTATCCTTATTTTGTAGCAAATTTAATTCTCTATTTATTAATCAAATGATTATTTCAATAGCTTTATCCATTCTAGAGTTATACAGTTTAACGCCCCGTAACTGTCTGCGCCCAACTGACATCAACAATCCGTCAAGTTCTATTTAAAAAAGTTGAATAAAACTTGAAAATTGCTGAAGTCAGTTAGGCGCAGACTGTTTTGGGCGTAATAAAAAATTTTTAAAGTTCAAACTTTGTTGCAATAAATATATTCTTTCGAGATATTTGTTACACAGAATATAAACAAATTCAGAGTGTTGGGATGACTGAAATTTTAAGTTTGTTAAAAATAAATAATATTAAAAAAAATATTTTAAAATAAGGCGATATTGGTGGGAATATGGGGCTTTTTCTTGGAATGTCTTTAGTTTCTGTAATTGAACTAGCAACTTTTCTTTGGAAAATAACTTGGATTTTTATTTCAAAAAAGAGGAGAGAACATATGGTAAAAATTTATCTTTCTTTTTGCTTCAGGATTTTTGCTGCAGCTTTTTTTGCTTCTGCTTCAGTTTTCTATTTGCTTCAGTTTTTGTTTCACTTTCATTTCTGCTTCAGTTTTTTATTTCTGCTTCTATTTTTTATTTTGCTTCACTTTCACCATTCTGCTTCATTTCCGTTACTTCTGCTTCTGTTATATTTTCACTCGTTTCACTTTGCTTCAGTTTTTACTTTTGCTTCCGTTTCCTTCTTATGCTTCTTTTATATCTTTTCAGCTTCACCTTTCAAATTTTTTATACTTTTTCTTTTTTCAGATAGCAAAGAAATGTCGAGACGAAGAGCGTGAAAAACATTTACAAGCAACTATGGAATTTGCTTTACAACAGCGTAGATTTGCTGCAAGTATAGGGCGATTGGCGGCTTCACAACAACAGCAAGCTGAAAGTAAAGGTGCCAGAAATTTTTTATTTTATGAAAATTATTTTTTCAATTCAATCAAAATTATTTTCCTCCATTTCAGCCCCAATAGCAAAAATATCCTTTTCCAATCCTCTAAATTACTCATCTTCATCTTCTTTCGAATATCAACAACGAAAACCTTCCGTATTTGACAACTTTTTTGGTTTATCAAAAAGAAAATTTTCTTCATTTAGAAAAGCTTCAAAAAATAATAATTTTGTTGACTCAATAATTTCAAATCGAGTACATGGAACAACACCAAGTTCATCCTCTTCTGAAGATGAAAATGAAGCAAAATATTGTAAAAAAGAGAAGAAAAGTTTGGGAAAATTGGTAAAAATTAAACTTTTTAATAATAGAAGCTTTTTTTTAAAGGAGACGAGTCAGTTTAGTGTAATTGGAAGGTTTTTAGATCGTCATTGTGAAGGTCCTTGGTTCGAGTCCCCTTGAAAGGAATTATTTTTTATTTTTATGTTAAAGTCTATATTTATTAATATATTGGATAATTTGACTTTAAAAATTTCTTTTAATTTTTTAAAAAATTTTTGAAGCAAAAAAATTAAAAATTCCTCTTTTCCTTCCTCTTTTCCCTCCCCTCTTTGTGGTACTTGTCCGTTATCATTTTTGCTTCACAAAAAAATTTTTTTTTAATTTTAAGGTAGAACTCAAAATTAATTTAAATAATTTGGAACAAAATGGAGACAGATTTAGACGAAAATCAACTTGTTTGTTTAATAAACAACAAAATTCAAATTTATGGGAAAGAAGAAGAGCTACAAGTATATTCGAATTTTGTGATAATTCAACAAAAATAAATGAAATTCCAAAAATAATTAAAGAAGAAAGTTTTTGAAAAGAAAAAAAAGAAATTGGGGAGGAATAGGAGGAAAAAAATTTTTTTAAATTAAGTTTGTCTTTTTCCATAACGTTTTTACATATTGTAAAGCATATAGCTATTTAATTCCTAAGGCTGTGCATTAGGCACCGTGTTTTAATGGACATTCAGTAGACATCAGTCTGGTCTACTAAAGATGCTGGTTCGCTCCCAGCCGCCAGAGGAAATGCCCAGCTGCTTTACTATATTTATTCTAATAGAGGAGAAAAAAAATATTTTTTTTATTAATTTTCTCTTTTTCCATAAGAGAGAAATTTTATGTAGCAATTCCCTTATTTCTATACACTTTTTTATGTATTTTTGTTTTAAGTATTTTTCTTTTATATTTTTCCACGTGTATATTTTTATGAATTTTATTTTTCAAATATTAAAAATCAGCAAAATTTTTTAAAAATCCAATATTTTTTTATTTTTAAGCCCCTTGTGCTGGGCATTCTTTTGAACGTTCCCCAGGGGCGCATTTACATTCTGAATCTTTCATTCGGCGAGAAGTTATTTCACGTCCTGTTGCGTCTTTGCCAATAACACAAAGGCAACCTTAAAAATTTTTTTGAAAAATTTTTTGAAAAATTTTTTGAAGCGATTTTTGAAGCATTTTTGAAGCATGCTTCAGAAGCAAGTTTCATGCATCAGAAAAATGCGTCTGAAGCAAAATTTTTTTTCCAATTTTTTTTTCGTTTTTCCCTAACCTTTAGGTCTCGGATAACACCCTTCTCTTAATCCAGCAAATTTATTTTTCAATTCTTTAATCACTGCAGCATAATTTTGACGAGCACGTTCTTCTACTGGATCTACTCTGTTATTGTTGTTGTTAGCTGTTTTTGTTTTTTCCCGTGTAGCTGTTGGAATATCAGCTTCCTTAGTTTTTTGTTCTGCTACTCGTCGTCTTTTACGAGAGCCAGAAGTATTCTGAAATGATTAAAAAAGAGGTTGATAACTAAATTGAGGCTTTAAGGGATGTGGTTTGCTTCAGTTTCAAAAATGATTTTTGGAGGGTGAATTTGGCTAAGTGTCTATTTCGTGTGTGTCATTTTGTAGATTTTTAATTATGAGCTTGTGTCTAATTTTTAAATTAAATTTCTTTTGCTTCTAAGGATATTTCTTTCTCAATTTTTATTTTCCTACTACTATGTATCATTAATATTTTTTTCATTGAAAAAATAATTTTTTCCCCAAAATTTATATATTCACCTCCACTCTACATTCTGCTTCAGTTTCAAAAATTTTTTCTCGATCGTATCCATTCTCATCTTTTTCAGTACATCGACAACCCACACCTTTAGGTCTCGGGAAACACCCTTCTTTTAAATTTCCAAATTTCCTTTTAAATTCTATATTTAAAAAGTTTTTATTTATAGTTGTTTCAACATCTTTTGGGTGTGCTTTCTGGGCATTCTTTTAAATTAAAGAAAATTTTTTTGGGAGAAAAATTAGTTTTATTCTAAAATTAAATACATTAGTGTTCGGCAAATGGATTTATCGATGCCGGTTCCGGGAATATCGTGTGAGTACAGAATCGGTCTTTCGGGAATGCAGAATTGTGCCGAACACTAAAATACATAAACTTACCACTTGTGAAAATATTAAAATTGAATTAATAAGAAAAATAAAAAATAATGAGGAAATAATTATTGTTGGTGTTGCTGATTTACTAGCCATATCTGGAAGGAGAAAAAATTTTTTTTAATTTTTAAAATTATTTTAACAATTAGTCTCCACAGAAAATTTATTTATTTTTCTGTGAATTTTTAAAAATTAACCTTTAATGTAAATTAGCCAACCTTTATATATAGGAAAAAAAATTTTTTTAACAGCTGATACAAGCTAGTGATGCTCGGGAGAAGAAAAAACCCGGGAATCGGGAAACGGGAGTCGGGTCGGGAAATGACCTCGGGAGTCGGGATCGGGAGTCGGGAATTTAGAATTTAAAAAATTTCGGCGCCTTCGGCGCCAAAAATTCCGATTTTTTGCGCCGCAGGCAAAAATCTTGAGAATTTTGGAGGTCAAGAAGCCATGTTGGTCTGTTAGACGCGATCTTTTGAAATTTTCAGTCCTTAGAATCCACCATTGGAGTGAAATAGAGGAAAAGAGAGTGAAACAGAGAAAAATATTTTTACGTTCAATCTTGGTGGAATTTTGGTGAACTAGCCACATATCTCATCATATCCCTCTCTTCAAATTCACCATAATCCTAGTAAATCACCGAAATCTTCTATACTACATCTCCACAGATTCTTCAATTTTCAGCGCCGCAGGCGAAAATTTTGAGGATTTTGGAAGATCCTTAAGCCAAAAATCTTCCCTTTTCAGCGCCGCAGGCGAAAATTTTGGGAATTTTGGAAGACCAAGAGGCCAGATTTCTTCATTTTTTATAAATGAAAATATAATTTTGTCAGAAAAATCCATTCTTAGGAGTGTAAAAATTTCCCGACCTAGTCGGGAATTGACATCGGGAGTCGGGATCGGGAGGCCAAAAACTCGGGAAATTTCCCGAGTCGGGTGTCGGGAGTCGGGATAGCCGAGCATCACTAATACAAGCAATTAAATGTTCTTTTACTTTTAATTTACATCCTCTTTTATGTGATCAATTTATTTTTATTTATTTTATTTAATGCTTTTAGAAAAAAATATTTTTAATCAAAAGCCACAACTGTTCCATTCCAATTAAATTTATTTTTTTCTTTTTTTATTTGTTTTTATTTTTAAAAATAAATGTTTGACCCTTTGAATGAATCATTCCCTCAAGACGGAGTGATTCATGTTTTTATAGGACTGAAATTAAAATAAAAAATGCGGAAAAACTTGAGGAAAATTTTTAAAAGAATTTTCTCAAAAAATCGTTTTAGTTCAGAAAAAAAGTCGTTTATTACATTTCCTCCTCAACACAAGGGGGTTAAAGGTTCGAACCAGGGTTGCCGCGGGTACAAAAAATCTTCGGGTACGGGTTTCGGGTATCGGGTTGGAGCGTTTTCATTTCGGGTATCGGGTTTCGGGTTGGCAAAAATATCGGGTACGGGTTTCGGGTTTCGGGTTATAAAATTTTCATTTCGGGTATCGGGTTTCGGGTTGGCAAAAATTTCGGGTACGGGTTTCGGGTTTGGCGAAAAATTCGGGTTATTTTCGGGTGTTCGGGTGGTATTAGTGAAATAAATTGTAAGGAGCCAAGCTATGTTGCATAATAGGATGTTGGGTGATATAGAGATAGGCAAATTTGAAGATTAAAGAGGCATTGTGGGATTTGGGGATTAAGAGGGATATCATGGTAAAATCCCACCTTGATAAAATCCCACTATATACTAATATCCCTCTGCTATATCTCCATTAAAGCCTCCAAATTTCTCCCGTTTTCAGCGCCGCAGGCGAAAATTTTGAGAATTTTGAAGACCAGTAAGTCAATTTTCTTCCCTTTTTGCGCCGGAGGCGAAAATTTTGAGAATTTTGATGACCTTTAAGCTAGATTACTAGCTTTTTCAACGCCGGAGGCGAAAATTTTGAGAATTTTGTTAGGCCTTAGGAAAAAAATTCAATTGTCAGAACCGCAGGCAAAAATTTTTATTGAAATTTAGTTGGTCATGAATCTAGAACTCTTAATTTTATGCGCCGCAGGCGAAAATTTTGCAAAATTCATGACTAAATTATAATTTTTAATGCTTTTTCAAGCTTAAAATATTAAAAAAAATAAATTTAAAAATCCATGATGAAAATCAAAGTTTATAAACATTTATTTTTAAAAAGAAAAATTTTTTAGGCTCATTTCCAGCACAGGACTCGAACCCACACATATGAAAATATCGAGCCAGTCGCCTTACCCATTCAACCACCGACCAACATAGTGAAAGATGGAAGAAATTATAGATATTTCTTTCCCTTTCCCTTCTTTTTTTTCTATAATTTTTTCTAAAAAATCGGGTAAGGCTAAATTTTCGGGTAGAAATTTCGGGTTTTAACCAATTTCGGGTCACGGGTTTCGGGTTGGAAAAAATATCGGGTACGGGTTTCGGGTTTCGGGTTGGAAAATTTTCAATTCGGGTATCGGGTTTCGGGTACAAAAAAAGGCCGGGTTTCGGGTTTCGGGTATCGGGTTTCGGGCGGCAACCCTGGTTCGAACCCTTTCATGGAAAAAATTAGTTTTTATTTTGATGGAAAATTTAATTTTTTTTGTTATTCACATATTTTGATTTTATTTTCTATCAGATTTTATTTATATGTAATTTCTTGTTCGTTTTCTTTTCAATTTTGAGAAGTGCAATAAAAAATTTTCGACATTTTGACATTACGTCGAAAAATTTGACAAAATTTTAAGATTAACAAAATTTCTTAAAGAATTTCAAAAACGCAAAATTACAAAAAATTTATTCAAAAAATTTTTTACAAACGCAAAAAACGCCATTTACCAAACGCAAAATAATTGCGTTCTGCTACGTTTTTACGTTATAAAGTTTTTGGCGCACGCCTATAAAGAAATTTTGATGTGCGCAAGCGTATTTTTACAACGTGGGAAAACGCCAATTATTTGCGTTAAGTTGCGTTTACGATTTTGGCGTTTTTACACGTTGTTAATCATTCCGTGCGCACACCTAAATTTATTTTTCCTGCAAATTTTTTGTGCAGAAATGGAAAATTATTAATTTTGTATTATTTTAACTGACCAAAAATTTAACGTAAGAAAATAGCTGAAACATAATCAAGTAAGATTCATTTATTGGCTATCAAAGTAATCTATGGATTTTCTTTTTTTCTCTCGTTGCCATTGCAATATGCCTTCCAAACGTTTGAAAAAAATTAATTGGTTGCTTATGGGACGGACTTTTATCTATTTTTGGGGCGCTTAAACACTCATGGGACACATGCCTAAAATAGAGCCACAGATTTTCCGTTCCTTTAGTATCTGCACTTTTACCAAATATTCGTTAGAACAGGATAAAACTTATTTTTCAAAAGGCCGATAAAATGACCAAAAATTTATAAAATACTATTTAAATTTATTCGAAATATTCAATTATCAAATATAAACTAAAATAATTAAGATTTGCCTTAAATTCTTTAAGTAAAATAAAATATAATCAAAAAGATAAAGCATAAACATTCTTGAAATTCTCTTCTCTTTTTAAAATAAATTTAAGTAGCACCATTCTCATTGATATTATCTCCATTTTCTGCTTTAAGGCGCAAATTATTATCCAATTTTTCAAAAAAATCATGTTCTCTAGCTACTTTTAAAGTTATACGTAAATCGGGATCAATTACAAGCCTAAAAATTAAAATTTTTTTATGTTGATCAAAATTTAAAAAGAAATTTTCTATGGCAAAAACAAGGGAAAAATAAAAGCATAGCCTCTTAAGGATTCGAACCTTAAACATTAACAGATATAAGCGCAAACGTTAACCACATTATCACAGAGGAATCAAGGGCGTTTAAATTAAAATCGACTTTGTATCAATGAATAAACGGTTAATGGGGGTATTTTCCTTCTAATAAATTATCAAAAATATTCTAATTTTAGAATAAAAAAATTTTCGAATTTATAGATTAAAAAATTTTTTTATATTATCTCATCAGGCCCCAGATTTTTTAAATTTAAAAGAACTTTTAAACTCACATATTTTCAAGGAGATCAAAAAATTGAATATGTTCCATTCCTTTCACTTTAATATAATCCTTAAGAAAAAAATTTCCTAAAATCACTACTATAATAAACTCACAAATAATTTCCTAGTATGTTCCTTAACATGTTCTTTAACCTCTTGACTACAATTTAATTGATTATTGTTTCTATAAAAGCCACAACTAAAAATTTGGGATGAAATGTCATTCTTGAACAAAATTTAAAAAAACCTCGAAGCTCTCTTCATTGATTTTGGTACAGCACCACAAATTCTTTCAATAGTAGCCAAATGTTTAATATCATCCATTTTTGGAAACAATGCACATCCAGAATAAAGTTCAAACAAGATACAACCAATACTCCATATATCACAAGGAAAAGACCATCCATTTTCTAAAGAAAAATAAGATTAAAAAGTATTGTTCTGATTGCCAGGAAATGCTGGCTCATTTTTTGGAACCGGGACAAATAATCCAAAATTTTATTAGAAAACATAAATAAATTAAAGCAATTACGTTGTGAACAAATTTACGTAAAATCGTGAATAACGGGAAAGTCATGCCTATGAACGACAGGGACATAACCAGGGGTCGATTTTAAAGGGGAGGCTAAAATGATAAATCCTAACAGTATATTCTAGCCCCTGAATACGACCTTGATAAACGAAGCCAAAAAAATCTCGGACTCTTATCTCCAGATTAAAAACAAACTTAGAATAATTTCTGGAGCTCTATAATGACGTGTAGTAACTGTCTCATCATGCCCTTGATGATCAAATACAGCAGAACCAAAATCTATTAATCTAATTGAAGCATCCTTTAAAGATAAAAGTTAAAAAGAGACAGTAAATAGAAAAGTAAGTCTTCATATCTCCCCAATTTAAAAAGTTAATGGGGCAAGTAAGAAGTAGTTTCCCAATTCGAGACTTTTTGCGGACATCTAGTTAACTTATTGAATCCAAGAGAAAATAAATTAGTCAACAGAAACAACACCACACCTCTTTACAGATATTTAAAAAATTTAAAAAATGGGCTAGAAAATCAGGCTCATAGCCAGAGAGTAGAGGGGACATTAGTAGTATATGTACCACTTTTAAAACAAAAATAAATTTTAAAAATAAAAATAAATTATTTTTAAAACCCCCTAAACCTATTCAAAAATAATTGTAAAGAATTTTTGTGCCTGTTTTAAAACAAAAATTAATTTTTGTTTTAAAACAAAAATTTATTTTTGTTTTAAAAGTGGTACATATACTACTGACATTGTTTTCTCAATCCAATTAAAAAAAATTTTTTTAAACCTTAAGTACACGAATGCGCCTTCTATTTCTTGAACGCTTAGATTTTACCAATCCCATTTCTTCATAAGGCTTGTCCCACCGATTTTTGAATACATAATTGTCAGTATTTACAAACAAAATATTTTCTGGCTTCAAATCGGTATGAACAATTCCCTTTTCGTGAATAAAGTTGACAGCAAGAATTAACTAAAAAGACCAAAAATAAATTTATTTAAATTTAAAAAAACCTGATAGGCAATATAACGAATTTGATCAAGAGGATAAGGATGGTAATCGTTGCCTCTCTTTAAATTAAAAAAATGTTGAATATCAAAAAATAATTTTAAAAAATATACCAAAAAATCAAAAACGCTCAATCCATAAGGTTCAAATAAAAGACAAATCTAAAAATAAAAAAATAAAATTTTCAAATATAATTTTTGCGGACAAGAATGTTTTTACCACAAAATAATTACAAAAATTCCTAAAAAAAATTTTTTCGTATTTTTAGCTGCCACAAAATAAATATTCATCCGAAAACAGAAAATAAAATTATTCGAAAAAAAAATTAAAAATAAAAGTAAAGAAAATAAACTTACATGATCAAAATATTCAAAATTATCCAACAATTTAATAACCAAATGACTAGGTCCCAATCCATTTTCTTCTTCATCATCAAAAGAATGCAAAGCTTGAAGAACACTAATTTCTTGTAGAGCAGCGTCTTTATATGCCTGAACATTTCTGACAATTTTTAAAGCCCTCTTTGATGGATTTTCGCCATTTGCAGATCTTTGTAAATTTTTTGAATCAGACACCAGATGAACTTTTGAAAAAACACCATCCCCAATTTGCTTAATTATTTTGACTGAAAAATAAGAGGGAAATTTATTTTTAGATAGGAAAGTTTATTTCAAAATCTAAATTACTGTTTAAAAATTTGATTTCAACTGACGATAAAATTTAAAAAGTTCAAAAAAGGATAGAAAAATAAAAATTATAAATCCAAAAGGATTTGAATCGTGATTGAAAAATATAACAGGCAGCTTTGCTCCCCTCTAGAGAACTTCCGAAAAATTAATTATATAACAGAAAATACGTAAGAATTACACTTCACCTCCTTAAACAGAACTAACAAAAAATAATCCTTTAAAAAACCTCACTTACATCTATCAATTATCCAATCTCCATTTCTACAAAGTAAATATCCGTGCTCATCTTGAACTGGAATAAAAGTATTATTTGATGGAACTTCTGACAATTCAGGCAAATCATCTTCTTCAACATTATCTTCTTCTTCATGAATACCATTTTGATTATATTCTTCATTATTTTGGAGTTCACAACTTGTAGATTCCCCATTTCGATCAATTCGATTGTTTTTAATGGGCGGTATCCAAACTTCATTCATCTTATTAGTTAATTCAATCATCGTTTTTGCCCACAGCTTATGTTTACGTTCCTCCTAAATAAGAAACACAACTTTGTAGATTCCCCTGGAGCATTAAGATGTCTAATAGAGATCGATATTTTTATAGAGTATAGACTTAAACTGAGTTTCGTTCATTGAATTGGGCTAGATTCTGGTTTTGGGCAAAGAGCTAGTATCCTTGCCGTTGCCCTAAACCAATCACAGCTTAATCTCTAATCAGAAAAACTTTCGAAAAATATCAACATAAAGTATCCTTCTAAAAAGTTAGCAATATTCGCTTAGATAGGCAAAAGTAGAACACCCTCGTATGACATTCAACAAATATAGGCATTTTTTCAAACCTTCCCATTAATTTATAATCTGGGAAAAACTTAAATTAGAAAGGTTCAAACCTGCTCTTCTGTAATTGGAAAAGGATGAATACATGCCCAACGAATCTTTTTTGTTCGCCTCTTCTGTTGTTGATCATTGTAGAGAATAACCATTGTGAAGTTGAATAAATAAAAATTTTCAACTTTAAATTAAAAAAGGAAATTTAAAAAATCAATGAAAAAATAAAATCCCAAGCCATTTTCAAAAATTATTTTTCGAAGCGAAATGTCATTCTGGTAACTTTCAGTTTATAAACAAAGACAATAAAATTCAAAATCCCAAAAATTAAAATCTCAACTTTTAACTTCGGTAAATAATGGGAAATTATTAATTTGGTCACGCAGAAAGGAAAGATTAGAGATATTGAAAAAGTCAGACTTTTAAAGTCGTACATACTTTCTTTTCCGGAAACGATTTCCGGAAATTTCTAAAATTTATCAAGAAAATTTATCACACAAAATTAGACAGTAGATAGAAAAAATAGTGAAATAACAAAAATATTTACATACATATTGTGAACAAAGGAGAGATAACAATAAAAATACAGACAAAATTATTAATAGGGCAGAGAACACAAATCAGTTTTTAATTTCTTATGTATCACACTCTTTCCCTTCCTTCTCATTTTTTTATTCTTATTATCGCCTCGGTTGACGAATTGGTGAATTTGGGACATTATTCGTCACATTTCTCAGTTGTCGCCCAGCATGGTCGCTTTGGATTGGCACAATCACATTATCGCCGGAGAAGCTTACGCGCCTATTTCGTGGCGGAGGCGTACCCGAACGGTTGAGAATTCCATGTGGAGACAGCTGTGCGTAGGCGGCCATGTTTACAATCTGTTGGGGAAAAATTATTTTCTGAGATCATTTAAAGTTTATCCTCTCAAAAAAACCTGCTGGCGCATTATTTGTTGAACATCAACTCCAAGACGCAAAGATGGAGGCTCATGTATATCCTCACGTGCCAGCGCTGCTCTCGCCGCAGAAATGGCTTCTCTTGATGCTGGACGACCAATAATTAGATCCACACGATTAGTCTTCAACAAAAAATTTTCAAAATTTAAGAGCCAAAAAACCGAAATATTTTACCTCACTCAGCGATCTGACCATCAAATTCTTCGCAACTTCCGCTTGCGTCACCCTCACACTATCCACATAGACAATATGGTCGTACTGTTGAAGATGCGGGGAACTCAGTGAATTTGCCTCCACGTTGCTGACAAGGACGCGATTGTCTCTAGTTTTGATCGAAAGGCCAAGACGAGTGCCACGAACTCGGTCGACTGTTACCATCTAAAAAATAGAGAACGTTTAACCCCAAAACTCCCTCCCAAAATTACCGTATATCGATATCCTTGACGTCTCTCAATTGCAGCCCGCATTCCTTGTGGCAAATCCTCAACCATTTGCGCTTGTTGTCGTGGTGATGGTTGTGGTAGCTGTTGTTGTTGTTGAGGTCGTCGATCTTCGCGCATTGTTGCTGTCGGGCGTGCTGTCGATGTTCTTTCTGGCGATCTTTCTCTAGCTGTCTCATTGCCGCTACTACTGCTTCCCATCCTTCGAATCTGAATATTCGCAACTGGATAACTGATACGCAGAATTCTGTAGAATGCGTCCAAGTCTTTAATCTTTCGATCATTGATCGCCAAGATTTTGTCGCCGACACGTAGATGGCCTTCAGCTGGTGATCCTCGTTGAATTTGTGTTATGATCAAACTAAAAGATTTTTTAACAGATTTACTTTCCCCAAGAAACCCACGCTTTATTGGGCCTAACTCCAAGCAGTTCATTCTCTTCTAGCGGTATAGAAACAATCATTGTTGGCCTTGTATTGGAGGTGTTTGAAGAATTCGACGACGATCTTGAAGGAAATAGACGCATCGTAACGGATCGAGTTTGAGCGCCACCAACAACAATGGAATGAGTAGCGGTGGTGCCAGCGACGGTTCTAATAGAACCAAAAGTAGTAGAGTGAGTGGAGAGCCAAGTTTAAGAAGAAGCATGTTTTTAGGGTTGTTTTTATATGAAGAAGTCCACTAATAAATTATTCAAATCTTAATTAAATCAAACACAAAGGCTATCTATGCATTTACAAGTGGAAGGGGGATTGTTAAGGATTTTAAATGTTTGTTAGTCCCCATTCGGTTTGTGCCAGTTGTTTAAGTGCTATACAGGGACTACACTAAACCAGACTTTGCCAACGGCCGTCAGGCATCGAACCTGAATCTCCCTTTAAGTGCAAATCGGATGTGTCCAACGATACACGGTGTCCAACAATTTACATATTTAGGCCTTCAAATCTCTAAAACAAAGCCGACAAATCTCTTAAAATTATTTCTATTTTTTGAGATATAAAATGAAAAAATAACACAAAAAATAAAAATAATTGAAACAATAAATAAATTTATTCAATGTAAATCAATCAGAAAAAAATAAAATTGAAAGGCAATATTTTTGTAATATAATTCTTTTTCTAATATCTTGAGATCGGAAAATATATATAATATACTAAATTTTCAGCCAAAACAAAGAAGAAATGAAAAAATAAATTTAAATTTTGAACAATTTTCTGGGAGAGAATTATGTGGACTAGTAGAGATTGGACGGTGATCTCGATAAATCTAAAAAAATCACTAAGAGAATCAAGATTTTTGTTCCAGATCTCGGTCCAATCTCCAATGTGGACAATACTATTTAGTATAACAATAATAGAAATTTTTTTAGAAGCATATCAACAACAAAAGAAAAATAAAATTTTGAAAAAAACTTTGCAAAAATTCAAAAAATAAATCAAAATTCCCCTCTTTTTTAAAGAAATTCTCCTCCCCCTGCACTTCCCCCACCACGAATCGAATCCCGTCCAGAAATTATTGATCTTGACCCAGCTCCTTTACTTCCTTTAACGGTTGAAGAAGTATCATAATTTACAACCCCTCCATTATTATAATCTTGAAATGTCCTCATTAATGTTGTTGTCCTCCTTTGTAAACTATTGTTATTGCTATTACATGTTCCGTTAATGTTATTATTAAATGAATCTGTTGTTGTTGTTGTATTTGCAGCATAACTAACGCCTGTTTTGTTTTAATAGAAAAAATATATGTATTGTAAAAAATATATATTAAATTGTAAAAAGAATAAAACTTTTCCGGAATTGTAGTTAAGAATTACGTTTACGGAAAATAATTCTGCTTTTTAAATTAAAATTATTATACCAGAATTACAATTCTGGAAAAGCAGAATTACTGAAAAATTACAATTCCGGAAGATAATTCTGATTTTTAAATTACAATTCTGAAGGTTTTTTCTGATTTCTAAAAATCAGAATTTTTAAAATTACATACCAGAATCTCAATTCTGAAAGGCAGAATTACAATTTAAAAATCAGAATTTCTGAAGCTTCTTATTTTAAAATTGCTATCCAGAAATACACTTAAATAATTACAATTCGAAAAACAACTCCAAAAAAATAATTCTAATTTAAAATCAAATAAAACCAGAATTAAATTTAAAAAAGTACAATTCCGGAAAAAGACTGTTCAGAATTGTAATTTTCCAAAAATAAATATTCTTACCTGAAGGAACATAACCAGAATAATGACGTCCATCAACACTCCCATTATTGTAAGGATAAGGGTCCTAATTAAAAATTATTTAAAAACAAAAATTATTTGTTTATTTACCGGATTAGGCAATGCTTGATAACTCAGATTTTTATCAAAAACAGGCCCCATCGATGAAAAGTTGACCATACCATTTTGATTGTTAAAATTAACATTTTGAATGTCCTGCCTTTGAAATCTAGCATAATGGTCGGCTAAATTAAAAAGAATTTTTTAATAAAAAAATTAACAAAAAATTTTAAACCTAAAGGATCCTCAGAAATAACACAATTATTTTGATTGTAAAAATGTTGTTGTTGAAGGTCATGGTGAATAAGAGCATTTCCTCCATTTGAATAATAAGTAGAAGGTACTTCCTATAAAAATTTGAAAAAAATTAGAGAAAAATGTATGTTAAAAAATGGAAAATGGGCTGGATTGAGAAAAAGTTGGGCCGGGTTTCTATTCATTTCGAAAATTTCTCGGATTTCGGGAAACCCGTTCCATACATTGTATATGTCAGTGTATGTAAATAATTGTGAAAGTATCCTCCCGAAAAAAATTGGTTGATCATCTCTGGTTGGACATTTCTTTCTATGTCCGACCCCAAATTTTGAAAAATTGAAATATTTAGTAAGAGATATCAAGTAAGTGATATAAAACATGAGGTCCCAAACTTAAAAATTTAAAAAAATAAAATTCTTTCTTACAATCACCGTTTGAGCAGATTGTGTATCTTCAATAAAAGATTGATCTTGCTGTACAATCTGAACATCTGAATGGTTACAAATAGATCCATTCCTTCCATTGTGTTGTGGTTGTATTATTTGAGGTTGATGGTGTTGAAAATTATTTTGTAAGGCATTCATTGTTCCATAAATTTGAATTGTTCTTCCACTACCTCCACTTCCTGTTGAGGAAGAACCATTTTGTTGTTGTTGTGAATTTCTTGCTAACAATAATTTTTTATTTAAATTTTTTTTAAAAATATTAAAATAAACCTAATATTTTACGCCGCTTATTTCTTCGATTTAAATAACAAATTAAAATAATATTGAGCAGTAAAAGTCCCAAAAGGCCAAAAATTAAAGCAATTATTGTTGAATGGCTTATTGGTCTTTTCTGAAAAATAAAAAATATTAATCATACATATTAATGAGGATTAAATTGGGAGTTAGGGGCACCGTCTAAAAGTCATCCAGTGGCCAATAAAATTTAAAAAAGTGTCTTAAATAGATGTGTAACTAGTATTGGGTCTAGATTATAATGAGGTAAAAAAAAACACGTAAAAAACCCCTGACACGTAAAAAACCCCAACAAAAAATTAAAAATAAAACCTTTAAAAGCATATTATCACCAATTCCACCATTATTTTGAGGCATTTCTTCCAATGTGTGAAACATTAAAGGTTGGGTCAGGTCAGAAATATCACCTCTCGCATTTATTGCTCTAATTTGAAGAGAATAACCATGCTTTGTTTTCAAGTCGTTTAATATAATATTCTAAAAATTTTTTTAAATTATTTTTAGATTATCCAGAAATTAAAAAAAATATACAGAAAGGCTTGTATTTAATGTAAATAATTGATTTTCATTCATATCTTGATATATTAATTCAAATAATTGCTCAGAGCCTCCATCAAATCCTGGGATCCATGAAATTGAAGCAGATGTATTTGTTATATTAATAATTTCAATTTCAGAAGGTTGTTCAGGTGCGCTTGGTGGACCAACAGAAATAAATGAGTGGGCATGTCCGAGGCGGTTCTATAAAAAATTAAAGATATATAGTTAGAAAGCTTATCCCATCCAGTATCTAATCAAATCTTAGAAAATAAATTAAACTAAAAGGGAACATTGTTTACTGTGACTGAGGATTTGATATATTCTTGGTACTAATCGATAGAGAAACAATGACTTCCTATTGAGCCGCTAAGCAAAATGACTTTGGTCCGAGCTATATCCAGTCAAGTTTCGGTAGAGGTTCGATATTAAAATAATAAAGGCAGTGTAAAAGGAAAAATAATAAAAATGAAAGAAAACTCACAAATGCTCGGCATCTATAGCGACGATTGTAATCCCTTTCATCCAAATTTAAAATTGTCAAAGTACTCTAAATTTTAAACAAATTGTTAATTTAAATCAAGAAAGAAAAAACCTGAAAAGTTGTGTGATCCAATTGAGTGTCAAAAAAGCGATATTTTGTTGTATTATGATGAATCATATGTCCTTCATCTTCAATACCCCAGTTAAATTCTGCATTTGGAACAGCACTAGCACGACAACTGGAAAAGTTTTTAAAAGATAAATACAATAATTTCTCTTAATATACCGAAGTGTTGCTTTCCCACCAAGTGGACCAGCGGCACGATTAAATCCAGGCCTTTTAACAATTTCAGGTGCACGACGAACCAAAAGGTAAGCAATAGAAGAATTTGGCTACAAAAAAAGTAAAACTTAAAATTCTGTTAAACAAGAAACCGAGCATTTTTGGCTCGGTTCCATATCTCGAAGAATTTCGTTAGGACCGAAATACTAGCCAAAAGATATTTAAAATTACCAAATTTCCCAAAAAATCAAAATATCGAAAAAAGGTTGTCATAGACCAATCCCATTATTTCACCAAAAATATTAAAAAGAAAAACCTTTCCAATTCCATTATCTACAAGACATGTATAAGCTCCACTATTTTCATGTGTTGCAATTATTCTCAAAACAGAGCGGTGTTGTTCCAAAAGAAAAGGTTTGACTTCTTCCTGTCCTCTAAACCATCTAATCATTCCAAGTTTTAATGGGTTTCCATCTACTTCACATTCCAAAACAATATCCTCACCAATACTGAAAAGGGAAAATTAATTTCAAAAAAAATTTTTTTTAAGACCTGGCAATAACAGGATTATTTATTCGAACAATTCTTGCAGAATATTCAACAACTAACTAAAAAGAAAAAAATTTCAATTAAAGATTTTTTAAAAACAAACAGAAATTGTAGCATTTGCCGTCCCTACACCATTTGAAACCAATAAAGTATAAATTCCAGTATCTTCTTTTGTAACACCAATACCTATTGAAAAAATAATTTAAAAATGAGAATCAAATACTCTTTTCCACCCTTACTATTCAAAAATGGGGAGGGAACTTTTCTTGCGGAATTTTTAGCGACTATTCTTTTCTTTTCCTTATTGTGCTATGAATTCAATTAATAATAAAGAATTATCTTTTGGCAAAAAAAAAGGAAAATAGAAAAATTGAGCAAAGAATGCTACTGAAAAACACGAAAATTTTCATTAGACCCATGAGTCCCAATTTTAAATAATTTTAAACAGAATATCCTTATAATATTAAAGAAAAAAAAACCTCCAATAACTGATTGTCTAACAAATATAGTCCCAATAGAACGGTCTATAGTAAACCCATCCTTACGCCAAGCATAAGCATTAACTCGAGGATTTGCATAAATTGTTATATTTTCTTCAAAGGATTGTCCTTCTCTAACAAGTATTGACATTTGACCTTCAATAGGAATACGAGGAGGATCTGTTAAAAAATTTTTTTAAACAAAATTAAACGAGTAAAATTTTTTTCCTATTTTTTTTTCAATCATATGGACTGCAAATTTAGATAAATGTATTTTTGGTACCATATGACAGAGCCATCATTTTATATATTGTAAAGTGAATGAAGTTTTCTTGCAAAAGGAGTTTTAAAGAAGTTATAAGGTTCAAAGTCTTTCTAGTTTTCTTCAAGCCTCTCTTCTTTCTGTTTTCTCAAAAGACCGAAACATTGAACGTCATCAACTTACAAAAACTCATTTTGCAAGAAAAAAAACACTTCGAAATACGAAGTATGGGGTCCTCTATAGAATTGTACCAAAAGATATACCAAATTCGCATTGATAGCAAAAGATGGTTTAAATAAAAATAAACAAACATTTAATATCCAAAGCAAAAGTTCCATATTTCTTTTCATTCCATAAATGATGTAAAGCTATACAACGAACTTCTGCCCCATCCATTGCTTCAGTTGGAGTAAATTGGATAATATTTTCTGCTTCATAGCCGTGATATTCTCCAACTCTAAAATTAAGAAAAAATAAATTTAAAAGATCTTTTTTAATCCAACGGTTTGCTCGATTTTCTAATTTGTTCACCATTCCTTGATATTGTCAATTGTTTATCAACAGTATTTGGAAATTCCCAACTTAATTCAGCCATAGGATTTGAAGAGGGAATTGAACAAGATAATTCTGTTGGAGAATTAGCAATCTGTTTATAGAAAAAAATTTTTTTTAATTCAAAAAAAAATATAAAAAGTATTACCATATGTACATTTCTTGTAGGCTTAACACGAACTTGAATTGGTGGAACTGGAAAATTTTAATTAAAAAATTAGCTCATGGAGTAAAAAAACGTATAAGCCATAAAAATATTTAAAAAATTTAAAAAAAAACTAACACAAAACAACCAAATTCTTTTTAGCAATTAAAGGCAAATCAGTAGCACCATTTTCAGCTTCACAACGAATTTGTTGTCCATTCATTGCTCTATCAAGTAAAAGTGTTAAGGTACTAATTGAGCTATCGCCATTTAACGTATTCTCAGTTTCTTTTAACTAGAAAGATTAAAAAATAAATTTTAAATTTAAAAAATTTTGAAAAAATATATACAGGTTCACAGACTAACAGAAAGAAAAAGAAGGGGACGTGTCACGAATAAAAATCAAAGATAAATTCATAAAATAACCAAACACCGAAAACAATTATGCACTATACAAGAATATATTTAGGTATTCTCTCAACCTGTTTCCATCTGATTTTTTTCTTATGATGAGAATGCTGCAAACTATTATGGGTAAGTAATTCAGAAGAAAAATGTTTGCCAGAATTCTTTAATATTTTATAAATATACTCAAAAATTTTTAAATCTCAACGGAAGTTGAACTCAGAAAAATTTTTAATGAACCCGCCAAATGAAATCTATTTTTTCAAAATTAAAATGTTCAAATCTTCATGGCCGCCCATAATTTATAGTAAAAAAAAATTAAAAATCTTAAAAACCTTCTCAACTCCACGAAACCAAGAAATTGTAGCAAATGGATGACCTCCCTGAGATTCACATGTCAAATTGTATAAAACACCCTCTAAAGGCACAGTATTTGTTTCACTTTCAGAAATGACAGGATGTGAAGGTGGCGCTGAAAAGAGGAAAAATAAAAATTTTCAATGAAAAATATAGGATAAAATGTCATAATCGAAAAATGCCTTAAATAAAAAAATTAAAACTAACATAAAACCCGAATTATATGAGATTTTTGCACCGGAAGTTCAACACCATTACTAGCAATACAAGCCACCAAAATTTCATTTTGTCCATGTAAAAGCATTGTTGAATCAATTGTAATATTTGATTGAGTTACAAATCCCTAGAAAGATTTTTATAATAAAAATTCTCAACTTTAAAAATCAGAATATTCCAAAAATAATCAAAGTTTTTGATTAATTTTTTTTTAAATTTCTTTTATTAAAACAAACCAGACCTGTAATTGTTTAGTTTTATGTTGTATTTGTTTTTGAGTAGGTGACCCATTTATTTGCCATGTTATTGTTGCTGCTGGAGAAGAAACACTGTAGAAAAGACAAAAATTATTTAAAAATTAAAAAGAATAACCTCGAAGTACAAGACATTGTTAAAGCTTCCCCTTTGCGAACAACAGTATTTCCATAAAGAAAAACATTTGCGGGAGGGTCTAAAAATAAAAAAAAAATTTTTTAAAGCTCTAAAAAATTCTTTAAAAAATATTTACAATCAACATGCAGAGTAATTCGACTAATTAGAGGTGTCATATTGGAATGTGATTGACTAGTACATTCAAAAGTCACGTCATTATCAGCACCAGAAAGAATAAAGGGAAGCTCGTTTTGAGTTATCTATTAAAAAAGGGAAATTTTTTTAATTTTATTGGGAGGCTTATGTGTCTAATTCTACAAAAATTCTCTTTGTAAATAAATGTTTCCCTTTTCACACGGGAACCTTTAGAACTGTGACAAAAAATTTTTTAAATAATCATTATATCAGGTGTAAAGCATGCTCGATAAGCCATTTTTTCAATTTTTGGCTTACAGCCACACACATAAAAAATTGCCTAAAATTGGCAAGAAGTTATCGACCAGCTCCAAGCGATTATTTAAAACTTTTTAATCAAATTTCAAAAAATTCGTTCTAGAAACTTTTTAACATTTTAACAAGTGCCAAATTTAATTTAATTAAAAAACAGAAAAATTAACCTGACTAGACTCATCATAAACAAAAGTTGAATTTAATTGTCCTTTTTGATTAGTTGACCAAAGCAATTGTGGTGGGGGATTACCACCCTCAGCAATACATAATAAAGTAATATTTTGACCAGCTAAAAGAGGAGTATCACCACCATTTGTTCCTCCAATTAAATCAATTTTTGGGCGATCAGAAGAATCTTTTTTGATAAAAAAATTTTTCTACGTTTTTGGCAAAAAACTATATTTTAACAAAAACTCGTGCCCAATCATTTTCCCTCGCCCAAACATTATTGGGTATCCTGATTTTTCTCTTTAACCTTCCAGTCTAGTTATTTTTTCACGAGGTCATGTCCAATTTTTTAAAATTAACTTTTCCCTTGTGTTTAAACTTTAATGAAAATAAGTTAAACTATTTACAAAAAAAGCTTAAAAATATTTTTAAAGATTGACACAATTTGACGCAACAAGAGAAAAGTTAAATGATTTTAAATGTCGACAAGTTTCCCGAAAAAACTAAAAACAAGTCTGAAGAGCTAAAGGAAAAATCAGGGTACCCAAAAAATGTTTAGGGAAGGCAAAAATGTCTGGACAAGTTTGAAAAAAAATTTTAGAAAAGTCAAAAATAGCCCAAAATAATTTTAAAAAATAAAAAATCTTCTTACAATAAACATCCAAAGTAATAAAATCTCTCATTTTTGTAGACGTTTCAGAATGTGCTGCTTCACAGGAAATAACAATATTATGATGAATTTTACTGAAGAAATAATTTTTTTAATAAAAAATAATTTAAAAAAAATACCCAGGCCTCAAAACAAGACTTGCAAATGTATTAATCGTCCCATTTTTTAATGAAATAAAATTTTTAAAAATATTTTCTGTTGCCTTCTTTCCATTCAAAAAAATATTTAAATCAGCCTAAAATACTTATTTCAATAGAAAAATTTTAAAAATGAGAACCTGAGGTTTTGATTGTTCAGAAACACAAGTTAAATTAATTTGAGAACCTTCATTGACTACTAAAGTTTGTCCAGATTGAAAATTTTCGAAACGAACAATTCGAGGTGGGACTAGAAAAATAAAAAATTTTAAAAAAGAAAACAAGAAGTCGTTTGGATAAAAAAACAAACTACCCCAATAAGCCTAGAAAATCCAAAATAAAGAAATCCAAACCAGAGAGGATCAAAATAAAAAAATACTTCGTTTCGGGGCGAATCCAAAACTAAATAAACGAACATTTCGATTATCCCTGATTCAAGCAGGGATGCCATTTCATCAATAAAATTTTTACCAATTTAAATAAAGACAACCGAGGAAATTTATAAAAAAAAACTAAAAAACCCGTTAAAAATAACAAAAAAATAAATTGATAGAAAAGAAATGAAGTGGAGAGGTAAGAAATTGTTGAGGGATTGAGAAAAGGATTGAAACGGAGAGAAAAATGTGAAGAGATAAATTTTCAAAATTTTTACAAAAAAAAAATTTAAAAAATACCCAAAACTTCAACAAAATCATGAGAACGCAAAAATACTCCATTTGGTCCAATAACTTGGCATTGAAATTTTCCATCATCATCAAGAGTCAAATTTGAAATAGCCAAGTTTAATTCATCGTTTGATTCTTTCAACAATCTTTAAATAAAAAATTTTTTAATTGAAAGATAAAAGGGAAGGAGGAAAAATTTTGCAGAAATTTCAGAAAAATTTTTTTAGAAATCTAATTGATAGGAATTGACGTTCAGAAACAAACAACAAAAGAAAAGAAATCAAGTAAAGACAAAAGGATTCGAACACTCCGTAACATGTAAATCCATCAACTCGACAGTAGAATCTCACTTCAGAAAATTAAAACATCCTGTCTTAAGTAAATCTTAAATCTAATAAAATAAAAACAAACTTGTAACGTCCAGAAAAACCTGGAACGATATCATCATCTTTTTCTTTGTCCATAATCCTGTCTTTTGTATACCATTGAATTTGAAATGGAGAATCAGTTTGAGCAATTGAACATTCAAGTAAAATATCAGAGCCTTTAAATTAAATTTTTTAGGAAAATTTTCTATATGCTTTTGAAGGAATAATGTCAGTTTCCTATTGGAACCCGATCGCAAGGGTCAGGCCCAGATTGTGACCCCGTAGATGCTTCTCAAACAGTTAAAGTGACTAGTAGAATTCAAAAATTTTTAAGGAGGTTACATAACAGTCCAAACACCCCACTCCTCTTTAAAGAGGACGTAATTCCCGTTTAAAAAAATTCAAAAACTAACCAATGATGGCAGAATAATTTTTTGGTAATTCCTTAAAATGAATTTTGCGTGTCTCTACACGGAGTGAATATAACCATAAAGTGAATAAAACCAAGTGAATTTTTGAAGAAAATAAGTTTAATAAATTTAATATTAAAGGCATCTATTAAAAAATTTTTTTGAAAATTTAAAATAAGCGAAAAAACAAAAGTTGAACGCGATAAAAGGGCTCATTTTAAGGATTAAAACAAATGGGCAAAGAAGTGCGCGAAAATCCCTAGAGTTCGGAAATTTAAAAAATCCATGATTTCAGTTTTGGTTGAGTACCTTGACATTTTACCTAACCTCGAATCATTAAAAAATCATAGATGCCTCGATTTTCACTCCGGATCCAAATCTTGGAAAAATCAAGGCCCCACTCTTCCTCAAATTTTCTTCACAAATCAGGGTCGATCTTTAAAACTTGTTTTTATTTCGGAATATACCTATATAGATTTTTTGGAAGTTTTAAAATAACAAAAGGGTAAGCGCGGTCTACAAAAACAACAAAACCCAACTAAACAACAATACAAAAAAGGAAATGACAAAACAAAATTTTTGTGTGTTGTTGCCCCCCTCCCTGTCCTCACTTTTTCTTTTTTCCGTTACTTTTATTTTGTTGTTTTCCTCCCAAAATTGTTTAGCTCCCCCCAAAAAGTAACAGAAAGGAAATGACCACAAAAAGAAAGAAAAAGGAAAGAGAAAACCATTTGTTGAAAGGGCAAAGCAATTGAAATGTTTTGGTGGATGATGAAGAGCGCGAAAATATTCATAAAAATAAACATTGCACGCCAATTTTGGTTATAAGAGAAAGGCCAGATTTTGGAAGCAAAGTTGGAAAGTTTTTGGAAAAACTTTTTTTAACAATTCAAAAAAAAGACGCCAAAAAATTTAACAAAACAACAAAAACAGAATAAAATTTAACATTTAATCAAATCAAATATTTGGACAAAACGGTCAAAACTTGATTTTCAGTCAACTTGCCATAACCTTTAATTTTTCAAAACGTCGATAAGTGGAAAATTTGACATTTGGTCGAAACTCGAAAAAATTTTGAAAAAACGGATTTTTAGGACTTAAGGACTTGAAAAAATTATATTTTATAAAATTGATTAAAAAAGTAATGAAAAAACAAAAAATAAAACGAAAAGTAAAAGAAAATAATAAATATTTCCATTTTTGGGGGCATTTTCTCACTTTTTTTATTTTTTATTTATAGCTTCATTTTCTTTTCCTATATTCGATTGGAAAAAATAAAAATACAATAATTTATATATTTATTTATTAAGGCAAAAACTGACAGATTTTTTTATAGAGGGGAGCTCTTATTAATATTTCTTTGGGAAAGGGCAAAACACCGTCCGACAAAATCCAGACATTGGATTTATGTTAATATTATCTTAATATCTTTAGAACCTAAGGCTATTTTGGGTTTTGGTTAGTACTTCAACAGGCCTAAAAATTTAATTTTCATTTTAAAATTTGTTTACTCCAAGCAAAATCCAGACAGTATTTTTAAATCCAAGTCTGGACGGTATTTTGCTCAGATGGTGTTTTGTCCCTACACAGCTATTAATATTCATTATTTGGCAAAATAGGAAGAAAGTTGGGCAAGAAAAACAAAAAAAAATAGAAAAAACTTTTTTGCCCCCCCCTCTATTCTTCTAATTTTACAAGAGAGGGAAAAAATTTTTTAGAGAGAAGGTTAACTGTTCTTAAAAAGTTCCTCTTAAAAAGGTTAAAAACGGAAGGATTTAAGCTTAAGATTTGGCAAAAAAAGAAGGAAAAAAAGTTATTTGGCCTATTCTTCACAAACATTAAAAAAATAAAGTGGCAATGACCAAACCACCAAATGGTGTTTGTATAAATGAAAGTAAAGGGGAAAGGGGGGGGGATAATGAATATAGAGTAGTTGATGCTTTAAATTGTAATAAATAAAATAATGAGAAAAAGAAAAAAAATAAATTAATAATAAAAAATGGGAGAGAATTTTTCTTCGTAATATAGTTTAACCAAAAAATAGCTGGACAAGTTAGCTTATTTATTTTAAAAATCCAAAAAATTCCAGAAATTCAAAGAATAACAGAACGTTTTCAGTAATTTAGTTGACAATTTTGCTCTTTCAATTTAAAAAATTTTTTCTTGCAAAATTTCGAATTTTTTCCAAAAGGCTGGCAAAAATCTTTTTCGGCTTTTATTTCTGCAATTTTGATTTTTAAATTCAAAGAATAGCAGAACCAAATAGAACCCAAATAGTGTTTAATTGTATTTAATGAATGACCTTTTACTAGGCTTAATCCTCCTCACACTTTCAAATAATTTATTGAAAATGGTGGCAATTCGGAAAGTTTAAAAACAGAAAATAGAGGTTAGATCAAAGAAAATGGTCAAATAAATAAGTGAAAATAAAAATGTGTGTGTGTGTGACAATTGTTGACAAAACACATAAAAGTATATAATTAATTAACTTTAAATTACCACCTCTATTTAAAAAAAAAGTATTTCTTGACTAGGGAAAGTTAAGAAGCTTTAATTTGCTCAAAAAATTTTTAAGAGACAGAAACTGGAGTTTAAAATTGCACAGCAAACCTCCCTAACTCTTCGAGACAGGTTTAGCTGACATATAAAGGGGGTGACATGTCTCGAGTAGGGGAAGAGTTAAGGCATCAGAGGCTTGATTACCTATATTTAACAAAAGATCTGATAAAAATAGCTAATGGTTTGGAGAAACTCTCTTAAGATTTGAAAAATAGAAAAAACAACAAAATAAACGTCAAAACCACCCAACAACACTCCCTCCTTCCTTCTCGTTTTCCTCAAATGGTCACTCATATAGATCAATATAAAAAATAAAATATTAATAATAATAAATGCCGCCATACATTATTATTTCCTCCTTTCCCCCCCCCCTTTTTTTAGTTCGTTCGGGTATTATCTTCATTTAATATTTTTTACTGCTTTGGCATTTGGTAGAGGGGAAAGAAAAGAGGAAACTAAAAACTATTATAAAAAAACTAAAAAAAAATGTTGGCGGCAGCAACAAAAAATTTTTTCTGATAAATGTGTTGAGAGTGCCAAAAAAAGTGGTGGGCCTATTTAGAGGAAAAGGATTGAATGAAAATATGAATAGACCAAAAAAACCGGAATTTGAAGCAACAAAGGAAGATAAAAAAACCATAGAAAGAAGGCGGGATTGAGAGAAAATAAAAGGAGGAAATAGGGGAGAGGGCTAAAAAACTAACTTTTTAAAAAATGTTGAAAGGCAAAAAATGGGCAGTAAACAAACAGAAAAAAATTTGAGAAAAAAATACTTAGAAAAGACAATTTTCAACAAGTTGGATTCGAACCTTCGCATTATATTCACTTTTGTCCATTCAAAACCTAGTCGTTTCCAACTACACTACAAATCCAAGTTTTTTTTATTCTAAATTGTAAAACAGGCGTTTTTAAAGTTGTAAAACTTCATTTCTTTTGTTTTTGTTAATTAGACATGTTTTTATTATTAGCAAAAAACATTGTTTTAAACAATGTTGTTTTCCCTTTATTAATTAGCAAAACATAACAAAAACATGTTTTTGTATGTTTTAAAATAAAAACAAGTTTTAGAGATCAAAACAAGCTTTAAAATAAAAACAACTTTAAAAGTAACTTGATACTTAAGTTTGTAAACTTAAAAAAAGTTTAAACTTAAAAACAAGTTTATTTTTTAAAAAGAAGCTATTCTAATAAAGGTGGTGGACATTTAAAGAGGTGGATCTTTAAAAAAATAATGTGGTCAATATGACCAAGTCAATAGACACTTTGGTTCAATTGCCCAACTTTTAATATTTAAACATAACAATCTTTATAAGCTTCAAATATATTAGTGAAATGAGTCAAAATTGAAGAACGAAAAAAAAGAAAAAAAATTTTCTTGGCCATTTGTTGTGCAGTTTAATGACAAGGAAGAAAAAAAATAAAAAGGAAATTTTGGTTTCTCCCAGTGGGAAGTGAATTGACTAAAAATAAAGACTAGACTGACTTCTCGGCTTTCAAATGGTCAGTTTTTAGTTGTATATAACCAACTTTTATTCATTGAATTTGACAATAACAAAAACAACAACTGACACACTTTTTAATATTTTTAACAACAAAACAACAAAAGTCTCCAAAACATTGGAAAAAAAGTTTTTCTAGATTTTATTTATTTTTAGAACAACAAAAACATTATTATAAACTTAATATTTAGATGTTTTGTTGTTGATAAACATGTTTAATTGGAGAAACAATTTACAACATTAAAACGCTTGTTTTACAATTTTCAGTCCATTAAAACATGACAAAACATGTTTTTGTTTTCCTTTTGCTTTTCAATAAAGGAACAACAAAACATTTTAAAAAATGTTTTGTTGATAATACTAAAACATGTTTAGTTATAAAAACAAACAAAACAAGTTTCACAACTTTAATACGCCTGTTTTACAATTTATAAAAGCAAAACTTGGAGTTGTAGTGTAGTTGGAAACGACTAGGTTTTTATAGAGTAAAAGAGAAAATATGGCGAGGTTCGAACCCCACTGATGGAAAAAATTTTTTACATTGAAAATAAACTTAAAAATACAAAAGTAATTCAAAAAAGACTAAAATTGAGCCTAAAAATAATTTTAAAATTCATTAGTGATTGGGAAATAGACATATTTTTGACAAAAAACAACAGATTTCACTAGTCTGTCTGGAAGGTAATTTAATAGAGCAAAATTTTATTTTCACATAAAATTTAATTATTGTTGCAATTTTATACACCTTTGTAGACTATAATAAAATCTAGAATTCGATCAAAAAAATTTTTGATCAAAAATTGCTTTTTTCTCTATTCTAAAATCACTTTTACACTAGAAAATTAATTGTTTTTCTAAATAAGACTAATAAAAGTTTGTGTAAAGTAGAGCTATATTTTGCCAAAAAAATTGTTAAAAGGCCATTAATTTTTTTATATATTTTTTGGTAAATTAATCACACAAAATCCGTGCAAGTGGCCCTTTTCTTATGTGCACCAAAAAAAATTTTTTTAAACAAAAAAAACGCCAAGGTTTGATTTTCTCTTCCTTAAAAACATTCTAGTGCACCACCCGAATTAAAAAAATCTTTTTGCCTCTCAAAAATAGATTAATTCTTTTTTAAAACAATTTTTTGGTTGTCCAAAAAATATTATTTTTTTTAAAAATTGAAGGGCAAAGAAACAAAGTTTGAAAAAAACTTTAATATTTTTACAACTGTTAGGGAGTACTTTTGTAGCAAATAAATACTAAATAAATCACTCTCCCTTTCCACTATGTGTGGCAATAAAAAAGAAGATATTATTTAAAAAATAAATCCTAGATAATTAAATATTTTTGAGAAAATAAATTTTTAATTTATTTAAAAAATCAAATTGAAATTCCAAAAAAAAATTCAAAAAAAATTTTTTCCGAAAAAAATTTTTTTTTGATTAATTTTAGAAATTATTTATGGATTTAATGAAAGAGAAAATTAATTTTCCCTTTAACAAATCTAATAGAATTTTACTAGTATTACATATTGGCACACAAATAAAGCTAAAAAAGAGAGGAGGTATTAAAGAGAGGATTCCGTATAAAAATAATAATAAAAAAGAAATTAAAGTGCTAATAAACAAAAATAAAGGTTAAAGGAAGATTTTTCTTTTTTCATTTTGGATGACAAAAACTGTCAATTTTCCGGCTGAGCCCCCCTTATTCTTTTTACTCTTTTTACCCCCAAAAAGTCGTTTTACTTCATTTATATAAATTTTATTTTTCAATTAGACTTGGATTAGTGTTTATTGTAGCGAAAATGAAGTGAAAAATAAATAATAGAAAAACAACAAAATGTGTGTGAGAAAAAATATTAAATTGGATATTTAGAGGAAGAAGCTGCGCGAATCCGTTTGTAAATAGGTAAAACAAAAAGAATAATATAAACATTATAATTAAAAAGTTTCAACATGTTTTAAAGAAAAAAAAGTTGGAATAAATGTTGTTAAAGAAAAGGTGTTTTGTAAAACAAGTTAGAAAAAATTTGTAAAAACAAGTTGGTAAAATAAAAAAGTTTAAAAAAGTTTTAAACAAGTTTCTTTTGTAAAAAAAGTTCCAAATTGTTTTGTAAAACAAGTTGGAAAAACAAAAAAGTTTAAAAAAGTTTCTGAAAAAGGCTGGTAAAATTGTAAAAAACAAGATTGTAAAACAAGTTGGACAAAAGCTAGAAACAAGTTGGAAACAGTAGTAGTTGTTGTTGTAAAACAAGTTGGAAAACAAAATTGTAAAATAAGTATTGGGGAAGTTTTTAAGTATTTTGTATATTTGATTTTATCTAGCCAACAAGGTGGCCAGAACACAATTTTTTAAATACATCTGTGGTATCAAAAAAATGCAAAAATTATGAAAATTATTTTATCTAAAATGTCGGCATAAATATTATCATAAAAAGAATGGAATATTGCCTGCTCATTAGTATTAATTGAGGCGATAAAAATTAAGAATGAGAAAGACGGGGTTGTAAAAGGTGGCGAACACTATTAAACAAATTTTGAATATAAAAAGGAATTAAAAATGACCAAAAAACAATTCTGTTCTCAAATTTTAAATTAATTTTTAATAAAAAATAATAGAAGCATAAAATTTAAAAGTTTCACATGTTGTGTAAAAAAACTAGAATAAATGCTTGTAAAAGGAAAAAGGAGAGAAAAATGTTTTGTTTAAAAAGTTGCAAAAGTTGAATAGAAGTAAAAACAAGTTGGAGAAATAAAAACAAAATTGTAAAAACAAGTTGAAAAAAATACAATTGTAAAAGCAGCTTATTAGAAAAAAAGTAAATTGTAAAACAAGTTTGGAGAAAAAATAAAAATTGTAGAAACATGTTGCGAAACAAATAAATTGGAGGAAACAAGTTGGGGAACAAAGGATTGTAAAACAAGCTTGGAAAATACTAAATTGAAAAACAAGGATTGTAAAAACAAATTTGAAAAAAATTAAAATTGTAAAACATGTTGCGAAACAAATAAGTTGGAGGAAACAAGTTGGGGAAAAAGGATTGTAAAACAAGTTCAAGAAAAATAAAATTGTAAAACAAGGAGAGAAAATAGAAATTGTAAAAACAAGTTGGAGAAAAATAAAAATTGTAAAACAAGTTTTGGGAAAAATCAACAGATATAACATTCAACAAATAGTTTTTAAAAACTTATTGATTCTGTTTATTTTTAAATAAATAAAATAGCGTGCCAAGTACTTTATATAAAAACAATTTTATTGTTATATATTTACTACAAATAACAAAACAAAACAAAATTCATTTGGCCACAAAGGAAGGGAGGATTTTGCGGGATTTCTTCCCTTCTCTCTTCACTATATAGTATTAGCACTCATTGCAATTAGTGAGATTTGGCACAAGCAAGGAGGGGAAGGGGGAGAGAATAATATATAAATTTGAAGGATGATGAAAAGGAAGAGGAAGGGGAAATGTGTATGAAGTGGAAAATGATGGGAAAGGAAAAGAAGGATTTCATGTCAAAAGACCAACAAATAAAAATCTTAAAAGGTCGAGATTTTTTTAAAAAATTGTTAAAAAGGTCAAAATTCTCAAAAATTTTTCAAAATGATTTTAAAAAATTAAAAATAAATATCAAAAAATTTTCAGCTTTTGGATGGCGATCTTTGAGAAAAAATTTCAAGAAAAAGGATTTTATAAATTTTTTGATGTGCGGTAGCGCAATAATTAAAAGGGAAAAGTGTTTCTTCTAATGAGACAAAAGTATGAGATAAATATATTTTTTTCGAGCATGTAATTTAAATAAAAATATGTTTGTATGGTCTAATTAAGAAAATACATTATTGCAAATTAAAAAAAAGAAAAAATAGAGGAAATGAAACACGCACATCATTTAATATCAAAAATAATTTTAAAGATGGAAAGAGGGATGGATCAAACAGTCGGATTGGAAAGTTGATTAATTTATTTAATAATTCAAAAAAATGTTTTTGGCCTAACAAAATGAAAAAGAATTTTAAAAAAATAGAGAAAATCTCGTTTTTCAGTTTTTTGCTTAGAACTTTTATTTTACTCAAAATTTTTCTATCATTAAAATATCATTTTATAGCAAATTTTCTTGGCTATTCAACGATATCAAAAGTTTTAAAATCTGTTTAGATATTTTCGAGTTATGAAGGTTTAAATGACGCGAGGTCGATTTTTTAATTTTCCCTTATCGACATTTTGGTGTAGTCGGAAAAATTTGTGCTTTCACCCAAAAAGGAGGAAGGTTCGAATCCCACTGGTGGAAAACAATTTTAATACTTCAAAAAACAATTTTAATTTCAAAAAAATTTATTTTCTCTTCAAAAAAATTATTTTTCTATTTTTTTCAACCTTTTTTAGAAAAAAAAGGTTATTTAAAAATAACGACCAAAGGTTATTTTTAAACAAGGGAAAATATTCAAAGAAACATTTCTCATCATTTAAATGCAGAAAAAAAGAACGAAAGAGCGGGAGAGAGAGATGCTTTTGCTTTTTAAGCAACAAGAAAATGCTTTAACATATACTTTAGTATTTTTATTTTTATTTATATGCCATCAGCGAAAAATAAATAAATTGGATTGATTAACACAAATTTTATGCTTTGCGCTCTTAACTGAAAAATTTTATTTCCTCTTCCTTTTTAAATTAATTTTTAAACAAGAGTGTGTTGAGTAAAAACTTGTTCAACCTCTTCCTTTTCCCTCTATTTTGACCGCAAAAGTGGACCCGCTATAAATTTTATTTTATTATTATGTTGCTTTGCTTTATTCTTATTACCCCCTAGTTTTGAATATTAGCTTATTTAAATATTTATTTTTGAAGTATTTGTGGGAGAAAAATAATTATTATTATAAAAGTACGTACAGTCTGTCACTATAAAATAGACTCAATATTAAATACTTCTCTCTAAGATATGTCTTGTTAAATTTGGTTGACCGCTGGGTGAAAGGAACTGACAAAGTAGTTAATAATCAACTCGGACTGGGAGGGTCGTGCGAGAATCTTGAAAAAATCTCGATCTAGAGAACCAGGATTTTTTGATCGAGATCACGTCTTGATCCAGGCTCTAGCTTATAATAAGGTCCGACTGTAAAAAAACAGAGAAATCTAAATTAATCCGAAGAATGGGGAGGGAAGGAGGGGAGGGACTGATTAACAGGAAGGACTGGAAAAAATTTTTTCCTACTAATATTACAAACTTCCAGAAAAAACTTTTTTTTTACTATATATTTTTAAATAAAAGATTCTCCCACCAAAAAATTTAAAAAAATATAAGAAATTTCAGATTTAAAAGAAGAAATAAAATATTTAGTTATTAAAAATGTAAAAAAAGTGCCTGTCTAATGGTCATTTTAAACTTTGAAAAAATGTAAACTGAGTAGCTGGGAATATTTTTTTGCTAAATTTTTTAGGATCCCACAGGTCTCTAACATTTTTTAAACGGGCAAGAGGTTTTGGGGCATTTTTTGTGTGCCAAGTTATTTTTAAAGAAAAATATGTAGGGGATAAAAGGTCAAAAAGAATTGTGAAGGTTTTGGGGGAAGGGAGAGGATGGGGCAGGTGGACATTAAAGTATATTTAAATAAATAGAGATAAGATATCTGATTCGAGAGGACTGGGGGTATCTGAAAAGGGTATCTAGGGTTATCTGAGAAGAGGAGGATATCTAGGGATATAACGAGGAGAGGATATATGAGAGGTTAGGGGACTTGAGGAGGGAAGGAGAGATAGGACAGAGATGAGAGATCAGGATATCTAGGATATCCCGAGCATCTAGATTTTGAGAATGTGACATCTGAGAGGTTATGAGGGATTCGTGGTATGACATCTGAGAGCTTGAGGACATGATAAAGAGATGGAGTAGAATGAGAGATGTGGGATAGAATCGAAATTGTGATAATTGAGAGATGAGGGGTAGGAAAGTGACGAAGTTCTAAAATACTCAAATTGTTAAGACTTGAAGAAAAAAAAGCAAATGAAAACTCCAAGTCCATATAAAAAGCGGAAAAAATGAATTTGGTAGGGAAATGAGGGCAAGGGGGAAAAAGAGGAAATAAAGAGGGTGGTCTAGCAAGTAGAGGAATCTTCAAGGCGGAAATGTTTGTTTTGTGTGTTAAAAAAGAGGAAAAGAAGGGGGTTAAAAAGTCAGGCCAAAAATAAATGGCCAATGTTGAATGTCATCACTTTTTCAAGTATTTTAGACATTAAAAAATCCCCCTCCCTCCCCCCCAAATCTTGCTCGAATTGAAAAAAAAAATAAATTTTTTGCAGAAAATCTTTTAGAAAAGTTTAAAAAATTAATATTTAAATTTGGAATTTGTAAAAAAATTTTTTCAATGTCGAGAATGATTTCTGAAAGAAAATAGAAACCAGCAAAAAGAAAATTATTTGAATACAAAAAGTACAAAATTTGCAGAAAATAGACAAAAACATTATTAGAGCCCAAACTTTTCAAACTGCCGGGCCCGGTAAAGTGACGAAGTACGGGATTTTTCCTTTGATCTGATCCGAGATTTTCGGGCTAGAACGTCGAAGACCTGGAAACACGGATTTTATCAAAATACCAAGGTATAAAAATTATATTTCCTACGCCAATTTTAAATAAAAATTGGCAAAAATATTTTTTTAGTTAAAAAAATATATTTTCTTTTCACTTAACAAACCAATCTTAACAAATATATATAAAAAACATTGCTTTTTAGATTGCTGTTTAACCGTGAAAATGAACAGAAAATCTCTTGGGATTTTTAAACAAAAAAATAAAAAAAATTGTGGTTGCCCCAAAGCTTAATATTTTTATGAAAAAATACTTGGAAAAAAATTATTTTTTTTGTTAAAATTAAAAGGAAAAATATTTGAAAAATAAAATTAATGGGAAATTGAGAGAGGAAAAGATGGGAAAAATTTTTAGAAGAAAAAGTAAAAATTAATAAAAATAGAAAAATAGAGGTGGGCAATCAGGGGTGTGTCAAAACCAGTGTTTATAGATTTCAGATTTACTCGTACTACCCCTAATTTTTGCCTCGTACTCGTACCTGCTTATTTTTGATCTCGTACCTCGTACCAGCCTATTTTTTTCTCGTACTCGTATTTCGTACCTAACAACATTCAACGTGGCATTTACTTCAATTTATTAAAGCTGTACTAAATTTTATTAAGCCTCTAGCTTAAGTTTTTATTAAGCTTCTATTGAAAAATTTTTTTTGGTTTTCGATGCTTTAACTAATTAACTGAAGTAAATGCCACGTTGAATGTTGGTGTTAACTTCAATTATTTATTTAAAGCATCGAAAAACTTTTTTATTTATTGAAAAATTATTTATTAAGCTTATATTGAATAAAAAATTTTTTTTGGTTTCATCATCAATATTCAACGTGGCATTTACTTCAATTAATTAGTTAAAATTGATATTTGACAAGCACACGATGTGCTGCAGGACGTCAATAGGAAAAGCAGTGTACATATATCTATTATCAAATCCGTAATAAGGATAGGGGTACATTAATGGTGACTGATCATTTCGTCAATGAGTTCGTCAATGATACGTGGATTGATAATTTAGCTATCTCCACGTTTAAAAAACTACCGGAACAGTCAGTTGACGCAAATAAAATTTTTTAAGTTTTCTTTTAATATTATATGTTTAACTTCCAAAAATAGCTTTAATTTTAAGCCAACGAGGAGGCCTTTGCGTAAAATTTATTTGAACAGCCTTGATAAGATATCACAACGATATAGAATCTATTTTTTAAAAGCCTTTAAAACGCGCTTCAACGAGTGTGAGAATATCAGTAATCCCAAATTACTTGTTAAACCTTCTCCTCTACCGGTAACTGTTAATACCTCTTTCTAACTGTAATACTCTCCTCTCTCTCCCAAGGAAAAACTTTTTTTAAATGAAATTATTAATTTCTATTTTCATCGGCTTTTTGGCCATTTCTACATCCCAACAAGGTGGGTGTTTAAAAATCTGAAATTAAATCAGAATTTTTGAAAATACGAAAGACTAATATTTTTCATATTTTAGATGCTGTCTCAACACCAGCTCCAAATTTTCCTGATTTCTGTAGCAATCCAAATCTTAACAAAAACGCAAAAGTAAAAGCTTGCTGTGATGCAGTTACAGAGGCAGCAAATGCCGGATCATATAGTGGTGCGAAAGGCCCAGTACCGGATGAATGTACTCTAAAAAGTTGTGGACGTGTTTGCAATCGCTTTTTCCACAAAAAAGGAGAAGATCGTGTGACAGAGATGCCAGAAAGTAAAACAACTGAAAGTGAGTCTCCTGAAGAATGTGAATGTGGAGATTCAGGAGATGAGACTACAACAGGAGCTCAACCAACTTCACGAAACGTTTACCCATCTGGGCCAGAATCATCTACACCAGGAGGACAAGTAGCATCGCATAAGCCTCCGGCAGCACCTTCTACTCCACAGCCTGGATGTCATCAACCACCAGCAGCTCCAACAACAAAACCTCCACGAAATTTATATCCATCTGGACCAGAACCTACTCCAAAACAACCTGGATATCCCCAAGGACCAGCATCTACTCCAAAACAACCTGGATATCCCCAAGGACCAGCATCTACTCCAAAACAACCTGGATATCCTCAAGGACGAGCATCACCAACTCCACGAAACGTTTACCCATCTGGACCAGAACCATCTACACCAGGAGGAAAAGTAGCATCGCATAAGCCTCCTGCAGCACCTTCTACCCCACAGCCTGGATATCCTCAACCACCAGCAGCTCCAACAAAACCTCCACGAAACTTATATCCATCTGGACCGGAACCTACTCCAAAACAACCTGGATATCCCCAAGGACCAGCATCACCAACTCCACCAAGCCACAAACAACCAAAACAGCCAAGTCCTACTCCACCAAGCTCAGCTCCTTCTCCACCAGGCTTACCTCCTTCAGTTACGGCTCCTCCATCAGGTCAATATCCACCAGGCTCAAATGTTACAAGCAACTCACTTACTGTTCCCCCACTTTATACAACAAACGAGACTTGTTTACCATTAACACCTGATATGCCTGGAGTTGTTGATCAATGGTTAAATAAACCAAAAACTGGAAGATTTGTTTGGCACCCATTAACAAATGCTCATAGTTATGGAGGAGAATGTGGTCTTGGAATTCAATATGTTAGTTAATGTAAAGCATATAGCCATTTAATTCCTAAGGCTATGGGCGTGGTGTAATGTCTAACACATCAGTCCGGTCTACTGAAGATGCTGGTTCGCTCCCAGCCGCCGAATAACCTTTCGCACTAGCTAAAGGAGAGAGAAATAGCTATAGCCCAGCTGCTATTTTATTTTTTTTAAATAAATTAATTTATAGCCTTATCATGCTTGTGTTGGTAGTGATTTATGGTCACCAGTAAAAAAATGGGTACGTTCATGTTTGACTGATATCCCAAACCATTATATTCGTAATGATCAAGTTTGTGTTAATAAATGTGTCAAGATTGAATATAAAAATAAAACGTCAGTAGTTTTTCTATTTTTAATTAAAAATAAAATTTTAATATTATACATATATCTCTAAACAAGAACTAGTCGGCGTTGGGCCCCCCAAGAGTGGAAACCCACCCTTGGGGCGCGCCGATCCACCAATTAAAATGAAGGCCTTTTTAACTTTTTTATTCAAAAATATATGTATTTAATAACTAAAAGCGAGAGGGGACAGGCAAACTTTTGATCGGGCCCAGAACTAATTAATAAGCGAATGAATTAATTTGGTCGATTCTCTCTCGCCTTTTATGAGGCGCTAAAAATAGGCGTTTCATAAACTTAACTATGACATTTAATAAATTTTTAGTCTTATAATGCCAATTATGGATGAAACTGATTATTTGAAACCTTATGAACTTGATATTTCTGAACCCGCATTTAAATATTTAGAAATGAATCCTAACGCTGGATGGTGTACTGCAACTGTTACATACATTCGTTGTGAAAAACTTGGAAATTAAAATTAAATGAAAGTGCAGCGATAAAAGAAAATAATTAAATGGGAAAATTTAAAAATTTAAATAGTAAAACTATTAATATAAAAAAATATTCTTCTGTATTTTTCAATAACTAAATGTAAAATATAAAGGGTAATTTAAAAAGTGAAGGGTGAAAGGTGAAACTCTAAAAAGGCGAAAATTAGTAGAAAAAGAAAAGCGAAAATTTTTTTAGGATTTAAAATAGGAGAAATATCTCCTCGCTGATAAAACTAATTTAAAAATTTTAGAAAAAATTAGCAGAAATGTCGAAAATCAAGTCGTAAACTAAAAAAAATTTAGACATAGAAAAGGGAAAAGAAATCATAAAAATAAGACGTGCTTCGACATAATTTCACCCTAAAAGCCGATAACATGTTCACACCGGAAATCGAGATTTTTGAAAAGCCTGGGTCTGTTCCTGGGTTTGATTTATTAACCTGGGCCAGATCTTAGGCCTGTATTCCAGGAAAAACCCAGGAAGGTCAAAAAATGCCTGGACTCTGGGTACAGGAAAAACCCAGGCCTTGGTCTAGGCCCAGCTCGATCTCTAGTTCACACCAGAAAAATATATTTATAATATTTTTATCTAACCAGATAAACTAAAATAATTTGCAAAAAATCGAAAAATATTTCTAAAAGTAATCTTAATAATCTAATTCGATTCATTTTTTACTTGAACATCCTTGGGCACTGGCGTCAAAGGTTGCTCATTGGCTAAAATAATTGAGGGAGATGATGCCTCAAAAATTTCTTAAAATAAAAAAGGTTAAAAAGATTTTCAATTTTTTATAATTAAAAAAAACCTGTGTCAAGCTCTTCCATTTTAACCTTTCCATCGCCTTCAGGTAAACCTCCAAGACAGAGGTGTTTCGAAACAAAAAAATCTTCGAAAATCGGAAATCGAAAATCGAAAGAAATCCAAAAATATCGAAATCGAAAATCGAAAATATTTTTCAAAATCTTCGAAATCGAAAATCGGAAATCGAAAGAAAAATAACCTCGAAAATCGAAAAACGAAAATCGAAAAAAAATTTTAATAAAAATTGGAAAATAAATTTTTGTTATGTTAGGTCTCAGTTGGAACTTTTGCTTGAACTCTAAGGAATTGGGGAAAACTAATGATTCCTATTTGATTTTGTGATATATAAGGGTTGGATGAATGATTTGGAGTGATGTCGGGTGGATTTAAAAGATATCGGTGCTTGTGAGAATTAAGTAGGCATCTTGTGAGAACTCAAATCACTTTACCCTTCTAATCTGAGGGCAAGAAATGGAAGAAATCTGGCTTAAGGTCTCCAGATTTCTCAAAATTTTCGCCTGCGGCGCTAAAAGTAGAGTATTTAAATATCAATTTTCCATACTTCGTTAAACCCCCTTGATCCCTCTAAATCCTCTGATGCCCTTCATCCCCTTGTATCCCCGACATCACTCCAAATCATTCATCCAACCCTTATATATCACAAAATCAAATAGGAATCGCTGACTTATAGTAATACTTCAATTTTTAACTGAAAAATGGCTAATACCTTATTTAAAATTTTTTCCCAATATACCGGAACCGAAGCATAATATTGTTAATAGATCAGGGCTTCCTCCAATTAGCGCCGCAGGCGAAAATTTTGAGAATTTTGGAAGACCAAGTCTACAAAATTCACCCTTTTTCAGCGCCGCAGGCGAAAATTTTGAAAATATTGGAGGTTCCTTAAGCCAAAAATCTTCCTTTTTCTGCGCCGCAGGCGAAAATTTTTTAAATTTATGATGGCCGATAAGTCAGAATTCCTACTTTTTGGCGCCAAAAATTCAAATTTTTTCAAAAATTCGAAAATCGGAAATCGAAAATATCACAAAATTTCGAAAATCGGAAATCGAAAATCGAAAGGAAAAAACCCTCGAAAATCGAAAATCGAAATCGAAAATCGAAATTTCGAAACAGCTCTGCTCCAAGAGTGTTCAAAGTTGGATCTATTGCGAAAAGCATCTCTAAAAATAATTTTTTATTAAATACGTTTATTTGCTAGGAGAGGTGAAAATAGGGAAAATAACAAAAATTTCGTGACGCGAACTTTGGGACCCGAAATTTACGGACCTGGTTTTTGCGGACCAAAAAAACTCAATAGTCAGTCCGCAAATTTCTGTTCTGCAAAATGCGGGTCCGCAAATTAAAATCCGCAGAGTTCGGTTTAAGAAAAATTTTAATTGTCTGTATTTCATTTCATTTTCATTGAATAATAAACAGAAAACCTCAAATAGGAGTTAAGAACCAAATCTCTCTCATTTCAATAAGAATTATTTCTTGATTTCGAGAGAGAGAGAGGGTGGTGCTAGTCAATTATCCAAGTGTTATAGGTAAACTTCCAAGAGTGTTCAAACTTGGATCTATTGCGAAAACCTTCCCATCGCCTTCAGGTAAACCTCCAAGTGTCCTAGACAGTGCAAAAACTGGTAACCAAATGGCATGTTTATAACCTAGATTTGCGCTAAGCTACTATCTAAAATGCTTTAGGATAAATAACAAATAACCCCTAAACAAATAGGCGGCCCTATAACTCCTAGACCAATTCAAACTATAAACTAGAGCCCGGACGGTACCACCGACAGTATTTATCGGTATTCCGTACCGTAGTACGATACGATTACAAAATTCCGGGCTCTACTATAAACCCATAAAATCAAAACCTGTCAAAGTAGGAAATTTTTGCCAGCCATCATCAGCATTTTCATCAGCCCCCTTATCATCTTCCTTCCCTTCTCCTTCTTCTTTTTCTTGCCTTAAATACGTTTCAAAAACAAATTCCATATATTTCTTTTTTTCTTCAAAATCTTTACTCAATTTAATCTTGTCTTCTTCTTGTTCCAAAAAGAAATCATTTCCATCAAAAGAGTAGCTAGGGCGAGGGTGGTCACGTTGAATTTCTTCCAAATGTTGCCAAAAACCTTTGTGATCCTTCAATTTTTCGTCCAATTCTTGCTCCCATTTGGTCAAATTGTTTTTGTTGTCCTTGTATTTTTTGAGTGGTTTACGTTGTGAATTTGCCATAGAGATGATTTTTAGAGTTTTTTAACTGAAAAAGGCAAAGAAACTTTAAACAAAAACACATATCAAAAAAGATAATTGAATGAAAATGAGAGAAAAAGAGTAAAAAAAGAGAGTACAAATTTTAAATAAAAGTTGTGTGCAATTTTAAAATATAAATTACAAAATCTCAACAGACAAAATGCCCATCTGAAAGTTTATTTAAAAAATGTCCGCCTAAAAAGAGAGATAGTAGGCATTTTGAAGAGAAAGTTAGGCAACTATAGAAAATTTATTGTTTTCCTTCTTTTGTTGTGTTGTTGTTTTCTGTTGTAATTTTTTAATTTCGATTTTTGTTTTGTTGTCTTTATTAACGATTTATTGTTAGTTTCAATTCAATTAAAATTACATTCTTTATTTATACTCTTTGATTATGACTAACAACAATGGATGTATTATATCCGAGGAAATTGATAAAGGAGAAATATTTAAAGAGTTTTCTACAAAATTTGTATCAACGGTAGCTACTAGTGAATCTGATCGTTCTGAGGTATTTTATTCGTTTTTGAGTACCTTCTTGCTTAGCGTTGCGTATAATCTATCCTTTGAATTCCCTTTTCAAAAATTGCCACTTTAGTGCAGTGGGATACGGTTTAGTTTCCCTTGAGGAAACGTCTAGGGTTCGATACCCAGTGGGGGGAAATGATTTCTAATACACTGTAATCTTATCCTTTTCTAGTTTTCTATACTTTCTAGCTTCTTATTTACTATATAAAAATTTTTTTGACTTAGTTTCTCTTTCAGAATGCAGGCGGTACTCGTGATGGTTGGTTACTTATTGAGGCTATCCGACAATTCGAGTATGTGTTCCTTTTACTTTATTATAATATAAAATGTCTTTACAGTAAAGATTGGTCCCGAACTTTCTTTTATTATATGAATGCTTTGGAACTTGAAGATCCCAAAGATTTGATTAGGAAGTTGGATGGAAAGGTACACATGTTTCGTGATTGTGAAAAGAAGTTGAGAGTTGCTGTGGTAAAGACTGAGGGCAATTGTGATGTTATGAATCTGATTGACAGTGCTATTTCGAGACGGTATGAAAACTTTTTTTTTAAAATTTATGTTTATTTTTTGTAGCAAAAATAAGCGAAATTCTCGTCATCGTGTTGCTTTTTCTGACTATTCCTATCGACGACTTGCATCGACTTATCAACATCATATTCGACCGCCGTTGTTTAATTACAGTTTTTATCGCCCTATTTATTATAATGATTTGGACCAGCCGTCTCGACTTGAAAGAATTAATGACGTTCATTTTGAAGGAATTATATCGACTAATGTTGGACTTGGGGGACTTGGGCAACAACCGCAAGGACATTCACATGAGGAACTTCACCAGGAGGGACTTTCTCAGGAAAATCTGTGTGAGGGTAGGATTTTCGAGGGTTCTCCTATTTTAAAATTTGTTTTCCCCCAATTTAGACACAGCCTCAACAATTTCATCCGCATCAGAAGATCACAAAGCGCCGCCTTTTCTTGATGAGTCGCGACTGCTTAATTGTTCTACAACCAAGAAGCTTCGTTTTTTGCCACAGTATTTTGAGAAGATTTATGCTGCAAATAAGGAGTGGTTGTCTAACAAGAAGAATAAGAAGAACAGCATTAAAAAGTTTCTTTCATTTTCTTGTCAAAAAATTTTTTTTTCTTTTTTCCAAATTTCAGTTCCAACTCAAGCCTGTCTTCTTCTGGATCCTCTGCTGATTGCATTATTTCTCGTCTTTGTTTTGAATTTGCGGAATTGAAAATTTTTGATTGAAATTTTGAATATACTTGGAAAATTTTGGTTTTTTTTACAAAAATATAATATGGTTTGAGATTTCTATTAATAAATCCTATTATTATTAAAAAATTGTTTTTCTGGCAATAAATTTGTTTTCGTGCATTTTTTTGAAATTTTAAAATTGTGTGATTTAACACAAGTTATTATTTATTTTCTAAATTTTTTTTTATTTTTTTTTTAAATTTTATCACACGTTTATTTTTCATTCTCACATGAGAACTCCTTTAATTTCCCCCAATTTTACCCTTCATTCTCCTCCCCTAGCTAAATTAATTATTGTACCCTTTTATCAAAACTCATGTTTAATTGGAAACATTCCCCTTCCCTCCCAAAAACCGTCCGTTTTTATTTGAGAAGCTTTTTGTTTCTTCTCTTCTCTAAATAATTAGCAAATTCCAATAATTTAATTGATTACTTTAAATAAAAACGGTTGTCTACAAAGTAAAAATAAAAATTAAACCAAAGAAAAATTTATATTTAACGTGGAAAAATGTCTGGAAATTAACGTTGTCGCTAAATGATTGCTCCCTTTCATTCATTTATTTTTGCACCCAAACAAATGTTTTTAAATTTTGTGTTTTTATTCGTTTTCCGGAATGTTTATAACGGGGATGGGCCGGGTTACCCGAAACCCGATACAAGTTTTTTCCCAACCCGGCCCATCCCTGGTTTATAACACAATATTGCCTAATTTTACTGAAAAAATATTACAAGTTTTCCGTAAAACTTGTTTTCATATTTGTGTTTTATTTTAGAGTTTGTGCCTCTTAAATGTGTTTTAATCTTTTAAGTTTATTTAATTTTTCCGGAGAGCCCTTTTTGTGTTTTCATGTTTTCAATTTTTCGGAAAAGTCTTGTTTTCATGTTTGTGTTCTATTTTCAAATTTGTATTTTTGTAAAAAAGTGTGTTTTTAGTTTCCGGAGAGCTCTTTTGTGTTTGCTTTTCCGGGTTTATTTTTTATGTTTATGATTTTCCGGAAAATTTGTTTTCCTCAAATTTTGTAATTTTTCCCTTTAAATTTTCAGTAATTTAATAATGAAAGATTCTAATTTAAATGGACATGAACAACAACCAAATAATTCTAACAATAAACAAATTCATCCCCCTCTAGACGATTCCTTCCAACCAAAGAAGCTAACAGCAATTAATTCTGATCATCAATTATTTAGAAATTTGTCTGCAACTGTAAGAAAATTTTTATTTAAAATTTAAAAAATTAAAAAAAATTTTTCGTTAAGAAATTGGTAGAATTACAACAGCCTGAGACTAGCAGAAATCAGTTGAGGAGAATTAGTGAGGGGGACAATCAACATTTGGAAAGGGGCAGTCCTCTTACACTTTTACAAGAGTCTAAAGTGCTTGTTCTTTATACTGGAGGTTTTTTTGCATTTTTTAAAATTTAAAATGTGAAATTTTAGGGACAATTGGGATGAAATGTTGTTGTGAAGGAGGTTATTTTGAATAGAAAATTATTTTAAAATTGAATTTAAATTTTAGTATATGCCCCAGAACAGCATTATCTACCCAAAATTATTACAAATTTGCCACCTTTAAATGACAAGGAATTTGTTGAGTATGCCTATGCTGATGCTCAATTAAGGCCTTATGCTTTACCTTTAGTTAGAGGAATGAAAAAGAGGGTCGTTTATTGGGTAATAAAATTTTTATAAATTTTTTAAAAATTAAATTTTAAAAGTTGGTGGAATATGAACCTTTACTTGATTCATCTGACATGACTTTTGATGATTGGACAAGAATAGCCAAAGTTTTTTTTTGAGTTTTCTAAATTTTTCTAATTTTTTCTTTAAGGACATTCGCAAGTCATATTCTGCTTATGATGGCTTTGTTGTGCTCCATGGAACTGATACGTTGGCATATACAGCTTGCGCTCTTTCTTTTATGATGGAGAATTTGGGAAAACCTGTTGTTATTACTGGAGCACAAGTGAGAGAGAATACGGTCGACCTTGCTATAAGATACTTGTTTCTGAAAAATTTTAATTTGTGATAAGAGACAAGGGCATAACCGGTACTTCTTTTAATAATTTTTTTTCCTCATTTTGAGGGAGAGGGAGCTCCAGCCTCCCCTGGATACGTCCTTGATAGGTGATAGCTTAAATTGTGAGTATCACCTAGAAAACGGCTTCTCCTAGTGGTCAATTTTATTTTATAAAACATTTTAAATTGGAGGTTTATCTAGTATTAGATGTATCTTATAAGTGAGGTCTGACTGTTTTAATACTTTTAGATTTATTCTATATTAGTGATGCTCGGGTATCCCGATCCCGACTCCCGACTCGGGAAAATTTCCCGAGTTTTTGGCCTCCCGATCCCGATCCCGACTCCCGGTGTCAATTCCCGACTAAGTCGGGAAATTTTTACACCCCTAAGAATGGATTTTTCTGACAAAATTATATTTTCATTTATAAAAAATGAAGAAATCTGGCCTCTTGGTCTCCTAAAATTCCCAAAATTTTCGCCTGCGGCGCTGAAAAGGGAAGATTTTTGGCTTAAGGATCTTCCAAATTCCTCAAAATTTTCGCCTGCGGCGCAGAAAACTGAAGAATCTGTGGAGTTGTAGTATAGAAGATTTCGGTGATTTACTAGGATTATGGTGAATTTGAAGAGATAACGAGGGATTTGCAGTAATAAAGAGAAATATCAATGGATGATTAATGTTGCACAGGGGGTGTTAATACTATAGAGGGATATGATGACTTCAAGACCTAAAAATTCTCAAAATTTTCTCCTGCGGCGCTAGTAAGACTTCTTTATCTTCCAAAATCTTCAATATTTTTGCCGTGGTGCAAAAAATCGGAATTTTTGGCGCCGAAGCCGCCAAAAATTTTTTTTATTGCTAATTCCCGACTCCCGATCCCGACTCCCGAGGTCATTTCCCGACCCGACTCCCGTTTCCCGATTCCCGGGTTTTTTCTTCTCCCGAGCATCACTATTCTATATGTAATTAGATTCCAGTTGGTGAAGTTCGCTCTGATGGCCGTGAAAACATGATTGGGGCATTAATTGTAGCTGGAAATTTTGACATCCCTGAAGTTTGTGTTCTCTTCAATAATCGTCTGTTCCGTGGCAATCGATGCACAAAAATTGATAATAGAGGACTTGAAGCATTTGACAGTCCAAATATGGCCCCTTTAGCTACTATGGATATTTCAATTAATGGTTGACTTTAAAAATTTTTTTGTTTTAAATTCTCCCTAAATTTAAGTTAATTATGAATCAATTTATCGAAGTAATGAATTGCGCCCTTTTACGGTACAAGAAACACTTTGCCGCAATGTTGTTGTCCTTCGCATATTTCCTTCTTTGTCTATTGAATCGGTTTTATTTTTAAAATTATTTTAGAAATTAAAAAATGATTTTCCCCTCAGGTTCGTGCCCTTCTATGTCCACCAACTCAAGGTGTAGTTCTTCAAACTTATGGATCTGGAAATATCCCCGCTGGAAGGACCGATATAATGGAAGAAATTACAAAGGCTGTAAATCGTGGTTGTCTTATTGTGAATATTTCTCAGTGTGCAAAAGGAATTGTGACGGCTTCTTATCAAAATGGAAAGGTTTTTGAAAATATTTTTAAATGTAGGAAAAATTATTTCTTTAGATATTAGCAGAAGCAGGAGTTATTTGTGGCTCTGATATGACAACAGAAGCAGCATTAACGAAATTAGCATATGTTTTGGCTAAACAAGAATGGAATTTGGAAACAAAATCAATGGTTAGGGTTTTTAAAAATAAATATAAAGGAAATTTAATTTTATAATTTTAGATGTTGCGTCATAATTTGGCTGGTGAATTAACTGTTGCTCGTTCTGAACAGCCAAATGAACTTGATATGAGTAAGAATAATTTTTTTATATTATTTGGGTCAAGACGACGGGCAATCCACCCATTGTCTAAAAAGCCAAAAAATGGCGGTAACCGGCTATAAGAGACTCTGCTAGGGGGGCTATGCTCTTAATATACGACAAAATGGCACATTTGTTATTTTTATTGTTTAAAAGTATTCTTGACCTAAATTTCAAGAAGTTTCAATTGATGGATTGCACAAACGCTTATTTATAAAAACAAATATTTTTTATATTCAAGTCCCGAGATTGGCAAAACTTTTACGAATAACTTCTTCCAGTGAAACTCAATTGCTACGAAAAGTTCTTTTTCCTCCTTTAAGTTGTCATGCAGCATTTGCTAATGATATTTCGAGTCTTGAGGTTTTTTTAAATTAATTTTTCAGTCCCAATTTATTTAAAAAATTTAGAAACTTCGTTTAAGTGGAGCTGATCTTTCCGGAGGTGATTATAATATGCGAACTTCACTCCATACTGCTGCTGCTGCGGGAAATGTGGAAGCGGTAGAGTATTTGTTAAGACAAGGCGCTTCAGTGCACATTAGGTTTTGAGAAATTTTTATAACAAATTATTTCTGAAGTACTGTTATTAAATACTGTTGGATTCCATTTTTAGATATACTCTGGCATGAATAAAATCGTACCTTATAATTAGATGTAGCTTGCATTTGGGTTAATGAGTTGTAGATTAAATTGGGGAGGGGGATAGAAGTGTAATTTAAATTTTGTGTAGTCACTTCTGAAACAAAACTTAAATTTGGGTTGAGGAGGAGTGGGTCTCTTATAATGAGCTTTAACTGTATTTCAAAATATCTATTCAAAAATTTCATATTTTTTAAGAGATTCTAACGAAGAGAATGCGCTTGTTTGTGCTGTCCATTCACGAAATCTAGACGTTATAAAAATGATTAGACAAGCTGGTGGGGAATTGGTTCAACCAAAGCAACGAATAGGTTAGCAATTTTTTAACTTTATTTAAATTAATTTTATTTGAAGGTGTTGAACTCTGTCTAGCGTCTGCTTCAAACGATTTGGCTGCTATAAAGGCTTGGCATTCAGCTGGTGCTGATCTTTCAACACCAGATTACTCAGGAAGAACAGCTTTACATATAGTGAGCAATTTTAAAAATTTTTTTCCTTTTTATTAAAAAAATTTTTTTCAAGTCATCCTCGCGTGGATTTGATCAATTGAGTGAATTTCTCTGCAATATAGGCAATGTCAATCCATTAATTAAAGATTGTTATGGAAGAACAGCAATAGATGAAGCTTTGGTTGCATCAGAAGAAGGTAGAGTTGGCGAAATAATTGCACCGAATTTTCAAAATATACTTGCACTTTTTAAAACTAATAAGAAAATTGCTGAAAATAATGTTAATATAATGAATGACTAATACTTATTTGCAATGTATTTTCCGGAAAAGCGTCTCAGAATTTTTATTTTTTAAGAATTATCTTCCCGCGATTAATATTTTAGAATTTTATATTTTTCTGGAAAGCCTGCGTCTTTTAAAAAAAGAATATTTTTTGGCCTAATGAAACTCAAAAAAATGCTCGCCTGCTGCGTTAAAAGGAGAAGGTCCAGATCTGAATACAAATATCCTGTTGTCATATATCCTGTAAAAAACTTGACTCTGAGCCAGACAGCTATGGAATTGTCTCTTGCGCCCACCCCTGGCTTGAAAGATTTAATTTTTTTTATTAAAATATTCATTAAAAAATTTTTCCCAATTAAATTTTTTTACTACATTGTTAGTCGGGAATTTTTTTAGGGGGTTCTTTTATAAATCTGTTCTTTTATAAATATTGTAATGTAATTTCTCGCTACAATTATTGACTCATTCATTAAAAGTTTAAGGTTCCCTGTGGCAGATAACAAGCCTTCAAGTTCAATAATCTCGGATTCTGCATAAGCAACAAAACCTCCTTAAAATAATAAAAATTGTTTTTAAATTTATACACAAAAAGAAACTCACGTCCGTCTGGTGTCTCAAATAGAATCGGATAAACTCCCATAGGACAAACGGTAAACATCCTTTCCACATAATAATTTGAAATTACGCTAGCTTGTGTGACAGCAATTGTTTTCAGTTCTATAGAGTTCACAGCTGATAAAAAATTCTGAAAAAACCGACAAACCAACTTAAAATAATAAAAATTAGTTTTAAATTTATAGACAAAAAAAAACTCACAATTATCCTTAGTTTCAAACAATATAGGATAAATGCCAACAGGCAAAACTTCAAACATACGTTCAACGTAAGAACCGGTAACTTTATTTGTTGCTTGACTATTCTGTGTGACTGCAATGGTCTTCAATTCCACATTGCTTATTGATGAGAGAAAGCTCTGAAAAAATAAAAGAAAATTTGTAAGATTATTACCTATTCCCTTGAGTATTCCTTGAGTAATAATCTTACAAATTTTCTTTTATTTTTTCAGAGCTTTCTCTCATCAATAAGCAATGTGGAATTGAAGACCATTGCAGTCACACAGAATAGTCAAGCAACAAATAAAGTTACCGGTTCTTACGTTGAACGTATGTTTGAAGTTTTGCCTGTTGGCATTTATCCTATATTGTTTGAAACTAAGGATAATTGTGAGTTTTTTTTTGTCTATAAATTTAAAACTAATTTTTATTATTTTAAGTTGGTTTGTCGGTTTTTTCAGAATTTTTTATCAGCTGTGAACTCTATAGAACTGAAAACAATTGCTGTCACACAAGCTAGCGTAATTTCAAATTATTATGTGGAAAGGATGTTTACCGTTTGTCCTATGGGAGTTTATCCGATTCTATTTGAGACACCAGACGGACGTGAGTTTCTTTTTGTGTATAAATTTAAAAACAATTTTTATTATTTTAAGGAGGTTTTGTTGCTTATGCAGAATCCGAGATTATTGAACTTGAAGGCTTGTTATCTGTCACAGGGAACCTTAAACTTTTAATGAATGAGTCAATAATTGTAGCGAGAAATTACGTTACAATATTTATAAAAGAACAGATTTATAAAAGAACCCCCTAAAAAAATTCCCGACTAACAATGTAGTAAAAAAATTTAATTGGGAAAAATTTTTTAATGAATATTTTAATAAAAAAAATTAAATCTTTCAAGCCAGGGGTGGGCGCAAGAGACAATTCCATAATTGTAACCCAAAACTCCTAGTACACTCGAAGACCGATCAATTCTGAATCTGGGCTTAGAGTCAAGTTATTCAGGCCCAATAAATCTTTTCCGGAATTAATTTTTAATTAAAATACGTGTATTGTTCCCTTATTCTTATTTTTATTTTGTTATTTTTTAATTCCTTTTTTTTTGTTAGCAAACAAAAAATCAACACACTTTTTATTATATCAAATTTATTTTTATTAAAAAAAATAAAATATAAAAATTGAGAATTATTATTGCAATTTGTAAAAGTGAAAGTTAAACAAAAAAATAAAATCACGGGTTTAATTTTAATAAAAGCAAAAAATAATTTTACCAGAGAGAGAATGGAGAGCATGTGAAGGAAAAATGAGAAATAATTTTTTTGATTTTTTAAAAATATTTTTGAATAAAAAGATTATAAAAAATATAACAATTAAAATATTCAAATTCGACCCGGGAGAGAAGAAAAACTACGCACCTTTGTTTATTTAGTTTTCCAATCTGACAGCATTTTGAGAAAAAAATGGTTTCAATTTTGCTTATTTTTATGAGCAGTAGAGAGGGAGAATACTACAAAGGTATATACAAAAATAAAAAAGACTAGAAAAAAAATAAAAGAATGAAAAAATTTTCTAAGAAAATATTTTGGATTCTCTCATCCCTTAATGGACGAAATCCAGAAAATATTTTGAACAGTAAATTTCCTTTTAGTACTATTTGAAGTATATGGAGAAGACAATAATGGAACCATTCTTTTGTAGAAAATTATCCAAAGAAGTGTAGTTATTCCAATAATTAATAATTCCATTGTCCAAGCCATTCTAGGGCCATACATTGTGTATAATGTGCTTAAAAAATCAGAATTTTTATTGAAATAACGAAAATACAATTTTATTTGTATTTTCCGGAAAAGATTATAAATTCAGAATAAAATTTCTGGAAAAGTGTTTTATTTTTGTGTTTTTCTGAAAAATTAGTATCCCTCCGGTACAGGGGTGAGCGTTTTGCGTTATTTGCGTTAAATTTTGGCCTTGCGTTGCGTTTTGCGTCTTGCGTTTTTTGAGATTGTCTCTTGCGCTCACCCCTGCTTCGGAATCAATTTCCAGAATCATGTTTTCTCCATAATTCCGGAAAACATTCAGAATTTTTATTTTTCCGGAAAGTTTTATTATTATTGACATTTGTATTTTCCGGAAACGGAAAATACATTTTCCGGGAGAAAATTTGATTTTCCGGAAAAATTATACATTTATATTTTCCGGATTTGTATTTTCCGGAAATTATTTTTCAGAATTAAAAATTTCCAGAAGGTGTTTTATTTTTGTGTTTTCCCGATAATTATCCTTATGTTTACTAAAAGAAAGATGGAGCATCCATTATTGATAGGGTAAATTTTAAATATTTTTTTATTAATCATTGCTAATTTAATTACTTTTATTATTTGATTTCTTTAAATTACCTCATCCCAATAGGCCCAATCATTCTAGCAATACTTCCAGATATTTGGAAAAATCCTTGTTGCGTTCCCTGTCTTCTAGGTCCAATTATATGAGAAAATAAAGTGTTCATGGCTATATTAAGTATTGGAAATGCAAATCCAATAAATACAACATAAGAAATAAAATATATCCAAACATTTACTTGTCCGATATTGTGACACCAACTAGTTATTTAAAATAAAAAATTAAATTTCTGATTGTCTAAAAATTATTTTATGGTCAACTGTTTTACTCATTCTCTTAAAATTTAATAAATATTCCCCCTTTCTTTAATTATTCAAAGTCATGGTTTCCGGAAAAGTTTTTATATTAATTGTGTTTTTCCGGAAATTCATTGTATTTTTGGTCTTATTAAAAACAACGAAAATACAAAATTTGTATTTTTCGGAAACGTTTATACATATTTTCAGAATTTTTATTCAGAATTCTTTCCGGAATTATTAATAAAAAATTTTCCTTTCCGGAATGTTTCATAATTATATTTTTAATGTGTTTTCCGGAATTATATTTCCTGAACTAATACTTTTATTTTTCAGAATTAAAATTTCCTGAATACTTCCAGAGCAATACTTTCAGATTTTATAATTTACAATAATATTTAAAAACCCACTCGAATTTATCTGTATTACACCCAACAGGTTCTAAGTCAGCAGGTAAGTGTTCTACTTTATAAGCAAGTCTTTCTATAAAATAATAATTTTAAAAATTAATTTTTCAAAATATTCACCTTTCTCTGTATAAACTTGTAGCGGATTGCTTAGGAAAGGCCACGGAAAAGTAACTATATGAAATGCTCCAAGGCCTAATATAGACAAAATACAACTTAGGCGGAAATTTAATCTTTAAATTAAAAAATATTTTTTATTTAACATATAAAAGGAAAAAACCCTCACTCCATATTCGAAGATTTAAAATAAATATAAAAAATATAAGTAGCAAAAGTTATAGAGCCAACTAATGCTTGGGCAATAGAAATAACTTCAACAGATTTTTGTTCAGTCATGCCAAACATTGTCATAGAAAAAGGACTTCCTATTGTTTCCAAATTTGTTTGGACAAACATTTGAGTAAATCGACTTAGATAACAAACAAAACAAGCAATTAAGTCGTAGGGGGGTAATTTTGAAGGCAGTGAAGATGTTAGAGAATTTACTGATCCCTTAAAATGTTTTTGTGTTTTTAATTTATTTTTAAATAGGTAAATTGGGGGGTGTAAAACTAAAATTGTAAAACATTAAAAGAATTGTAAAACTTTTTACAATTTGTAAAACTCTAAAATAAGAATTGTAAAACCTTAAATTAAAAAGGAAAACTTTTTTTTACAAACTTAAAGGAATTGTAAAACTTTTTCTAAATTTTTACAACCTTTTTTACAATTTGTAGATTGTAAAACTTGAAAGAAAAATAAACTTAAAGGTATTGTAAAACCTTAATATTAAAAATAAAGTTGTAAAACTTTAAAAATTAAAAAACTTGAAAGAATTGTAAAACTTCTTTTTACAAACTTTTTTTACAATTTCTACAATTTTTATAGAAACTTGCCTTTGTTGTAGCTGTTTCTGATCTGTTACTTTCCCCATTTTCAACCCGAACAATTTTATTATATTCTTCATGGTGTAGACCCGCATATACTTCTTTGAAAATAAAAAGCAAAATAATCGTCCCAAATAAATTCATTGTACAAGCCAAAAATGCAGGTCCAGTAAACAAATTAAATCGTAAATTTCCGAGGAGTGTAGTACCCGGATATGTAAATGAAGTGAATAAAAGTTGGAATGCTGCAAAGAATTGTAAAACTTTAAATTTATTATAAATTTATTTTATTAAAAACATGTTTCTAAGACTAGGGTAAATTAAAACTTGAATTGTAAAACTTAAAAAACTTGAATTACAAAACTATAAATTGTAAAACTTGAAAAATTAAAACTTTAATTGTAAAATAAAACTTGGCGTAAAAACTTGACTTATAGGGATTGTAAAACCTTGATTTTACAACTTATAAGGATTGTAAAACTTAACTAGTCTAAACTTTAATTTATCAATAAAACACAGCTTTGTAAACACATACCGGGACCACTAGTTGCACCTAGCGCCTGTCCGCAAGTAACAAAAGCTATAGCTCTTAAACGATCCTTGCTAGTGGAGGCTGTTGAGGCATATGTTCTCAATAAACAAACATTCCCTTTAATTGTATTTTTCTAAGAAAATTATTTTAAAAAATAAATACCAGAGCCCATTCCTGTCATAAACCTCCCAAATAAAAGAATATATAATTTGGGTATTGTTGTTAATTCTAAACTCAAATAACAAAGATTTCCCATAAACATAAGTGCTAGTCCAACAAAAAGGGGAAGACGGACTTGTTGTATTTTGTTACTCCAATATCCGAATAATGGGGCTGAAATTATTTGTCCCATGCTGTATATTGCTATAATCCATCCAAACATTGTTTCGTTTATTGAGCGGTCAATCTATCAAAAAAAGGGAATTTTGAGGTAAAACTGTGGTGAAATAAAAATTTATTTACAATTTGTACGTATGGCCACATTGAAGAGAAATAAAGTGAAAATTGGACTGTTCCAATGAAGGAAAGCATACTTGCAGTGTAGATACTGTTCCAATTTGTTTCAGGCATCATTATAGTAGTTGTCCTTATAGAATCTAGTCGTTCGTTTGTGCCTGTCTCACTCTGTTTTTCATTAAGTGGATCTTTCATTGAATTGGGCATTTCTTTCTAGTACTGAAAGTTTAATAGGGTAAAATTAATGTTTGAAGAAAAAATGTTTGTGTGGTAAAAACAAATGTTTTTACAAATAAGATAAAATATCAATATAAGAGAGAAACATCAATTATTTTAAAACTTGAATTAATGTGGATTATTAAACTTGATTTTAAAAATTAAAAACTTCAAGTTTGTAAAAATATAAAACTTGAATTGTAAAAACCTGAATTGTAAAACATAAAAACCAAATTGGTTAAGTAAAAACATTAATTGTAATTGTAAAAACCTAAAAAGTTCAGGTTTGTAAAAACTTGTTTTAAAACTTGTTTTAAAACTTATTTTAAAACTTGTTTTAAAACTTGTTCTAAAACTTATTTGTAAAACAAACTGTACTGACTGTAAAACATAAAATAAACTAAAAAACTTAGGTAATTAAAATGTAGGCGTGAACAAACAATTGTTAAAATTGTTTGCCCGACAGTTTAAGCTGATTAATTTTTAATTTTATTTAAATAAATTAATCAAACATTTAAATATATTTATTAGAATTTAAAGACATTTTTTCCTAACAGAAAAAAATTTTTTAAAGAAGAAAATATAAATGTTTGCGCTTCTCAAGTTCGTTTTCGGTCAAAAAGAGGATAATGATTATAAAACAAAGTTTAGTATTTCTTTCCTTCTTTTTTAAATTAGAACAAATAGAAAAGAAAAAAAATACAAAAAATAATGAATTGAAAGGCCAAAAATGAAGAAAAAAAAATTTTTTTCTTAAATTAATTAACTTGTACTGAAAAATATTGGTGGAACTAAAGTTAATTGGCTTTAAGTTTTTTATTTTATAATTTTTTATTTGTATTATTTATTTTATTTTTTATGTTAAAAAGTGTACTTTTTAAAATAATAAAAATATTTTTAAAAAATTATGCAAACAAAAATATTTTTTCCGTACTTGAATTTGTTTTAACTAGAATGTTTTTAACTGAAAGAGGCAAGTTAAAAAATAAATATGTTTGTCAAGTTTTAATTTAATTTTAAGTTTTACAATCTTTAATTTTATAAAACTTGTGATTTTACAAAAAAAACTTGTTTTTACAAATTCAAGTTTTATTAAACAAGTTTTACAATAGGTTGAACAAATTAAGTTTTACTTATTAGGTTTTGCAAATCAAGTTTTATAGTTGGTTACAATTAAGTTTTACGATTAAGTTTTGCAAATCAAGTTTTAAAAATATAAGTTTACAATTATTTTCCAATTTTTAAATTATTTTTTGGTTGTTGGGGAAACAAGTTGAAAAATTAAAAACATGTTCTATAAAGGAACGGAAGTAAATTTTTAAATAAAATGTTTTGAAAAGACTAAAGATCGCCTATGGGATCTAAGGCAATTTATCTTGCCCAGCAAAATTTAAAAAATTTAATATTTTTAAGTTTGTACTCTTTAACTCTTTGATCCCCCACACAAATTTAAAAATAAAAGAAAAATTCTAAAAAATATTTATTTTATTTTAAATAAATTAAAAACAAAAGAGAAAATCTCTCAATAAAATTAAATTTCCTTCTCTAATTATAAAAATAAAAATAGAAACATAATCCTTTCCTCATTCGTCCATTTTTTAAAAGAAATATGGATTAAATTAAAAATATAAAATAAAAATAATTAATAGAAAAATGGATAAATAATTAAAAAAAAAATTAATAAAAAAATAATCTGTCAAAAAATAATTGTGGTACAAAATGAGGAGAAAAATGAGGGAGGGCTATAAAATAATAATTGCCGTAAAAACTTGTTTAAATAAATATAACGGTGAGGGGATTTAAAATATAAAATAGAATTTGTGAGGTCATTTTATGAGCCAAAAATAAAAGAATATTTTTTATGACGCATTTATTTACATATTTTAGTTATTTAGTTGGAATTTTTAAAGTTAAGTTATGAGTCATTGCGTAAAACATTCTCTCTCTTTTAATATTTAGTATGTTTTTGCAAGTATTTGCATAATTTATAAAAGTCAAAATCGAAACTTGGTTGTCTCTAAAAACATTTACAATTGTAAAAAGTTGGGAAACATCTAATCCTATTAAATAAACTTTGTTTGTCACTGTTTTAGAACAATATTATTAACACAAACTTTGTGTTAAAAACATTTTTGCAAAAAATGTTTTGCAAGTTAATAAACTTTGTTTTAAACATGTTAAAAATATAAAAGTTAAATAAACTTGAAAAAGCAAAAGGTAAACAAGCTTAAATAAGTTTGTAAAACAAGTTTTAAAATAACTGTTTGTTACAAACAAGTTTGTTAAACAAAACAAGTTGGTAAAGCAGGTTTACAAAACAAATTTGTTAAATTTGTAAAAACAAGTTGGAAAACATATAAAAACTTTATAAAAGTACAACAAATGTTAGTAAAAAGGTAATTGTAATTTTGTTACAAACTTAAATTGATTTTTTAAAAAAAAGATAAATTAATAAAATATTAAACTTGTCCAAATTGATTAATTTAAATTAAAGTTTATAAGTTTTCTTAATGGATTTAAAATTAATTTTGTATGGGTAAAAAAGAGAGCTAGCGAGTTATGTTTATACAGACAATATATTTTAAAAATTATTGGAAATTTGTCAATTATATTAAAATTTATTTAACATATTCATAAATAAAATAAGAAAAGAACTGAATTTTTTGTCTTTTTCAAACAAAAATTTAAAAAACGAATATGTATAGAAATTGAAAGAAACATGTAGCTGCAAATAAATATTAAATGTTTGCTTGATTTTATAATTCGAGAGGGAATTTAAAGAAAAAATATTTTTATGATGTAAACGTAAATTTATGATCTGGAGGATTTTATTTCGATCAAAGTTTTTAATTTTTTTTTATTATATTAGGTTGAAACGAAAACAGAATGTTCTAGTCGGTAAAATAAAAGGAATGTTTTTATTGATGTTTTGATGTTTGAAAAAATTATGTTTTAATTAAAAACACCGTTAATAAACAAGTTTGTAAAACAAGTTTATTTATTTATAATTTATTATATAAACAAGTTTGTAAAACAAGTTTAATAAAAATTTAAGGTTAAGAAAAAAGTTGATTTAAAAAAAAACTTTATTTTATACTGTTTTACAAAAATATTTTTAACACAAACTTTAGGGGAAAAAGCTTTCGTTTTTCTTTTGTAAAAAAAAAGAATAATAAAAATTTAAAGAAAAATGTTGATGGAAATAAATTAAATGTTTTTGCGTGATTTTATTATCGAGAAAAAAAAATTTTTTTAAGATTATGATCTAAAAATTAACAGTCAACACGTTGCATAAATGTGGTCAAATAGAATGTCAGCATGGTGAACTCTTGGCTATGGATTCTTAATGAGCTAGTAAAAATATTATGTTGATTAAAGCTTTTAAACTGTCTTAAGTCGAAACAAAACATTTATTGATGTTTTGATGTTTGGAAGAAATGTTTTAATTAAAAATGAGGTCAATAAACAAATTGTAAAACAAGTTTATTTAAAAAATAAAATAAACTTGGATTTGAACATGTTTGAAAAATGTTTTATTCAAAAATGAGGTTAATAAACAAATTGTAAAACAAGTTTAATAAAAATTCAAAGTTTGAGAAAACAAGTTGTTTTTATAAACTTACTATAAAAAGCATGTTTGAATCCAAGTTTATTTTATTTTCTTCCGCCTAACAACTTCAAAATTAATTACAACACTCTTCTCCAACAAAAATGAGACAAAGCCGTAATGGAGCCGCCAGTCAGCAGCCATCGGTCGACTATGGTCCTCGTCCACGCCTTCATCGAAAACAGTCCATCCGAAGGACTAAATACAAAAAGTGAGCTTTTTCTATTAATTTTTTAAAGAAATGTTTCAATTTTTAGAACTCCTAAAGCTCGTATTAACGACATTCCAAACGTTGCTCAGCCCGACGAAATGTTCGATGGAGGTGTTTGTAAATCCAAAAGTGAGCTCCACAAGGAAATGTTTGTTTCCTTTCTAAGACTTTAACTAAAAAAATTTTTTTATTTCAGCGATCCTTATATTGACTCCGAAACAGGAATGTTGCCTAAATGCACGGATCAATTGTCGGATTCTTCCATTTCCTCGTCTCAAGTATCGTCCGCATCAACAATTAGAGCAGCATCTCCATCCAAACGCAAGCCAAAAGCAACAACAACAACAAACCGCCAACCTAAGAAAGCAAAACAAAAGAGACAACCTACAATGCTCGTGTCTTCCGCTGCGACTGTTGCAATCCTTCCAGCACCTTCTCCGCCTGTGGGTGAACGAGAAGAACTCTTTGAAGGAGTAGAGCAACAAAAACATCATCATCATCGTTCTGCATCGCCAATATTGGACAACAAATTCAACAAAATTAGGCGTCAACTGCGAGTGGCCCTTCTAAAAAGAAATGAAGGGCAAAAGAAGGCTTCAGGGGAATCTGTGGACAGTAGCGATGCGGATGATGAAGAGGAAGACGACGATGAAGAAGAGGAGGAGGAGGAGGAAGGAAAGAGCTACGCGTATTCGTCAATCTCAAGGTGTGGTTTTTAGTTTTTAAAAGTAAAAAACAAGTTGGGAATTGTAAAAACGTTTTACAAATTGTAAAAAGTTGTAGAAAACAAGTTTTACAAATTGTAAAAAGTTTGTAAAAAACAGGTTTTACAAATTGTAAAAAGGTTGCAAACATTTAACTCTACAAACAAGTTTTAAACTTATAAACATGTTGCTCTTTACAATTGTAAAATGTTTTAAAATAAACTTGAAATACCAAAATGTTTTGTAAAACAAGTTTCAACTTGTTTTTACAATTTAACGGGAAAGGGGCAAAACATCTTTAAAAACAAAGTTTTATTATTTTTCAGTATGTCAACGGAAGCAGCTGGTAATGAGGATGGCTTTGATTGTTGTGTTCAACTTTGGAATATTCTCGTCAAAATTGTTAGGCTGATGTTTGAGGCTGGCAACTATGTTTTGGACCATAAAGTAAACTTAATTTTTTAGAATAAAAATAATTTTTTTTAATTTTTGTCAAGTTGTTGTTCTATCCTTTGGCTATCATATTCGCCTATTTGTGCCTTGGAGTTCTTCATTCAATATTTGCCTCTATTTTGGCAAGCGTTGCTGGTTGGGTTTGGCCTCCGCTTCATTTCATTCTGAGCACTACTGGCGGTTTTGTTTGGCGACTTGCCGATTGGTTGTTTTGGGTGGATGAACTTGGACGGTCAGAAAATAAAATTTTTTAATTTAAAATAATTTTATTTTTAGTAGTTTAATATGTGATATGGCTGCAAGCTATTGTCGTCGTTATCGTCTTCTCTGTGACCGCCAATGTTCGTTTGTTGACCGCGCTGTTGAACATTCGCATGGCCATAGAGCGTTCTAAATATGAGTGGATGTTTGAGAAGAGAAATATAAATAAAAAATAAATAAAAGATATAATTGTAAATGTTTTGTTAAAAATTGTAATTTCTGTATATGTAGGTTTGTATTTGTTTGTAAACAAATTGTATAAACATAAATTACCTTATATTAGTCAAACTTTGTTTAAAACATCAAGTTTGTAAAGTTGCTGAAACAAGTTCAAAACAAGTTTAATAAATATGCTTGTAAAAAGTTTGTAAAAACATTTAAAATTGTAAACAGGCTGAAATTGTAAAACATGTTGTAAAAACTTTAATTTATTATTAAACCTAGTTAAAAACATCAAGTTTGTAAAGTTGTAGTGTTTAAAACAAGGTTGATAAATATGTTTGTTAAAAAGTTTAAAAACATTTTAAATTGTAAACAGGCTGCAATTGTAAAACAAGTTGTAAAAACATTAATTTATAATTAAACTTTGTTCAAAACATTAACAAAAAACATTAGTTGTTATACTGTTTAAAACAAGTTTAATAAATATGCTTGTATAAAGTTTCAAAACGCATTTTAAGTTGTGAACAAGCTGCAATTGTAAAACAAATTTTAAACAAGTTTTATTCTCTATCTTTCGATTAAATTATTTCGATTTAATTTTGTGTTCCCTTCACTCAACAAGTAATGCGTAATGGAACGGTATGTACAATGAGTGCAATTTATTTTTAGTAAATTTTGTTTGCATTTTTTACTTCCTTAATATAAAATAACACCTTGGAATATTTTTTAAAAAATTAGTCATTTTTGTGGTTACTATTTAAATAACATAAATTGCAAAAAACAAATTTCCTTGTGTATTTAAAAAATGAACAAAACTAAAATAGTATTTTTGATAATATTTTTATTAATAAATTTAACCTCTTATATTCAGCCATTTAAATTATTCCCTCAATTAAATTACAAAATTAGTGGTAAATTAGAATGTATGGCTTTTATTCCTTCAAATATTTCAAAAATTCCTTCACAAGTCAAAGTTACGCCTATATCTGAGGCGCAAGTACAGGTTTGGGATGAAGATGGTGATTTTAATATTTTTGCCTTAGAAAAACGAAAAAAAATAAGATTTGGCAAATACATAGGGCAGAAACCTTGTGTGGAGGAGTTTTTTTCAAATAATTTAAAGCTCCTTCATGAGATGTTCCATTCACATTACTTGTAGTGTGTAGGGAACATTTAAAAATTTTTTTTAATTTCTAAAAAAGACTTTCCAGCTCGAATAAAACTCCCGTTTGGTTTAACTTTAGATGGAGATGATTTTCTAGGGGAAACAACGAGCCAAAATGATGGAACTTTTAAATTAAATGCAAAAGTATCTTCTGAATTTTTTGGAATAGCTGATTTAGAACCTTATTTATTAATTAAACATAAATGTATTGGAAATTTAGAAGAAAGAATTGGGCAAGAGGTGATAAAATTTAATTAGTAAATAATTGAATTTATGCCTTAAAATTTAATTAAAATATTAATTACCAGGGAGGGACAGACTAAATCTAAAACATTATAACTTTTGAATGGATAAGGCATTTGAGAATATTTGGTTACCATTTGATAGAGGAAATAAAGGGCTATAATATACATAACTATAAAATTTAACTTTAAGTTTATAGATAAAATGAGTGCCGATTAAAAACTATTAAAATTGCCTTCTTTTCATGTTTTCCTTTTATAACTTTTTCAAATTTTAACCTAAAATTAAATTTTAAAATCTATTTTATAACTCATTATCTCCTCTATCGGAAGGTTTTCGAATTTTCAGAAAAGGTTCATTCATTCAAAAATTATAGAGGTTTGAGCAAGTCTAGTCTACTCATATTTTTAGTGTTGGTTAATCAGCCGTTATGATTTATCAGCTCTTCCAGAAGAAAAATACAACTTGGGGATACGTTTGGGATCTGGCAGCAGATTGAGGACTAATAGAATATGCTAAAGAAACTGAATAAAAAATTTAATTAATTGTTGATTTTTAAATTATGTTCCTTACGCTCTACTTATAAGCTGAAAGGAACATCTTTAAGTTCCCTTCAATAAATTTCTATTTTAATTCTCTCAAAAAATTCTCTCAACAATTTTAATTTATTTTAAAAAGAATCAAACAGCACTAAGAAACATATCGTCTTGAATAAAATAAAATTTATTCCGTCTGTTATAGTGCACGTGATTAATTATTCCATCCACAACTCCAAGTTCACTGTACTGCCACAACCACCATTTTATCCCTCTCGATTTCCAAGTTTCTGGATACTGGGGAAAAGGGTCGTCGGTGTAACGAGCAATCCAGAGAGGCAATCTGCTGAATAATTCATCCGCCACGGTTGAATCAATTAATTTTTCCCAAGAGTTGTTATTGCAATAAATGAGGGGACGCATAAAGTCATTTTTGAGCAAAAGATTTACGAAGATGGACAGTTTTGCTGTAAAAGTGAGTGGATCGGCATCGGCATTGTACTCTTAAAAATATTATGAATATCATGGATAAAATAAAAATATCTTCATGAAAATTAAAAGAGCAAAATTGATGGAACTTTTAAATTCATGAAACTTGCGCGAATCTCTCCACTATTCTAAAGTAAATTAAGACTATGTATTAGAGGTCAAAGTCTTTAGGGTTATAGTTTTTTAAAAGTTTTTTAGAGCCTTTCCATTGCTTTATTAATCTTTAAAAATACGTTCCGTATGAATTATGTATAGTGCGAAGGGAACACACATTTTAATTTGAAGGACATGATACCTGTTTGCACAGCAATCCCAATCAGATGCTTTTTCTTATTAAATTCAACATTTGCAAGTATATCTTTTAAAAATTGAAGTTGTTCATCAGGTGTGGGCGAATTCTGTCCTCCAAGGAAGTGATGATAAACACCAATCTGTAGAAACTTAACACTAATCATTGACCGATAATTATAATAAAATTCTTTATCCAAGTTCAAACCAATGCTGGATCTAGCTATAACCATTTTTATGTTGGGATTATTGCTTCTAAGTCTCTCCCATTGAATTCGGTCGTTATCTTCGGAGACACTTATACTTTCTGGTGGATGAGCTACAAATGCGCTTTAGTAAGTTTATAGATTCAGATTTCATTATGGAATACTCTGCTGAACATTTCTATAATGAGGTCTTGAATTGGTGGTATCGCGGGTTCCTTCCCAGAGGCCCAACAAATTTTAAAAAGTTTTTTAAACTGGGGAGTATCTAGTACTGGGCTATCTCTCCACTTTCCCTTTCTAGTGGAAGTCAATTTTTAAACTTACTCCTAGTAGGAGGAACTCGAACAGGTGCTGATATTTGCACACTCTTCATGAGCCTCTTGGACAGTTCATCCCACATTTTCTTCTCTTCATCACTTTGAGATTGACCACCAAGACTAGTACCACTCGAGCCACTCGTTGAGGGATGAAAAGTTTTTTATTATTAAACTAATTCAGAAAGTCAGAAAGTTATATGATGAAACTGGTCCTAAGGATCAATAGGGGCTCAAGGTTCGATATGTTAATAACCAAGGTTTTCGATCCGATCTCTAGTTATAATTTGCCAATATTCCCTTGAGTACCCCAAGCCAAAAAATTTTCCTACCGTAACCTCGTTATTACTATTAAATTCTTTAAAAAATTCAAAAATAAAATTTCCATAGTCATCATCCTCCTCTTCAAATTCTGACACAAAATGTTCAAAACCATCCTCAGTAAGCTCAATTCTATAAAAGCCAAATTTGTCTCCTTCCGGTTTTTCTGGAATCTTCATTTTGCCTCTACAAGAATTGTCCTCAGACTTTGAATATCTGCATTTCTTCTTTTTTCTTATACAATTGTGATTGTACCAAGTAAAAGAATCGCGAGTGTATTTCCTTAAAAATACATTTTAAATTTTCGGAAAATGTTTTACCGTATTTTCATAAATTATTTACCCATCTATACCTAATATTCTGAAAAAAATTATTAAATATTTTTATTCCGGAAAACACATTTTAACATAGTGTATAATTCCAGGAAAATACATAATTTATGAGGGAAGTAAACATTCCGGAAAACACATACAGTTAATTAAATAATTCCGAAAATAATACATAAAAAATCCGGAAATCAATTTATGTACATCCGGAAAATAAATATACACTAGCTTAAATAATTCCGGAATTAAATTCAATATCCGGAAAAATATTATATTTAAAATTCCGTAAAATAAATTAAAAATACATTCCGGAAAACACAAAAATATTTATTTAAAATAAATTTATGAGGGGAATTAACCTTTCGGAAAACACATTATATTTAAAATTCCGGAAAATAAATTAAAAATACATTCCGGAAAACACAAAAATATTTATTATTCTGAAAAAAACTTCTCTTTAAATAGCAGAATTTTTCTCCCCATTTAAATTACCTACTTCTGCCAGTTCTTCTTCGCCTTATCAAATCGTCGTTTCCATTTTTCAAAATCAGTTGACGAGAAAATCCATGAGCGATTATAACTGACATTTTTACGTATTAATTTATTTTCGTCAGCACTCATAGAAATTTTGTGGACAATTTTTTGAACTTTTGTGGACAATTTTAAGGGGATTTTTGTAAATAAACGTCCAAAATTAGACAAAAAATTAATTAATTAAACAAAAATGATAATCAAAAAAATTAAAATAAAATAAGAAAAAAGGGTAGAAGTTAAACAACAAAAAATTGATAAGAAAAAATTATTCGTATGTATTACATATTTGGCAACAATTGTTGCCTCAACTCTTTTAATTTGTAATTTTTGTCCATAATAATATTTATATTTTTTATCCCCAAAAATTTTCAAATAAAGTAAAAAATTAGTTACTTATTGTTTATTTATATTTTTCTATTTTAACTATTTTACTTTGGTTCGGTTCATCAGAAAACGAAGTATTTCCTAACTTCATGGCTTGGCAGTCTTAAATTCTAGAGACGTCCGAGACAGAAAATTTTCCAAGACTCAAGACCAAGATTAGATCCCAAGACCAAGACCCAAGAAAATCAAAAAAATTAAAAGAAAATAAGAAAAAAAAGATATTAAAGAAGTTGGAAAAGATTATTTAATTAATTTACTTTTTGGCAACAAATGTCGTTTCAACTTTAATCTTTGTCCATAATAATATTTTTTGTCCCCAAAATTTTCAAATAAATATAAAGGATTAATTATTGCTTTGTTTATTAATTTTCCTTTTTATTTTTTTTTGTCAGTTCAAAAATACTCTTTTTCTATTTATTCTTCTTCAATCGAAAAACAAGGATTAATTTATTTGTTTTTCATCAAAATACATATTTTTCTAAATACTTTTAACATTTTTTTGTCCACAATATTCTCCTTCTAAAAATGATTTTGTCCACAAAATTCTTAATAAAAAGCGACTGTAAAGCTTTGATTTTAACACTTCAAAAAAAACTTTAAAACTAAACCAAATTAAATTAAAAAATTCCCTTTTCTCAATCAAAATGAAAGCCTGTGGAATTTTTACCGTCTTAATGGTCGTTATTGTTGTGGTATCATTATGCAACACAGAGGAGAATTTTGAAAATTTGCAAGAGAATGGCCAACACAAAACGGGTAAATTTTATCAAAATAATTTTTATAAAATTTTATTTCACTATTCAGGAAAACACATTTCCGGAAAATACAAAAATATTTAATAAACTCTATCAAGAAAATACACAGAACAGTTTCCGGAAAACACATTCTGTTAAATAATTATGTAAAAATATGTAATAAATTACTTGTCTCTTATTATTTCCGGAAAACACATACACATTTTTATTCAAATAAATAAATTTCCGGAAAATTGCTATTTATTTCAATTAAAAACACAAAAATTTATTCTTTTAAATAATTTGCGAAAATTTTTTAGATTTTAGAATTTTGGTTTGAATGGTGCTAAAACTCGTACACGTCGTGGAGTGTTGTGTAACTTAGGATGTAGCTGTGGATGGGGAAATTGTTACCGCTCTCCCGGTTATGCAGGAAGTACTTGTTGTTCTCGTGGTTATGTTTGGACGTGCTGTCGATGAAAGAAAAAGAAGAGAACAAGAAAAGAATTTTTCTTTAAACATTTATTAAAATTAAAAATTTGTGGAAAAATTTATTAAAATGGATTAAAATGATTTTTAATTATTTTCCGTTTGAAGTTTAGACTTTCTGGAACTTCTAGTAAATCAGCAGTTCAAATCAAGTTGTTGTATTTTTCGAAAATAGTACAAGTATTCATTAAATTAAATTAAAAACTAAATTATTCATTAAATTAAAAAAATTTTTACAACAATTTTTGATTGATAAAAATTTAAAAAATTAAAATTTGTGGATTAAATTTACCAACCTCTCTCAGTTATGCCAAACGTTATTCATTTATTCCAACGAACAAAATATTTAAGAGAGTCTCAATTTTTAAATCCATTTTAAAAATCAATGAAAAAAAATATTTTGCATATCCCCAATTTCGCAACTACTTTTTTTATCTTTTTTCTATTATTTTTAGTTTCAATTTAAATATTTATTTAGCTTTAAAAATTTTAAAATAGCTTGGAGAGTGAGAGAAAATTTAAAAATTAATTGCGTAAATTGAGGGGGAATGTTTTTTAAATGAGTGAAGAAATAAAAATCTGCTGTTTAATCAAAATTTGGCGGAGAGAGAAAGAATTGAGAGAAGAAAAAAAAATTAAAAAATCCTCCAATATCTAAATACGTATACGCATTTTTATCTCCTCAATAAAACAATCATCTAAAAACTAGGCTTAAAATTAAATTGTATTTTGTCCGGTAAATTTTTCAGAATTATATAAGTTGTGTTTATTGTGTTTTTATTAGTAAATTAAATCTACATATAATGTATTTTATTCCGGAAAATACAATAAATATAATTCTGTTCCGGAAGGAAAATACAAAATTAAATTTATAAGAAAAGTATATTCCGGAAAACACATTCCCACTAAATTAAATAAAAATTCCGGATAAAAATTTATATAAAAATACTTTCCGGAACATAACTATAATGTATTTTTATTCCGGAAAATACAATAAATAAAACTCATAATCCTCAAGTGAAGATTAATTCCGGAAATATATTTCCGGAAAACACATTAAAATAAATAAACTTATTTTAGAATAATCAGAATTAATAATGTCTCCAACCTTAATTATATTATTTCTTCTACTATTACAATTACAACCGTGTTATTTTCGAGTAGAAACGCAACGTGAACAATTGTTAGAGGCAAAAAATCATAATCAACCCCCAAACAAAATATTACAAGAAAATAAGCATTTAGTGGGAAAGGAAGAAAAAGCTCTTATTCCCCATGAAAACCCCAAAACGAATGAAAATGTAAAAAATTCTGACAACAAAATTAAATCAGAAATTCAAGTAAAGGATGCTGGGGAAATTAATCCTCAACCAAAATTGCACAAAATTTTTCTTGAATGCGCAATTAAGGAAAGAATAAAACCTGGCCAGAAAGCATCTGTCCTTCAAACAGTACATTCGTATGCTAAAATGAAAAATATTAATAATGCTCTGTTTTTTGTAAGTAAAAATAAAATCAGAATCTATATAAATCAGAATAATTTTTATAAGAAAAAATCAGAATTTTTATTTTATAAAATCAGAATTTTCAGAAATAAAAACCAGAAATTATTTTTCAGAATTCTTTCAAAAGTCAGAACTTTTGTTTTATAAAAATCAGAATTTATTTTATAAAATCAGAAATAATCAGAATTTTTTAAAATCAGAATTTATTTTTCAGAATTCTTTCAAAAGTCAGAATTTTTATTTCATAAAAATCAGAATTTATTTTATAAAATCAGAAATAATCAGAATTTTTTAAAATCAGAATTTATTTTTCAGAATTCTTTCAAAAGTCAGAATTTTTATTTCATAAAAATCAGAATTTATTTTATAAAATCAGAAATAATCAGAATTTTTTAAAATCAGAATTTATTTTTCAGAATTCTTTCAAAAGTCAGAATTTTTATTTCATAAAAATCAGAATTTATTTTATAAAATCAGAAATAATCAGAATTTTTTAAAATCAGAATTTATTTTTCAGAATTCTTTCAAAAGTCAGAATTTTTATTTCATAAAAATCAGAATTTATTTTATAAAATCAGAAATAATCAGAATTTTTTAAAATCAGAATTTATTTTTCAGAATTCTTTCAAAAGTCAGAATTTTTATTTCATAAAAATCAGAATTTATTTTATAAAATCAGAAATAATCAGAATTTTTTAAAATCAGAATTTATTCTTCATAAAATCAGAATACTATTTAAGGGTTTATCAGGCGATGTATTTATTGGGAGCAAATCATTAATTAGCAAATGTGTCGAGGATAAAGACGCAAATATAAAAATTTATGCAAAACATATTATTAGCACAGAATGTAAAATAAAAAGAGAAGAAGGAGTTACAGAATTCATAATTAATAAAGATTTTAAATTAGAATTAAAAAAGAATTCTGAGGGAAAATGTGTGAGAAAAGGATTAGTTAACCATAAAACTGCTCATCATTTTGAACAGTAAGTAATTTTAAATATTTATAATTGTTTTTTAAAAATATGGGAAATTAATTAAAATTAATTTTAATTAATTTTTAAAAAAGTAAAAGAGTATTACTTAATATAAGGTTGACCGACCAACGTGTCTTCTAGGCTCTATATCTCGCCAGTGGATTAACCCCTCAAAATCGTTTATATGCCATTCAATAGACAATTAAATTTAACATATGTAATTGAGAAAGGATAAAAATTTTCTAACATTGAGCAAAAATTTTAGTCAAAAAACTTCCAAAACCTCATTTTTCTTACTTTTTCGTCTATAACACATAACACAAGTTATTTGAATTTGTAAGAATTGAATTTTGTAGAAATTCAATAACCTCAATTCTCCATCTACTAATCGAAAAATATTTTTTTAATAATGATAGGAATTAAATATATGTATTTAAAAAACAATTATATATAAGATGAGTCTAAAATTAAAATTAAGTTATGTATGCGAGAAATGTGAAGTAAAAATGGTACTAGTTGAGAGATATGGAAAAGATAATGGGATTAAAAATATTTTTTATTCAAAAATAGATCATGGTTTTAAATGTTTGAAGGATCATAGATGTGGTAAAAGACATGAGTTGAAAGAAGGTATATTATATAAAAATTTTGAAAAAATCAGAAATTCTAATTTTTGTAATAAATCAGAACAGAAAATCAGAATTTAAATTTCTAAAAATCAGAATATTTTTCATTTCAGTCCATCCAAGTAGTAAAACCGAAAATGGAGTTAAACTCAAACAAAACAAACTCTTCCAGGAGTGTGCAGTAAAACGAGATAATAATATTGAAACACTTGTCAAACATGTTGAATTAAGTCCAAGTCAAATACTTTTCTTTGTAAGTTTGTTTAAAATACTATTTGTGTATTTTCTTGAAATTTTAATGACACTGTATTATTTTTTTTGACACTGTATTATTTGCCGGAAATAATGGAAATTAATTTTGATTTTAATAATTTCTGGAAAATACATTAATTAGAATATTCCGGATTGTATATTTATTAAATCTAATAAATAGGTATACAATCCGGAATATTCTCATTAATGTATTTTCCGGAAATTGTTTAAAATCAGAATTATGTACCTATTTATTTAACTGTTGTATTTTCCGGAAAAATAATTTAAATATTCAATAATTTTCTATAATGTATTTTCCGGAAATATAAGTATAATAATTTCCTAATTATTCAAATTAAATTTAATTATTTTAAAGAGCAAAGGAGAACATGTTTATTATGCAGGGCAAGCACAAATTAAAAAAAATTGTGAAAAAGACAAAGCTGCAAAAATGAAAATACCACCACCTAAATCTATTACTCTTACATTGCGAGGAGAGAAAAATAAAATTGTTTGGAAGGATTATGAAGAGTTTAATTCAAATAAAAAATCTGTTGTGATGGTGATTAAGCCCTACTTGGGAAGTACAAATAGGCATTGTTCTGCAATGGCGGCTAATCATTATTATCAAATATTTTTGTGTCGAAAGGTAATATAAAGAAAGAATGAGACGTTTTCCGGGAGCAGAATGTGTTTTCCGGCCAAAATTATAATTTTTAGAATATTTGTGTTTTCCGTTAATAATGTTTTCTTAATGTATTTCTTCCTCTTTACTAATAACATGCGTATACTAATTTTAATAAAATTTAATTTTTTAGGAAGTTTGTGGTGGCCATGGAAAATTATTTTTGATGAGGAAATTAAAAACAGGAAATAAAGAACAACCAAAACTAATGAAAATGGATGAAGGAGAGGATGTACATGTTACACATATTTTTATTGTTGAACAAAAAAGTGAAAAAAGTGAAGTAATTAGTCAGATAATTAAAAGGTGTAAAGGAACTGAACATGTAATTGAGGGAGGTAATAAATAATAAAAAATTAAATATTTTACGGAAAATACAAATTATTTTTATTAATTTTTCCGGAAAATACATTAGAAAATAATTCTGAACTATAAATAATATTTTCTGGAAAACATTAAGGGGTAATTAAATATATTCTATTTTCCGGAAAATACACATTACTTCTGAAATCTGTAACTATTTTCCGGAAAACATAATGAAAGAATACATTTTGTATTTTTTATTCTGACTAAATTAATATTTTTTAGTTACCTACAAGGCTCCAAGTGTTTCCAACAAACAACATCCAAATAATAACAAAAAGCCTGATCATAATGAACAACAAAAGCATAGCGAAGCAAAGCCGGAACATCATGCAGAACACATAGACAATTCAAAACTCAAAGAAAATTCGAAACACTTGGACGATTCGAAACAAAAACCGGAACATCATGCAGAACATAAGGACAATTCGAAACACATAGAAGATTCAAAACAGAAAGAGAGCAATAAAAAAGTAGAGCCGGCTGAAAGAAGGGGTAGAATTAATAGCCCTAATAATAAAGTTGAGGATAAGAAGGAAGAAAGTCATCAAGCAGAAAAGGAAAAAGGAGAAAAAGGACAGAAGGATAACAAAATAGCTGAACATAGTGGATAAAAAGATGGTCATCAACCTAATAGTCTAAAAAACCCAAAAAGTAGTCACTTGGAAGAAGAAAAAATTAAACATAAAGAGAATATTAATAGCAACATTGAGAAGCCGGTAAGCGATTTAAAAGATGGTACCAGCGTTGATAAGGAGGGAGAAAAGAAGAATGAAGTAAATAATTTACAGCAAAATTTACAAAACAAATTTATAGGTGAGCTAATAATTTCGGAAACACAAAATAATCACTAGAAATATATCACTAAAAATACACACAAATTAATCACTAAAAATATATTTTCCGGAATAATATTCCGGAAAAAAATATTAGAAGAAAATTATTACAAATATGCTTATCGGAAAATACATTATTCTTTTGTATTTTAATTTAATATTTCCTTTTGAATATGTTTCGGAATGTATTTTCCGGAAATACTTGAGAATATTCAAATTAACAGAGAAATAATTCCGGAATTTAATTATTTTCCGGAAAATACAAAAAATATTATTAAATATAAGACGATAATTCCTGGATGTATTTTCCGGAAAATTAAATATTTATATTCTTGGGAATAAGCATTCAAAATTATTTAAAAATAAAAATAATTTTTGCAGAAACCGCATTAAACAATCCGAAGCCTGTATTAAAATTACTAATGGACAATTCACAGAATATTAAAGCCTAAAAGGGAGGAATAAAAAATCCAACTTTGATGGATTGGCGGGATTTTTTTATTAAATTAATTTTTACATAATTCTGTCATTTTATAAATGGAAGAATTTTATTTTGAATAAAAATTTTGCATTAAATTTTATTAAAAAAATTTTTTTCCACGTAAAAATTTTTTCTCCGCCTTAAAAAATTATTTAGACAAAAATAAACAGCAACTGTCATTAAATAATTTCCCCTTTATTTTTAAAAAATAAGGAACATGCAAAAATCTTTTTTTTAATAAACACATTTTTTATTATAAATATCAGCTGTTTGTTCTTTTTAATAAAAACATTTGTTTCAGTTTTATGTTTTTAAAAACATTTAAAAAGTTTTTTCTGTCTCAATTCTGTTTTGTTTTGAAAACACGGGTATTTCCCTCGTATTTTATAAAAATTGAAAATACAAATAAATATAACCGGAAAATACAAAAACTTTTTCGAAGTATTACTTCAATGTATTTTCCGTATTTAATATATTTTCCGGAAATTATTAAAATCCAATTTGTATTTTTGTTATTAACTGTTGTATTTTCCGGAAAAACACATATCGTATTTACTCGATTAATTCCCCACCCTCTATTAATTCCCCATGACAGGGATGAGTTGAAAAAATAATTCCCCACCCCCAAATACCCTAATACACGTTCAAATTTCAAAACTCGAATAATTCCCCATAATTCCCCAATAATTCCCAATAATTCTATTAATTCCCCATGCTACGGATGGGTTGAAAAAATAATTCCTCGGGGGAATTAATCGAGTAAATACGGTACATATGTAATTTAAATACCCAATCAAGACTATTTTTTATAATGTATTTTCCGGAAATGTGTGTTTCTCCCCATTTTATTTTTAATATAGACATAAAATACAAAATCGGAAGAAATACATTATGATAAAATCTTATATTTCTAAGGAAATACAATAATGTAAAAAATACATAATAAAATTTAAATTAAATCTAAAAACAATGTCAACACGTCAAAGACACAGCACTGGGAATTTAAATACTGAAGGTTTAAATTCTAATAAAGAAACACCCAAGAAGGGCATTTTAAAAAGAAGACCACACACATTTCATGTAAGTTCTGATTTTTGTATTTTATTAAAATTCTGATTTTTTATTATCAGAATTTTCAATTTTATTCTGATTTCAGAATTAAGAATAATTATCATAATATTTTCAAGAAAATAATTAAATTCTGATTTTTTATTAGATTCTCTGATTTTTGTTCTGACTCAGTTTTCAGATTATCGAATATTCTGATTTTTTGTATTTCTGTTCGAAATAAATTCTGATTTTTTTTTTGATTTCAGAATAATTACTGTGGGCGAGGGATGATGGTCGAGGAACACAGGTCCGTTGAGATCAGACCAGCCACGCGTTGTTCCAAGTTCACTCGGCACAAAAAGGAAGTAGTTGTTTCGGCACGTGCAGTCGACTGTTGAACGGTCGACTAGTTGTCCTTCCGGTCAATTGTAGTCGACTGTGAACAGTCGACCGTGTTGTTGTTGAAAGGTCGATTGTTGGAAGAGCACGGCCAATTTTAGTCGACGGCGAGTAGTCGACTGTTGTTCGCTGGAAGGGCGATTGTTGAAAGAGCAGGCCAAATGTAGTCTGCTGAAGGTCGATTAAAATTTAATCGACCGCTGTCACCAAAAGCACTTGCAGGGCGATTCAACAAAGAGGAAAAGGGCGACTAAGCTCAAAGAGAATAAAAGCAGCAAAGTAAAAAATATTTATTTTCCAAAGACAGCCAAATATAATAAAAGCGAACAAAACAAGTAAAATGCACGTACAAATAGTTAAAGGGACACAAATAAATGTAAAACTGGGAGCAATGCGAACGAATAAACTGAACTGAATATAAGGTAAAGGCAAGTGCTTAAATAGTAGTCGGCTGGTCTAGCCTGGGGTGTGGCTTGTATTCCGACCAGCCGAAGAGAAAAATGGGCGTGGTTTAAAATGAGGGGAGAAAGTTAAACAAAAATAAAATAAACCCATAGGGCCCAAAAGATCAACAGAAAAAAGTCGCCTGTCGGCGACACTCCCCCCCACAAAGGTCGACTATTTAGTCGACTCCTTCTTTAAGTTCTTCTCTTCTTCTTCCTCCATAGTTGCACGTGCAAAACTTGGACGGAGCGACAGCAATCCTTCGAAACGGCGCACGTTTTTCACAGACATTTCGTAGCCGTCAAGCAACGCTGCTGATGTTGGTGACAAACTGTTTCGTCGTTTGTTTGAAGTAAGAAGTCGCCTGGCACTTTTGCTGAGTAATTGGTCGTCGATGACGATAGCTTTTATTGGTTGCTGAAGAAAGTTGTCGCAGCGGATGAGGAAACTTTCTACTTCACGTGTTGTCCAAGCACGGTGCGGGGCTATCTTTTTATCGTCGTTCGGCAGTTTTTTGATGAGCTTGTTGGACTTGGTGTTTTTCTCTTTCTTCTGTTGTTCGTAGATTTCTTTAACAAGCTGCCACGTGCGAGGATGAGCTAAATGTGATGATTGGGAGACGTTCTGCACGTGTTTACTTCCGTCCAAAAACAGTAAGTAGTCTAGCATTTTTCCAACACGTTGCTGCATCATGGTGCGCCAATTCTTTAGAGTCAATGGTCGCTGCAATTCCATTTCATTTAGCTTTTCTTTAGTTAGAGTCTTTCCAGCATATTGCAATGAGTCGGGGTCAAGCACAGAGCAATAGTCGTTGGCCAACGGACGTGCTATTGGTAGACCACACAATTCTTTTTCATAAAAAGCCACACTTTTCGCACGTGCCGTTTTCTGCTGAGTTGTTGCCGTAAATTTTGACACCATTTCTTCCATCATTTTCTTTGGTGCTGCTTTCTCAGTTATTGTAGGAGCAACGAAGAGTGTTGTCTTTTTCTTTAGCTTTTTAGTTGTTGACAAAATTGTCGTCGGCACTTGCTGATTGGCTTTAACAAATGGTGGCAGCAGAAAGTCGTCTGTAATTTTCCGACGGGCAAATCGAGGTGCACATGCAGGTGATGGGCTGCGTGGAGGTGAGAAAGATACGGTACTCACTTCCTCTGTTGTCTGCACAGTTGCTGGCGTTGTTTTGACAATTGCTGAGGCAGTGATGATTGGTTGCTGCTTGCTTTCATTATTAGTTGTTGTTTTAAGTGTAGTAGTAGTAGCAAGACGTGCTGTTGTTGTTGGGCAGAGTCGTTCTTTTCCCAATTTCTTTATTAGAGCAGCTTTTGCGCGACGTGCAGCCAATTTGTCAGGTAGTCCCAATTTTTCACGCCAAGTCTTTCGTTTGTATCCATCATTGTAAAAGGGGCACATGCTGTCACCGGGTCGGTGTCCAATTGGGTTGCTTCCTTTGCTGTCACACACGATGCAAAGTGATGGAATAGGCATTAGTTCTAATTTTAATTTCTTTCGCTCTGAAGAAGAAAGTTTTTCGATTTGTGCTTGTGCCATTTTTGAAATGTCAAAGTTTAAAATGATTTGAACGTTCAAAGCGCGATTGGTATGAGGCGGAGCCCAAAGTTCGATATCAAAAAGCATAATCGGGGTGGCGCAGGCAACGTTGCAGCAAAACAAAGATAATACAATGCCAATCAAGATTGAAATTGATGGACACATCTGGCTTGGCCTTTCTTTTGTTTTTGTTATATGTTGAGTGGGCGGCGCATGTCGTGCAGAGAAAGATAGAGTGTGTGGCCAAGGTTGAGTCTGAGCGCGATGGATCGAAGAGTGTGTAGGCACGTGTTGAGTCTGAGTACAGCGGGTAGACAAGTGTGCAGGCACATTGCTAGTATTTTTATTTGTAGGCACTTGCTGATGTGTAGTCGACCGAGGGCGGTTATTATGAATAATCGACCGTGGGCGATTGTTGTTTATAGTTGACCGTGGATGAGTAATTGACTGTGGACGATTGCCATGAGTAGTCGACTGTGGGCGATTGCTCGTTCCACTGCGGATGGTCAATTGTGAGTTCCTAGTCGACTGTTGAGTATTCGACTGCACATTTCGGCGCACGTTGCGATTGGTGTTGCGAGTATTGCCCAAAGTTATTCCAGCCATAGGTTCTATTGGTATAGTTGAGTCCCATTGGTTAAATCCGCCATTATCGAACGGTTCAACGTTGTTTCCAGATTTTTTACATATGATCACTGGTGAGATTGGTATCGTTGGAAATTCTCGAGTCCCGCGTTCATTTTGCACTGGCGTAGAAGTTCTATTGGCATCTTGCTGTGGAGTAGGATGTTCTCCATCAAATGTCCAATCATTCCAAGTATCATGTTCCGGTTGAGCACTAACATGTTCAGAGTGTTGTTCATTGTCACGTAATGCTTGTTCCAAGTTGGCCCAATAAATTCTTTCTGGTGGTATCAGTTCATAGTGTCTCTCTCCTTGTCTCCAACATGCTTTTCCACGATTGCGACGCAGTGATTTAGCACTTGATCCACGAAATCCATGTCGATTTTCACGTTCTAGCGGGTTTCCAAAGAGCATGCAGGGTAGATCCGGTCGTATCAGCTTAACTCCTTTGTTCCAGTAGTGACGGTCGACAGTGCAGTTGGGCATAATCAGTTCCTTGTTGGCAGGTAGCTCAGTAAATCCTGCAAGTCCTGCTGGTCGTCGCACAGTTCTTTTCGCAGTCAAAACTTCTAGTTCGACGTTTCCGGTTTCCATAATCTTAGCAATTGCTACTCCAGCTTCAAATTGAGTTTTGTTGTCACGATCCCATCCAAAGTGGTGATAGTCCAGCCATCGGTCCAATCGAGTTGGAGTTGTTTTATCATTGTTGAGATGGCGCATCATATTGATTAACCAAGATTCTTCTAAGTTGTTAGAATGATTGATGGGTGGCATTCTGAGCTGAGCTTTTATAGCCATAAGTAGGCGTGGCCAATGATAAATGTTTGTCGTTGTTAAATTGGCAAGCAAAGTAGGCGGTGCCAATTTTCGTAAGTGGGTGTGCCAAGTTTTTCCATAAATTATTCGAGACTCGGGGCATGAAGTCGAGGTTGTCGAGACATGCATATTCTTCCATATTCTAAGTCGAGATTCGAGACCATAATCCACATAAGTCGAGGTTAGCATATTCTCCCGTCCGTAGGGCCCTCCCGGCGCCTGAGTTGCGAAGCAAAGCGAAAGTATTGTGATGAGTAGCACGAGTCGAGCTGCCGCCTTCCAGGCTCGAAATACTGGGTTGAGGCGCACAAAAAGATATAGTAGTCCAATTCCAATAATGAGTGCGAGTAGTAGGGAGGTAATGCTTGAGAACGAAGTTAAGAGTGTTGCCAATACTCTTGGGTCAAATCCAGTGTCCCACCAATTGCTTGAGGGTAAATCCAATGTTTCTGAGTCTCGGTGTCCATGTTGAAATCTTCTCTTGATTGGCACATAGTAAAGGTCTCCAATGAGTTCAAAATTAGTTTCTCCTGCAGGACAGTCAACACGGCAATTGGTCCGGATTTGAAAGTGGTCAAACGGTAGATTCTCTTTTCCAGTAGTTCCATTTGGTGAGCATCTCGCTGAAAATACAGTTCCATCAGCACATTCAATGTTGGCAAGTGCATTTCCACGATCCGTTGAACAAGTATATTGTAGTTGTGCTCCACTTTCACATTTGTAACATCCAGTGAGGTTGTGAACTTGAACAATACAATGCGAGTCTTGAAATTCTAACAGTAGTTCCAGGTGCTTCATCTGCACGTGTAGTTGTAGCGGCGAGTATCCATAGTCCGCATAGACGTTTCCTCTCTCATTTCTAAGTTGTATTCTTGCCACACTCAGTGGTAGTCTCACTGTTGAGTCATGTAGTATTCTCTCAAAGTTCAAGTCACGGCAGCTGCAGGCCACTGCTCCAGAGTCGTGGTCAAAAATACAGTCAACACACACTGTATTTGATATGCTGCAGTTGAACATTCTAGCATCTGATTCAGTTGAACAATCCAAATCTCTCGGTATATTCTCCACCATTGCCACGCTGGTCCCATCAGTTATGAATTGCCGGTTCAAGACTGGTGCCGGGGGCGCAGCGACGGCGATTGGTGTCACAGAAACGTTGTTCCAGTTAAAAGTCATTCCAGGGTGTAGTACAATTGATTCCATAAGAGGTTTTTTCCCACTGACCTCTAGTTGTAAGCTTGCGTGTATGTTGAACTCCCATGTTGGACAAGTGATAAGTTCAAAAGTGTTTCCAGTTGTTGGACGAGCAAAGGTCCGGTAGAACAGGCATGCACTCGTAGGTAGGGCGCATCCTTGAAACCAAAATGATGAGCTTGGTTCACATCGCGAAATTCCAGGTAAACTGTTGACTTCTCGTAGTTCTGGTATAACTGTTGACGGTCTGACTGTTGCACAGTAGTTTTCTTTACATGATCCACTAGTAGGACATCTTTTGACAGCGAGCGTTTCCATAGTATAGCTCCGGTACCATCCCTCGGATTTCGGCACACAATCCATCGTGAGGGCATCCACAATAATACTCAAAGTTCCCAAAGCAATTCCATGTTCGTTTCTAAGTAACAAAGTAGTTGTTTGGCCTTTTGGTAGCAAAGTTAATGTTGTGGCATAGTTGAGCACACATGTTATTCCTGTCGGTCCTCGTCGGCAGCTTTCTGACTTCGTTGTTACTGCCACGGTATTGGAGGAATAAGTTTGACTGCCAAAGTGAGTAGCACGACCAAAGGTATCCAGTTTGAAGGTGCTGGTCGTCTACCAAGTATCCGGTCCAGGTGAGCACGTCTCCATTCCTGTCCGGTCTGTTGCAGGTTGCGGCTTGCTAAGTTCAATTGTTGTCTCATAATTCGAGCTCTTGCTGCGATTCCTGTAGTTCTAGCCAAAGTTTGAGCTTGCTGAGTAGTTTTCCTTGTACAAAGTGTTCCACATCCCACTATACAATAGCATATTGACATAAGTGCACGAACATTGAAGCTAAAAATTCGTAGTAAACATAGTAAACATCCGCAACAGCAAATAGTAAAGCTCATAACAAGTCCTGTCAAAAATGCTGCCCATCTTGGACTGCATGTTGGGTTGGCGACATGGTCAATACAGAAGAGACAGTCTATCAGTGAACAGTCTCCTATTGCTGGGCAAGTAGTGTGGACGGCACATGTTTCGCTGGTAGTCGTCCAGAAGTAACTCTTACAAGTGTAGGCTTGTAGTAACATTTCCTGCGGCAATTCGTAAGTAACATTTGGTGAAGCTTGTCGTATCAGGCAGTCTCCTTCACAGCAAATTTCCATTTTTGTTATTTGTGGTGGTGTGCTGACCAAAATTCCTTTATTCGAACAAATAAGTAGACATTTAGCACAATCCACCAAAGCTGAGACTGGGGCTAGCAAGGTGAGCAAACATATAATTGCCAAGATCCATGGTGTAATAACAGTCAATGTTGTTTTCTGTCTGGCTCTCGGACGAAGATTCCACGTCTTAATAATTGGCTGTCTAGTTGGTTTCGCATATTGATCCTTCTGATGATCAGTTGCCTCAAGTTCCTCCGGTTCTTCCATTTCTATTGCTTTGTCTCCAGGTTGTCTCTGAGTAGTTTCCAATTGTTCTTTTTCAAGTTCAGGCTCTTCTGTCGTTTCCTTCTCTTGTTGTACACGTGTAGAGCATTCAAGTGGGTAAAGCTTCGAGACTGGTCGAGTAGTTATGTGGCCATTGGGCAAACGTAGTTTCACACTTCTAATGTTCGGTGTTATTCCATTCAGTTCTGTAACACGTGCTAGTTGCCATGTATTGCGTGGGTGAAGTTCATCTCCAATGAGCACCACTTCTCCAATTGATGGTGGTCGGCATTGCTTGAGGCGAGGTCCTTTGTGTTGCCAGGCTGATCTTTCTCGAAGCATAGTCAGATATTCAGTGTGCCATCGATCCCAAAACATTTCCACTGCTTCTTGAGTTGATTTCCACCAGGATATAATCTTGTCCTCTGGCGGTGCCTTGAGGTCATGTTCGTTGTAGTCGACTTGAGCAACTGGTAGATCAATTTGAGCACCAGGTTGAACAAGGTCGATTGGTCTGAGTGGTCGAGGAGCATCCATTTCCTCTGAGACATAAGCAAGTGGCCGATGGTTGATAACTGCTTCCACTTCTGCAGTGAACGTCGATAGTTCGTCGTAGCTGAGCACACGTCTTCCCAAAGTTCGCATAAAGCAGTTCTTGACAATAGCCACCAGACGTTCATAAAATCCCCCCATCCAAGGGGAAAGTTGCGGGATGAAGAGCCATTGAATCCCTCGAGTGTTCATGTTCAGTTGTTCAGCTTCTTGATCTGGTGACGGTGGGCAAAGTCGGAGTAAAGCTTTGTTGGCCAGCACAAATTGTCGTCCGTTGTCGGATATTATTTTGGACGGGCATCCTCTTCTGCTTATAAGTCGACGAAGAATGTTGGTGAAGGATGCTGCTGTAAGGTCCATTGTTGGTTCCAAGTAGACTGCACGAGTAGACAAACAGGTGAAGAGCACAATCCATACTTTAACAGAGCCGTTGCCCAATTTTGCTTTGGTTGGTCCTAAGTAGTCGCATCCTACTGATGAGAACGGTTGTAGACGATTGACACGATCGGCTGGCAATGGCGGCATGTCCGGTCGAGCATAAGGGTAGGAGCACATTCGAGCACATTTTGGGCAATTCCTGATCACTTTCTTCACTAGTCGACGTGCATGTGGAGTCCAATAGGTACGTAGAAATTCTCCAAGAGTCCAGTCCACACCCATGTGGAGTAGACGTTCGTGTATTTGGCTGACCATCAGCAATGTTATTTGTGCTCCAACTGGTAGTATGATGGGGTTGATTAAGTCGAAGTTCCCCTTGTGGTTGATAATTCTAGTCATGAGACGGTAGATTCCATTGTCGTCAATGTATTTCCTTAGATCACCTAGTTGATCCATGTAGTGTTGTTGAGCTTCCTTGATGAGTAGTAGACGAGCACTTTCCAAGTCGGAGACGGTGAATTGTCCTTTCTTAGCAATTTTTCCCATAAAGCGAAGAACATAAGCTGCGACTCTAGTTGCCTTGTCCATAGTTGAGTACCGGCTAAGGTCAATTGTAGTTTGGTTCCTTTGAGTCTGATTTGAAGCCACATAAGTTCCTGAAGTACACACATCTAATTCTGGCAGCGGTGAGTCCACTTCGGTTGCCACATGGAAGGTCAGCTCCTCAGGCCATTCCTCAGGCGAGCGCACGAGCCAATCAGGTCCCTTCCACCAAAGTTGACTTGCTGACAGTTCTCTTGGATTGAGTCCTCTAGTTGCAAGGTCAGCTGGATTTTCTGAAGTCCGGACGTAGTGAAAAGTACAATCTGTGTGTTGTCGAATTTCCTTGAGTCGCCGTTGAACAAAGACAGGTTGTAGTTCCTTCGATTGTAGCCATGAAAGTGCAATTTGGCTGTCACTCCACACGTGACATTCTGAGACAAGTCCTTGAAGTTGTTTCTCCACAAAGGTTTTGGCGCGGACTCCAATAAGTAGCGCAAGTAATTCAAGACGTGGCACGGTAAGTGACTTTCCAGCGGCCTTGGGGCATAGTCGTCCTTTCGAGAAGATAAGTTGACAGTCGATCCAATTTCCAGTATCAGTTCGCAAGTAGACGGCAGTTGCAAAGGCTAGTGTTGAGGCATCCGAAAATATATGTAGTTGACAAGTTCTTTCTGCTCCTTGAGTGCATCTTCGGGGCACATGAATTGTTTGATCCATCCAGGCATTTGTAATATTCTTCCATTCCATAACAAGTTCTTCTGAAAGTAATGAGTCCCAAGTGATTGATTCTTGCCAAAGTCCTTGAGCAAATAGTTTAGCACGGAGCAGACATGGTGAGATCAGTCCAGCAGGGTCGAAAATTGAGTGAACAACTGAGAATATCATCCTACGTGTTGGGTGACCACTTGGTAGTTGCGGGAAATCAAACACAAATTGATCCTTGCGAGTGTCCCATTTGAGTCCCAAAAATTTGTTGATCGGTCCTTCCAGCTTATCCTCTTCGGATAATTGACCGTTCACTTCGCCTGAGTTAGAAACAAACTCTCTGATGTTCATTCCTGCCTGTTGATAAATTGCTTTCACTTGATGGTACTTGTTGATTGCCTCCTCAGGTGAGTCACATGCCAGTAGTTGGTTGTCGACGTAGAGGTTGTCGATTAGTGAGTTGGCAAATTCTCCACAAGATTGTAAGTGATGGCGAACCACTGCTGCTAAAATAAATGGCGATGAGATGACTCCAAATCCAACAACAGCATATCTTCGGATAAGCAAGTTGTCTGGGCTGAGTGGTTTGTTGATGTCCTTGAGCCAAAGTATTTTGCACACTTCACGGTCAATTCCAGGATCGAGGTAAATTGACATAAAGGCCTTTTCTATATCTCCAACCAGAGCAATTGCTGGTAGTCGAAAGCGAAGAAGCACTCCAACAAGATCAGGTAGTAACACTGGTCCACGATATAAACAGTCGTTAAGTGATGGTTGTCCTCTAGGATGGGCACTTGCGTCGATCACAATTCTTAACTTGTGGGTGATCACTGGGTGATGAGGCAGAAAACATTCAATTCCTTCTGGGTTACGCTTTGCTGGTTCTAGCATTCCTCTCTTGACTTGATCCTCGAACACTTCGTTGTATTGCGCCAAAAGGTCTGGTCGTGCCTGAAGGTTGCGCAGTACAGAAGACAGTCGGCTGTACGCCATTCTGAAGTTTGACGGTAGCTGCGGGTTGGGGTCCACCCAAGGCCATTTGACTGAGTAATGTCCGTCAGGTCGTTGCTGAATTGATTGTTCGAAGAGCATAACTGCTTGTTCGTCGTCGTTCTGAGTTGGGTCCTCGCGAATTCCAATTCCCTCGAGGCCGAGCCATTCTTCCATTTGGTTCTTTGATGGCACTTGCTCTTCGTTGCTATGATGAACCGCTACCATAGAGACAGATTTATTCAAGTTGTTAGTTCTGAAAGTTGATTCTCCTCCAAGCATCTTGCCAAAAACAGTTTCAATAAGGTAGAGTCCAGGTGATATTGATTTCCATTTGATAAGGTACTTCCAAAATTGACGGATCCCAATCATAATTGCTGGTGCCTCGTGTGAAATTGTGACAGCATCTTTGAAGTCAGCTCCCTGCATAAATTCTTTGTTGTCATCCCAGTGAACAGTATTGAACGGGTTGGTAATTTCCTGAACACGGTTGAGCACACAATTCTCCCATGTTCCATCAGAACGTTGCATCTTGAGTTCGTACATCGGCGAGTGAAATCTAAGTGGGTCGTTCATTGAGCCTCCAAAAGCTTCAACTTCCATCTGTTCGGCACCAACGCGCGGCGGGTGCAGTTCATCCACAAGAGCCTTTGTGATGTAGCTGGCCATACTGCCTGGATCGAAGAGTACACAAACTTTTTTCTTTATTCGGCGTCCACGTGATGTAACCATTATATGACGAGTAAGTAGCAGAGCATTCTTCTTTGCTGGACCGCTTGTATGAAGACTGAGTGTTGAGGCTGGTTCCTCTAGTTTATTCTTGTTCTGTTGCGCAACTGTAGTTTTGAACGGCTTTAGTTTGGTAGGCGAGCTCCGCGCCTTGATCATTCTGTCTTGCTGTGGTAAATTGAATTGAACACTTCTCTTTGCTTGTTGTGGTGTCCACTGACGATTCTGGGTTGCTGCAGCTTGTTGACAGGCCAGAATGTGATGAGATCCCTTGCATCTGAAGCAAGTCCTTCGAGTTTGACAGTTGCGTGCATGATGACCATCCCTGAGGCATCTGATGCATCTATTCATTTCTATGAGTCTTCTAAGTCGGTCCCTGGCCGTTGGGTATATGCGGCAGCGGCTGGGCAAATGTCATTGTTTAGCACACAGTGAGCATGTTCCTCGGTTATATTGCCTTTGTTGATTCCATCGGGGCTGTGTGGCTGCGGCAAAAGATCTCACAATATCACGTGGTGGTGTCTGTTGAGGTTTCCTCTCCCTCTTGACATGTGTTGAGTCGTCCATTGAGTGTACACAGTGCAAAACTTCTTCCTTGAGACTGATGATTTCTTGAAGTTGCTTCAGTAGATCCTTGTGGGTCCATGGCCGACGAGATTCCTTTTCACGCATTAGTAGTTCTCGCAGCACGCCAGAGGGTAGCTTGCTTCGGATCTGCAACATAGTTTGAGTTGAGTCAGGCGATTGTCCCTGCGACTCCAATTGATAGCATATTCTGTCCACTGTGTCCATAAAATTACGAAGTGATGATGATGCTTCCGTTGCCCTCGGTAAGTGCATCAGTTCTGAGTACAAGTTGTCAATAAGTCTCTTTGAGTCTCCAAAACGGTCCTTCAAAATGTTGAGTACGTGCTGGTAGTTGGCGTCCGAAGGTTCATAGTGTTCAATAGCTTTCCGCGCTGCTGAGTTGGCTGGCAAACACATCAGAAGATAGGTGTGCTTCTGAAAGGCGGACAAGGTCGGTTGCTGATCAACTGCGACTGAAAATGCATTCCACCATGTTCTGTAGCGATGCGCTTCTCCATCGAAGCGAGGTAGTTCCAATGTAGGTAGTCGGACGGCTTGTTGTACCACGTTTGGTGGATTGACTTGCTGTACGGGCCGCTGCTGGCCCTGATGACCCTCCATGGTCCAGCTGATTAATTCCACAATCCCTCTTGCTCTCTCGTGTAAGTCCATAAAATGTTCGTGCGGCAACTCCTGTTCGGCTTCAGGTTGCGGCGGATAGCTATCATAGAGTTCCTCTTCTGCCTGCAAAGCATTTTCTTCCAAGTTGTCCATATGTTCCAGCCAACGTGTGTTGAGTTCATTCAAACGTTCCATTGACGATTCCAGTTGAGTTCTGACCAAACGAAGTCCATTAGTTGTTACCTGGTTAATCACTGGTTGATCCAAAAGTCCATTAGCATCTGCAATTCTCTCTCTCATAGTTCGCAAAACAGGAGCAATAGCACGGCGGATTGGTCCTGAAGACGGCATTTCTCTGCTGGTAGTCGACTGCAGTAAGTGGGAGTCGATTAGTAGTAGTAGGCTGCTAACAGTTAGTTATAGTTGACGCTGACAGTGGTCGATTGTAGTTTCTCACACAGATATAGTAGTTGACGGTCGATTGCAGTTACGACGGTCGATTGTAGTTTGCCCTGTAGTTGATTAGTTGACGGCTGCAGTGCCAACTATCGGTCGGTTGCACACACCAGCGAAGTGGGCTGATGAGCAAAATGAGTTGAACACACCAGTGGAGTGAAGCACCAAACACGTGATGAACACTCAGTGACTGATGAGCAACAATTGAGTTGATTGGCGACGGTTGTTGTTGTTGACCCGAGCTGCGCACTGACAATTGATGTGGGCGCTGTTCCCGGCCGTTGCACCAATTTTTGTGGGCGAGGGATGATGGTCGAGGAACACAGGTCCGTTGAGATCAGACCAGCCACGCGTTGTTCCAAGTTCACTCGGCACAAAAAGGAAGTAGTTGTTTCGGCACGTGCAGTCGACTGTTGAACGGTCGACTAGTTGTCCTTCCGGTCAATTGTAGTCGACTGTGAACAGTCGACCGTGTTGTTGTTGAAAGGTCGATTGTTGGAAGAGCACGGCCAATTTTAGTCGACGGCGAGTAGTCGACTGTTGTTCGCTGGAAGGGCGATTGTTGAAAGAGCAGGCCAAATGTAGTCTGCTGAAGGTCGATTAAAATTTAATCGACCGCTGTCACCAAAAGCACTTGCAGGGCGATTCAACAAAGAGGAAAAGGGCGACTAAGCTCAAAGAGAATAAAAGCAGCAAAGTAAAAAATATTTATTTTCCAAAGACAGCCAAATATAATAAAAGCGAACAAAACAAGTAAAATGCACGTACAAATAGTTAAAGGGACACAAATAAATGTAAAACTGGGAGCAATGCGAACGAATAAACTGAACTGAATATAAGGTAAAGGCAAGTGCTTAAATAGTAGTCGGCTGGTCTAGCCTGGGGTGTGGCTTGTATTCCGACCAGCCGAAGAGAAAAATGGGCGTGGTTTAAAATGAGGGGAGAAAGTTAAACAAAAATAAAATAAACCCATAGGGCCCAAAAGATCAACAGAAAAAAGTCGCCTGTCGGCGACAATTACTAATAATTAATTAAAAATACAGATATTCTGATTTTTAATTTTTAATTTAAGCAAACCAAACCAACATCCAGCGGTCTTTTACCCTTACTTCTAAAACCAATTGAAAAAAAGAGTAAAGTGTCTAAAAATAAAGAAGATCAAATAAAAGATAAGAAAAAAGATGTCAATATTCCTGAAATTCGTTTGGAAGAGAAAATGCCTGAGAATATTTTAGAGGCCCAATTAATACAAAAAATACCTCAACGGGTTGAATTTGCTGAAATGAATGCTAGTGAATTTTTTTTGCTTGGGGGGGGGGGGGGGGGGATTTTTTAAATAATTTTAATTTAAAGTTTTTGGTGAATCAATAGAGACTGAAGGATGTACAAATAAAAGTTTCGATAGTGCTAATGAAGTTGAGAAAGCTTGTATCCCAAAAACACAAAAATTAGAAGAGCCAGAATTGAAGGAAAAAGAGGAGGAAATTTTGCCTAAACAAAAAAGAAAAAGAGAAGGGAAAAAGCCACCAGAAGCTATTGTTTCCCCATTAATAAGGTGACAAAAAAATTTATTTTCAAAATTTAAAAAATGTTTAGACAAAAACAAATAAAAGAAACAACATTTCCACCTCCTCCTACAACGCCTCAGGAACAGCCTTCTTCATCTAGTAGGGGAGAGGAGGATAAAGGCATTGATCCCAGTGTTGTCTCCCAAATTGTAGGGAATTGGTGGTTTGGGGAGCGGTCTGAATCTCAGGAACAGCCACAAGCACAGGCTGGTCAAGAAGAAAGTGATTCTCTCAAAAAAGAATTAAGGTCATCCAAAAATTCTAAATTTTTTATGTTCCCTTCGCATTAGAGGTAATGTGAAGAGAACATTTTTTTTAAAATAAAAAAATCCAAATTAATTATAGACGTGCCCAACTTGCTTGCAAAGAGAAAGAGCGCCATTTAGGACAGTTACGTGAAAGACTTGCTGAAATTGAAACAATTGTTTCGTCTGGAAGGAGTGCACAACTTGCATATTGTGCCCAATTAAGCCAACGGTTGTCAGAAAGGGAACAGGAATTTGTTACTGAAATGGATGGACTTATAGCAAGTCATGAACATCGAGTTAGACAATTAGTGCAAGAAATTGTTGATTTAAGGGCTGAATTAGCTAGGAAAGATAAGTATGTTTTTGGGGATAATACATAATAATATGTACTAGTAGTAGAAGCTCTCCTTTAAGAAGCTCTCCATCATTGAAATTCGATGTTCCCTTCGCATTAAGAGGTAGTGTGAAAGGAACATTTTTTATAAAATAAAAATTAATTTTTCCACCTCTATAACAGGGTTGCCGCCCGAAACCCGAAACCCGATACCCGAAACCCGAAACCCGGCCTTTTTTTGTACCCGAAACCCGATACCCGAATTGAAAATTTTCCAACCCGAAACCCGAAACCCGTACCCGATATTTTTTCCAACCCGAAACCCGTGACCCGAAATTGGTTAAAACCCGAAATTTCTACCCGAAAATTTAGCCTTACCCGATTTTTTAAAATAAATTTAAAAAATTATAGAAAGGAAAAGGGAAAGAATTATTTATAATTTCTTCCATTTATGTTGTTATCGGTGGCCGAATGGTTAAGGCGACTGGTTATTATTTTCATAGGGGTGGGTTCGTGTCCAGGGCCGGAAATGAGGCTTAAAAAAATATTCTTTTCAAAAATAAATGTTATTAAAATTTGATTTTCATTTTATATTTTTAAATTTATTTTTTTTTAATATTTTAAGCTTGAAAAAGCATTAAAAATTATAATTTAGCCATGAATTTTGCAAAATTTTCGCCTGCGGCGCATAAAATTAAGAGTTCTGGCTTCATGACCAACTAAACTTCAATAAAATTTTTTGCCTGCGGTTCTGACAATTGAATTTTTTCTACTAAGACCTTACAAAATTCTCAAAATTTTCGCCTCCGGCGGTGAAAAAGCTAGAAATCTGACTTAAGGATCATCATAATTCTCAAAATTTTCGCCTGCGGCGCTGAAAACGTGAGAAAATGGGAGGCTTTAATGGAGATAAAGCGGAGGGATATTAGTATATAGTAGGTGAGATTTTATAGTGGGATTTTACCAAGATATCCCTCTTAATCCCCAAATCCCACAATGCCTTTAATCTCTTCAAATTTGCCCCTCTCTATATCAACCAAAATCCTATTATTCAACATAGATTGTCTCCTTACAATTTAGTTCACTAATAGCCGAACACCCGAAAATAACCCGAATTTTTCGCCAAACCCGAAACCCGTACCCGAAATTTTTGCCAACCCGAAACCCGATACCCGAAATGGAAATTTTATAACCCGAAACCCGAAACCCGTACCCGATATTTTTGCCAACCCGAAACCCGTGACCCGAAATGAAAACGCTCCAACCCGATACCCGAAACCCGTACCCGAAGATTTTTTGTACCCGCGGCAACCCTGCTCTATAATAAAATGTAGAATGGTAAAATAATTTAGAGCTCTATTGGCTTATGAACAACTTTCCCATCAAGAACAATCAACTCAAACAGATAATATAATTATCACAGAAGATTCTACATCAATTAATGGGTTTGTAGGTCAACAAGAAAATGAGGGAAAATTATTAGAAAATAAAATGGAAGTAAGTAGATCTCCAACAACTGATTCTATTAGATCAGTAACACAAACTCAAATTATTCAAGCACCTAATAAAGCTTCAGTTGTTCAAATAGGAGCTGAAGTTCTTGCAACTTTAGAAGTATTCTTAATTTTAATTCTGATTTTTTACAACACGTTTTGAAGGCTTATCGTGCAGAAACAGCTGTTTGGAGAACTCGTTGTGCCAATTTAGAATTAATCATGCAAGATTTACTTCTGCGAGAGGGGGCAAGAAGGGCATCTGAAAGTGGGGGAGGAATAGCTATTGGAAGTGCTCTTTTTATTAATGTAGAAGAGGATAATGAGCAATTTGTGGAAGGTGAGTTTTTACAAAAAGGATGAAAACTGCCTTAAAAAATTTTATGTTCCCTTCGCATTAGAGGTAGTGTGAAGGGAACATTTTTTGACAAATAAAATTAATTTATGAGACAAGTTTAGCCGAAGAAAATCCAGAAAATAAAAATAAACAACAAAGTAATAGCCGTCATCCAACATTAGAACGGCAACAAACTCTTGTTTTAAAAAAGCAAAGTTCTCCTGTTGAATGTCAAATTTCTGGATGTGTAGAACTCCGCAAAAAATTAAACGAACAAACAGAAGAAATAAATAAAATGGTGGAAGAAATGACAGAAATAAATAAAAATAAATTGGAGGCAGAAAATAAATTTAAAAATATTGAAGTAATTAATGAAAAAATGGTTAAAGAATATGAAGAATTGGCTGAATTAGCTGAAAGGAGAGGGAATGATGCTAAGGCTATTAAATTAAGTTTACAACAAGTACAGGTGAATTGTAAATACTTTAATTAATAAAACTTGAATTTGTAAAATTGCTTTCTTAAAACTTGTTTTTTCAAACTTGTTTTTAAAACTTGTTTTTTTAAACTTGTTTTACAATAATTGAATTGTAAAACTTTAATAGAACTTGAATTGTAAAAATAAAAAAACTTGGGTAAGCCTGAATTAATAAACTTATTTTTACAAAACCTGAATTTGTAAAATTGTAAAAAGTTGAATTGTAAAAACTTAATAAGACTTGAATTGTAAAACTGTAAAACCTGAATTAATAAAACTTGGAATATTAAAAACTTGTTTATATTTAAATTTTTAAAACTTAAATAAAACTTGATTATTTTTCGCAAACTTAAGTTTAATAATATTTATCAATTAAACTTAAAAATTAACAAAAAAACAGTCAGAAAGAGATCATTTGGAACAAGCACTTGCTTACCTAGAAAGACGATGTTATGCTTTGGAACAATTAGGACTAGAAAATGGAATTGTTTTGGCAAACGAGCCTCCCCTTCCTGAAGGAATTATGAAAAGTTTAACTAGACAGGAACATGAATTTACTGTAAGAGAATCTCAGGGAACTCAAACAGCTCTAACTGTTGATGATTTGGGGATTAACGAGAAAACTATGGATGAATTGCAGATTAGGATAAGGGTAAGGGAAGGGATTTTTCTCGACTTGAAGAGTAAGAATAAAAATTACTTAAGGTAATGCAAAGCACATTTGCTGAGGACCGAGCACATATGGGAGAACAATTAGCGGATATCGAAAGAATTCTTCTACTCAAAACAGAATTAACAAATACATTAGCTAGTCAATTAGACGAGGCTGCAAAGAGATCAAAAGTAGAAGATGATAGTCATCAGTTTGAAAGGGATTTGTTTAGAAGGAGGTTGGAATTAACATATAGTGTGTTTTCCTTATATTTTATTCTTTTCAGAATAGAAGAATTGGGCAGAATTGCAGAACGAGTGCCCATTCTTGAATCAGAGATTGAGAAGGCGCTAAGTGTTAGTTGAATTTATAAAATAAATTGTAAAACTTAGAGTTATATAAAACTTGAGTTAAAATAAGCATGAACTAGCAAAAACTTGAATTAATAGAAACTTAATTGTAAAACTTGTTTTTAAAACCTAAATTGTAAAAATAACAAAACTTGGCTTAATATAAAACTTGGAATCTTAAAACTTGTTTTACAAAACTTTAATTGCAAGGCTTGTTTTATAAAACTTGTTTTACAAAACTTAAATTAAACTTGGTTTAAAACAAGCTTGAACATAATTGTAAAACTTGTTTTTTAAAACCTGAATTGTAAAAATAATACAACTTGGGTTAATATAAAACTTGAAACTTAAGGACTTGTTTTACAAACTTTAATTGCAAACTTTAATTGTAAACTTGAAATAATTTCAATTTAAAGGAAAAAAGCAAATGCGAGCTTCGTTTAAGAGATGTGGAAGAACGTTTGAATGATACAATGGAAAAATCATTGGAAAATGCATTGAAGAGGGAAAAAGCTCAAGAATGTTATTGGACAGAAAGAATGGATGTTGTTGACCGGGAAAGAAGAGAAATATCTGTGGATTTAATTTAAATTATTTTAAAATTTCTAAAATTATTTTTAGGCTCAACTCGAACACGAAAGACGCCGCGCAGCAGATGAAAGGCTTAAATGGGCATTAGAAAGGGCTGATTTAGAAAGGCGACTTACTTCAGCTATTGAACATGCTGAAGAGCTTTTTTCCAAAGTTTTAAGAGAAAATGTTCGATTTTTTAACAATCATTATTTTTTAGTTAAATTGCCCTAAAAGAGATGTCCAAATCGAAGTTCGGCCACGAACTTCGAACAAATATGTTTTCTGTAGACCTAATCAGAGAGATCAGCAAGTTGATAATGCTGATTTGAGAGATGAACAATTAGAAGAACTTGTGGATGAGAGAGTGGCTGCTTTTGCTGCTGAACTTGTTGAGAAGGTATGGGAAGTTGTTGGTGATATTGAAATGTTGAATTGTAGAGACGAATTTATTTTTCGTCGAGAAACTTAAAAACTCAAGTTTATAAACTTAAGTAAATCGTAAAAAGAAAAATACAAATTATAAACTAGAAAATTTTTTAAAAAATAATTTCAAGCATCAACAACGCCGTAAAACATTAACTCAACAGACCACAACACCCAGTACTGGAATCAGCGCCCCAGACTTTTTAACAATAGCTTTTCAACGGAAAGGGGGACTTGTCGAATTTGGAGGTTCAATTCCTTTAGGGAAACTACAGGGCCAACAACAACAACAACCCTTTTCTTCCACAAATTCAATTTCTATTGCTTCATTACTGTCGGGAGTCGGGAGGTTCCCGACAAATTGGTTTGAAGAAGAGGAGGAAGAGTCGTGGCACCAGCTAGTGGATTGTGGCACTAGCACCAGACTGTTGGTAGTGCCAACAGTCGAAGGAAGAGAAGGGCAGTGAAGTGACTCGGAGCACGAGTCACTCTAGCCAAGAAGAGTAGTGGTGAACGGTAGTGCCGTTCACCAAGGAAGCAGAAGTGAACAGAGCACGTTCACTTTTAAATACACCAACAAACACACAAGTCCACCAACAAATAAATTTATTTTCACACACACCAAAAAAATAAACAATTGAAGCAGAGTGCCAGCTAGGGCAAGGAATTGAACACAAGCAAGGCCAGCTAGGGCCAGAAGCAGTTGATCAGCCACACACAGAAGTTGTTGGAAGCAGTTAATTGAGAAGAATGAAGTAAGAATGAAGGATATTTGGGTGGCTGATCTCCCTCTTAAATAGGCACAAATAAGGGCGGGGTTTGGCAATAAAATAATTAAAAAACGTAAGTTTGAAAAAATGCGCGAAGTAGCTAGAGAAAATAAAAGAGAAGAGAAAACTTGGCGAGAGAAACCAAGTCCAAAAACAAAAGGAAAAATAAGTAAGAGAACAGAGGGTGGCTGGCACGAACGGACCAAAAAAAATAAGAGAAAGGAATTTAGGCGGGCAAAACAATTCAAAATTAAAGAGTGGACGACAAAAAATGAACGGTGAACGAGCAAAAAATTAACCAAAATGTGGACGGTTAAAAATTGGTCAAAAGTCGCCAATGTTTGGCGACACTCCGCCCGCCCAACAAAAATCACAAAAATTGTTCATCGTCATCCGTCTTCTTCATCCGTCATATTCGGGTCAGCAAGTGTAGCCATTGGCGCATCCGAGTTGACGAAACGTTGCGTGGTTGCATGGGGTGGTCCAGAGCAGTGGTGATGGTGGTGGAGTGTCCTTTCGCGATTTCCCCTTTTGAGAGCTTTTGGTGAGGGGCGGCACTCCACTACCTGGTTTTCTCGTTGTCGTCCTTGTCGTGATGAACAACTTCTCCATGGTCGATGTCGTGATGCGCACTCAGATAGTAAATTTGTTTTGGTTACGGCAGCTCGGGTAGTTCCCGTTCTGGTAGCACACAAATTCATTTTTGTAACGGTAGAACAATTTCTAGTTATTTGTTCAGTAGCAGACTCGGTAATTCCTTCAGTAGCACCCGCGGTAATTCCACACGTGACAGCCGCGGTAGTCCCAGCTTGGGTAACACACAAAAATTTGCCAGCCTTAGAAAAGCTCGTCGACGTTTGATCAGTGGCAGCTTCGGTTGTTCCATCATTGAAGGTTATTGCTGATTGCAGTGGCTTTAGTTGAGCATTTTGAAACACTTGTTGTTTACACCAGCGGGCAATACCAACAAGCAGTATAAGGGCCAGCATCAACAGAAAATGCATAGACGAGCACTTGAAGGGGGCAGTAGAGCCAGCGTTGATTTTGTTGATGAGCCACGAGCATGTTGAACAAACACGATTGGAACGGTTGGAACTGTTAGGCCCATTGTCAGTTGGAGGAGTCTCTTGACCATTTTTAGATTTAAGCAGGTTGGCTTTTAGTTTAGAATTTATCCACACTTTGCGTCGACGGTGACGGTTGGTTCTTCCATTGTGCACAGTTGAGCTAGATGACGACTTGGTGTCAGCTTTAGAGTCGCTGAGTGAGCTAGTGAAGACCATTCCAGAGTAGGTCACTTCAGACTGCGGTGGTGTAGGAACTCTCCAATTGGCTTCAGACGGTCCTTCGTGGTGACCAGTTCGGTAATACACACGTTTATTAAATTGGGGTTGCCTCCAGTTGGCTTCGTACGGTCCATCGTGGTGACCATTGTAGTAGCAGATAAACTTATTAGATTGGGATTGCCTCCAGTTGGCGCTAGACGGTCCATCGTGTTGACCAGTTGGGTAGTACACTCGCTTTTTCGGTTGACGTTGTGTACAGTTTGCTTCATACGACCCATCGTGGTGACGCCTTTTAGGTTGACGTTGAAAACACAACATGAAATGATGTCGGCCTCCACATCTACGGCACTTATTAGCAGCACGGCATCGGTTGAGCAGGTGACCATCATATAAGCAGTTGAGGCAACGTCCTTGTTCAAGAAGACGGGCTTTGCGTCGTTGGCGTGAGTTGAACGTTGGGCAACGGCTTGGCTTGTGTGCTGGTCCAGTATGACACAGTGAGCAACCAGATTCTTCAACTGGTGATTGTGGTGGACAAGCATATAGTTCAGGCTGTTCCTCAAGTTGCTGTGGCGATTGAGTGGTCATAAAAGACTTTCCGGAAGAGACGGAACCACGACCGCTGTTTCTTCGTTGCTGCAGGCATCCGTTGACCAGGACCACCAGTTCACGAGAGCGCTCAATTTGCGCCAGCACCGTGAGTTCATCGTTCTCCCTCACCTCGCCTCTCGGCGGCGGGAAGGCTTGGAGAACATCCATTTCCTCTTGTTGCTGCTTTGGGAGGAGTCGGGCAATAAAATCGGACCATTTATCAACCAGGGCTTGTGCCCGTCCAGTAGCATTACTAAGTTGAGTTGCCAATACTTCCAATTGATCATCATCTTCCGTTGTTGTGTCATAAGCATTGAGTGCCGTCCAAACAGCACGCCCTTTATCCTTCACAGTGGCCAAAACTGTTGCCAATTGTAGTTGAATCACACCAGACATTGTTGTGGCTGTAGCTCAGCTCACTGGTGTAGTAGTTGTAGTAGTGGTTGTTTTGTTGGTGGCTGTCGTTCAGCTAAAGCAAAATAGTTGTTGTTGTCGTGGCTGTTGCTCAGCACACTTCAACAGTTGTTGTGGCGGTAGCTCCGCTCACACACAAAAAGATAGTGGTTGTAGTAGCTGTTGTTGTGGTGGCTGTAGTGCAGCTCACACACAAAAAGATAGAGTGGTTGTTGTAGAGTGATGTGGCGGTGGCTCCGCTCACACACTAGTTTAAGTTGGTGTAGTGGTGTGTGGTGTTGTTGTTGTTGTTGATGGTGTGGTGGTGGTGATCGTTGTTCCACGACGGACGGTCCCGGGTCGTGGCACCACTTTGTCGGGAGTCGGGAGGTTCCCGACAAATTGGTTTGAAGAAGAGGAGGAAGAGTCGTGGCACCAGCTAGTGGATTGTGGCACTAGCACCAGACTGTTGGTAGTGCCAACAGTCGAAGGAAGAGAAGGGCAGTGAAGTGACTCGGAGCACGAGTCACTCTAGCCAAGAAGAGTAGTGGTGAACGGTAGTGCCGTTCACCAAGGAAGCAGAAGTGAACAGAGCACGTTCACTTTTAAATACACCAACAAACACACAAGTCCACCAACAAATAAATTTATTTTCACACACACCAAAAAAATAAACAATTGAAGCAGAGTGCCAGCTAGGGCAAGGAATTGAACACAAGCAAGGCCAGCTAGGGCCAGAAGCAGTTGATCAGCCACACACAGAAGTTGTTGGAAGCAGTTAATTGAGAAGAATGAAGTAAGAATGAAGGATATTTGGGTGGCTGATCTCCCTCTTAAATAGGCACAAATAAGGGCGGGGTTTGGCAATAAAATAATTAAAAAACGTAAGTTTGAAAAAATGCGCGAAGTAGCTAGAGAAAATAAAAGAGAAGAGAAAACTTGGCGAGAGAAACCAAGTCCAAAAACAAAAGGAAAAATAAGTAAGAGAACAGAGGGTGGCTGGCACGAACGGACCAAAAAAAATAAGAGAAAGGAATTTAGGCGGGCAAAACAATTCAAAATTAAAGAGTGGACGACAAAAAATGAACGGTGAACGAGCAAAAAATTAACCAAAATGTGGACGGTTAAAAATTGGTCAAAAGTCGCCAATGTTTGGCGACAATTACCTACAAATTTGGGTTATAATTCTGATTTAAATAGACGGTCTTTTGGGGATGAAAAAGGTTTTAAATCGTGTGAAAGGTTGGAAGAGTGGGAAGAGGAGGGGACAGACGAAGAAAGTGTATCTCTCTCAAAATTAAAGGTGTTTTGGAAATCTGATTAAAACTTTTTAATTAATTTATTAGATTCCTAGACATCTTTCTCTTCCCTACAATCGTTTGGGAGGGTCAACCAAATCTATCTTACGCTCTCATTCTGCCCCTAGAAGACAAGAAGTTGAGCATAGTAGACAACGACTAGATAAACAACAATTAGAAGAGGATGAGGTCTGTAAATTACCGTAACTACTCTGAGCTTCTATTTATCAATATCCCTCTTTGACTAGGCTTATATTAGATATGGGCCTATATTTTGACTGGGTCTATATTAACTATTAGAGGTTGGAGGTAATAGAGGCTCATGGATCTCGGGTAGGGAGATGTGCTTCTCCATCTATTAGAGATGGGCTTCTAGTAGAGGCGGGCTTCTAATAGAGTATTTAATTTGAAAGTTGGCCAGTTAATTGTTTATTAAACCAAATAATTGTTTTTGAAATAACAGTTTTTAATCAAATAATTTTCTATAGACTCAATTTGGGGTTGCTGACAAATTAAAAGAACGAGTTAAATTTATGTGCAGAAAAGCAAGTCAAAACGGTGAAAGGATAGATAAAGAAGAATTATTTGACCAATTAAATTCTTGGCTTGAAGCACTAGCAGAAAATGAAAAACATTGTTATGAACTAAAAAATCAAAATTTGGCACTTAACCGGACAAATTGTGAAATTAGAGGGAAATTGAAGGAGGCGGAATTGGAACTTTGGATTTACAGAACAGAACCTAGAAGGGAGGCGGAAATAGGGAATGATTATATAAATAAAGGGAAATGGAAGAGAAGTTGTAGTGCCGAACAAATTGGGTATAATGGACCTCCATTGCTACGTGCTCAACAATTAAAGAAGTGGAAAGAGGTTGCCGGAACGTGTTTTAGAGAGGTATTGTATAAATTGAGAGAATCCGGAAATATACTAAGAAAGAAAGGAAATACAAATTTACAAATTGTAACCGGAAAAGTAAAATACAAATTGTGAATCGGAAACGAAAAAAATAGAAATTACATATGAACCTGAAGAAGGAAAAAGACAAAAATACATAATACAAACCGGAAAAAATACAAATAATAATTCGGAAAAAGAAAAACTAAAAATACAATAAGAATACAAAATACACTGGAAAAATACAAAATACACGGGAAAATACAAAATACACGGGAAAATACAAATAATCCGGAAAAATAACAAATACAGGAAAAATCTGGGTAAATGAAAAATACAATTTCTTATCCGGAAATGAAAAATTTGTATTTTTCCCTTTCCGGAAAAATACAAAATTCTGATTCATTAATAAACTTACTTATAGGTTAATAATCTCCGTAGACGACTAAATATAGTTGAAAATGATCGGCTTACTCAAATTGGACAAGTATCTATTTTAAGAGGAGAATTGGCATTGGCTAAGGTTCAGGCTATACATTCCGCAGCTGTTGCAAAATTTGCAGAAGAAAGGGGAAGGAATTCTCTTGAATTTAATGAAAGAAACAATGAAAAATGGAAAAGTGTGCCTGAATTGGCAGAAACAAATGATTTATGCCAACAAAATGAAATTTCTCAAGGAAGTTTAAGAATAAAAAAAAGAAGGGAGGCTATAGATGAAAGGGAAAGATCTATAGTTAGCGAGGCTTTAAGAAGGCAATTTACAACATTAAAGGAAGATAGAGACAGAAAAGTTGGTGAACAACAAAAAGTTGTGGAAGAGGTAGAAAAGACCCCTTAAAGGGACACGTAGGCCATAAAGACGCAAAGCCATAACTGGCTGGAAAATTTCTGGCCCTTATAAATTTCGGTACCAATCTCTTTAGCTCGACGAGAGGAATCGGTTAAATACCAAATTCGGTAAGATTAGGAAATCTTGAAGCAAATAATGGCTTTGCGCCAATATGGCCGCGCGCCCTTTTGGGATGTACCTCTTTTAAAGGATTTTTAAAAATTCCCCCAAATTTTTAAGTTGAAAAATGAACGGAAAAAAGTCTCAGAATTGTCCGAACAATTAAATCAGGTTACTGCTGAATGTGAATTATTAAGGAGAGAAAATGGAATGTATGAACAAAAGTGTGTAGAAATGGATAGGGATAGACAAAAAATGTATTTAGTTATGTTCCGGAAAGGGCAACAAGCTGCTTCTTCTAATAAAAATCAAAAATTTGAGGAGGAAGAAGAAATGGATGAAAAAACAGAATTACAAGTTGTGACACGATTTTTACATGATGCTTTCTTCTACTATTTACTCAGTAAAGGCAGTGCAAGAGAACATTTACAAGTAAGTTTGGGTCCGAAAATAGACTGGATATCCGGAAATTTTAGATTCGTATACGAAGTTATGACAAGAAGTTCACTGAAACTCTTGTCAAATACTTCCCTGAACATCCCCGTATCTCTTTTTGCTTTGGAAGGAATGAAATCTAGGAGTTAAAGAGTAAAGACGCTCCGGTCTCAATTGTAAGCCTACACAGCGCCAAAAAAATTTTGCAGCATGAAAAATAAGGGAGGGAGGAAAAATGGTCAGAAAAAAGAGGGGGTATACAAAATGGAAAAGTTGCCTTAGCAAAAATTATTCCCAAGACCAACTCCATCCAGGGCAATCTCCACTAGCTTAATCAAAATTTCGGTTCCGGATATCCGGAGATTCCCCAGGTCCTCCAATCCCAATTGATGTTTCCGGAATTTTCAAAATAAAAATTTTCATTTAGAATATACTTACAATTTTACTCGTTTAGGCAATTATGACAATGTTAAATTTCACTCCGGAACAGAAAGATAGAATTTATAATCAACGTGGGAAATCACTTCAGCCATGAAAAAAAGTTGAAAAAAGAATAAATATATTGTGTGGAATAATCAAATATACATGAATTGTTAAATTTTCTTTTTCATAAATTTATAAATTTTAGAAGATTAATCTTCCTTTATCATGAGGAATTAAAATTTCCTCTGCCTCACAAGTGAGCGTCACTAGTCTATAGCGGTACTGTACTGTGGCGTTAAAAGATCCCTTTTTAATTGCAAAATTCCACTAGAGTCTGGAGTCATTAGAGTCTGAAACCAAATTTCTTTTCGTGAAATTTTTCCTAGGCAGAGGAAACTTTTTTCTAGTTTTTTTCTAGGTTTTTTTTCAATTTTTAAAATATGTATGTTGGCTTTTGTTCCGTTTCTTTCTCTTTTTCTCTGCTACTCTCATTTTTTCACACTATTTTCATTTAGACTGAAATTTTGGATTTTCTTGGAATTTCTATTAGGAAATTTTTTTTAAATTTAGATAAAATTAAATTAATGTGCAAGACAAAAGTATAATAATGAATAAATCAATTATTTTCAATCCAAACAATCATGATCTCCACTGCTTTTTGGTGACTAAAATTTCTGCTTGGAAGGGAAAGTTTGTGGTTTTTTGAAATTTATTTTTAATTTTTCTTTTTCTAGATACAAAAGAATATTTTCTGTTGGAAATTTGGCAATTACTACATACAATCCACAATCTTTGGAAATTACAAATCAAGTATATATATTTAAATCTATTTTTTATGATAAGGCTTAGGATTGCATAGGAGACAAAAAATCCCGGACAGACATTTTTGCCGGTCTCTAGTTCATGATGATAGAATTTTATTTTTCATGTTAGCAGCCAAGGCACTCCTGCCGTTTAAGGAGGCTGCAATTCTCTAATCATTTTCGGCACCAAACTTCAATTTACCCACGTTATATATTTGTGAAAAATAATCGTTAATGGGGATAATCGTTAATACTCGATAAATTTTTCTTCTTTTCTTTGGGTCCTCTCCAGGCCCGTAGCCAGGATTTTTGTTCGGGGGGGGGGGGGGGGGGGGGGGGGGGGGGGGGAATTTTTGCGCCAAATTTTTGGCGCCAAATTTTTGGCGCCCCCCCCCCCCCCACCCCCCCTGGTTACGGGCCTGGTCCTCTCATAGATTTTTGACTTTTTAACTTTCGCCGTTAACTTGAAAAACTCTTTTCTACATCAAAAACTTTTTTTCTCCTTTCTAGTGGCTTTACGAAGACTTCTTTTCAATTAACGTCGTTAACGAACGTCCACGTCATTCCAGTGCTGATTCTAGTGCAAATACTCGACATGAAGATCAATTTACCATTCATGTTTGATTTTTATATTTATTCAATTTATTCTAAAATTTCTTTTTTAAGGTTAGAAAGAAAGGAGGGAAGTCAGATTCTATGCGGTTTTCAAGTGAATTTGCACGTGAAATTGTTACTGAAGCTTTGCGGTTTCAAAATCGATTTGCCTCTGATAGAGCAGACCAGAAACCGGTAAATTTACTTTTTTAATTTAAATTTTGGATGTTTTTTTTGTTGGGGGAAGTTTTGAAATTTTATCTCTAAACCTCGTTAATTTTTTTTTCATTTTGGCACGTGTAAAAATAACAGGGTTTTTCGCACTTTCATCCTTTCTGTTTTATGACTTGCGGACAGAACTTTCAGATTGATAGAGTAATAAAACCTGAAATTTTTTTTTGGAAAACCACGTTTATTTTGTGGACATTTCATCCCAAGCTATAACTTTTGGTGTAAGAACACCCATTTCCACAATTAGAACATCCTTTAAAATCTAAACAAAAATTTAAAAGAGACATTTCATCCCAATTTTAAAATTTATTTTATTTAAAAAAATCTTAGGGTTTTTTGGAAGATTTTGCAAGAAAAATTTCTGGAAGAAAAATAGACTTTAATTATAATAATTATTCAAATAAAAACGAATTATTAATTTTAAAGAGATTTCCTTGTCGAAAAATTGGTTGGTCTGAAAAACCTCAAAATTTAATTTTGGAAGTTTCTGCCTGTTCAGTAAATCAATTGGAGGCAAATACAAATTCTTTGTTGAAAAATTATAATTACAAAGATATTAGATTAATTATACCATTAAAAGGAAGACAACAAGATGCTTTTATAATTGAATTGGGTGAACAGAGGAGAAGGGTATTTTTTGAAATTTTTTTTGAAAATTTTTTTTTGAATTTTTAAAATTATTTTTGGTGGGAATTTGTTAAAGTTTGGGTTATTTCTTCCTTTTTTTATTTTCCCCCAAAATTTCCTTTTACGATAATGTATTCCTGTAAACAGTTCATAATAGTCACTAGGTTCGGAATCGAGCCGAAGAACTGATGTGAGAATTTCTGGCTTCGGTTCAATTTTGTGTATCTAAAGATTTTTCAAGATCCGACAACTCTAATGCTCAGACTAGGATAAAAAATATATTTCCACATTCCATGCAAAAAATTATTTTTTTGAAAATGCCAAAACTAAATAGGTGTGAATTATAAGAAAAATAAAAAAGGGGCATTTTATCCCATTTCCTACACGAATACAAAATTACCTAAAAATTCTTAATTTCTAGCACCTTTATTTCTGTGATCAAACCGAGCAATTATTGAAAATAATGCGTGATGCTGCCCTTGAATTTTTGGCTATAGATTTACAAATTGCTAGAGATCCCTTAAATTTGGATGATTTTAAGCTTACAAGACTTGGTCTTTGCAGGTTTCTTTAAAATTTTTTATTACTCGCATTAAAGGGTTTCTAACTTTTTACGAAGGAAATAATTTTTTAATCAAAGTCCTTTGAAAATTTTCGAGAGATTTTTCTTATTATTCCCACTATTGTAAGGTGTTTGAGCCTTTGACTCTCACGCGTTCAATACCGATTTAATCAACGAATTAATGTTTTTTATAATTTCAGTAAGGATGAACAATTAACCTCATTTGTCGAATTTAATGTCCAAAAAAGTCATATCAACAGCCTAGTACCAATTCGAAGGCTTTTGTGTATTAGTGAATCGTGCATTATTGAAAGAGATCCTTTAAGTTATGCTGTTATATGTGCAAGGAATTTAAATACAGTAGGGAATTTTTTTGAATTTTATATTGAACTTTGACCAAAAATTTTTAAATAAAAAATTATTCCATCGTGCAGGGCATAGTCGATAACCTATTGCCTATTTTTATTTTGGCCCAGACCCCCAAATCAGAAAGCTATAGGTTCTCAAAATCCTCCTTGTTAGTTTATCAATTTTAACTGGGGAATAATATTACAAGGAACCATATCGAACTATCACCAAAAAGTTCGTAATTTTATACCATCGTGTAGAGAAGTGTCGATTTCCTATTGCCAGTTTTTTTTCTTTTTTGGTCCTACCCCCTAAATCGGAAAGTTATAAGACTTAAAGTTTTTGACTTTTGGAGTGGTTGAGTGGCAATAGGTCATCGGCCCTGCTCTACACGATTTTTAAAAATAATTACTAAATTTCTGGTGACAGTTCGATATGGTTCCTTGTGAGTAATTTTTTACGTTTTATATTTTCGTTTTTTGTTGTGTTTTTGTCCTTTATTTGTGATTTTTTGGATACATGATATATTTCTCTAATTTTTTAAATTAATAATTTTTTCTTTTTCCAGTTATCTTACATTATTCGTGATTTGAAAGATCCGCAAAAATTTCATTTAATTTATTCAAATGGCGATGAACGTTTATATTCTTCAAATGATCGGTTAGTAAAAAAATTTTTTTTAATTTGAAAAAATTTTTCAAACTTAAAAAAAAAATTCTTTTTTAATTTTTTTAGCGATTCTTTGTTAGCAGCATTAATAGACGGGGCTAGAAGTTGTGGGAATTATCAAATCCATGTAATATCTCCTCAAAAATATAAAGCAATGAGATTGGTTCCTTTTGGATTTTGTTTGGATGAAGAGGCAGAACAACACTTGCTTAAACTTATTTTACAAATTCCTCGTTATTTTTTATTTTTAAATTATATTATTTTTTTTAAACATTTTAGCTGGACTTAAACGCATCGATATGATTCGTCGATTTAATGCAAATGTTCCATACAATGGGTTGAGTTATTCTGCCCCGTCAGAAGTATATATTTTTTTTATTTTTTAATAAATTTGATGTTTAAAAATTTTAAATTTAATATTCTAACAATAAATTAAAAAATTTTAAAAAATTCCATGAGCGGATTCGAACCCGCGACCCTTTTTCCTATTTTTAAACCACTTAACCAAAGAATCAATTTTTAGGGTTTCTTCTCCGATAGCAAGGGCAAAACAATTATCTCTTGTTTGGAGGCTGTTATATTAGAACAATATGAAGTTAGTAAAATTGATCAACACGAAATTAGTATACAAATAGAAGCACAGTTAGCTTGCCTTCATAGACTTTTTGCAGCAAAAGCTGGATTTCAAGCTTTTACAACAGTCGAAGGGTTTGTTTAAATATTTATTTTTATTTTGTAGAGTTGTGTATTTTTTGTCTCTAGTCTGTTTTATGTGTTCAATTTGCTTTTTAAGTCTTACTCGATACGGCCTGGCTTTTCCGTAGTCAGATCATAAATCCGGATTTTTTTGTGATCTCCGGATTTCTTTCAGCCTGGATTAATCCAGAAAAATCAATTCAGCCAGTTACTACTTTTAGGAGAAAATTTACAGTCCGTTAGACCTTTGTATTCTTTAATCGTGCCGTACTTATAGGAAATTTTGATTGAACTCGTAAGCTAGACCTGAGCCTATTTTGTAAATTTCAAGCAAAAATTTTTTTAGAATACGTGAACGTCTTGGTACTCTTGTAGTTTCAGTTTTAAAACGAAAAGAAGAACATGTAGATTATGCTTGTGTTGAAATGCTTTGTACACTTTTACAACCTCGACATGCAAATTATGAGCTTAGAATTGAACAATTAAATAAACAGGCACTTTTATCCAATAAATTATTCTTGGAACATTTGCTTCAATTAATTGTTAATAATGTTACAAAAAAGACAGGTTTTTTCAATTTAAAAACTTTTCAAAAAAAATTTTTTTCTGTAAAGGCGCCCTTGTAATTGCTTCATTACTCGATTTTCTTGCATTCACGGTGTGTGCTCCTTATAGTGAAACAACGCCTGGTGATGTTTTTGATACAATTCTTGAAATGGTTGCACAACGTGGAAGAATTTTCTATAAACTTTTTCATCATCCTTCTCTAACTATTGTGAAAGGGGCAGGGATGGTTATGAGAGCTATTATTGAAGAATCTTCGAGAGAGGTTTTTATTTTCATAATTCTAGTGTTTTTTTCTATAAAATCTTGAGTGTTTCGTTGAGGTTAGAGTTTCCTTCTTTACAAACGAGCTTCTAAGCTTTCTACTCGAGGGTTTCTTTCTTTATGTGGTGTCCGATTTGAGTTTGAGGTTTCCGACTTATTTTAACTAGACCGATTTTGTTTTTAAATGAAACATTTTTTGTTTTTCGTAACTTAAGGCAAGGGCGTAGCCAAGGGGGGGGCTTCTGGGGCTAAAGCCCCCCCCCCCGAAATGGGGAAAAGGGAAAAATTTGGGGAAGGCGTTGGGCAAAAAAGTGAATTTTTTTGGCCTACGGCCTTCGAATTTTAAAAAATTTTCGCCTGCGGCGCTGAAAAAGGAAGAAATCTGGCCTTTTGAGCTCCAGAATTCAAAAAATTTTCGCCTGCGGCGCTGAAAAAGTGAAATTTTTTCGCCTACAACCTCAAATTTAAAAAAATTTTCGCCTGCGGCGCAAAAAATGCTAGAAATCTGGCTTCTCGAGCTCCAAAATCCTCAAAATTTTCGCCTGCGGCGCTAAAAAAGTGAATTTTTTTGGCCTACGGCCTTCTAAAATTCAAAAAATTTTCGCCTGCGGCGCAGAAAAGATGAAAATTTATGAACAAAAAAATTTGCGTCCGGAACGCTAAGGTAAACGCCAAAAATTTTGCGCCCACCTAGTGTTAGCCCCCCCCCCCCCGAAATCGACCCCCTGGCTACGCCCTTGACTTAAGGAAATTATTTCTGTTTGTTTTGGAAAAAAATTACTTTTTAAGATAAGTAGACAAATGCAAATGTTAGCATTAACAGAAGGCGCATTTTTGAAACATTTGGAGATGGCACTTTTAACAACCTCTGGAACAAAAGATTTTCGTATACTTGCCAACAAACAATTGAGTGGTTATCTTATAGCCTTATGGATTGCCGAAAATCAATCTGCCAAGGATTTATTAAATCGTTGCTTGGTTTGATTTTTTGAAGTTTTCTAAATAATTTTTTAGCCTCGAGCTTTGTTGGATTATTTGGATTATAAAGACCCTCCTCCTTCTATACCAGATGAAAAAGATTTGTTAACTGTCCGGAATAATTTGGAAATGGCTGAAAATTGTGAGAGAGACAAACCTTTTGCGCAAATTCAGGTTTTTTTTAATTTAAAAATTTTTAACAAAAAAATTTTTTAATTTCAGGATCAGCTTAAAAGTGTTCAAATAACTTTGGAAGCTCGTTTAGACACTTTATTACAACATTGGAATTTGGAACAAAAACTCACTTTTTTACAAAATCATCGTGTTAGAGAAGAGCAGCAAAAGGCAACACAACGCCCTGTTGTGTTGAGAAAGAGAAGAAGACAAGTTAAAGCTACTGCAAATTGGAAAAGTTTTTGGTTCGGAGATTTTTTTTTCTATTTTTTCTCTTTGCGCGAGGCCAAAATATTGAAATGACGCCGAAAAGCCAAACCTCTTTACGCTGTCAAAATTCCAAGCAGTTTGTATTATGGTGACTTATTGTTAGTACTACGGCTACATACCAGCTTTCCCGTAGATTGAAATAGGCATTTGTATAAGCCAAAATTCTCTTTTTTTAGTTTCCTCTTCATCGATAATCATTTTTCCCTTCCAAATAAACAAAAATTTTATTTTTCAGTTATTATTTTGCCCAAAACCATTCTCGTGCAGATTTAATATGGAATGAAAAAACTCGAGATGAATTTCGACAAGCTATTGCTAATGAAATGCGTTTATTACAACATGAATTAGAATTCGTACAATCAGAAACTGAAATAGCTTGGAATCACTCTGAATTTTTGGTTTTTAAATTTTTAAAATTAAGATTGAATTTTTAAAAAATTTTAGATTAATTACAATTCTTTGTCTGATGAAGTTAGAATTGGTGAATATTATTTAAGATTTTTACTGTCTGAAGAAAATAATGTAGAGACGGCTACGCCTATTCATAGACCTCAGGTTTGTTTTTTCTTTTCTTTAAAGTTGTCTTCTGAGTTTCACTTTTATCGGGAATATATTCAGACCCCACTAGATTTTGCAGAGACCCCTTGCTCTATAAAATTGTATGTTAAACAAGAGTATAGATAGGGGCTGATTTCATGTGCACCAAGGCTACTCCCTTGCTGTTAAGATGCATCTAATATTGGGAATTGAGCAGCAACCTCCAACTTCTGTCCCAATCAAGAAAGGTCTTTAACTGCTATGTATAAGGGAAAATATCTAATTCTAGAGCTAGTATCTTATAAGGAAGTTTGCCTGTATTTAAATCCGTGCCTCGGAGTATTTTGTTTGTTTCTTAAAAATCTTCTATATTAAAATTGTTCTATTAAAAAATAATTTTTTCCTACCAGGAATTTTTCAACAACATTTACCATCGTTTTTTGCTTGCCCAACGAAATGAAATGCGTTGTATATGTTTACGTGCAATGGCTATTGTTTATGAACGTCATTGTATAAGTATAGGGCCTTTTAGTGATACTTATTATATTGTTCATATGTTGGCAAAATGTATTAATTTGGCTGAAAGAGATCATTTAATTTATTTAATAAGCAAGGTTTTTTTTTGATTTTTAAAAGTTTAATTGACTAAAAGGGGAAGTATTCACTGTAAAGTACTCCTAAGGAATACTTTTTTCTCCGTTTTAATTAGGGGAAACTTCCTAGGCCAATGTATCGAGGGCACTGAAAACCGGGTCTCTAGCCATCATTAAACGGGTATCTAGTAGGGTTGTTCCCCGACGGGGGGGGCTACGGTGATAAATTTTTGGGATTTTTCTCAAATTTCCCGACTTCCAGGGACGAGGAACAGCCCTAGTATCTAGCCGTTATAAAGGGGTTTTGTACGTTGGTGACATTTCCACAGTTTGTTTTTCAACGGCTTTTTTAGTAAGTATTACGTCGCAGTCTAACCTAGACGATACTCTCCCCTATTTAAGATACTCCCGGTATAAGTTACAAATTTCCCCACCTCAAGAGGTTACCTAAAAACGATATCCTTCATTAATTAAAAAATATTCTTTAGTTAGCTCTAGATAAGCAGAATGTTCGTGATTTAATTGCGGCAGATTCTCTTCCCCTTCTAATTGATATTGCTGTATTAGCACATTTACATACTAATAGAGCTAAATTACATGCACAAACAAATGTTATTGAAGCACCAAAAGGAACAATAGATTCTGAGGAAAGTGCTCCTAAAGAATGGTATTATAATGATAAACAAGGACAAAGGAATGGGCCTTATTCGTTTCGCAAGGTTTTTGTTTTTAATTCTTTTAATGAAACTTTGAGAATGGGACTTTATTTTTTGATTAGGAAGAAGGCGTACGTTGAGGCCGGACTATGAGTTTCGTATGGAAATTGTGTACGAAAGCATTTATGTATCTAGATAACCAAGGGTTTTTTGTTCGAGTTTTCGGCAGGATTTGATCTTTATGTTTATCCACTTGTTTCATGTCTCCTTAACTATAAACTGTGTTAACTCTAAACAAAGGTTCGCTAAATTCGTGACCAGTTAACCACCCTACTTTTGCCTTCTATAATTTTTAAAAATAACCCAATACAGCTTGTTTCTATTTACAGATTAAACAATTATTTTGTGATGGAACATTATTCGAAAAAAGCGAAATTTGGGCTGAAGGTTTGGATAAATGGTGTTATCTATCATCGGTCGCACAATTCCGTTGGACTATCTGTTGTAATCAACATTCTTTAATTGGTCAAACTTCTTCAATTAAGTCGGATGAAAATGAGAAATGTAAAGATTAAATTAGTCGAATCCCATTCTAATTATACGATATATTCTCTGGATACACACCTTGCTAATGGTGGCGATCCTGAGAAATCTCCGGATATCCTGATCTTTAATTTTTTTAAAGTAGGTAAGTAGTCCTTTTACGGAAAGAATCTCGGGAATAAAGTTTTGGGAGGCAAAAGCACTGTATTAGATATGTAATAAGCTGGACAATTGCCGACTTATGTTTATATTTTTGTATTAAGTTGGGGATATCGCTTTCACAGTTTTTTTCTCCATTTAATGGACAACCAAAATAAACTTCTTAAACTTAAGATTATTTTATAGTGAGGTCCTGCTGTATAATGCCCCAATTTCTTTTTAAAATTTTTTTCTTCTTTTCAGCTAAAGATATCGATTTATTACCAGTAGCTTTGTATAATCCAACAGATCTGTGTTCATTAATTCTTGATACACTAGTACAGATGTGTTCATTCTTTCCTTCAAGGTTTTCTAAAACTTTCATTTTTTGTTTTGATTTTTATTTAATCTTTTAGAGACGAAACTGGAGCTATTATACGACCTTTACCTAAAGTAAAGAAAATTCTTTCGGAGCCAGTTTTGTTATATCAATTAGTTCAACTTTTATTGACATATGATCCAGCGATTGTTCAAAGAATAGGAACTCTTGTTCATTTAATTATGGAAGTATGTTTGAATTTTTTTAATTTTCCAAAAAAATATTTCTGATGTTCCGTGGAGAAGAGTTAAAAAATATTTTATTGAAACGTTCGACAAAATTTTTTTGTCTAGTTGGAATTGTTTTACGGTCCAAAAAATCGTATGATGGCAAAATCACAAATCCAGGATCCATTTACGTGATATTTTCTTAAGGTCAAATTGTGCGTGATCCCTTCAATCCCTTCTATGGTTGAAAACCAGGGATGTCTCCCGCGCAGCGCTCTAGTGCCCTCCCGCGCAGCGCTCTAGTTGATTCTGAGGTTTTCGTTCCCGACGGTACCAAGGCCGGTTCCTATTTACTTAAACCGGTTTAACCGTCTTGCAACTATTTCTCATATTTTCAGGATAATAATGCATTGTCTCGTCTATACCTCTCTGGAATTTTCTTTTTTATTTTAATGTATAATGGGTCAAATATATTACCTATTGCACATTTTCTCAAATATGCACACTTAAAACAAGCTTTTCGATCAACACTTTCTGCTTCAGAATTAGCTTCGCGTTCTGTTTTATGTCCAATGCTACCTGAAGCAAATATTTTCTATTTGGAGGTTTGATCTTTTAAAAAAACTTTTTGAGAGAGTTTATGGGCTCTGTAAGAAATATTTTGAGTCCAATGTAGGAAATATGTACGTGATATGATAAGGAGATGTTTAAGATTTTTGATTTTTTATCATTTGAATTTTACTTAAAAATTTTGTTCTTTCAAATTTTATTTTTTTAGCAATACGGTGCTGAAAAATATGCTGAAGTTTTTCTTGGAGAATCACAAAATCCAGAATGTATTTGGAATAGCGATATGAGAAAACACATGATTAACAAAATTGCTCTACACGTTGCTGACTTTTCTAATCGTCTTTCTTCAAATGTTAAGGCTTTATATAGGTTTTTTTGAAGGTTTTTTGTATAGTTTTAATTTATTAATAAAGGTATTGCCCTATTCCTCCAATAGAATATGATCAATTAAAGGAAGAGCTTTTTTGTCATTTTTATTATCTTCGCCATTTAATTGATGAAAAACGTTTTCCATTATGGCCAATAAGAGAACCTGTTGAATTTCTACGTTCTTGTCTTTCTGCATGGCAAAATGAGATAACTAGAAAACCTACAAAAATGTCTAATGAACAGGTTTAGATTTTTAAATTATTAAGATTAAGTTGAGGGACTTTTGTGATCAAATGTCACCATTCCCGTTATTTTTCAGTTTTGATATAATTTTTCTGTCAGTCTTGGTGTTTAATGTCAGGGAAGACCATCAGGGATCAAATGTCACTGCTAATTTTTTGTATTTCAATTTTTATTTTTTTAAAAAGGCTTGTGAACGGTTAGGCCTAGATATAAAAAACAAATCAAGTTGGAGCGATCCTGTAGCTGTTCGCCGTGCATATTTTAAATTAGCACAAAAATATCATCCAGACAAAAACCCTGATGGGAGAGAACAATTTGAACAAATTAATTATGCTTATGAATTTTTAACTTCAACATTGGCGCGTGCAAGTTTATCACAAGAACCGGATATTAATAGAATTATTGTAATAATTAAAGCGCAAAGTATTACTTACAAAAGAAATTTGAAAGGTTTTTTGAATTAATTTTTTGAAAATTTTTTTGTTTGAGAAATTTTTCGAATTCCTTTTTTTGAAATATTTTTCCAAATATTTTTTGAGAAATTTCTGAAAATTTTTTCAGTTAAAAAAATTTTTTCTTCAAGTTTTGTCACCTTATAAGTATGCTGGATATACCCAATTAATTAAAACTATTGATTTGGAGTCGGCAGATGATGCTTTATTTTCAAATCAGAAGGGAGGTGAAAGTGGACAATTATTAATATCTGCTGTAGAACTTTGTTATTGGACTTTAAAAAGTTCTCCTTTAAATGCTGAACAATTAAGAAGAGATGGTGGATTGGAGGTTTGTTTTAATTAAGATTTTTTGGGGATATTATGGGAATTATTTGGGTCTTCCCCTTTGTCCAAATCACCTTAATCTCCTTTTATTTCCAAGTATCCTTTTTTATTCGCTCCAAATTCACCTTAGTCCCTCCAAATCCTCCTTAATGCCTCCTAATCCTCATTATTCCCTTCAGATCCACCTTAATCCCTCCAAATCCACCTTAGTCCCTCCAAATCCTCCTTATTCCCTCCAAATCCTCCTTATTTCCTTCAAATCCACCTTAATCCCTCCAAACCTCCCCTATATTGAATTTTAAAAATTTGAAGCTCACAATTAAATCCAAACTCTTTATGATGATTAACTTGTTTATATATTTTTTAGGCTTTATACAAAACATTCTGTCGTTGTGTTCCAATGATTACATCAAGCTGTAATGATAATAGTATGGCTGTCAAGGTATGCCTACATGTTTGTAATTGTTTTGGTGCTGCTGCAAATTTTGAGGCTTGTCGTGAAAAAATTGCGGAAATGAAGGCTTTATTCAAAGGAATTTGTCAATTGCTTAAATTCGAAGTAAAAAAATTTTTTTAGAAAATTTTCACGAAAAAAATTTAAAAATGGTAAAAGCTCGAAATGTCAAATTTTAATTTTTAAGCATTTAACTCGTCTTTCTTGTGCTGCAGCAGATTGTGTTTGTTCTCTTTCTGTTTGTACACTTTTACAAACTCAAATGTTTCAAGCCGGAATTATTTGGCAATTAATGCCTCATCTGTTTCGCTTTGATTGGACATTGGATGAAGGAGGTTTTTTTGTTTAATTTTTTCCAAAAAATTTTCGAAGGTGTTGCTCATTCCGAAAAGACAAACCAGCAATCCACTCTAAACCGTCTTGCTCGAAGTTGTTGTGAAGCTTTGGCTTGTTTAGCTGGTTATCGTCCAAATACTCCTGACAATGATGGAGTACAAAATAGGTTTTTTTAATTTTTTAATTTAAAAAACTGTAGATTGGTAGCACGGGGACTTATGGAGGAGTACTAAAAAATAAAGATTCCTGTTAAAATATTTTCAAACTAAAATATAAATCTAGAGAAAAGGTGAACGGGGTTCTCGTCAGCAAAAATCTAAAAAAACACAGTGAGTGGGGGAGAAGGAACAGGACTAGCTTGAAAACAACAAAAGGGCTAGAAATTATTTGTCCTTGCATTTTCATTAACTCTACTAAAGGAGAATATTTTTTTTATTTTTTAGTCTTCGTGCAATGCTTACACCTTATATTTGTCGTCAAATGCAATTAGCATCTTGTTCACTTGCAGTTAATTTAAATCAATCAGATGAGGAGAAGGAAGAAGAAGAAGAGTCACAAAAAGAAGAAATTGAAAAATCAAAAAGTAATAATAATTCAATTATAGAAAATGGAAAAATTGTTTTAAATAATGGAAAGCAAAACAATTGTAAGTTCGAACTTTTTGGAAAATTTTTAAGAAAAAAAATTTTTTAGGTCAACCAAATTCTGTTGATGATGATGCTTGTTTAGAAGAGGATATCCCTATTACAAAACCTCCAATTCAATATAGAAATGATTTTGTACTTAAATTATTAAATTCAAACACTTTTGATCCTTACCTTATTTGGGACAATTCTACTAGAGCTGAACTTTTAGATTTTGTTGAACTTCATAGAAATTCGAATGATAATTTGGTAAGGCAATTTCTAGTTTTTTAATTCAAAATTTTTTTAAGATTAAGTTAATTTTTTCCTATATGGAACTAAGTCTCCTCGAATAAAAATCTTTCCCCTTGTAAGAAAGTAGAGGGATCCAAATGGGGAAAGTTTCAACGCTTACTAGGTAAGGGACTTTTAAGACTAGAAAGGGAAAATGAAGCTTATTTAGCAAAGCACCTGCAAGTGGTGAGCTAAGGCACTTAACAATAATTCCTAGCTATTAACTGAATTGATACTTTCACGGGGCTTCCAACGACGCATCCTTTCATATAAATCTGCTAACATAAACAAATTATTTCAGTTTTGTATTTTAAAATAATTTTTATATTTTTTAGAGTGAACTATTTGGAGCTGAATTTAGATTAAGCATTTATGCAAGTGAATTTGTTGTTGGAGAAATTTTTGTTAGAGTTTATATTTCACAACCAGAATTTAAAATTCAGGTTTTTATAAATTTTTTTTCTTTAAAAAATTTTCTTTAGGAACCAAAAAGAACATGTATGGATTTACTTGATTATTTGTCTAAACATTGTGAACAACTTTATCAACAACAAGGTTTGCTTGCACAACAAAAACAACAACAACTTCCACCAAAACCAACACAAAATCAGAAACCTTCCACATCAGCTTTACATAATAAACAACAACATAAATTGAGTGTTGGAGCTGGGAAAAATGTTAAAACGGCAAAGGTTTTTAATACAAGTTTTTAATTATTTGGAGTTAGTTCATGTGACCAGTGTGTGACTCTCATACTCGTACTTGATCTCAAATTCGAGTATAAGGCCAAAAACGAAATTTTCAAGCACTGATTTAAGTAACGATATTAACTAGGGTTGCCGTTTTCGGTTCGAGCCGACGTTCGGTGCATTGTTTCGATTCGTTCGTTTTCGAGCTGAAAAGCCTAGACTCGCTCGATCTTTCGAGTTTCGGTTCGAGCGAGCTGGCAACCCTAATATTAATCTTTTAATTAGACCTAATCAAAAGTTTATGTTAATCAGGGCTTGAAATTTTATTCTTGCTTGTACACATGTACCTCACATATTATCTCGTACAGAAATCAGATTTCAAGTAAGAACGATTTGTGGTACGTGTGTCCAAACACTTCTTTTGGCCTAAATTTACGACCTAGATCGTTTGACTTTTTTTTAATTTTCTCTTTTTCAGCATCACAATAATGAAGTGGATGATTTAATTGATTTAACAACAGAATTTGTAGTTGAAGAGGAATTGCCTGTTACAGAATGGGGAGAATTTCAAACAGGAGTTGAATGTCATTCTTCTAATCAGAAACATCAATATAATGCTTCAAATGATCATAGGTTTATTTTATTATGTTTTTGTGTAGAGTTGTCAGTCTCGAATCGACCGGGAAACCGAAGATTTTCGGTTAATTGATGACTTTACTTTAATCAACAACCCTAGTATATTGGGTTTTAGAATAATCAAAACGTTTGGAAAATTATATTTTGTCTGTTTAACAGGAGACTAACCGGACTATGTATAATAAAAAAGACATTTTAGTTTTATATGTAGAGGACAGCCTTAAAGACGCCTCAATTTTTTGAGGGATTTTTGGGATACGAACCTATTTTTGCATAGTTTGTAGAGACTTTTGAGCTTGAAGTTTGATTTTTAAGTTTGAAATTTTTAGGTTTGACTTTCCAAAATTGAGAAAAAAAATTTTTTTAAATTTTTTTTCTATTTTTAGTTCACGTACCTTCAATAACAAAGAAAATAATAATTCAAAACTTCCATTGGAAGAAAAAATTCGGATGGTTTTGGAAGCTTTACGTAATTTATTAATGATGAATCCGGGTGTTGAACTTTTATTAATTGGACAATTTAAAACAATTTTTGGATTTTTACGTTTACATTCTCTTGATTTAATTCAATTAAAAACTTTACAAATTATTTCTATTGCTGCAAGTAATAAAGAATGTGTTAGTGATGTTGCTTGTTCAATAAAATTGTCTCTACTTTTAGTTTTACTTGTTAGGCTGCCTAAAGGTTTGGATGAAAAAATTTTTTTTAATTAAAATTTTTTTGAAAAATTTTTCGACCCTATCTGAATAAGAGGGCGCTTTGATTTTTTTTCATCATTTTTTTCTTACCTTAATATATAAAATAATGGTCAGTCTTTTCTTCCTCGTTCAATTCCACTCTTTTTACCTGTGGCATATTCAAATGAGAGGACAGAAAAATACACTCACGGACGGACAAAACACGGCCGAGCACAGACAGACAAAACACGGACGAACACGGACGAGATCGGACGAACACTGACGAACACGGCCGAGCACAGACAGACAAAACACGGACGAACACGGACGAACACGGACGAGAACAGACAGACAAAACACGGACGAACACGGACGAGATCGGACGAACACTGACGAACACGGACGAGAACAGACAGACAAAACACGGACGAACACGGACGAGATCGGACGAACACTGACGAACACGGACGAGAACAGACAGACAAAACACGGACGAACACGGACGAGATCGGACGAACACGGACGAGAACAGACAGACAAAACACGGACGAACACGGACGAGAACGGACGAGATCGGACGAACACGGAAGAGCACGGACGAACACGGACGAGAACGGACAGACGAAACAAGTGTGTGTGTGTCCGTCCGTGTTTTGTCTGTAGTGTATGTGTTTTGTCTGTCCTCTCATTTGAATATGCCACAGGTAAAAAGAGTGGAATTGAACGAGGAAGAAAAGACTGACCATTATTTTATATTAAGGTAGGAAAAAAATGATGAAAAAAAATCAAAGCGCCTTCTTATTCAGATAGGGCCAATTTTTCAGAAAATTTTTTTTAAATTCAAAAAAAAATTTGAGAATTTTATTGATTAAAATTTTTTTTTGAAAAATTTCTTTAAAATTTCTAAAAAAATTTTTTTTTAATTTTTTGAAAAATTTTTCCGAAAATTTTTTTTAATTCAAAAATGTTTTTTGAAAATTTTCCCGAAAAGAATATCAGAAAAATTTCTTAAAAATTTCAAAAAATAATTTTTATTTTAAGCTTGTGAAATTATTTTGCGTACATTAATTGCACTTGTAGCAAATCAACAGGTTGTTAAAGATTTATTAGATTATGGTGGTCTTGTATATATTTTGGCTATTTTTGCTGAATGTACTTCAATAAATGTTAATGAAAATAAATTGGAAGAAAATGGTTTTTTTATATTTTTTTATTTTTGAATATTTTTAACTGTCGAACCTCACTTTAGGATACCCCCAAAATTAGATACACCTCTATTTAAGATACGTTTTTTAAAAAAGTTTTGCTGGCCATTGATTAATTTTTAGAGGTTCCCTAAGCGATAGCTTCAATGCTATGATCTTGTAACGCCAAAAAATGCCATTGAATTGCCAAAGAATGAAAACGGCTTTAAAATGCTGAATTCCCATTGTTGGTACAACATGCTGGCATTTTAAAGTGCTTTTGTGAGTACGGCATTTCAATATACCCCTGCCTCTATTTAGGATACCTTTTCATTATCATTACGAGTTTTTCAACAGCGTATCTAAAAGTGGGGTTCAGTTGTTTATTAACTCGTTTTTGATTAGCTTAAAAAGTCTTTTTATAGATTTATCACCTCCATCAGGAATAACTAGTGCCAGTAGAATGCTTGCAGCTGAACTATTTGCTAAACTCCAATCTGACAAATTAACTGGTCCAAGATGGACACGTTTACTTTCACGATTTTTACCAACAATATTTGCTGATTCATTGAGAGATAATCCTGGAACAGCGTAAATAATTTCCAATAAATAATTTCCTTAATTTTCCCCCTTTAAAGAATTCAAATGTTTGATAGTAGCACAGAAAATCCAGAATTAATATGGAATGATTCAATGCGTAATGATATAAGACAAACACTTGGAAATATACTTGTTACATTAGTGCCTTCACAACAAAACGATCCTAATATAAAATGGAATATGGTTAATTCTTAATTTTCTATCTTTAATTGAGGAGAATTAAATTTAAAAAAAGTTTAGCCATCCATGCAGGAATCGAACCTGCAAGCTCCTGATACAAGACATACCATACATAGCAGGAATGGGTCCTCTAACTTTGATACACGAAAAACAGACTTTTCGTTCCGAAACCCGACTTTTGGACGAAACCCGATCATAAGAAAATTTTAGAAACCCGATTCGATTCCTGACTTGATTTTTTCTCATCTCGGCCCATCCTTGATCTATAGTAGGTGAGAGCTGTGGCTGAAGGCGTTGACTTTGATTGCTCTCTTTTATTGATCCTAAAAATTTGCTAGCCAATTGAATCTTACCTTCCCTTATATTTAATTTAAAAATTTTTATATTCCAGAATTCTGTATTTGGTGAAGGTCATTGTGCATATGAGTCTGTTATAAGCGGAGAAATTATTGTAGGAGGTGTTTTTCTTCGACTTTTTATTGGAAATCCGTCTTGGGCGGTATTTTTATTTTACATTTCTTTTTGAATTTTTTTAAATTAAAGGTTCGTCATCCAAGACAATTTGCTACAGAATTGGTTGAACGTTTACTTGAAATTTGGCAATCATCAACAACAACAAAACAAACTAAAAATTTAGAGGAACAGCAAAGATGGAGAAGTCAATTGGATCAAGTTACTAAAGCTTTAGTTTTACTTGCTGCACATCATCCTACAACTGTTGATATGGTTTGTGTTTATTTTTGAAAATTTTGGAAATTTTGGAAAAATTTTTTTCTTATTTGTCCGTACCAGGGATACTGCTACCCAAGGGCGTAGCCAGGGGAGGCTGAAGCCCCTCCCCCCGCCCCCTCCCCAGAAATGGAAGAAACTGGAAAATTTTTGGGAGGGAAATGGTGAATAAAGTGGATTTTTTCGCCTACAACCTATGAAATAGCCCCCCCCTGAAATCGACCTCCTGACTACGCTTTTGGCTGCTATCCCGATTCCCGAAAATTGAGAATTTATTTTTTTATGTCGGCAGGATCAATGATCCAAGCATTTAAAAGTACTATGAAGGAATAAATAAAAATAATCGATCATAAAGTTAATTTGATGGGAAATACGAGATTGTGTTCTGGTCGTGATCATAGAATTGGTTGTACGTTTATATGGGCCTTTCCATGAGCATTTCTATTCCATCCCCTCCTATCCAATTAATTTTAAAAATTTTTTAAAGATTCCTGCTCAAGGTTATTTACCACAATTGTGTCAATCTATGCAACAGGTTAATAATGATGAAGTTGCTAATTCTGCAATTGTTGTATTAAATCAAATTAGTGAAAATTCGGTAAATTTTATTTCTAATTAGGAAAAATCTTTTCTTCTCTTTAAAGAATTGTGCTTCAGTTTTGTGTACAATACCCTCTCTAATAAAAGGATTTTTAACTTGTATAAGAAGACAACCTGAAATGGCTCGGCAATGGTCACATGCTTTAAAACAACTTTCCAATCATTGTACACACGAATTTGCTGAGCAAATATTACTTTCTGGAATGATTGATTTTTTACTTCATTCATTAGCTAGTTCAATGCCAGGTTTTTTTTAATTTACAAAAATTCAGAATTTTTAAAATTCAAAAAAGGTGTAAATAATCCAGCTGCGGCAAAAGCTGAAATTGCCGATGCTCTAAAAAATTGTTGTCGTGATACTCAATTTGGTGAACGTATTTCCCAAGTTTTGCAAAAATCGCCAATTTGGGCTCATTATAAAGATCAGAGACATGACCTCTTTTTACCTACGATAACACAAACACAGGCTATTACAGGTTTTTTTGAAATTTTTTTAAAAAGGGGGTAATGGGAGAGTATGGCTTTCCGCAGAAATATTTGCGGACAAAAAAATATTTGCGGACTTTTGCTGTTGCGGACAAAAAAAAATTTTAAATTTTGTAATTTTTATAAATCACTAAAAAATTAATTTTAGGAGGTCCAAGTGGTTCAGAATCTATTGCTGGATATTTAACTGAAGGAATGTTTGAACCTCCCCCAGCGCGGATACCTCCTCCTCCACCACCAACATCACAACAACCTGCAAATTCTAATAATAAATTTAAATAAAAATACAAGATTTTCTTCTAGTAAAGGTTTTCTAGTTAATTATAAATATAAATGACCATTCCGAATTTAAAAAAATTATTTTTATTTTTACTTTTAATGTTTTTAATTATTTTTTGTATTTTTTCTGGGAATAGGTATAAAATAGATGGACTTTTTTTGGCTTGAAATATTTGAAAAAAAAAATTAATTCCGGAGAAAATATACAAAATTTAATTAAATTATACATATATATATTTTTCAAAATATTGTGATTCAAAAAAAGGAAGAAAGTGCCCATCTTTTTAATTAAAAATATTAAACATATTATTTTTTCATGCTCATTTTAATAGAATTTTCATTTGTTCATTAAAAAATTTTTTTTTGTAAATTGAAAATCTATTGTTTGTGATTTTTATTTTTTAATGGAGTAACATAAAGGTTGTAAATTTAACTTTTTGGAACAAGTTTAGTTTTTCCCGGATTTCCGTGAGAAATTAGTAAGTTTCAGAGGTTCCGAAAAAAATAGAAATGTTTTTTGAACAGAACTAGTTGGAAAAAATAATTTTATTTTTAAAAGCATAAACATTTTGCAAAAAAATTAATAATAATAATAATAATAATTTATTCACTAAAATGGGCGTAACAAGTACGTCTCTTAAATTTAGTACAATAAAAAAGAAAGTCAAAGCATAAAAAATAAAGTCAATTAATAATTAATATGAAAATTTACATGGGTGTGCAAAAACATGATGGAGGAAATTCATATATGTATATCATATGTTAAAAAAGATGAAATAGAATTAAGTAATTGTTGTTTTTTAGTCAGAGGTGAATTTGTGGAAGAGTCAGAATTTCCTCCAATAGAATATTGACGTTTGCTTGTCATGGTAAGAAATGACAAAAAAAATAATATTACCCAGAGTCAAAAATTAGAAATGCCTTAAAATGTAAAAAAAAATTGTAAAATTAAAATTAAAAAATAAATTACATAAAACTTATATAAAACGGAGGAAAGAAAAATGTTTTATTTTGTAAGCAAAATTAAAAAGGACGGGAGAGTCTCAAAAAAAAACATTAAAATTAAATGCACTAAAACTGGCCAATGAAGTCCTTAACTAAGTCTTGATTTAGTATTAGGTAATGTCTTAGGTTTATCCAGAAAGATTTAGGATTTGGAGAATTTATAATTTGTATAGGAAGAACGTTCCATAAATTTAAAGATCTATTTATGATCCAATGTTCAGTCTTTGATATCTTTTTAGGGACTCGTAATTGTAGATTATGTTTATTTCTAATAGGCCGTGTTGAAAAATCAACAAAACGAGTCGGGTCAAGATGGGTAAAATTTTTTGTTAATCTGAATATTGTTGAAAGGTCAAATAGAGTACGCCTAAGGACCAGAGATTCTAGATTAAGAAATTTTAGTCTATTTTCATAATTCATTTTAGAGATTTTGCATTTAGCTAAAGCAATCCTTGTAAACCACTTTTGAATTTGTTCGATTTTTAGAATAAGTTTTTTTGTTTTAGGACTCCAAATAATGGAGGCGTATTCCAGGATAGGCCTAACATATGATTTAAAAGCTAAAGAAAAAATCTTAGGATTAGATGAATTAATATTATTAAGAACAAGAATAGAACGATGGTATGCCTTTTTAATAATTTTAGTTAGATGTGCTTCAAAAGAAAGTTTATCTGTAAAGGTAATTCCTAAATCCGTAACGGAAGATACAGTCTGTAAAATAGTGCCGAAAAGGATATAGCGTTTTCTAGGATTATTTTTGCCTATATGAAAAGTACATGTTTTATTCAAAGAGATATCTAAAGCCCAATCAATACACCATTCTTCAATTTTAATGAGTGATTCTTGTAGACAAGCATTATCGTTATTTGCAGAAAATTCACAAAATATTTTTAGGTCGTCAGCAAAAAGCATGGTTTTCGTGGGGGAAGGTATTCGGTAGATAATATCATTTATATAAATTAAAAACAATACTGGGCCTATTATGGTTCCTTGCGGTATACCCGACATAATAGGAATAGGATCAGAATAATTGTTATTTATTTTTACAGAAGCTGTTCTGTTAGAGAGGAAATTTGAAATCCAGTTAAGAAGTTTTCCCTTAATGCCTATATTAGAGAGCTTGTAAATGAGGTATCGTATGGGAACACTATCAAAAGCTTTCTTAAAGTCTATAAAGATGCAGTCAATACCTTGATTATTTAGGATGGCTTTATACCATGCGTCGAAAGAGGATAAAAGCTGAGTGACCGTCGAACGTTTTTTTAAAAAGCCAAACTGTTGGTCACTAATAATTTTATTAGCCTCTAAATGTGCTAAAATATGTTGTAATATTAATCTCTCAAAGACTCTACATATTGATGATGTAATAGCAATTGGACGATAATTTGAAACATCTGAATTTGAGCCCTTTTTAAAAATGGGGGTGATGAACGATATTTTCCAAAGTTCTGGTAAAATGCCAGAATCTAAAGAATCCCTAAATATATCCGCTAGAAATGGCGCAATAGAATCTGTGCAATTTTTTAAAAGTTTATAACTAATTCCGTCTGCTGATACACCTTCTTTTGGAGGAAGAGACTTTAATATGTTAACAATATCTATAAGCGTGAAATCAATATCATCAAGTTGGGATGAATAATTTGACGGAGGTAAAATAGGATGGTTTTGAATTGGTACGTTTGAGAATGATGGAGCAAAAGCTCTGGCAAATAAATCACATTTGGCTTTATCCTCAAAAATATATAATCCATTATGCTCTAAATAAGGAATTGGAGAGTGACCTTTTGCAAATCTTTTCATAAATTTGTGAATTCCTTGAGAGCTTGAGACCAGTTTTTTAATTCTAATTGAGTTATATCTATTAATAATATGCTTAACAGTTTTACAAAATCTTAAATATTGAGATGGATGTATCTTATTATTTTTAAGATCCTTGAATATTTTATTTTTAGTGGCAAGAAGACGTTTAATGTGTTTAGGATAAATTGTTACGTTAGGCTTAATAGTGAGTGATCGTATAGGAATATAGATGTTACTTAACTCTTTAATAAAGTGTATAAAGAAACTATATTTGTCTGATACAAAGAATATATCATATAGATTATTGAATTCCTTAGCAATGTGCGCATTTAGAAGTTTAATATTTTTGTAATCTCTAAAGGTTTTTATAGAGGGTGTGGGACGTTGTATGTTTAGCAAAAATTTAGTAGAAAAATGATCCGAAGTAGAAAGTCCAGTAGATGAAGAGGGAGATGTAATACAACTAGAATTGTTAGTTAACAAAAGATCTAAGATAGAACCCTTATAATGGGTTGGGTCTCGAATAAGATTTGAATAATGGAAATTTAATGTAAATTCTAAAAATTCTTTTCCAATACTATTATTAGCTGTAAGATCCCTCCAGTTTATATAAGATTTATTGAAGTTAAAGTCTCCGATAATGACTACATTACCTTGAGAAAATTTTTGAAGAACTTTGATAAGAGACTGTGTAGACTGATTAGAAATGGAAGGTGGTCTATAAACTAAAACTAACCTAATATAATATTTAAAACGAGTGGTAGAGACGTCAATGATTAGTGTATCTATGCCAGCAATTTTTTTACATTTGATTTGTCTGAATGATATTCCGTTTTTAATAAGCATAGCTACACCACCGCCTCTACTTTTATAAGATTGATTTCTATTCTCAGTAATTATTTGAAAGAGAGAAGCTGATTTAAGATACAGAAGAGGATTTTCGTTAGAATTTATCCATGTTTCAGTTAAGAATAAAATATCAGGGTTTTGTTGGACAATTTCAAGATCCAATTCGTGAATTTTATTTTTAATTGACTGGCAGTTATAGTATAAACAGGACAGAGAACTTTTTTGGTTTGTTTTAGTGCTGGTTATGTTTTGTGTTTTTTTAAGACTCTTTGGGGTTTGAGTGGATCGATAATTAAGTGCGTTCAGAAGTAAATTCGGTGAGTTATTTATTGGTTTTTTGATAAAGTTTTTTTAAAAATATGTACTTCCGAACGCAATATAATTTGATTCGCATAAATTATAAAGTCGAAACCTGTATCATTCCTTTTAATTTTACACCTTTCAATCAAAGAAGCTCTTTCTACTAGTTCATCCTTTGTAAGACTTCTTCTCACAATAATGTTCTTAAATTTTCCACCAGCAAGTTTCTTCTTGTTTTTAATGGCTTCAGCTGCAGCAGCAGAACACGGCATAACAACTTTGATGGGTCGTGGTTTTTCATTAGGTGGCCGCTGTCTTCCCATTCTAAAAATAGAGGTGGGGAGACAGCGGTCAATTTCAAGTTCATTTAAAATTTCCAAAACGTTGTTTTTGTCTGATGAGGCCCTGTCGATCGGTCGTTTTTCAACACTTTCAGGAAGACCTGTTATCACTAAAAGGTGATTTTGTTGTTCCGTGGAGGGTGCAGTTTGTTCTGTTTTTTCACATATAAGCTCCGAAGCAATTTTTAATAATCCAGACAGTTGTTTAATAATTAATTGCTGTTGTTCAAGTAGAGATTTAGCAAATTCAGGAATATTTGGGTCAGATGGAATAGCAACAAGATTTTCAAGATTCAAAGATGAAATAGAATTAAGTAATTGTTGTTTTTTAGTCAGAGGTGAATTTGTGGAAGAGTCAGAATTTCCTCCAATAGAATATTGACGTTTGCTTGTCATGGTAAGAAATGACAAAAAAAATAATATTACCCAGAGTCAAAAATTAGAAATGCCTCAAACTTGTCACCAAAAATTGACAAAAACTAAAATTATTTTGTTAAATATAATTGACATTTTTTGGGGCTCAGTTTCTCCTCTTTTTATTAACCACAAATGTGGTTTTTCCTTCTTTTCATCATTACTTGAATTTATTAAATAGGGTAAGTTTCTATTGGGAAGAGTTGTGTTATCAAATAAGCCAAAAAAACTTGGCTTGTCTCATATATTTAACTAAATACCAAAGATAATTAAACAAAATTCCTCAAAGTAATCCGCATACAGTGCGGTCATTCCCCTTTTTTCTTCTTTTTTTAACCCTTCAAAGTCCTGTAACATCGCCCTAGGTAACAAAAGCCTCCTCTTCCCCATCCCAACGGCGGCTTCGATTTTGTATGGTAAACCTCCTATCCTTGATAAACGCCCCGTGGAAGAGATAATGCCTGTGGCAGCAATGTCTTAAAATTCAGAATTAGGTATTCCCCTCCCCCAAAAAAGCAAAATAGTTATTTAAGTACTAATATAATTAAATTTGTTTTTAGATATTTTCCCCGAAAATATGTTCAAAAATCACAAAAATAAAAATAATTTAAAAATAAATTAATTTATTCAAAATAAGGCTCAATATCGCAATACAACTAGGTCACAAAAATTCCACTTGTATCCATGCAATTAAAGGAAGCGTGGTGATGGTGTGCCTATGGCCGAGGCAAATATTGAAGATGATGGGGGAAACGAATATGGTGAGGCAAATGAGGAAAACGGAGATGCTGAGGGGAATGTTAATGATGAAGCACCGGCCGAGGCTGATCGGAATGGAGATGTTGAGCTTGATTCAATGCCGGAATTCGAAAATTCAGAACATTATAAATGAATTTATGAAATTGTTTTAAAAGAATTGAGTAAAATACTTTTATTTTGATGTTAGCCCCCCCCCCCAACCGACCCCCTGGATACGCCCTTGATGCTTCCGCGTAAAAAATCGAGCATAAATTATCAAAATAAAAGTATTTTACTCAATTCTTTTAAAACAATTTCATAAATTCATTTATAATGTTCTGAATTTTCGAATTCCGGCATTGAATCAAGCTCAACATCTCCATTCCGATCAGCCTCGGCCGGTGCTTCATCATTAACATTCCCCTCAGCATCTCCGTTTTCCTCATTTGCCTCACCATATTCGTTTCCCCCATCATCTTCAATATTTGCCTCGGCCATAGGCACACCATCACCACGCTTCCTTTAATTGCATGGATACAAGTGGAATTTTTGTGACCTAGTTTTATTTTAGGAAGATGCAAACCGTGATGGAGAATCGGCTGGCATTCCTAGTTGTATTGCGATATTGAGCCTTATTTTGAATAAATTAATTTATTTTTAAATTATTTTTATTTTTGTGATTTTTGAACATATTTTCGGGGAAAATGTCTAAAAACAAATTTAATTATATTAGTACTTAAATAACTATTTTGCTTTTTTGGGGGAGGGGAATACCTAATTCTTAATTTTAAGACATTGCTGCCACAGGAATAATCTCTTCCACGGGTCGTTTGTCAAGGATAGGCGGATTACCATACAAAATCGAGGCCGCCGTCGGGATGGGAAAAAGGAGGCTTTTGTTACCTAGGGCGATGTTACAGGACTTTGAAGGGTTAAAAAAAGAAGAAAAAAGGGGAATGACCGCACTGTATGCGGATTACTTTGAGGAATTTTGTTTAATTATCTTTGGTATTTAGTTAAATATATGAGACAAGCCAAGTTTTTTTGGCTTACTTGATAACACAACTCTTCCCAATAGAAACTTACCCTATTTAATAAATTCAAGTAATGATGAAAAGAAGGAAAAACCACATTTGTGGTTAACGGGAAGAGGAGAAACTGAGCCCCCGAAAAAAGCCAATTATATTTAATACACAAAAATACCCTGCAAAAAATACCAACACTTTCTTCAGGAGCGAGTCAGATATTTCTTAACATAATCGGAATAAAACCAGAAAATGTGGAAACGAAAAAAATCAAAAAATAAATCAGAAACTTTTTTTATCAAAATTTATAACCTCAATCGTCGTCTCTTTCTTTTACAAATTCCACCTCCTCCATGCAACTTGCTGTGTAATCCCAAACTCCAAATTTCTCCAAGTCTTTTAAACCAACGAAGTTTATAACTACAACGAGAATATCTGCATTTAAAGTACCAAATCAACTCGTCATGAGCTCGGTATTTTACAGCAAAATGCTGTGTCAAATTTTCTTGCAATTTTTCTTCGTCATAAACACCCTAAAAACAACAAAAATATTTTTTTAAAAATATTTTTTAAAAAAACCTCAGCCACTAATTTCCATCCAGAAAGTTCCATTTCATGTGACAAACGTCCATCTTCTCCATCTTTTTTAGGACTTGGTGTCTTTCCTTTAAGTAATTGTTCAGGAGTTTTGGTGACTTGATGAGAATGTTCAAACCTATAAATTCTGGTGAATTTTTCAAAAATGCATTATAATCCTACTTAAATCAGAATTGATAAAATTTGGATTTTTGATACGAATTGAAATGCCCCTCTGAAAGTTCAGGAAAAACAAAACAATGATAGAATGTTTGGACATTGACTGAAGTGCTTTCAAAGGCCGTAACAGAATTTGCACCCATCTGTACGACTAGGAAGAATGACACTCAACGACCTAAATCTTATTTTAATCTGTAATTGTCTTTCTTCGTAATCGGTCAGGACATAAAGCTCTGGTCAGGAAATACGAAGCCTCTTTTACTTGGTGGGTTTACAAACTAATCTCAAATAAATTCAATTATAACCCCCAAGTTTTTATTAAAATTCAAAACCTTTGGTAAATCAATCCTTTATTTTTAACCAGCAGCATTTGATAAGGACATTTCAGGTCAAAACGTTGAGAACAAAATAAGACAGCCCATCGCTTTGTCTCTGTACACATTTTGAGCCCCAATAGAGGATAATGGCGTTCAACAAAAGCTCCAAGTCCCAAATAATTCCATTTATTTCCTAGACGGTCAATAAAAGGCTAAAAAAATTTTCAATTAATTGGGTTACCGTAGAATTAAAAAAATCAACTGCAGGGATTCGAACCTACGACCCCCTTACCACCAAAACTTAATAACATCCAACTTAACCAAGGCGTCCATAATTAAGAAATTACTAGTAGGGTTGGGGGCCAGATCCGGCCCGGTCCGAAAGTCGAGTGGGGCCTTGAATTTTGGCCCGAAAAAGACTCGGTCGGGCCGGCCCGAAAAAAATGCTCGAACGTCGGCCCGACTCGAAAACCCTAACCCTATTTACTAGTCAAAAAATAAACCTGTCCATCAGTTAAATTTTGATTTTCATCGTTTCCACTTAATGATCCAGTTTCATTATTATCCTTTTCCTGCTCTGCACTTTCAATGTTAACGACATCAATAATATCATCGACTTCCATTAGAAAATTTTTTATTTGCCTTTTCAATCCTTACCCTTTTCTAACTAAAAAAATGTTAAAAATATAAGGGAGCTAGAAATAACGGGACAGGACAAGCCCTAGTGGGCGCGGGTCAAGTAAGCGCACAGCATACTAGCGCATGCAAAAGAGAACGTACCGGAATTGAAATTTTGGTTATTTTTGGCCATTTTAGTTGGAGAATGAGACGCCTTTAATTTTAAACAAAATTTTCCCTCAAAAGTGACATAATGCCAAAAAAATTTTTAAAGACATTTTGTCCACAAAATAGAAAAAAAGATAACGTGGTGAGAGAAAAAGAGTAAAATTTTTGAGGAATTTCTTGAAAATTTATTTTTTTCTGAAATTTTTTTTCATTTTCAGCTTTTTTAGTAATTTAATTAAATTTTTATAAAAATTTTCAAAAAAAAATGGTCAAAATAACCAAAACTACAAAAGCAGGCAAACAACAACAACAACAGCATGTTATAAACAAAAATCTTCAAAAAGACAAACTCTCCCCTGAAAAAATTATTCAAAAACAACGACTTTTGCAGTTGAGTTTTGGAAAATTGAATGCTGAATTGGCCAAAAAAGATTCCGAGTTGCTTAATACTTATGGAACAAAGAAAAATATTTTTATGGATATACTCAAAAGTAAGTGTGATTTAATTGTTGAGAGGGACTGTGGGAATTTTGAGAAAATTGAGGACCTGAGAAGGGGAAAGTTTTGAGTGTATAACACACTTTCCCTTGAAGCACTTGAACTAGATATTTTTGGTGTCGTTTTTATCCCATTCCAAAAAGTGCTGGGAGAGTGACATGGGAGAGGATGTGTTTCTCGTTTCATGGGGAATTGTGAAATGCGAAATCTAAAGTAAGAAGACACAGAATCGAGCCCATGGTCAAGGACGTAACCAGGAAGTCGATTTCAGAGGGTGGGGGCTAGAAAAAGCCCCCCCTTGCTACGCTCTTGCCAGGAATGAGTTCCAGGGTTTATTTCTCCGAATCCAGTCCCGGGACAGGGTTACTCTAGACCTTGGACTTTTTTCATTCCGAACCTAACCCGATTTCTTCTATTTTTTCTCGGCACGTTCCATCCCTGCTCGAGTCCCTTTTCGTTATCTAGGAGTAAACAATTTTCATTTAATTTTTTCTTTTTTTAGTTCCTCCAGTTATTGATTTGGGGACTGTTGACGATAATAATAGCAACAAAAACGGAGCTAACAATGTTATTTTACCACCACTACCAACCAAATTACAAATAGAAACAAAACAAGAACTTTTGAAAGAGTCATTGTTAAGTCGACAAGGGCACGGAGTTGTTTTGTTAAATTCTCCAAGTAATACAGAGGAAGAAGAAGAGGGGGATATTACTTTAATTGAAGAGAATACTCCAAATAATAATAAAAAATTGAAACAAAAAATAACGAAAGGAGGAAAAGTTGAGAAAAAGAAGAAAATAATGCCAACTTCAGTCAAATCTTCAACTTCAAATCTTCAGTCTTCCCCAATTATTTCTACATCGGTTAACTTTTCGGTTTCGCAAGGAACAATTGCAAACACTTCAATTTTTTCTGATATTGATTTGCGTGAAGAAACTGGTATTGTAAAATTGAACAAAAAGGTTTTCTTATTTTAAAAATCCGCAAAAATTTGACCGCAAAAATACTGAAAAAAATTTTTGTGGTCATGTAAGTTTTAGTTCCTTTGGTGTTGGGAAAATTTTTTGGTTTCTGTTATTCATAGGGTGTGGGTTCGAATCTCATATTTTGAAAATAATTTTTATTTTGAACTAAATTTTTTCTGGATTGATTTTGGGGAGGGGGGGGGTGTTGTTGAATTAATATTTTTTAATTTTAAAAGTGAACTTATAGTTAAATATTTTTTCTAAAGATTTTATCTCGTCAATCAAAACAGAAAACAGTTGCACAAATAAAAGAACAATTGTGTCATAGTTGTGTTACCAACATTGAAAACGCGTCAGTTGAGCGTGTTCAAAGTGATTTGGATTTGAGACAAAAGGTTTTTTTGAAAAAATTTTTTTTGATTTTTTGAAATTTATTTTTTAAAGTTCCCGCAAGTGTCTCTTCCATCAACTAGCAAAAATTCTGAAAATAGGCGTTTGAGTTATACAAGGGAAGAAATTTTGAATATTCGCCCTCCAAAACAACAAAAACAAGAAAATTCTGGCGAGGAGTTATCACTTGATCATAAAACTTTTGCAAGTCGAATACGTTTTGAACATTGTTCTACACAAATTGATTTGTCTAAGAATTATAAATTGGTTGGGCTTCGATATTTTCAACAAATTTTGGTTATTTTTTTTGTTAATATTTTTATTTTGGGGTATTTTTGGGGTAATATTCTTTTATATTAAAATCGGTTTTTAAAAATAATGTTCTATGGTTGCAGTGTTCGAATGGTTAGGGTGTTGGGTTTTAGGGGGGAACGGGGTGGGTTCGAGCATTTTTGGGGTAATTTATTTTATAATGGTAGTTTTTTGACGTATTTTTCATTTTTAATGTTTTCTATTTATTTTTGGCTTTATTTTAAATTTTTTCTTTTATTAAGAATTTTTTAGGGTAAAGAAATTGTTCCAAACACAAATAAATTCCTTCGAATACCATTGTCTGTTGTGTCATTTAACGTTTTATGTCAACATTATGCGAATACAATGAATCATTTATATCAACATTTAAGGGGTGCTAAAAGTGCTCATAAACTTTGGAATTCAAGAAAGGTTTTTTTAAAAAGAATTTTTGAGAATTTTTGAAGACTTTTTCCAATTTTAAAGCAAAAACTTGAGGTAGAATTTGATCGTATTGATGCAGATATTTTTTGTTTACAAGAAGTTCAAGACGTTCATTATGAAGAATTTTATCTTCCTTATTTTACAAGCAGTTTTGTTTTGTAAAGATTTTTTTGGTACTCTTGTGTTATCTCCCCCCATTTTATTTTTCTTCTCCTTTCCTTTTCCTTTCTCCATAAAAAGCACACATGAATCTGATTAACATACTTTTAAAGAATTATGGCGATAGGTACCGAGCTCTGGTTTTAAGGACCAGTGCCCATTATTGTGCTAGTGTATGGTGACTTTGGATGAATATGGCCCTCTATTCCCTTAAAATATTTTGGTAATATAGTGAACGTATTTTAAATAGAAGTACTGATACCTGGTATAAACACCAATGTTGGGATTGGTTCTCTAATTTCAAAATATGGTATGTAACTCACGACAGATTCAATTTGACCCATGTGTATTTTTTTGTGAAATAAAAATGAAAGGGGAAGTAAAATAAAATGGGGGGAGATAACACAAGAGTACCATTTTTTTTAATTTTCTTCAAATTAAGGAGGATTCCAAGGTCTTTTTACTCGTAAAACGGGTGGTTTACAAACCCCGGATGGATGTGCTATTTTTTGGCGTCAATCAAAAATTACTTTACTTTATATAAACCAAGTTTCTTTCAATTTATTTATCCCTCCTACTATGAATAGTCCAAATATTGGACAAGTGGCTATTTTTGGATTAAATGATTGTTTATACAATTCTTCAGCATTTTGTATTTCAAATACTCATATATTTTTTCAAATGAAGAAGGGAGCTATAAAATTGGCACAAATGGCATATTTATTGGGACATATGAAAAAGGTTAGATTTTTTGCTATTTTTCTGGATGGCGTGGGGAGGGGGATTGCTCTGGTTTGGGCTAGGATGTCACGTGTCATTTGAACCCCTATACCTGTGAGACAAACTTTTTTCGACCCGAAAGGATTAGTCAGTATATTTTTATCCACTTTTGGTCAGCTTCAGTTTTTTCTCTATGACATTCCTTGTTTGGACATTTTTTGGATGGCTGGGGGGGTGGGTGTTAGCGCTTGTTAGTTCCATGGTAATGTATAAGGTCCAAAATTGGATTATTTGATTCTTCTGGTTTAATGTTTATTCTAAATATCTGTTTGCCCCCTTTAAATTCCTTTGTTTTCTTATTTTTCATTGATTTTTAGGCAGAAACTGAATTTGTGGCTTCAATGAAATTACAAAAAGACCCCATAAGAAAATATAATTTTGTTGGGCATATACTTTGTGGTGATTTTAATATTGAACCTACATCTCCATTACATCGGTTTATTTAAAATTTTTAAAATTAAAGAGAGTTTTTAAGTTTTTTGATGGAACAAAAAGCTGAATTGCGAGCAATGTTTAGTACCACTATGGCGTTGAGACCGACTTCTAATTCGATTCCTATGACTCCGCCATCAGGTACCAGTATACCTCTTGCATTGATGAAAATGACCAAAAATTGTGAACTTGGTATATATTTTATTTTTTGATTAACAGATAGAGAAAGTTGAGCGGGTCTGTTGTGATTTTTAACAGAATCTTGCGGACATCTTCAATTCACGACTAAGGGTCAGCTAGTTAAGTTTTTAGCCAGAAAAATACGGGATACCTGCATCCAGTGTCTAAACTGTAATTTTCTGTTGTATCAGGGCCTTCCGGGAACATTCTCTACATTTTCAACGCAAAATTGTGTTTCCCAATCTGGAAGATTTTAATAGATTTATAAAAAAAATAATAAGACCCTTTATTTTTTTAAACTAACAAATAGGTGTTTTTGGGGGTTTTAGGATAGAGGAAGGATTTTATATTTTATTATACTTCTCTCTGAGGCTATTATGTCTCTCTGACAATGAGCCTTGAGATAAGACCTTTGTGATTCTGTTTTAAGAATTTTATATATAATTTTTGGTGGACTTCTCTCTTTTTAAATCACTCATTTTTTTAGTTGATTCAAAAGATCTTGTCGATTCTCAATTATTTATTGTTAAACTAAATGCTACTGACTTTCTATCTCACGACTTTTCGTTTGCTTCAGTCTATGAACATTTTAATGCTGTTGGAGAGGTTTTTTTTGAATTTAAAATAATAATTTTAAAAAATTATTTTTTAGCCAGAAATCTCCAGTTATCATATGGAAGAATCTACCCCAGATTTCATTTTGTATACAATTCCAAAGAATACTCAAAAATTCGAAACTTCGCAAAATGTTTGTTTTTTTAAATTTTATTATAATTTATATGGTGTTTTGGGAGGGTTGTTAGGATAGGAAGATTTATGAGTTTCTCTCTGATGTGAGCCTATTATATGTAGTTTACTGACCCGGATAGTTTCTCTGACCCTTTATTGACCCCGACTTTGAAGTCCTATAACCTTTCGATTTGTGGGTCAGGGCCAAAAAAGCCAATAATTAGCAATGTGTTATCGACCTTGCTCTACACGATGGTGCAAAAAACGCGAAATTTTTGGCTACAGTTCAAAGTGTTCTCTTGTGAGTTTAGAAAAAGACCTGGAAGGTTAAAAAATTTCTGTTTTTTGTATATGCCTTGGATTCACAAAACTCCTTTGGGTCTTTGGGAATTTAAGGCATAGAGACATCTCTTGGGAGCGTCCGCTGTGTTAGTTTTTTGTCTATTTTATTTAAAAACTAATAAAAAAATTCTAAATAATTTTTAAAAATATTTTGAGGCTTCTACCAGCGCTGATTCTGCTCAACAACAACAAAAACAACTTGCAATCGAAGGATTTATTCAATTGAGAAAACGCCTTTCACTTCCAACTTTAAATGAATTGGAAAAAGCTTGTGGAAGACTTCCAAATGAACAATACGGTTCTGATCATCTTTTATTAAGTGCAGAATTTGATATTCTTTGTCCTATAATTAAGCCTTCTTGACTTTCTTATAAAAAATATTGTTAATTTCATAGTTGTTAGAATAAATACAAGTATAGTTTTTTTTTTAAAATTCATGCAATTTTGTAATAAAATATTTAATTTGTTGAATATTTTTTTTTGAAATCGATCCACGGATTTTCCGAATTTTATTTTTTTTTGTTTTCCCGCATGACAAGATGGCATATTTTCCCTTTCTTACCTAAATGAAAAATTGTAGTCATGGGGCATTTTTAGGATTGTCGAAAGTTTTCGGGGTTGTGAAGAATTTCCCCATATTGAAATTTACAAAAAGAATATTTCTAGTGGGAGTTCTTTTTTTGAAAGGTGGCTTGGATTTGTTCTTTTTTTCGGATTTTTAGACTGCACATTGCTAACAAATTTTATATGTTAGGGTTAAATTTTGAATAGGTAAAAAATGATTTTGTTGGGCTGTTTGGTCTGTTATTTTTTGACAATTTTATAATTTTTCTTGTAAAATTTTAATAATATTTTTTTAAAGATCAACTTATTATTTATTCAATTGCTTTATTAATTCTATTGAAATGGCCATAGAACCAGATATTTTATCAAAATTGCCTTTTTGGAAGAAATTGAGAAGACAAATATGTTTGTTATTTTTTAATTATTAAAGGTTGATTTTTTTCATTTTAGTGTTAAAAGTAGTCCACGACAATTTTTTTGAGTATGATGAGTGTTTTGTGCCTACTAATATTGTCCATTCTGCTGTAAGTTAAATAAGGTTATTTTTGTTATTTTTTTTATTTTTTAGCAAAAGAAGAATATTGCTGATATTCGTGAAGATGATCGCGAAACTGTCCTTTTTGACCATTTTTTGATCAACTGCAGACGAGTATTTATTTTTTAAATTTTATTTTGTGGTTTTTGGGAAGGATTTAACCTTAAATTGTTATTGGGTTTATTGTTTAGTAATTGGTTTTGTCCAACTCGACCTTCATTGATCGGGAAGTTTTTCCCAAGATCTTCCTTGTTAAGACCCGAAAGGGTAATTCCAAGGCTTGTCCCCCTTTTTTTTCTTTTTTTTCCTTCCTTAAGAATGACAAAAAAGGGGGGACCAGCCTTGGAATTACCCCCGAACGTTTATTTTCTCGTTGCTTTTGTAGTTTGATACCCAGCCAGAATTTTTGGGGATAGTACTTTTTTAAATATCGAGCTTGATTTTCATCTTGATCGTGATTTTTGTTGGATGTCAAGTCTCAAAATTAATGCGTTTTTCAGAGTTCCTTAATTTTCCTTGTCGTAAGGTCAAAAACTTTATCAAGGTCCTCACTTAGTTTTAAAACCCACTAGGTCTTGGTTTTCTAAAAATCTCTATTTCTATACTTACTCTGTCAAATCAAAAGATTCTGAAAATTTTTTTCGAAACCTTTAACTATTATTTTTTTGGGTTTAAAACAAAATTTTTAAGGGAATGAATACGCCATTTATTCAATGTGTTCAAGCAGAAAACAAAATTATTTGGTTTTGGTCTGATGATTATTTCAAAAAACAAAATGCCAATTTGTGTCGATGGTTGGATGATTGTTTTAGAATGGCTACAACACTATTTGAATTACAATTGATTACTACACGTAAATTATTTTTTTTTGAACTTTTTTTATTTTACTCACATGCTCTTTCTTGGTTTAGAATATTTTTTCGGACTTTCTCCTTTCATACTTATTGAAAAATATCAATGCAGTCAATATATATTCGCTGGTTTAGTTGGTAAATCCCTGGGTTTATTGTTGAAGTGTTCATGGTTCGATCCCTTTCGGGTCCAGAATTTTTTTATTTTGTCTCAATTTAATTTTCCCTTCAAAAAATAAATATTTGTAACATCTTAAATTTTTTAAATTATTTTTTAAACATTTTAAGGTCTTCGAAATGACAAAACTCGAGGTTACATGATCAACGTATTCTGCTCCTTTTGCATTCGTTTTCTTCGCAAAAATGTTTTTGACCCATTGGATGAATTATACAAAATGGAAGGAAAGAATTTGCTTACATTACAAAAATGTTGTATGGATTTACATGCAAAATTTTTGAAGCCTCTCTATAGGATTGCAAATCAAATTGAAAAGGTTTTATTTTTTAAAGATTTTATTTGACTTCACAAGCCTTTCTTTATTAAATTTCTTATTTTCGTTATTCGAACTGTTTTAGTTTGGGTTGATCAAATAGAGTATTATGGGGAGAGGGTTTGATTGATTGAGCAATGCAGTTGTTGGAAGGAGTGTGGAGGTGTTTGATTGACTGATAATTGGTTGATCAGCTGCTGGAAGGAGAATGTGTCACGAATCAGTGATGTCACCCTATTCACAAATCCGGACTTTTTTCGACTCGAAACCCTACCATTCTTTTTTCTCTCGAAATTCTTTAACTAACCCGACCCGAAACTCGATCCTACTATTTTCTCAACCTGTGAGACATTTCTGGTTCGAATCCTGTTTGTAGACATTTAATTTTCAATTTATTCCAAATCATTTTTCTTTCAAAATATTTTATATTTAATTTAACATTTGCTATTATTTTTACTAATTTAATTTTTTTTCTAGGAGGACATAATTGGCGGAGAATTTATCAACTTTTTATTTGATCAAAAATCCCTACACGAAAATCGTTATTTAACTTCCATTTTGGATGATATAATTTCTTTGTCAATTGAAAGATATTACCAAATAATTGTTGAATGGGTATCTTCATGTACTTTAGCTTTAGATGTTGGACATGAATTTTTTATTTGGGATTTGAGGAAACAAAATGTTGTTGATCGGTCTAATTTTGATGTGACGGGGAAGTTGGATTGGTCTGAGTAAGTTTTTTTCTTGAATTTTTTTTAATTCTTAGAAAATTTAAAAAATGAATTTTTGGCATTTAAAAACGATTTTTTATCAAAAAATTAATTTATTCCAACAAAATTATAATTTGAAAATTATCGTCAACGAAGCGGGTCTGAACCCTCACCTATTTTTTTTTGTAATCATCCAACGACTTTAACAAATTTTTCAAAAAATTTTTATTTTATGAGAATTAACCGTTTTAGTCAAAACGAGCTTTGTTTTAGTTAATTATTGAACTAAAAATGTTTGTCCACCAACCGGGTTCGAACCCTCGGCCTTTCTATAGGGTGAACTAAAAGCAAATCCACTTGACCAAAAAAATATTTTTTTGTTGGTATGGTTCGAATTCCAGTTACGAAAATTAATTTTTCTTTTTCTCAAAAATTTTTATTTTTTAAATAAAAATCTTTTTTTTTCAAAGTTTTGACAATTATTTTATTTTGATTCCACAATTAATTCCTGTTGATTTTTTACCCGTGAAGGATCAAATTTTTAAATTTGGAAAATATTTGTATACAATGAAACAACAAAATGCTGGTTTTCTTTTTTAAATTTTTTTTCTAAATAAATTTTAAAAATTTAGGTTTAACTCTTCTTTCATTTCATTATTCATTGGAAGCTTCAGTTTTTAAAAATCTTTCACTTGGTAAATTTTGTGATAAAATTAATGAATTATTTGAGAAATGCTCTACAAATACTCTTGAACATTTTAAACAAAAATATGATATTATTAATTTTGCAAAGTTTGTTTTTTTCTTTTTTTTTAATTTTTAAAATTATTTTTTAAAATATAATTGACTTTTTGGGAAGGGGGCTCTGTTTCTCCTTTTCTCATTAATCACAAATGTGTTTGTTTCTTTCATCATTGCTTGAATTTATTAAAAGACCCCCTCCTTTATATATCCAAATTGTGTTAGAGAGAAGAGGAAAACTGAGTTTCCAAGAAAGTCAGATCATTTTTTGATTTAATATAAAATTATTAACTAAAAATGTGTCCACATTTTAGCCTCCCAATTTTTAAAAAAAACTTTAAATTTATGGTGGTAGCAGAATAAAGAAAGTTTAATTTTAAATTAAAAAAATTTTTTTCAGAAAGCTTCCCAGCTTCTTTATTGGATTAAATACAAATTGGATATACGAATTGGCAGAATTATTTGAAAAAAATAATTTTACAAATATTGATATTGAAAAATTGACATCAAATAAATTAAATGGACTTCTTACACAAGCGTTTCGATATGCCCAACTTGATACGACTATGCATTATAAATATTTTGAGTTTGTGAAGTTTTTTTTTTGAAATTTTTATTAATTTTTGGTCAAGTATCATTTTGTCTTTTTTAAAATTTTTAAAAAAAATTTTTCGAGAAAAGAGGACGTAGCCAGGGGGGGGGGCTTCTGGGGCTAAAGATAATTGACTTTTTTGGGGGTTCCCCTGAAATCACCTCTGACGCTTTTGGAAATTCTTGAAATCACCCTAATGAGTCGTTGACGGCATTTTGGCATAGTCTAATAATTAAGATTATTTTTTTAGACTCAATATCTCTCCATTTACCAAAATCAAAAGTGAAGGAATTACACCCCAAAAAGGCACATTTCCAGCTTTGGAATTAAATATTGCCCAAAACAATCATGTACTTAAATTGGCTTTTCCGGCAAAAATATTGGAGCCTTATAGAAGAGTTTTCTTTCTTTTGTTTGTTATTAATCGAGCTAGATATTTGGTTCATATGTAAGTTTTTTTAAATAAAATTTTTTGGAAAGGCTTAAATTAGGCAAGGGCGTAGACGGAGGGTCGATTTAGGGGAACTAAAATAAGGTATGCACCAAAATTTTGCCTTTTACTTTGGCGTTTTGAACGCAAATTTTATTGTACACATAATTTGTCTTTACAGCATTGCAGGCGAAAATTTTTTGAAATTTGGAGACGTAAGCGAAAACATTTCATTTTTCCTATCATTTTTCTCACAATATTTTCCCCTTCTCCCGGGGGGGGGGGGAATATAGCCCCAGAAGCCTCTCTGGCTACGCCCTTGAAATCAGGCATTAGCTTAATTGAATCTTTCGCGGCTTTTTATAGGTCTATAGCTTTTTTAGAAAAAAAACAATTTTTTAATTTCATTTCAAAATCCAAATTTGGTGGAATGGGGTAATAGGGAAATATGATTTTTTCATGGCCCAAAACTGAAAATTCTATTACTAACAATAAACTTTTTTATTTTTTTGTAAACAAATTTTAAAATTTTAGGAAATTTTTTGGAAATTTTAGGAAATTCTATTTGCGTGAAAACTTCAACAATCCTTGGGCAGTACAAGAATGTGCCACAATTTACTTGTTTAATAGACTTATAAATGTTTACCAAGAATATATTTGTGGTATTGCTGCTAAAGAATACAACAATTTTGTTAAAAAATTAGAAAAGGTCTTTTTGTTTTTAATTTAGTGTTCTTCTAGTTTACTAGCAAAACTTATAATTTTGGAAAGAAAATAAAAGTTTTCTGAGGTCGTAAAGGTTGAAGACTAGGGTTGGGGACCGATCCGACCCGGTCCGAAATATCGAGTCGGGCATCGAATTTTGACCCGAAAAAATGACTCGAACGTCGACCCGATTTGAAAACCCCAACCCTATTGAAGATCATTTGGTGTGGCGCTGTTATTTACCTCAATCCCTTTCAATCATTTGTATTTTATCGATTCAGTTTATCTATTAATGTTCAAAACTATAACTACTTTTAAATTCTGTTTAATCTCTAACCTATTATTAGATAGGGCTTCTATATGATTTTCTAAACCTCGATTTGTGGAATATTACAACACTTTTAGAATTTTTACTTAATTTTTCTATCAATTTTTTAAGGTCAAAAATTTGGACGAATTGGTACAAGTTCAATTAGAATATATTCATATATTTATGGAAAATGCCAAATTAGACCAAGAATATTTACCAATTAGACAATTAATTGAAGGGATTGCTAATCAATTTTGTTTGTATGCTTGTAATGAATTGGTAAAATTTTGGAAGGATTTCTAAATTAAAAATTAATTTTTTTAGACCTTTCTTGAATTAAATAAATCTGTTAGTCCTTTTGTTGGAAAACTAAAACATTTTCTTTTAACAAATCGAAAAGTGGGCGAATTAAAAAATCTGTAAGTTTTTCTAAAGAAAAAATTTTTTCTTTTAAAGTAGGGCCTCATTATAAGACACTTATTTAGAAAAATATTGTAAAGCTTGTGTTTATTTATTTCCTAAGGCTATTCTCCAAGAATGGGTCCGTTCTTGGAGAAGATGCTGGTTTTCGATCTCCCTATCTTTCTAGCTAGGATTTATCACGATAGCTTAAAATAAGAGCTTTTGACTCGCCACTGGCTAAAAGGAGAAATGGCAAGACCATTCTAGTTTTTTATGTACATTTTGATTTTGAAACGGGGCGGGTGGGGGTGGGATGGTGTGGTTTAAAATTGATTAATCATGAGAGGATATCTAATCACCCTTCGATTTAACTTACCCTTCAATATAAGACACACGAATTTGTACTTTTAAAATTAAAAATTTTTTTCAGATTGTTTGGTAGCTCTTATTCAGAAGTTGGAGAAGCTGCTGGTTGTTATGAACCCCTATGGAAATTACTTCAGTATTCATATTAAGGACCAGTAAAATAAATGAAAAATTTTAAATTATTTAATTTAAATTATGATCTCTTTTTTATTTCGATTTTCTGACAATAAATCTAAGAAAAAAATTTAAGCAATTTTATGTTTGCTTGGCAATTTGGCTCATTTTTGGGAAAAAACGGGGGGGGGGGGAGATGCCGGTCAGAGGTGAGTCGGAATTCCGATTTCTGACGTTTTTTCCTTCCGATTTCCGAAAAAAATTTTGATTTCTGATTCCCGAGTTCCGACACCTCTGACTGTTCCGACTCACCTCTGATGCCGATTCGATCTCTGTGAAACGGGTTTAGGAGACATATACTATGTGGTTTTAACATGAATGAGGCATTTTGTCTATTTTGAAAGTACGGCAAGTTGTCGTTATCTCGTATGGTTCTCGTGCGGCATTTTCAACCATGACCCTAAGTGTGCATGTCTAATTAGCGCTCTGAAGTTTTGCCGTCGTTTTCTACCTATTCAACGACATTACACAAATTACTTTCCAGGAAAGCTGAAAATTTTTTTTTTATTCAATTTCCTCCTTTTACAACTAAAATAAATGAAAAAATTAAAAGTTTTTACAATTTTTCAAAATTAAAATAACTTAAAAAATTTTTTTTGTAAAAGAAAAATTTCAAAAATTTTTTAAAAAATTGTAAATTTTTATAACGTCTACTGGGGAAATATTAAAAATTTTAACAAAAAAATTTATCCAAATATAAATTCCAAATATAAATTATTTAGTGTTGGCAATATTTTAGTCTGTCCCTCCACATATATTTAATTAAATATCCAATTAATTTTTTATTTAAAAAATTTTTAAATAAAATTAAAAATCCACACCCCAAAAAATGAATTTTTTAAAGATTTTTCTAATTTTCCCAACCCTTTTGCTTCTTTTAAAATTAATTTTGGGTGCTGATAAAGATGTAGAATGGGGATATGAGGATCACAATGGCCCTCATACTTGGGAAGAAAAATGTAAGGAAGGAAGGAATCAATCACCTATTAATATCCAAACAAAAAGTCTCAAAATAAATTGTTTTGATAAACTTGAACTTGTAAATTACAATAATTCTGGAATTGTTGAAGTAAATAATAATGGGCATGGAGGTGAAAAAGATTTTTTTTAATTTTAAGAAAATAAAATTAGAGAAAAAATTTTATTAATAAAGTTTGAGGACAATTTGTTGAGAAAATATTGAAATAGAATTTCTGCAAAAAAGTTGTTATCACTAGGGATCGCCCAACCACAAATAAAAAATTTCGAAAATAAAATAAGTAGAGTTCATTTAAAAAATATTATCCAACAAGGAGTCAAACCTCTTACCCTTTCTAAGGTGAAACCGGCGACTAACCAATTTAACCATAAAATTTAAAATTAAAAAAAGCGCGGAAAAATAAAATTTAAAAATCTAATATAGAAAGACCTTTAAAGAACCCAATTTTTCACAGTTATCGTCAAAGGATTCGAACAGTGGGATCCAAAGAAGAGACCTTATATTACTCGTGGAGGGCTTAAAGGAAAATATTTTCTGTTACAATATCACTTTCATTGGGCAGTTGATCATTTGGAGGGGAGTGAACATTGTATAGACGACAAGTATTATCCTATTGAGCTTCATTTAGTTCATGTCAAAGAAGGATATACTTTAGCCGAAGATTTGGAAAAGCCTGATGGAATTGCTGTTGTTGGGTTTTTTATGAAAATTGGGAAAATTGGAAGGAAAATGGAAAATTTGGAAGAAGCAATGAAATTAGTAGTTAAACATGGTAATTAAACAGAAAGGGGAGATTTCTAAGAATACCAACACTAGGGTATCCGAAATAGAAAAAATATGGATATTCGGAAATTTTTGGAGAGATATCGGTTCCAGGTACCGAGGATTTCCCAGGATCCACCAATCCTAATCAAGACCTTACGTGAGGCTTTCAGGTTTGCTAATGGAGTGAATTCAAAATTTAAGCATAGGAAAATTTTTTGTTGGACATACTCTGAAAACCATAAAAATATATTTATACATATCTTTAAAAAACTCAGACACATCAACAACAATTTCCAACTTCACTATCGGTGCACTTCCAAAGACTTTGGACAATTTTTATCGTTACCAAGGGTCTTTAACTACTCCAAGTTGTAGTGAATCTGTAACTTGGACAATAAATGCAGATCCTTTAACTATTGATAAAGAACAGGTAAATTTGGGGTTGTTTTCAATTCATCGTCCCCGTCCGGCGATGGTTTATAGGCGTGATATTCCCGGACATCCCCATTCCCGGGAAAGAATATTCGGAATTCCTGGCATTCTAGAATTCACAATATTTTCACATGCGGTTTGGAGATGCTGCGAAAACTTACTCTCCGGATCTGAAACCCAAATTTGAATTGGGTAGGAACTCGATCCAGAAAACTCTCCCTAACGAATCGCAGACAAACTCTATAATAAATTATAGGATACATCCATAATAAGATACATTCAAAGGGATACCTTATATTAGAAATAAAAAGAACGATTCTTAGGGTGTAAGAAATTCTTCGGGTCAGTCCAGGTTTAGGGGTTGGGCGAGGCCAGTTGTGGATTAAGAGGGTTAAATTGGATCGAATTTCGGATCTAAAAGAAATTGTGGTTTTGGGTAACACTTTCTATCTTAGATCTGAATGTCTAAAAACTAATAATTTTAAAAATTCTTTAGCTCCAATTACTCCGTTCAATTTACGGCAAAGACGATCAAAACCCTTTAAAGATAAACAAGCGTCCAATACAACCAATAAATGACCGGGAGATTCAATTACGATCATCAATACTATGCAAAAAAATTAAAAATTGTGGGGACATAAACGAAAAGAAGGCTGGAAAATGAATAAAAATTAAAAATGGGGAATTAAATAAAATATTTTCAAAAAATAACAATAAGAAAATAAATTTATTTAAAATAAAAAAATACCACAACATTGACTGTTTTATTCCCAATTTTGAGGAAAAAATTGTCTTGTGCGTATACCTCAAGCTTTTTAACTATAAAAAATTTTTCGTCCCAATTTTCGAAAAAAATTATTATTTTATTATTTATTTAATATAGTCGCTAACACAACATGTCAATTTCTGTAGTTTTTTAAAAAAATTCCAACAACAACACCTTAAAGAATTTTAGTTTCCTTGTCCATCCACACATTTTAATGGATAGACAATTTTTTCCAAGTCATACAACTAATTTTCAATTTTTCTTTAAATAAAATTTTGTCTTCCTTACACAGAATATAAGCCTCTCGTTCAAAAAAACTCAAAAATTTATCAAAAATTTGTGGATAGTAAGCTTAGTCATATGACACAAACGCAATCTTTACCCTGTTTTACAACATAACAACATCATTTACACATCTCAGAATTTTTTATTTTATTAAAATTTTATTTGCCTTACACAAAAACTAAGCTTCTCCTTCAAAAAAATTTAAAAATGATCAAAAAATTGGTGGAAACTAACTCCACGAGGCAAACACTCCTTCCCTCTCTTTTACACACCTCAGACTATTTTATTCTATGTTTCCATAAAATTTTGTTTGCCTCCTTAAAAATAATTTTTTTCTTATAGAAAATTTTCTTCCTCATCCAGAATATAAAAATTAGTTCAAAAATGCTTCAACCACAGATTCACTTAAACACTTCCCACTCCAAATCATCCAAAAAGACCCCTTCCCAAAAATGTATTTACTCAATATTCTACTAATTTTATTCCCCATTCTCACAATTTTGGGAGAAGACTGGGGATATGAGAAGGTTTGTGTTGACGGTCCAAATACTTGGGGAGGGATTTGCAAAAATGGAAAGAACCAATCTCCTGTTGATATTGTTAGCATGACAGTTACTGTACCTTGTCTTCACTTTTGGATGGATAATTACAATAAGCACGGAGACGTTGAGGTTAAGAATACTGGACATGGAGGTAAGTATATGTATTTATGTATATAAAAATAAGAAATTATGAACAATTTGATCTAACTGGAATAAGAGGTCTAGTTAACAAGTGTTAGCTGGAATAAGAACTTCACTGAAACAGTAGTGGACTTAACACTTCAATCACTAATATATAGTATTTTTTAACAAGTTTAACCAGAGCTTACACGCTCGTACCAAAGTTGGTACTCGTACTTTGGTACAAAGTATCAGCACTAGAAAAAAGTACGAACAAAAGCTCTTATTTGTATTAATATAGGACGAGGCTAACAATAGACAGATACGAAGTGCGAAGCGCGGGGTTTTGCACAAGCGCCTCGCTTACTCTTCATAGGTTTACGTTGACCATTTTGATAATTCAATGATAAAGATCCTTATAGTGAAGTGGAATCATGCTGGGTCCATTCAAAACAACCTAGGCACATAAAATCATTATAATCCCTAAGGACAGCTATTGGGTTGGCCATCCAAGCTTAACCTTTACCACTGAGCCACACCGGTGTGCTCTTCCTTCGGGGCATACATTTAAGACTGACTAACTGGGAACTGATTTATTGGTGAAGCAATGAACAATATATAAACATAAGCATGTGAATGGGATATGACACAGGAAATAGCGATAAATAATAAAGATAGTGTAATGATTGGGAAAATGCAATAACACATAATGCTCGCCCAAAAGATCACCTTTGCTTAGGCAATTAACTTGCCTATTATTAACAATTCTGAGTTCCTTTAGTATTTATTAAAAGGGCACTAATGTCATGCCTACATTTAATTTTCAGATGGCTAAACCAGAAATCCTCCTTTTTAGTTGTCTTTCTAAAATAAGTCCCTACGTTTGACATAAAATAACTAGACTGAAATACGACTGGTGCATATACTAATTTATTTTTCTAAAACAGTTGAAATTAGCGGCTTTGAAAACTGGGGAGATAGACCTTACATTTTTTACACTGAAAAAAATAATGGTAAATATCTTAAAATATATCTTAAAATAGTACAAATATCTTAAGTAGTAAATAGTAGTGGCAATTATCTTCTTACACAAATCCAATTCCACTGGGCAACAAAAAGTTTAAATGGAAGCGAACATACATACAGTTAATGGAAAGCATTATGCTGCGGAGGTATTTTTATAAAATTAATCTCCTTATAAAATAGATAATGCTACGCTTATGCTACGCTTACATAAAAAACGCTTCGCGTTTTCCGCAGAAAATAGTATGGAAAAATGAGAGAGAAAAAACGCCGGCGTTTTTTCGTCAAATTGAGAGTGCTTACATAAGTTGCGTTTTCCGCCGGCGGAAAAACGCTCGCGTTTTTCCGCAGTTTGAGTGCTTACATAAGTTGCGTTTTCGTCTGTTTTTTTTCGCCGGCGGAAGAATTTTAATATCAAAACAGCTTGATATTTTTTTGCGGAAAATTTTTGATAAAATTCAAAAATTAATTTCTCGATCAATATTAGACCAATTTTAAAAATTTAAAAAGATTATTAAAAAGATTATTATTTTGTGCTTACATAAAACTAGCGTTTTCCGCAATGCGTTTTTCCGCGAAACGCTAGCGTTTTTTATGTAAGCGTAGCATAACAGAGGATTATGGAGGATATCATAGGATTTGTAGGGATATCGGAGGATTGAGAAAGGTGATATTGAAGGATTAAAGGGAATCTTCATGATATATTGGCTCAATGCTAATATTTCTGCCCTATTTTTAAGTTGCTGCGCCATATTTTAGTATTTTGGAAAGGGTCACCAATTAAGAGAAGCATCTGAGGATTTGGGTAGATTTTTGGTGGAAATTCTTTAAAATTTCAAATAAAATTTTAGGTCCAATTTGTACATAGAAGTGAAAGATATACGCAAGAAGAAGCTAAAAAAAAGCCTGATGGGTTTGCAGTTTTAGCCGTATTTTTAGAATTGGGAAGAGTTGGCAATTCAATGGCAAATTTGGAAATTCCCTTACAGAAAATAGTTAAATTTGGTAAAAGAAAAATATTAAATAAATTAAAGATTAAAAAATCTTTAGGCAGTAAAGTAAATATCAAAGGATTTAAAATTGACTTTATATTCCCAGAAGATGAACATATGTTGCTACACATTCACCGCTATAAGGGTTCTTTTACTACACCCGAATGTAATGAAGCTGTGAATTGGATTATTTTTCCTGAATCATACCAATTTACGCGTAGACAAGTAAAACTGAAAGACTTTCATAAAAAAATTTTCAGAAATTTTTTTCTTCAGCTCAATTTATTACGTGCCATTGAAGGTCCAGTCTCTGGGAAACCTCTAGTTTCGAATGTACGTCCAACACAACCACTGAATGGACGTAAAATATTAACAGGGAATCATGATCATTGCCCCCCATAGAGAGGAGAAAAATTTTTTCTTCAAAGTAAAGACAATTAAAGTAAAGACAATTAAAGTAAAGACAATTAAAGTAAAGACAATTTTTTCTTCAAAGTTTTTTTTTCAAAATAAAGACAATTATATTTCTACTATACATTTAACCTATCATTCTGCCAAAAGTTCAATTCCACTGCGATACCTGTCCTTTTTTGATTAAAAGAGCCCCGATATCCGTTCTCGACCTCCTCAAATTTCATGAAGCTCCGCCCACGAACGAAGTGTGCTATCAATCGGAAAATGTGGTAGTTATTGACACAAGATCAGGGCTGTACTGAATTTGGAAAAAGTTCAATTTATTCCAATTCCCGAATTTGGAAAATCTAAAAATGTGTAAAAACATTAATGTGGAAATAGGCACATTCTTGGTAAACACTCAGTTTAGTTTACGTTATTTTAGCATGGATTGGTCACTGGCTGGGAAGAAGTTATCTAAGAGATATATCCACTTTAATTACAACTCGTTTTTAGTGTACGATTTTTTCAGCTCCAAGAGTGTACACTATAAATGGATTTCAGAATCTATAAAACAGGGAGATTGCTTGAGAAGCTTCTATCAACCAGTGTTAAATGTTAAAAAACGTATCTTAAATTGAATTAGATATATTGGATAAGTAAATTTAAGTAAGTAAATAAATGAGATCAATGAAGTCGTTAACAACCTGTCAGTTTAAGTAAGTGTTTGAGCTATCTTTAAAGCTAAACAAGTGTCCAATACAACCAATAAATGGCCGTGGAATCCAATTCCATTCATCAAAACGTTGCATAAACAAACCACTAAAGAAAAAAATTTCAAAACCAGTCAAGATAAATTTAAAAATTTTTCATATTTTTTAAATATTTTGTTGTTTTTTTAAAGATATCGAAAGAAGTTTTAAGTATTTTTCGATTATATTTACCAGCTTTAACCAAAAAAGGGATTAAACAACTACATTACATTATAAACTTAATAATCTACCCTTCTAAATTTATTTTTTACTTTTCTCGCTAAAAGCCATTAACATTTAAAAAAGTTAAAAAAGCTAGAAAGTGAGGAGAAAAAAAGCTTGAAGATCTGCCAAAAAGCAAAGGCACATGGATTAATATTTTCCCTCTTCTTTTTACATAATCAGTCTCCCCCCCCCCCTTTTTTTTAAATTTTCCCCTTCCCTCTCAAAGCTTCATCATCCCTCAAAAAAATTTTTTATATTAACTTAAATTTTAATTTTCCCTTTAAAAAATTTATTTTTTTTTCGGTTTAACACAAACTAAGTACACTAAAAAATATATTTCTCTCAAATGTGGGGAAAAAAGTGGTTAGAGAAGAGCTAAGGAGATAAAATAAGAGGAAAAGAAGAAATTGCCTTAAATCCCAGAAAAAAAATAAAAATAAATAGGGGGTAACTACTAAACTACTAAAAAACTTTTCCCGTCAAAAAAGGCACTTTTCTTTTTCTTCTTGTGTGTGATTGACAAGAGTTTTTAAGAAAACATATACACAAATTAACTAATCTCTTTTCATTTATTTAAACTTGTGGTTTTCATTTTTTGTCTCGAAATTTGAAAAAGACTTGTCCAAACAAACCCTCAAAGAACGCCTCAACTTTTTTAAAATTAAAACTATTTGAAATAAATTTACCAGTGGGGAATTTGTGAAATATATTCAGAAATGGACATATCAACAACTAGAGATCGGCATGGGACGGAATCCCGCACGGAATTTTACGGGATCCCGTCCCGGAATCCCGGATTTTGCGAAGAAAACGGGATTACCGGCGTTTACGGGATTAATCCCGCGGGATCCCATTCCGTACAAAATGTTGAAAAAAATCCCGTTACGGGATCCCGGGAATGTGATTTTGCCGATCTCTGATAACAGCCAGAACTGTGCGTCGTTTTGGCCGATTTTGGTGTTTGGCGGTTTTTAAGAATTTGAAAAATTGGCGCTAGACGCGTCTACGCGAAGATTTTGGCGACCAGTTCTGATTACAACGACAAAAATGATTTAATCTTTCTTGAACACTGAAAACGTGCAACTAAAAATTCAATAGAGTAAATTATCCAAGAGCGGCCGTAGGACATGAATCATTATTAATGATTTTATTACCTATGGCCAATGGGTCCTTGATAATTTACTCTCTATTGAGGACTCATTATTGATAGCTACTGATTCATTTAATAGCTACCGAAAATGTGTCATTTTTTCTGGCAGCTACCTTCTCTTGCAACTTCCCGTGTTTTTCCAATCCAAAAAAATTCAAAATCAGTTTAAACAAATAAAAGCTTAAATTGCGTGCACTACAAATATAATCCCCCCTTTTTATTATAAAGCCAAAAAGAAAAAATAAAAACTGAATGAAGCTTCCAACAAAAAAATTTTTTTCTTTTTTACAACAAATTTCTATTTATAAAATAAAAATATAATTTTTTTAAAAATATTCTTTGTTACTTACTCCCCCTTAATCTCTCTCTCTCTCTTTTTTTTTGTTTTTAAAAAATGTGTTCAGTTAGTCAGTTATTTTTACATAGACTTTTAAAAAATAAATAAATATATTTATTGTGCAATATTTATTTTTATTAACTTTGACACATGTAGCTTTCTCCCCCCAAAAATTTTTTATTTCAACTTAAACCCCTTCTTCACTCCTTTCCTTTCTTTAAAAATTTTAAACAAAAAATTTCTATTTTCTTTTCTTATTAAATTAAAAATTAAATTTCAAAAAAGTTTATCCGCTTAATTAAATTAAAGAAAAAAATTTTTTTATTTAACAACTTAAACACAAAATTAATTAATTTTCAACACTACTTAAAAACCCCTAGTTTAAAACCCAATTTTCTCTAAAATAATGTATTTCCTCCCAACTTTTTATTTATTTATTTTTATTTTTGTGGATCTCAACTCAATTTTGGGAGATAATAATTTGGATGCTAATTTAATTGGGAATCTTCCATTTACACAAGAGGTAATTTAAAAAATATTTTTCTTCAAATTTTGGTATTACGTCTAGACTACAATTCCATTTATTTACTACCTCCCAGCAAAAATCACTCCCGACCAGGGGTGAGCGCATTGCGTTTTGTGTTGATTTTTGGCCTTGCGTTGCGTTTTTGGAAATTTCTCTTGCACTCACTTCTGGTCCCGATATTCTAGAGAGAAATGGCTACCGTTTTAGCGAGAGCTGATCCCCGGTATTACTTTCCTCTATTAAAAGCAGGGATTTTATGGGTTCCGAAAGCCGATCCGATAATTTTCGACAACCCTCTCAGAAATTCTACCAAAAAAAAATAAAAAGTTTTTCTTTACTCGTATATCGAAATTCCAGTGTTACCAAAAAAAATTGATTTTTAAAAAATAAAATAAAAATTATCAACATCACTTATCAATCAGAAGAAAAAAACAAAGGGAAAGAAAAAATTCAAAAAAAAAATAAATGGTTGGGGCAATGGGCAAAAAATAATTGCAATATATAATTGTCAAAATTTATGGAGAAATAATCCCCCCTTTCTCTTTAAATTCCTCAATAAAAATTTGTCAATAAAAATTAAAACAAAAAAATATTTTATTAGGGAAAATAATGAAAATAAACAATAAAAATATCTGCGAAAAAAGCAAAAATAACCCCCCCCCCCTCTGAACTGCAAATATTTTAAAGTAAAGATTACACAAAACCACTTAACCAACAAATACCACGTTCTAGAAAATAGAAGTTCTAAACTAGAGCTCAATCTAGGAGGGTTGTAGGAGAATCGACGCCTCGAAGAATCTCCATTCTCGATAACCGAGATTTTCTGTTTGAGATCTCCGTCTCCATTCGGTCCGCGTCCCTATTTTACACCAACAAAAATAAATATCCACATATTTTTAAGGAAAATCATCAAAAAACCACTTCTCACCACCACCACAATCATCATCATAATTCACAAAAAACTGGTTAGTGTACAAAAATTCTTCCCTTCCCTCTCAACAAAAAAATTCTTTTTTCTAGCTCATCATCACTCATCTTCAGATACCTCTCATTCTTGGGGATATGAGGATCACAATGGTCCACATACTTGGGGAAAGCATTGCAGACACGGAACGCGCCAGTCACCTATCGACATTCGAACATCTAATCTTGAATTTGCTTATATTAATCAACTACATTTTGTTAATTACGACCAGTCTGGGGCCGTTGAACTTAAAAATAATGGGCATGGAGGTAGACTAAATAATTACTAGTATATTCTCGAATAATTACCCCTTATTTTTTCTACACTAATTTATAAGTAGTGTATCACCCTAAATCCAAATCCACTTTAGATATGCTCAAAATATTTTCAAGTTCGGTTCTAGACAAAATAAAAAAGTTTATTTCGTTACGGTGCGAAACGTTCGACCATCTATGATCACCTCCATATTAATTACTCAAGAGTAAGATTGAAACAATAATCACCCTGTGTAATTATTTGAGCATATATGATATACTTCATTAATATTATTTTTACAAAAGTTGCCATCAGCGGTTTTGAAAAATGGGAGCCCAGACAGAGACCTTATATTTACGGTGGAGGGCTAACTGGCAAATATCTTCTACTCCAATTTCATTTCCACTGGACATCTGATCATTTATACGGAAGTGAGCATACAATAAATAATCTTCATTATCCTGTTGAAGTAATTAAATATTTGAAAATTGAGAGAGAAAAAAATATTTTAAAAGGTCCATTTAGTACATGTAAAAGAAGAATATAATACATTAACAGAAGCTTTGGAACAGCCAGATGGACTTGCAGTTGTCGGGATATTTATGTATATTGGGAATGAGGGAAGTTCAATGGCAAATTTAGAGACAGGGTTGAAAAGGGTGGTTGAACAAGGTCTGGGGAAGAAATGAGAGAAATTTAAAAAGGGAAAATATTTTCAGACTCGGCAACTCTAATCTTTAATTACACTGTTGGCGTGCATCTACCTCCAGTTTTGGAAAACTTTTATCGTTATCAGGGGTCGTTAACAACCCCAGGATGTGACGAATCGGTGATATGGACATTGATGGCTGAGCCTATACCTATTCTTGTACAACAGGTGGACATTAAACTTTTTAAATTTCTTGGAGACTTCGCAATAGTCAAAAACCTTCAACCTATTAAACAAACTTTGAACAAATTTTATAATAGTAAAATGCCAAAGAACCAAAAATTCAAGATTTCCCTTCAACCTCCCACCCACAACGCCAAAATCCCTTAGCAAAATTTTATTTTTTAAAGCTTGAAACTCTACGAGCCATTCATGGTCCAATCTTTGGAAAACGTCTCAGCGTCAACAACCGACCGCTTCAACCATTGAATGGGCGCAGAATCCAATTCCGTTCATCATCTTTAAACCGCCAGAAAATTTGCAGTAATGACACATTTGTGACGAAGCCAAGTGGGAATGGTAGTGGCTTTGTTTCTGTTTTGAATGGACTATTAACATTTATCTTCGCATTTTTTACTTTTCTCGCATTTTCAAATAATTATTATACGGTGATTTAAAACATAAAATACCTATGTAGATTTTAAATAATTAACAACAAAATGATAATCATTTTATTTTTTCTATTCATTAACACAATTAAATAATTAGAATTTTAAAGAACAGCAGAGAAATACATATATTATATTAAATATTTTTTGTTAGGAAATTTATGGTAAGGGAAAAAAGCAATAATCTTCGAAAATCCTTAGAGGAACAAGGATTTTTAACATACTAGATAAAATTTAATTTATTCTTGGCTTTTTTAATTAAATCTTCAATCTTGTTTTTTATTACTTCTAGTTCAATTATAGTAAATCTATTGCCTCTTCTAGCAGCAGCCTTAAATTTTTCTGGTAATCCACTAATAAAATCAAGTTTTCCATCCTCAAGGAATCCCCCTTGCACTCCATTTTTAAAATTAGAAAATTTTATTTAAATTAATTTTTTTAAACCCATTAAATCCAATACTTATATCAAAAAAATAATAATCAAACAAAATACATTATGTGAATAAAATTGGCACAATTTCAAAAAAATTTCTTTACATAAGAAAGATCTTTTTCTTTGCTTTTTCAGTTAAAGCTTCAATCTGGGACCTCATAACCTCTGGTACGATAATGTTAAATTTCTTTCCACGTCTAGCAGCTTTGAACTTTTCAGGTAGTCCACTTACGTAATCAAGTCTCCCATCCTTTAAAAGTTCTCCAAGTACAGCGTATCCTAAAGCGTGATTTTATTATTAAAAAATGAAAATAATTTTGTTTAGTTTTGAGTTTTTATAATAAAATGGACAATTAAAAGCCGTTGGAGGCCTCAAGTGAAAACTTGAGGCCGCGGCTGGAATTGGTAAAAGCCGTATTTTGCTACCAAAAGCAATGGAAACGGAGTTTAATAATTAAATGAAGAAGAAAAGTTTGGAATCGGAGAATTTTTCGAGAATTTTATTGAAGCTTTTGATTTGAAAAAAAGTAAAAGCAATGGAAAAAAGTAAAAATCAAATAAAAGCTTCACTAAAATTCTCGAAAAATTCTCCAAAGATTCCAAACTTTTCTTCATTTAAACTATTAAATTCCGTTTCCATTGCTTTTGGTAGCAAAATACGGCTTTTACCAATTCCAGCCGCGGCCTCAAGTTTTCACTTGAGGCCTCCAACGGCTTTTAATTGTCCATTTTATTATAAAAACTCAAAACTAAACAAAATTATTTTCATTTTTTAATAATAAAATCACGCTTTAGGATACGCTGTACTTGGAGAACTTTTAAAGGATGGGAGACTTGATTACGTAAGTGGACTACCTGAAAAGTTCAAAGCTGCTAGACGTGGAAAGAAATTTAACATTATCGTACCAGAGGTTATGAGGTCCCAGATTGAAGCTTTAACTGAAAAAGCAAAGAAAAAGATCTTTCTTATGTAAAGAAATTTTTTTGAAATTGTGCCAATTTTATTCACATAATGTATTTTGTTTGATTATTATTTTTTTGATATAAGTATTGGATTTAATGGGTTTAAAAAATTAATTTAAATAAAATTTTTTAATTTTAAAAATGGAGTGCAAGGGGGATTCCTTGAGGATGGAAAACTTGATTTTATTAGTGGATTACCAGAAAAATTTAAGGCTGCTGCTAGAAGAGGCAATAGATTTACTATAATTGAACCAGAAGTAATGAAAACAAGATTGAAGGTTTAATTAAAAAAGCCAAGAACAAATTAAACTTTATTTATGTTAACAAAAATATTTTTTGTTAAGGGAAAATGGTAAAGAGGAAAAGGTAAGGGAAAAGTCCTAATTTTTCCTTCCTATTTCCCCGACCATTTTTGAGCTTTATCTTTCCCTCTTTTTCCCCAATTCTTTCTAAAGCTTTTCTCATAATGATAACTTGAAAAACAGTTAGCTGTCCATACATTGGTCGGGGAACTAAGAAGAAAAGAAAATATTAAGTGAAGAAAAAATAAGGGAATACAACCTAAGTTAATATATACAAAAATTAATTATATAATTACATTTTAGATAAGGTATTTTTTAAACTATTATATTTACCCAATTTCGACATTTCTTCCCACATTCAGATTTCCAATTCACTCGGCGGATCCATTCCTTTGCGAAATCTCTGAAAGAAAAAATTTCTTCATTTAAATTTTGTTTTACACTTATTGTTAGAAAGCCCAGAAAACTTAAGCCGGGTTTAAAACCCATATTGTTTAGAACAATTTAACCGAAATTGCTAGGAAACCCCAAAAAATAAAAATAAAAAAACAAACCGTAAATGGGCCTCTAGAATCGTTAGAGTTAAAACAATAGTAGAGCATATAACCAGGAATAACAACAATTGAGCAAGCAGAAAGACCCCAGCCAAAAGCTTCAGCCCAGAAGGGATATTCCTCTCCACTTGGATAACGAAGAGGTTCATACATAAAAAGGAACAAGACAAAGAGAACCTAAAATTAGAAAAATTTTTTACAAGTTAAAATTTATAAAAACTGAATTTTAGAATTTAAATTGAAAAAAATTGACGAAAAATTAGAATCTCAAGATATTTTGGTTAAGTTGGAAAATTCTTGGTTCCAAATAAAAAGGTCGGGGGTTCGAACCCGGTTGGCGAAAAATATTTTTTTAGCAAAGAAAAAAAGCTTTCAGAACAAAAAATAATTAAAAAATCATAATTAGCATACCAAAGCACTAAGCGGAGCAGTAAATTTCCAGAGAAAAGTGAAGCAACCTGGAGGATAGAAACCAACCATCTCAAATAAAGCATCTCTAACTCTGTGCGTACCTAAATTCGAATTTTGTATCGTTTTAAAAAAATTTGTTCAAAATAATACCAAATCCCCAAGCAAGGCCAAAAACTTCAAAGAAAACAACAAAAAGAAGAGCCATACCAGAAGCACCATAACTATCTACCAAAGTAAGCCAATGGGCACCAGACTGAGTAACCATAGGAATTCCAATGATGAAAAAAGTAATGCAGGTTACCAAAAGAAAACCCTTGAAAATGCATTTTAAAATTAGAAAAAAACTTTTCTAAAAAACCTTTTTGTATTTTCGCAAAAGCAAAGGAAAAGTATCTTCCAATGCTGTGAATAACCCTTCAAGCATGCAAACCTAAAGATAAATAAAATTAAGAAAAATCAAAGAAAAAATTTAAGATACTTGACTGTCCAAACCAAGAATAGTAATCATCAAGAAGAAAAGAAATGCCCAAACTTGTTTGAATGGCAGTTTACTGGCAACTTCTGGGTATGCTTGGAAGGCAAGACCAACACCTTTAAAAAGTAAAAAATTTTTATTTTGGTTTAGTGGGATAATTTTTGTATTTAAGGTAAAGGGGTCGAAGGTTCGAACCCCATTGGGGGCAATAATTTTTAAAATTAAAAGAAAGCTTTCTAAACAAAAAAAAAAATAAAAAAACAAACCAGGCTTCACAATTTCCTTAATTTCTTTTCCAGTTATAAAAGACATATAGCCAAGGATAGAGAAAATGGCAAATCCAGCAAGAATTGAAGTTGTTCCATTAATGAAACAGACAAGGATTGCATCACTAAAATTAAAATAAAATTGAAAATACCTAAGAAAAGGAAGAGAAAAAATTACCGAAAGCAATTATGGTAGAATCTATTATGGGAGCCAAGAGCAATAAGCGTTCCAAAACCAACACCATAACTATAGAAAACTTGAGTGCCGGCATCTTTCCAAACTTTAAAAATTTTTTAAAAATTTGAAAAAATTTTTATTAAAAGCAAACCTGTAATTTCTTTGAGTTTGGTAATATTTGGCATCAAATAAAATTTAATGCCCTCCCCAGCACCAGGCAAAGTCAATCCTCGAACAAGCAATACAGCAATAAGAATATAAGGGAAGATTGCACAGAAATAGACAAACTTAAAAATAAGAAAATTGTAAAGGATTAAATATGAATAAAAATTGGTAATACGTAGAAAGGAAGGGGGAAACAGGGCAACCTGACATGAGCCTAGTTTACAGGCCTATTACATATCAGACTACTCACATCAGATCCAACACAGCCGCAATTAAACGTAAAAATAGCCCTGTAGATCAGAAAAGACCCTAGCGAAAAAAGAGAAGGGAAGAGGCATTAAAGAACTTGTAAAATTAGCCTTTAACCCGCTCTAAATTTTTAACTTAAAAATAAAAACCTTTCTCGCTTGAGTTATCCCCTTCCACAAAGCAAAATAAACAACAGCCCATGACAGGAAAGTCAATCCAAGCAATTCCCATTGAATACCTCCAAAATCAGAAATTGTTGATGTTTGCTGAAGGACACGATATCTAGTAAAAGAATTTTTTAGTTTTTAAATTAAAAATTTTCAAAAATTTTTGCGGACGAAGTTTGCGGACATTCTCAATAATTGCGGATTTTCGCAAAATTTTCAAAAAAATTAAAAAACAAACTCCCAATACTGCTCAACAGACGATTCAACAGTTTTATTGCTAATTAGCGAAGTATTTGTTGCTGTCATATTGTCTCCCAAATCAGGCATATTTGTTTCAACGCAAATATTCTTTTTGTTCCAATAATTGTCGCAAGTCTCCCCTTAAGGAAAAATTTATTTTTATTTTAAAAAATAATCTTTACACAATCGAACCTCACTAAAAGATACACCCATATTTAGACATCCCTCAATTTAAGAATTTTTTAAAATTGGGTTGCTCATTTATCCTTTTCTAGCGGTCCATCTTTGACTGGCCATAACTCGGCCCAAAGTCCTTTAGCAAAAAATCGGATATCGCTTTGCAATAGAAAGTCGGGGATTAAAGTCGGGTACCAAAAAATATATTAAATTCTCGGTGATAACAAACGGTGTTCCCATGTGAGTTGGCAAGGCGTCTAGACGACACCCCAATTTTAAAAATAAACCTCATCATAAAATAAAAATATTTTCAACCCCGAGGGTGTATCTCAAAATGAGGTCCTACTCTATAATAATTAAATTAAAAAAATAAAATTTACAAGGAAAAGTGCTGGAAAATGAGCTAATCATATAAAAAGCAGCCCAAGAGACAATAACACAAAAATAGGAGATGCCTAAAAAATCCGAAATTTTTTTTAAAATCCAAAAAATAAAGGCAACTTACACCAAAAAGACAAAATAATATTGCCAATTCCCACTCCTGGATAATACAAAAGAAAAATTTTAAAAGAGTTGAAAATTAAATAGATTTGGAGTATAAACTGTCAAAGGTCAACTTTTTTTAAAAAAATCTTTTGAGTCAAAAAAAATTTTCTGGGTCTGAAAAAATTTGCGGACAATATTGCTATGTATAATTGCGGATTTTTCCATCCAAAATAATCAACAAAAATTTTTTTGACCTAAAAACAGAGTTACCACAAACCTATTAAACATTCAAAAAATATTTTCTTTAGAATTATGAAGGAGAAAGCATCGGCAATGAAAGTTTGAATTTTTCAAGTTTTCAGGCCTTTCACTATTTTTGTGAAATTTCTCCAAATACCTAATTAGCTCATTTACGCCTCTTTTTAAATAAATAAAAAAAATAAAAAAGCCTACAAGGCAATGGTGACCAAAATGAGTTGCCCAAGTAGAAGGCAGCCCAAGCAATGATTGTACAGTAGTAAGAGGCCACTAAATAGTTTTTTGATTAAAAATGGCCAAATTTTTAAAAAACAAACTCATAAATGAAAGAACTACATTGCCGATGCCCACCCCTGTATATTTAAAAATTAGTAAAAAAAGCTCGGGTCAAATTCTTTCAGAAAGTTGTTTAAAAGTTTGAGAGATTGGTCTCCAATATTTTTTCAGAGTAATAGACACCAGGAATCCACATATCAATAATCCCTATTCCCAAATATAGGGAATTCCCGAAGTTTTTGGGTTGAATCTGGATTCCTAAAATTAGGAATTTATTTTTTTATACCAGCACGATCCCTGATAGAGAAATTGTGGATAAATGTCCGTCACACTCCGCTAAAGAATAATGTTTTCTAGACAATCTTTTGAACGTAAGGAATCTGAGGTGCTAAATAAAATCGAAATAAGAATAATTTTCGTTACCAACAAAGGGATTGGACGGCTTAAGAAAAAATCCAGGTCGGCTCTGGCTTTCGAAAATTTCTCGGATAACCCGTCCCTGTTACTAAAATTATTAAAAATCCAATCCTCAAACTTTTAAACAAAACTTCCCAAAAAAAGAATTAAACCAAAAAACATTTTTAAAATTATACCCTTGAACATTGGACACATCTTCCACATATCAATAGCCCCTAAAAATTAGAATTCAGTAAAATATCATAATTAGCTAAAAAAGAAAACCTCTTTGCAAAAACTGTCCTACAGCAACTTCCATAACAAAAATTGGAACCGCAGCAAAAGCGAAGAACAAAGCGTAAACAACCAGAAAAGATCCTCCACCATTTTTGTAGCACAAATAAGGGAAGCGCCAGACATTTCCTTGAAAATTAAAAAAAAAATAAAATTTAAAAAATTTGCGGACACTTTTTGCGGACAAATAAATTTTCGGTTGTAACTAATCAGGAACTAATCCAATCTAGGTAATTTTGGCATCATTTGAATCAGATTTTTGAGCTCTTTCAAACGAAGTCATCCACCTATTTTCCCTTTAAAAAAATCCACGCTTCCGACTAACTTTGAACCCCTATAACTTTTCGAAATAGGGATCATAGGGAAAAAAGCAGAAAACCAGAATAGGTTTTCGAACCTGCTCTACATGATGGTGCAAAAAATACAAAATTTCCACATACAGTTCGGAATGTTCCTTTGTAAGAGGGCCAAAAAGTTATTTAAAATTTTCTAAACCAACCTAATCCAACGGCATAGGCAACCATACTCATTAGAAAGTCGAATTGACCTAAAGACAAAAAATAGACGAAGATTACTTTTAAAGGAACCAACCAGCCCACTGTCCCCTGTGAACAGACTCTTCCCCCAAAATAGAAACTTTGTGCCCCGAACTAGCAGCAGAATCAAGCAAAGCTTCATCATCATAATCAATTTCGTCTTTCTGTTCTCCTAAAATTTGAAAGATTGGCTAAAATATTTTCTCAAATTAACCATTTTCTTTAACGCCTTCTTTCATTTTGCCATTTTCAGAGGATTGAAGCTTCTTTTGTTGTTTGGATTCTTTGCTGCTGGTTACCGATTCTTTACTTTTTGCTTTAGAAGACTGCTCTTGTGCCATTCCTGATTATATATTTTGAACTAAAATAGAATATAGTAGCATTAGAATCGAGGACTATATTAGAGTTAAATGAATTATCGAGACAAAGTGGTACTAGAGATAATGGAACTATTTGGGGGGGGGGGTAGGCGGGGGGATTGGACAAATTGACCTAAAGTATAAAATGGTACCCAAAACAATCTCTAAGGAGTCTCTCAATTTCGGTTACAATTTCGGTGAGTCACTCAATTTCGGCCTTTCTGTCTAGATTTTGTTTAATAACATTAGTGCCTAAGGAAGGAACAAACTGGAAATGAGAAGAAAAGAATTGACAAGGGAATATGAGAAGGACTCCAATTCGGGAATTAAAACGCCCAAACGTTTAGCAGAATCCTTCAAAATCCAAAAAGACTAGTTAAAAATAAATACCTTTTGTTTAAAGACAAAGGAGAATAAATACAAGAATGAAGCTCGAGAGTACAATATGAGGCTTTTATAGTAATCTGAATTTTTTCGCGAAACTTTGTGATTTAAAAATCAGGTTACTAGAGTCTCAACAGAAATTACCCAACTGACATAATAAATAAATCCAGAACGAAGCAAATGTCAGAAACTATTAAAACACGTAAAAATGTTTAAAATTTTATGCTACTTTTTTGGTGAACAATAAAAAATCATGAAGGTTTATATGGTAACAAAATTGTTGCGGAATTGTTGCCTCTACCAGGGATCGCGCCGACAGAAAACCAAATAGCCGAATTTCGGGAATCGAGAATCGGGTCAGCGTTAGTGTTCGGCGCGGTTCGGTACTCCCGCAGTACTCCCGAAAAAACCGAGTCGGTATTTTCCGGTACTCCCAATACCGGAACCGTCCCGAACAGATTTTAGGAAATTTCGGTACTTTTCGGTACTCCCGGTACCGGTACCGAAAAAATCTAGTCAGCGCGATCCCTGCTATCTACAATCTACTAGCTATAATTTGTGTATTGTTACAATTTCCTCAAACTTGTTGACAAATAGCCCCACACCTTCTATAAAAAGTTCATCATCAAAATTAATTTTCATCATCATCCTCCTCATCACACCAATCTTCCCCTACATCCACACACCAATCTTCTTCCTCATCAACTCCTTTTCCCTTGTCTGGATGAGTTTGAAGCTCTGAGCTTAAACTTAAATCATCAAAACCACACCAATCTTCGTCTTCTCAACCCCTTGTTCAATGTCTGGTTGAGCTTGAGGATCAGAGCTTGAACCTAGATTTAAATAAGTACTATACAAACTTTTTGTTTTGGAAATGAAATTTTATAAAAAAATTTCAGTCAACCTTCATTATCAAAATTGAAATGACTTTCTTGACGTTTTTTAAACGAGTCGCTGTAGTCTAATGTCTTTTTAAGGATTGGATCTTAAAAAATATAACTGCTATATTAAATAAAAAAATTTACAGGGTGCGGCAAATTTTCCGCCCCTTTTGTTTTGGTCATATCTCGCTTCAAACTCAACAAAAACTGATAATTCTTTTTTTATTTTATTCACAATTCTCTGAGAAATTTTTTGGTACCAAGAAGAAGAAATTTCGTTTACAAATGGTAAAGATAAGCCGGTCCAAACATCAAAATGCATCAAAAAATATTTTTTCTTGCCAAATTTTAATTGATCATAACTTTGTCCAAAATCCTTCAATCCCAGTGATTCTTGCACCAATCGACTCAGCTCGTTCAGGCGCATCGAAATAGCTTATAATTACATTTTTGAAAATTTCACTCAAAAATTTTATTTTTACCAAAATTATTTTAATTTATCATTCAGAGGACCGTATCTCATTCGATTTTTGTCAAAGCCGCCTAATTTTGATGTCATTCGAATCAGAATGAAGAGCTGATTCGAATGATATAAACAATTCTAATATTAAAATCTTAGCCTTGAATCTAGGCCAATTTTTATCCAAAAAATTTTGCTCAAACTTTGAGAGAAGTTTTATCAGAGTAAACTTAAAATTTAAAGGTGATTTTGGTATCAAAAATTTTCTCAGAGAGTTGTCAATAAAATAAAAAAAGAATTATTAATTTTTGTTGAGTTTAAGCCGAGATATGACAAAAACAAAAGGGGCGGAAAATTTGCCGCACCCTGTATTATTTAATCAACAGGAATTTGATTTTCGAGGACTCGAATCCTCCTAACACGCCACTTGTGGATCAACTGGACATCTCTATGTAGGCGCGGGATTGAGGCGACCATGAATGCAAGTAAAGTGTTGTCCGAGAGCCGTCTGATAATTTTCAAAGAAGTTAAACCCCCAACTACCGTAAATGCACGAATATTGTTTCAATTTATTGTTTTATAAATTTATTTTTTTTTCAATTTATAAATTTCAATTTATTTCAATTTATTTAACAACAATTCCCTTTATTGTTTCAATTCCCTTTATAGTTTCGCTGCAGGAGTAATTATTTTAGAGGGGGCAATTATTTGAGAGAGGGTAATTATTAGAGCATTTACGGGAAGTGATTAAAGGCTAGCTGGATCTTTCGGTCCTCATGTGTGGCACCGGTTGGTGTCCTTCCTACCTGTCCGCGCAAAAATAATATAGAAAGCTTATAGAAACCCAACTATAAAAAAATTAATACCAGCATACTCTTGCTCTTCATCATCTTCAAGAATTTCCTCTAAACGGCTCTGTTTCTCTTTAGGTTTATTAACTATAACGAGACCTTCGTGTAATTTCTTTTCTTGATATGATTTTATCTCTCTTGCTACCTTTTTCACTACATCTTCATACTTTTCATTTTTATATATGTATTTTGGAATTAAAAGATTAATTTGAGTTTGATGTAATTTTTCAAATTTAGTTGCAATTTCGTTATAGACGAAGTCTTAAATTATTAGAAAATTGCCTCCCCTTTCCTCGGGTACACCCCTACCTACCGCCGAGGTATAACTTCGTTCAAAGATATCGAATCCGGGAATTATTGGTGTAGTTCGATGCGCCTCGACGAGCTGAATCGAACCGTACCAGGGCGTCCCGGATTCGACAATTTTAAACAAAGTTATAGCTCGGCGGTAGGTTGGCCTGCTCCCCCTTTCCTCATATAGCGTTAAAAATTATTTTCGGGTCTCCTATAAAAATTTCAGATTATTTGGACAACCAGAACCTAAAAGATAAGAAAAAACTAAGATGGTTTTATAATTTCTTAACACATTATATCCCTCCCCAAAATTAGGAAATAGTAATTTACCCCAAATTATTCTCTTAACTTCCTCATTATAATTATTCAACTCTTTTTTGTCTAAATTTCCGTCTAGAACAAAAATTGAAGAAGGATTTGTTTCAAGATTCTTTATCAACGAGTTTATTGTTGTTTCCGCAAATTTTTCTTGTTCTTAAAAAATATTCAAGGTTAATTAAAAAAAACTTTTTTTAGTCAAAAAAATTTTTAAAAGTAATTAAAACAACATAATACCTTTATTTACAGCACAAAACAAATTTAAATTTAATAAAATAACAACAATTAATAAACAGAATTTTTGTTGCATTTTTAGATAATTTATATTTATATATCAGGGAACGCGCCGACAGAAAATCAAATTCCCGAATTTCGGGAATAGTAAATCGGGTCGGCGCGACCCCTGTTATGTATGTATTTAATTATTAAATATATTTTAATTAATTAATTATTTTTAGAACAAATATTTTGATTTTATGAAAATAATATTTTACTGGGGTTTGAAAATTAAATTTAAAAAAATGCATAGCCCCTCTGAAAAAAATTTTTTTGAAATTTTGTAAATTTTTACTGAAATCTAATTTTAATTAAATTTTATTTTTTATTTAAATTTATTCAATAATTTTAAATTAAAAAAATATACATATATAGTAAGTGAAGGAAATGCTGTGTTAAAGAGGTAATAAAAGACGCCCATGGGGAAAAATTAAATAGTAAAAATCAAAAATTAATTATTAAATAATTTAAGAGAGGGGAGGGGGAGATGGGAGAAGTTATGGGGAGGGGGAAAGGGATAATTTAAATACAAAATTGTATAAATATCCATTTTAAAAATATTTTTTTGAAAAAAAACTTTTTAAAGAATAAAATATAGCCTACATATATTTATTTTCTTTTAAAGGGCAGCTTAAAGTCGGAATATTTAAAAGAGGCTATAATAGGCGTATAATGCCTAAACGTAAAGGCGTAAAGCCGCCAAAGGCTAGACTGGATTAATTGATTAAAAATTAATTTTTAATTAAATTATGTCTAAGAAAATTAAAAACAAGAAGGAATATTCAAAATTAAATAAAAAAATTAGTCTCTTAATCGTCTCAAAAACACCATATATCCTTTAATAACTACCCTAGGTATTTATTTTTTCGACTTCCGCTGAAGGGAGTAATTAATCGAGGGATGGTAATTATACGAGGATTGAAATTTTAACGTGTTTTAAGGCATTTGTTTGGAGGTAATTATTGTTTCAATCTATCGCTGGATGGGGTAATTAATGGAAGTGTGGGGTAATTATTTTAGGGAGGACAATTAATGCAGGTTATACGGGCACTTTTAAAAGAATTGAAGAAAAGCAAGAAAACAAAATCTACAAAAAGGCATACAAAGATGACTCAAAATTAAATTTAAAATATTTAAATTTATAGTTAATTCTCAAAAAAAATTTTTTTTCGTTTTCAAAAATTACATAAAATCAAAACTGGATAAAATATTCTACATAAAATTTGGGGGTTCAATCCAATCATCTTCCTCCTTCTTCTTTTCTTCTTCAAAAAATTCTTCCAAATGTAAATGAGGATCAACCTCAAACCATTCATTATCCTCTTTATTCTCTTCCTCAATGTTTTTCGGAGTTTTAGGGGAAGGAGGATGGATTCCATGGTGTTCTCCTTGATTTTGCCCTTTACCTGGAGGCTTCGAGCTAGAACCTTCATTACAAGGGGTTTCGGGAGATTTCTTTCCATGATACTCTTTCAGACTTCCTTCTTTAATGACCAGAGGCTTCAAATCAATAGACAAATTTTTAGGAATTTTATATGCATTAAGGAGTCCATGATGTTGTCCTTTACTTTCTTCTTTGATATGGGGAAGCTTCGAAGTAGAATCGTCTTTAGACTGATTTTTAAGAGCTTTATGGCTTCCAGGATGCTCTCCCTTATGTTCTTCTTTGATGGGATGAACACATTCCTTTTCGGTTCGATGGTCTATTGAAAAGAATTTAAAGAGATCAAAATTTCGTGTAAAGATATAACTAAAATGCACCTCTATAATTAGCATTGAAGCGTTCGAAAATCGACTTGAATATTTTATGCACGTCAGCTTTAGAGCTATTAGTTTTTGTATCATCATGTTCTTTTTGACCTGTCTCTTTGGAAGGAAGCTTCAAAGTAGAATCGTTATTAGACTGTTTTTTAGAAGGTTCTACAACCATCAGAGCTTTACATGATTTAGGTGTAAAATGATCCTCTTTAATATTTTGTAATGCAATGTATAAATCGTCGTATATTTCATCTGAGGCAATAGCAGTTAATGAGGAATCAACTGGAAATTTTAGAAATTTTTTATCTGGACAAGGTGTTTCCCTGGCCACACTAAATATCTTAGGCTATGAGTGGTAAGATTCGAGGTTTTTTACACTTTTATCAAGGACGTAGGTTTGGTTCAACGTTTTGTCGTTCCAGTAGCTCCCATTCGTTAGAGCCTCTCCAATGATTTAAGCAAGGACCAGTAGATCTCAGTAAATACCAGTAACACTCCTTCCTTACTCCTCTATAATGGTACATAGTTTTATCAAGGACGTAGGTTCGATTCCTGCTTAACTCTTAATAAATGAATAATTAATTACTTTCATGTTCCTTTTCTTTATTCCTATCATCTTTATGAATTTTTGGCAAAACTTTTGGATTTTCCTCAGTTTTATGACCAACTTTTTGCTTATTTTCTTCATCAATTTTACATTTATCATTCCAAAAACCCGCTAGCATTACTAATATTTTATCATACTCAACTAGTTTTCCCCATATCAAGCTCCATAATTCATCACTTCCTTTTTCTGATGGAAATTTATCCATAATTATTTCTTAATTAATTTGATTATTATTAGTCCGAATTCTGGATTTGTAACTAAAGCCGGATCGGACCCGGACAGACCTTTCTGGATTTATCCAGATTTGGGACCCAAACTTCGAAAAAATGTGGGCGCTCCGGCACCGGAGCGCCCCCTCCCTCGAATAATTCCCCTCCCTCGATTAATTCCCCATGCCAATGAAAGGGTGAAAAAATAATTCCCCAGGGGAATTAATTGAGAAAATATGGTAGGGAACTAAATGAGTTATTCTAGATATGGGCGGCTAGAGTCGGGCCTTACTTAAAGCATATACACAGGAACTTAAAATATGTAGACAGAGAGTCCAACCAGGGTTTCAGTGCAGCTAATTAAAAATAAGAGATATGTACTTGTAAATATTTTCTTCACATCTCTTCCTTCCATCTTTGAAGAGGATATTTCTACAAACTCCTCTTTTTCTACCAATTTATAAAACAAAGAGGGTTTTTCTGTTATCTTTTTAATTAACTCAACAATTTCTCTATTTATTTGTTTTTCGTTAACTTGAGAAGATGAAGCTGCTAAAAATGAAAAATATGGACAGTCAAAATTATTTAAAAGACAAACTTGGAGGGGGTGCAAAACAAAATAAATTGAAGCAAGAAAAAAGACAAACAAAAAATAAAAATGTTGGAAGCATTTGATTAACCTAGACATTTAAAAATATTTTTAAATTTTAATATTGAGTTCTCCGGAAGTGCAATTTGAGGTAGAAATGTGTAAGAGACAAATCCATGTCGGACAAACTCAAGGAACGGGCAAGACAAGGAACGACAAGTCACTGAATCAAGGAACGACCAGCTCACGGAATGACCAAAACACGGAATGTTTAAAAATCGGAATTTTTTGAAAAATCTGAATACTTTAAAAAATATGACTTTTAAAATAAATTAGAATATTTTTAAAAACAGAATTTAAAAAAAATTCTGAGAAATTCTGATTTTTAAAATGTTCCATAATTTGGTCGTTCCGTGATTTGGTAAGACTTTGTCTTGTCTGTTCCGTGATTTGGAATTCCTTGTGTTGCCCCTCACCCGACAAAACAGGCTTATAGCCGTTAAAGGCTAGACTTGTTAATTAATTAAAACTTTAATTTTTTAAGAAAATTCTTTAAGGAAGAATTTAAAATGGGGGAATATTTACTAAGGAATATTCAGAATTAAATAAAAAAAATTTTTTTTAAGGATAGAGATTGTCTAGAAATAGACCCATTGTTGTCTCAGGAATCATATGATTGAATGCCCTTTTCAAAGGAATTGAAGTAAAATGAAGAAAGAAATTTAAAATTTAAAAAGCCCAATAAAATGTGACTTGAAATTAATTAAAATATTAAATTTTAATTTAATTTTAGGTTGTAAATACTTTTTAAAATTTACGAAAATTATGTTTCTCGTAAAGGATTTAATATTAGGTTTTGTTTTCTTTCGTGGGGGGATCCCTAGATTGAGGGATCCCTAGTTGGTGGATCCCTGGGATGCCAGGTCGGGATCCCGTAAGTCCCGTGCGGGTTCCGATCCCGTGCCTATCTCTATTTAATATTATAAAGTATATAGCTATTTAATTCCAAAAGCTGTGTAGTAGACGGCGTGGTGTAATGGTCTACGGAAGATGCTGGTTCGCTCCCAGTCGCCGATTAACCTTTTTCACTAGCTAAAGGAGAGAAATAACATTTAATAAATTATTGTTTTTCTTGTTAAAAACCTCGCAAATTTATACGATTTTAAGAAAAACAAGTGCCATTCATATTGTAACGGAAGCGAGACGTGCCTGGCTATTATACACATAAATAAATAAATCGCAACAGCCGCCACAGACTTTGTCGGTGGGAAAATAAAAAAATAAAAGTCGGAAAAAGTGCAATTAAATGTTTCCTTTTTTAGTGATAATCTTTAGAAATCGACAAAAAAATATATATTTGATAGACGGTATCACGACTTTTGCGCCGAGAACATTTGCGCCGCGACTTATGCGCCGCGACTTTTGCGCCGGGCGACTTTTGCGCCGCGACTCTTGCGCCGCGACTTTTGCGCCGGGCGACTTATGCGCCGCGACATTTGCGCCGCCATTGTTTGAAAAATCCGGATCCGAAAAATGCCGGATATCCGAAATTTTCAGTTCTGATATCGGATCCGGATATCCTAAGATTTCCAACTATCCGACAACCCTACTAAAGTGAGGTCCGGCTGTAGTTATTGATATATTTTTAATGATAGTGGCGGCGCAAAAGTCGCCCGGCGCAAAAGTCGCGGCGCAAAAGTCCCCCGGCGCAAAAGTTGCTCGGCGCATAAGTCGCGGCGCAAAAGTCGCGGCGCATAAGTCGCGGCGCAAATGTTCTCGGCGCAAAAGTCACGGAACCTGATAGACAATGTCTAAATTAGAGTTGATCAAAACGATACTGGTATCGGCCAACCCGAGACCGAGATTTTGCCCACTGTCGATTGCCACCTTGGGGAGAATTACCCGCTCAGGGAGAGGTTGGAACAATAATTACCCATGAGAATTACTTGAGCATATATAATATTGGGATGGGAAAAATGTTTTCTGGAAAGTCAAAAAGGGGAAATTATTTTTAAAAATTCAAGAGCAACAGATTCTCGAGATAACTACCTCCCCCCCCTCAATTAATTCCCCCCTCATGTAGAGGTTGAGACAATAATTACCCTGGATAATTATACAATTTTGGAATGGAAAATGATTTCTGAAAAGTCAAAAAAGGAAAATTGTTTTTAAAAAGTTACGAACATATAGACGCTCGAAATAACGAAAATAAATCGTAACACTAATAAAATTTAACAATAAAGTACAAATTATTTGAGAAATTAAAAAAAATAAGAAAAGTTTCATCTCGTTGGGAATGTTGCGCAAATCGGAAATGACTGCATTTTATTTTTTAAAAGCTGTGAAAAAAGATATTTACGGAAGCAAGACGTAACATCAACTGATGAAAAGCCTGCAAATTTTAATTTTAATAAATTTTAACTAAAGGTTATTTTTACTAAATGAAATTATTTTAAATTAAATTGCAACTGTTCAGGTTACTAGGAATTTACCAAAATAATGTTTTTTTCGGAAAAACATGTCATAATATTCATTTTCCTGAAAAACATCATTTAATATTATTGTCGGTTTTGGAAAGAACATTTATAGGTAATTATTGGGGTACACCCCAAGGTACACCGAGCCCAATGTAGAGCTATAACTTGGAACGCCCTGGTATGGTTCGATTCAGCTTGTCAAGGCACATTAAAGCATACAAGGCGTACCGGATACAATAATCTTAAACGAAGTTATAGCTCGGCGGTACATTTGGCTCGGGGGACAAATAATATATTGAATATACCAGAAGAAAGCTCGTAGTAGTTGCTCCCCTTATTATTGTTTCCAGGAATAATAGTATTTATTTTCCGGAAAACACAAATAATATATTGTTTTCCGGAAAATGTTTAAAATTTTAATATTTTCCAGAAGAAAGCATTTTAATAATAAGATCCCCATCAATCAACTACTAAATCCAAAACCATGCCTTTATGCTTAGTTCTCTCTTATTTAAAAGAAAAAGGATCTATGTATGCTTACATTCCTCAATTCAAACAAATCCTAAAAATCTGAGAGAAAAACAGCTGTTTCTAATTTTTCGGCAAAAGTTCAGATTATACGGGGAAAAAAGAGAAATATGTATTTATATATATAAAAAATAAAAAGAAATATTTTTTCCTCTATTAATTTTCATGATTTTTTTGTTTTATTAATTATTCTTTAGGTCAGCCATTTTATTTGATTTAATAAATAATCAGGCCAATAAACCAAAATTATTAAAAATCATAAAAAATTTTTAAGATTTAAAAAAAAACAGCAACTTATTTTTATAATCCGTTTACATAAAAATAAACTGAAAAATTTTTTCTTTCCCCCTAAATACTGCTTTTGTTTCCGGTAGCCCTTTTATGAAGATGGTTGCCAGCTAGCAATAAAAAAAACACTTTAAGTTTATTTAAAATAAATTTATTTTTTTCAAGGACCTTTCTCAGGCAAAATTGACAAAATTCTCTCTTATTTAAATTTTTAAAATTATTATAGCGTATAACCTGTATTAATTTTCCTCCCTCATATACCTAATTACCCAACTTCCATTATTAATTATTAATTACCCCACCCCATCCAGCGATGGATTGAAACAATAATTACCCCCAAACAAATGCCCTAAAACAGTCCAAATTTCAAACCTCGTATAGTTACACTCCCTCAATTAATTTTCACGCTCAAGCGGAAGGTCAAAGCAATTTACCCAGGGTAGTTATTAAAGGATATAAGGTAGGAAATAATAATTTTGAAAAATTTATTAATTAAAAAATTATTATTTTTTTAAAAAAGAAATGTATAAATGTAAAATTCACTTCAAATTTTTAAATTTTATTTTCTTAAAAATTAAATTATTAATTTTAATCCTTTCCCTAAAAATGTTGCTAATCACAGAAATAGAAGCTTTATTTATTAGCAAAACAAGAACAAAACGTTCACCGGATTCAGAGAGTATTCAGAGATGGAAGTTGGCTTTTAGTGGAGGTAATTGAATGAAAATTATGGTCAAAAATAAATTAAATAAATTTTAAAAAGATCTTTCCACCCCTTCCGCCTCTTCCACAAAATTACCCTCAATATTAACGTGCAATTGGGCATTACATGAATTGTGCCTAAAACATGTTTCTTGTAGAGAATTGTGGGTACTTTTCAGACGTAATTGTGTCGTTGATGCGCAAAACAATTGCAGAATGAGCAACAAGTTTTTATTTTAAAGTTTATTATTTATAGGTTCAAGCTTGAGATTTTGAGTTTACTTATAAGTAAGTAGAGTTGGAGTAACTAGAGTTTAAACTAGAGTTGGACTTCGGCCTTGAACCCTGAACCTCGTTTCTAAACGATTTTTTTACAAGTACACCCGACCCTGAACTGCCCGAAACATCTTGATAAGTAACTAGAGTTGGAGTAACTAGAGTTTAAATGAACCGCTCCCCGAGACAACACGCAAAGAGTGTGTTGCCACAGGATTAGACTTTCAAGTGTAAACTTAATATTTTAAGTTTGCCATTGCTTTTATTCTAGTTTATTTGCCATTAAGTTATAATTTCTTAAATACTTTATAGAAATGATTGTTGGCAATCTTATGAAGGAATTAGTTGGACAGGACTCGGAGCATGTACATGCCCAGGAAATAATTCAGACTGCCACTGGATTAGACTCCAAACAACCTATAATAAATGCATATGTAAGCAAAAAATACGAAAAATTCATTTTGAATTTTAGTTGAATTAAACAACGATGCTTCATGGCATGTTCAGTTAAACAGTCTTGCTCAATACTCTGCTAATCGGAGAGGATCAAGTCATGCACCCATATCAACTAGTAATCCTTTAACGAGTATGAGAGTGCTAGCAACCCCTTCTTATGAGAAAGTTGAAACAAAAATTGAAAATGAATCAGAAAATAAAAGAAGGCAAATGATAGCTAATGAGGCCAGATTAGCCAGAATTCATGCTCAAGAACAGAGGAAAATTCAACTAAAGGAAGAACAGGAAATTGAGAAAAGGAGAAGAGAACAGTTTAAGAAGGATAATGAGGGAGTTAATTCAGACAATCACGGCAATAATCAAAATTATAAGAAAAATATTCAAGAATTAAGACAAAGACCTACACCTTCTAGTCAACAATTAAATCAAGAAGCGACAATTAAATTTAGAAATGTGGTACTCAAGGATGAGAAGCCAAGAAAAAATCTGGCAAAAACAAGACCAATTAATCCAAACAATGGAATAAATAGGAAAGAAAAGTTAAATACTGAAAATAATTTTAATGAACAAGAAGAACAACAAAACAAAGTTTCGGAACAAAATAACCATCAACAAAACAAACATCAAAACAAGTTCGAGAAACTAAACGAATATAAAAACATGTCTGAAAAATTAAACGAGTCAGAATTGCAAAACAAACTTGATAAAAACATGTTTGTCGAGGAGAAAAACAAATCAGAACAAAAACAAATTTATCAGAAACATAAAATTAAAGAAACACCAAAAACAAATAAAACATCGATTATAAAAACATTTACTCCAACAATATTACATCCCAACAACAAAATGAGAAATGATTCTGTAATAGAGCCTTCTGCAAAACCTCTTCAGATTTTTCCAACACAAGTTGAATTATTAAATACAAATAAATTAATTATATTTATACTTCAGACAAACGAACATTTGGTAACACAAGCAGAAATACCACCTACTACAAAAATTACTGAATTTTTAAAAGAGGTTGATCAAAACAAGGAGGAAAAACCACTTGTTGAGAGTAATGTTACTTTAGGTAATTTAATCTCAAAAATATTTTCTAATTTTTTCTTTAATTTTATTCAACCTCTGTTGCATTCACCTCTTTCAACATTCATTTTCTTTTATTTTTTAATATTTTTTCAAAAACGAATTCTTTTCCTTCTCACTAATTAGGCTTTATTTTCACCAAAAAAGGTCGCTAAAAGCTTATAAACACACTTAACATATTTACATTAAAATGCTTATAAGAAGGGGGCAATACTTCCTACTTTTAAGCCTGTTTTAAACAAATATTCATAAATTAAAAATCAGAATTACGCAAACATACTAGAAAATAAAAATTGTTTCTCAAACATAGTCAAAATCAGAATCTTAAACAAACAAGCTGGAATCAGAATTTCAAACAAACAAATTGCATATCAGAATTTCAAACAAACAAGTTGGAAGTCAGAATTTAAATAGCAAACAACATTTAAAAAATCAGAATCAGAATCTCTGATTTTCAGAATGTTTTGAAAAAAATCAGAATGTTTTGATGAAAAAACATTTTTCCCAAACATGTAAAAATCAGAATTCTAAACAAACAAGTTGAAAATCAGAATTTCAAACAAACAAATAGCATATCAGAATTTTAAATAGTAAATAACATTTAAAAAATCAGTGTCTTGCGCAAACATGATGAAAAACATGTTTCCCAAACATGATAAAAATCAGAATTTTAAACAAACAAATTGCATATCAGAATTCCAAACAAACTTATCTTTTTAGGATTTTCATTTATTTCCTCACACCTTAAACACGAATATTTGCATTTTTACGTGTTAGAGTAAATTTAAATGTTTTTTGCCGTTCCATCACAAGTACTAGAAGTTTTCGCAATTGGCCCCTTTACACACTTGAAAGCTTAAAATCCTTAAAAGGCATAAAAGGGGAGAAATGCCGTAAATAAGTAAAGAAACCAAAAAAACTATTTATTTACTTTAAACAAACATATAAAAATAAATTTCCGTAAAAATCTAAAAATAATAAAAAATAAATAAATTTTTTCTTTAATAAAATGCATTATTTTCTCCCTTCCATTTTTCTACTAAATATTTTAAAAATATTATTAATAATAATTTTGCAAATATCCCTTATTTCTTCAATTTTACTAAAATTTTATTCAATTGGTATTAAAATTATTTAAAAATTAATTTTTTTATTAAAAAATATTTTAGATGCTCCCAACATTACACTAATCCCAACATGCCCCCAAATAATTGGAATTTGTGAAAAAGACGAGACAACAGCTTGTAATTGGCATTTAAGGCAATTAAAAAATATATTTTAAATTAATTTTATTATAAGGGGGCGAATAGCCTCAGAAACGCAAGCTTGAAACAAAAACATGTATTTTTAAGTGAACTTCAAATAAAATGTCCACAAACATTTGACGACGAAAACAACAAAAACAATTGTTTGTTAAAGAAAAGGGCCCCTCAATGCTCTGCTGCTCTTAGCCGTTTTGTTAGATTTGTTTCTGCTCCTTTGGTTGAGGCTATGTTTTTTTGTAATCCTTCCACTATTAATGAAGGGATGGAGGAGAAAATGGTGTGATTAGTTTAAATTTTTGGGAAAATTAAAAATAAAAAAATTAAAAGTTGCCCTCTGTTCTACAATTAAATACAAAAAAATGTTCGTCAACCAATTCAAATGAACAAAAACAACTACAAACACGTTGGAGTTGCACACAGTTTGTGAAAACATGTTTTAAATATAAATTAAAACAATGTTTTTAGAACAGCAAAAATGTGTAAAGCACAACCTCGTTGCAAGTAAATAATTAAATTAAAACAAAACATTCCGGAAAACATGCGGAAAATTACAAACATCTGTTTTGCAAAATGTTTTTGCAAAACAATTCAAAAATTCCGGAAAACATTTTCCGGAAACTTTTATTCTTTTTCAGTAAAACAACAAAGTTTTCCGGAATATTTATTCCAGAACAAAAATTATTTTCTTCAAGTTTTCCGGAAAAAACATTCCCCTTATTTCATAATAATTCAAAAATTCCGGAAAACATTTTCCGGAAACTTGTATTCTTTTTCAGTAAAACAATAAAGTTTTCCGGAATATTTATTCCAGAACAAAAATTATTTTCTTCAAGTTTTCCGGAAAAAACATTCCCCTTATTTCATAATAATTCAAAAATTCCGGAAAACATTTTCCGGAAAACCTTAATTATTTTTCAGCCATTACATAAACAATTTATTAACTTATTGCCCAACATCCAACACAACTTCTCCCTATGCCTCACCTTCTTGCCTGCTACCAGATAACCCCACTTCTCTACGTAGATGTCGCTTAGCATTAACCAAATCTAGAGGAACATGGCTCGACGAACCTTGTTTTTGTAAATCTAATGGAGGGGGTGATTTTAAGGAATGTAAAAAGTGGGAGATGACACTTTGGCCTAAGCACCCCTGTATTGGTGAAAAAATTAAAAAAAAAATTTTCCTAAAATTTCTGTTTTTCAGAAAAAGTAGCAACAGATTTTAACCAACTTTATATTGACGGATATATAAAACTCGACCATAAAAGAAGGAGTAAAATAAATAATAATAATAATATTACTTTACCCAAAAAACAAATGGCAAAAAATATGGAATTTGGAAGTATTGAAAGGGGAGTGTTTTTACTTGAAGAGGATAAAGGAGGGAAGAGTTTGGATAAGGAAGAGAATATTTTTAAAGAGAAAATTAACCAAAAATCAACCGAAAAATTAGACGAAAAATCAGACGAAAATTTTGAAAATAATCAAGGGGAAGGAAAGGAAAATGAAAATACTCGATGGAGATTAATGACCACAAAGACAGCAACACCCCCACCTAAAGATGAGTCCGAGATTGAGAATAAAAATAAAAATGTGGAGGAAGAAGTTGAAAAAGAGGGGAACAATAAAAATAAAAACAAGCAATTATTAAGCTATTATTTGGATAAAAAAGAAGAAAATGAAACAAACAATAATATTGATAAAGTAGAATTTATTAAAAAACGTAAAAGACCGATTGGGAGGAAAATATTGGGTAATAAAAATGGATATAATAATACTGAACAAATTGATGTGAATGAGTTTCAAACACCGAAAATTACAAATGAAGGTTTGAATAAAAACTTTAGAAAACAAGCTAAACTTTAAATGTTTGAACGAATAATATAGCAAAAATAGGAAACACAAACAAAACATAATTAAACTTGAAAACAGATAATACACGACCTCAACAAAACATGAAAATTAAAACAAACAAAACATTATTAAAACAAAAACCCCCAAACAAAACATTTCAAACAGAAAAACATAAATTTAAACTTAAAAACAAACAAACCAAAACAAGTTTTAATGTTATAAAACATGTTGCAGAAAGAACATAAATTAAACTTTAAAAACATTCAAGTAAACTAACAAAACAAGTTGTAATTTATTAAATGTTTTAGGACGCGGTTGTCGAACCAGAAACATCGATGGAGAATGGGTAGAACACTATACTGATTCAATATTTCGACAATATCATGATTGGTCAGGCCGTTGTTCAAGTTGGTGTGAATGTGTGGTTAAGGGGAAGGAAGCTGGGAAAGCTGAAAATGCTAGTTCTCACTCAATACGGTGTCATTCTCTTGGTTGTTTACAAGACCTCCAGTGTGAAACAAAACATACAACAACAGGTTGATTAAATAAACAGGGAAAAAACAGAAATAAAACTTGAAAAACAAGTAAAATCAAAACTTGAGTAAACACAAAAAAATACAAACAAAACACAATTAAACTTGAAAAACAAGTTTATTTTGAAAATAAAACTTGGAAAAATACAAATATAAAACACAAACTTAATAACAAGAAAAATAAGTTAATTAAACACAAAACATAAATTTATCTTTATAAAGTATTCGGTCAACGCCTTTACTTGGAAAATCGAGGAGCCTGTCAATGTCATAATGGACAATTTATTTGTGACAGTTCAGAATTGCAGCCTGAATTACAACCTGGAATATATTTAAGTTTGGGGTATTCACAGGCAGAAATAGATATTATTAGGGAGAAGGTGCCTAAATTGGTTTTGGAACGAAGCGGCCTTATTAGCCATGTTTGTAATTAAATTTTTAAGAATTTTAAAAAATTCTAGAAATTAAAAAAATTTTAGAAAATTGAAAAAATTAAAAAAAATTTTTTTAGAGCAATTCACTTATCAAAGACTTAGCCACAAGACTTCAATTTGCTTTAGAAAGGTTATTACCTAGTGGATTAAGGTGTAGATTTGTGGTTGTTGAACATTTTAAATCTGAGCAGGTAATTAAAATAATATTCTGATAAAAAAATAACTAAATAAAGGTTGTTTTAATGCAAATCCAATGGTTTGGTATTGACCATTCTGCAAATCAGACTCAACCAAAATGGCAGAGTGGAAAGATGGAGAAGGTAAAATTTTAATTTTTAAAATCAGGATTCAATTAATTTTTTATTGGGAATGATGAAATTATTAAATTTTGGCCCACAAATTTTTTGACTAAACCCCTTATACATATATCTAGAATGTCCAAGACTCTTGATATTGGATCTATGAATTTTCTTCGGGGTTTTCTGTATTGGTTTTGGAATGAGAATATGGTTTCGTGTCATGTTAGAAATTTTCATAGAGAGAGGTTCTTGAACGAACCGAGGATATTCAAAAAATTTCCAAGAACCTACAACCTTACATTATAGAGAAGGGAGAGATAAAAGTTTAGCCCTGGTAGTCGTGGAATCTTGACAGCACCTTGTGCTAACCACACAAGGTGCTTTACCGACTGAGCTTCCAGGGCTTTTCCTCATTACTTCCAGGGCTTTTCTTCCTTCAAAAATACACAAACCCACAAAAATATTTATTATTTTAATTTCTCAGCATTGTTCTCAATATGTCCGAGAGTTAGAATTAAATTTTTGGCTAGAAAAATCAGAAAGGTATCAGCTCCTTCTTTCTACTATCAAACAAGTTAGAGCTACCGATTTATTAGATGCTTTACCTTTAAATTCGTCTGTAAAAAGGATACAAATTTTTAATTTTAAATTGATGATATATTTATTAATTTTGATAATTTATAGAAGGATATCTAATTAATTAATTAAAATTAGCCTAAATATGCTCTAGATGATCTCTTAAATATTTTTACAAGACGGTTGACTTCATTTTTAAATACCTCCAAAAATCGGAAATCTAATCGAAAATATGCTTGGCCATAGGGTGGGGGTGAGGGAAGGTGAAAGTGCAGATGATACCCCAAAATCTAAGATACCCCTCTTTATAAGGTAAAATTTTTCGGTAATTTTTTTCGTTACCCAAATGTCATTTTTTAAGAAAAGGAAGAGAGAAGAGTTTATGGGGTGGGCGAACTACACAAGTACCATTTTTTCAGACCAAGTGAGTATCTAAAAGTGAGGTCCGACTGTTCATTCATATTTTTGTTTAAAATTCTCACTTTATTTTCCGCTCAAAAAATAATTAAAAATTATTTGAATCTAAATTTTTTCTTTAATTTTTTTAAATAAATATAATTAAATAAATGATTAAAAATCCAATTAATTTCAATTAAATAATTATTACAAAATTTCATTTAAAATATTTTCAAACGCTAGTATTTAACCCTAAAATCCCCTCAGGCATTGCTGTAGAAGTTTCTTCCATTTGAGGAGCATTTTCCTCATTTAAATTAGGTGGAGGCTCCAAACTAGTAATTGACCCTACTGCAAATTTCCCAGGTAGAGGGCCTCCAACAGCATTTACTTGATCCTGCCTTCTTTTAACTTTAATACACCAACAACTGAGGAATAGGAGAACAACTACAAGTATAATACCCACTGTTCTGAATTTTTAAAAAATTTTTAAAAATTGTACAATTTATTTAAACAAACCCAAGTATTCCTAATAACCAAGTTAACATATTATCCATTTCTCTAGAACGGCACCAAGGCTGTCCACCTTTATTCCATTCAAATCTATAGCTATTGGGGTACTGAATTGAAAAATATAATTTTGTAGTAATATTAAAATTTGTGGATACGAAGTATTGATAATGAATGGATTCAATCGTGGGTAATTCCTGGGTTTTCGATTGAAAATCCTCTCGGTTATCGAGATTGAGATTTTATGATGTCGATCTCGATTCTCGTACGACACTCCCATTCCTGTCTCTAATTATAGTGAGAATAGGTTTATGGACATAGAACCATAATCATGCAATACTTGAAACTTATCAAACTCACATTGTAATCAACAACTAGAGAGCATTTATATTCAGAATCTCCTTTTATCCAGTGAGACTAAAAATATTTAAATTTATAATCAAGAATAAAAATCTACTTGAAAACATTCAAATCTAGCAACATCTCCTTGCATATAACTGGGAGCTAATGCTGGTGTTTTAATCATATATTCCTAAACAAGAGGAGACATTCAAAAATCCTTCCAGAAAAAACACTTACAGGATATTCAATATTTATAGGTCCACAACTATTATAACTTCTAATTGCTTGTCCCCTATCATGGAAAAAAGCATTCCAAGTATCTTTTACTTCATTCCCCAATACTTCAGCATTTAAAAGAGTAAAATCATAAAGACAAGGAACATTATCTCCACAATGTTGAAGTATTTTGCCTGGATTGTCTGGACATTGAGAAGCCCAATCCCAATAAAGTTGGCCTTGATAAGGTTGCATTCCGACTTTTAAAAGATTTTATTTTTATTTTTTCCCTCCTCTTACGAGTATCTCTAGAAGCTAAATCATTGCATTGTTGTAAAATCTGCATTAATACAGAGCCTGTTCTAGGCACAAATCTGTATTGGGGTGTTTCGTAGATTTGGGCAGTTTTGTAGATTGGTTCGTTTTTCATTGCGGCCTCCGGGAAGGCTTCGAACTTTTTGTCTTCCTCTCGGCTGGTTGTGAACCTTAAAAAATGTTTTTATGAGGGAACTTCAAGTTGTGTTAATAATTTATGAGGGAACTTCAAGTTGTGTTAATAATATTAATTATACGGGTGTTTGTCAGTCAGGATAGTTTTAGTCCTAAGAATAAGAAACAAATGGATCTATCATGGGCAAAACACGCCTACACAAAATATCGAGGTATTCCTTCTGTAAATGCCCTGATTTGCTCCGACAAGATGTATTTGAGATACCATCGAACACTCCGATTTAGTCCAAGCCCCTATCTAATCCTACTCTATTTAATAATATATTTCCCTACATATTATCAGTAGGTATCATATACTGATTCAATGTTTGTTGTTGATAATCAGTAAAACGTTCTCCAGACCCAGGTACTCTATAGTAAGTAATTATTTGTTGCCGGATTGATTCAGAATTAACTTCATTTAAAGTCAAAGTGCTGTATATAGAGCCTGTAACTGTATCAGGGAACGGGCGCATTAAACCTGACACTCGGGGCAAATTATAACGTTGACGCATTTCTTGATCTCTTGTTTTATCTCCATCTGGTTGCTTTTTTAATTAATTAATTAAAAATAAATATTTATTTATTATTTCCCCTACCACTCCATATTGAGGAGGAACACTTAAAGCAATATCCAAAATACCCATAGATTCTTGATACATTGGCATTCTGTCAATATCAACAGAATAACTTTCTCTGATTCGAACACCAATTTGGGCTTCCTCCAAAACTACATAAACTTCTGGTTGGCCTCTTTCCACGTTATTTACGTAAATTAGAACTCCTAGAAATGTTTGGGATAAGTTAAGGGATATGACACTTAAATTTACCCTTAAATCGTTGCAGCCTCATTGTGTCAAAATACCGAAGTATATTTCCAATAATAACAGAAGTTCGATAACGAAATCGTCGAGTGTCCCCTCTCGCTAACACTAAGACTCTCTAAAAAATATTTAGTAATTAATATAAGGTAGATTATCGGCTCCATTATACGATACCCTCAAAATTATATACACCTCAGTTCAAACCGTTTTTTATATTTGATTGTTGGTTATAGGGGGGACTATTTAATGTATTTACTGTGGGCTATCTAATTGCTCTTGAGAGAGATGACGCAATTTTTAATCCTATAGTCCGACCGAGTTTAGGTTCCAGGGCATTTTCAAATTTTAACTATGGTTCATGACCACGGAACTGATTTTTGGAACCAACAGGAAACCAACTACAAGCAATAAATATTAATTATAATTTGCCTCAGTCCCAGTAGCCTCCAAAGCAATTCCAGTAATTACAGTAGCATTTGTAGGTTGAACTAGTTGCTCTTGAGAGAGATAACGGCCTAGCATACTAAAATCTACACGTCTATTGGGATAACGTTCCAAACGAATTTGGATTCGAACTTCGGGATTATTTATTGTTTTGGGAATGTGGAGAAGTGTGTAAACACCAGGCTCGTTAAAAACAAATTTGTCGTTGTCTATAGTGTGGAAAGTACCAGCACCCATTGCTTCCCCTAAATGAAATTTTTGCGAAAAAATTCTTCAAAAAACCAATAGCTGGTGGTTGATATTGTTGACATCCACTACTTGGCCTTCTCCAATAAAAAAGTTGGCAACGAAATTTGGCAAATTTACAACAAAGAAAATAAGGCATATAATCATGGTGAAAGGCAGAAAGACCAGGAACTTCAAATTGGCCCATATATGGAGGGGTACCAAATTCATAGGCTCTCAGTGGAAAGCCTGGATTATAGGGAGTTTCTTCAATTACTTTAATGACTGGTTGGTATGTTGTTTGCATTAAAAATCCTTTTTAAAATTTTAAGAAAATTTTATAATTATTAGAGTGTGGCTACTTCTAAATTCTGTCATAGTATATTTTAATTAGAAAAAAACCAGAACAAAAATCATTCAACTGCCCAGTATCTGTTGCCTATTTATGAAAAAATGTTGCCGGGCGACCACGGACATTAAAATAAAATACAAATTTGACCGATGATCCAGATGCACTATGACAAAACTTAGTTGCCACACTAATTTATTTTTAATTAATTACCCTTTTCATCATAACAACAAACTTGTCCATAATGTGTTGGAAATCGACTTCAAAAAGATAAACTTTTAAATTCTCTTCAAAATAAAAAAAACTAACGTTCCCCTATCTTGCCCATCCCTTCCATAATATCCACCACCAAAAGAAGTTCCTTCACCTCCCGTTTCTGGCCCTCTATCTCTATAAAAATCTCCTCTACTATATTCACTATATCCATAACCATAATCAAAATGCCTGCCAGAATAAGAGCCGTAAATGTTGGATGACTGGAAATTGAAAGGGGGAATGAAGGGTGTGGTGGGAGAGGGAGGGAGTAGAGCTGTTTCAAAATAGGCTCCAGATCCCAAAATACGGGAATTTCAAAGTCCGCCCAACGATTCCCACTTCTTAGCACCAAGTCGATTTTTGATTTCCGACAAGTTTGTCCTTTAGTCTTGGAAATCCACGGATTTGGGATAGCTCTATTTTAGAAAAAATTTAAAAAAAGAACAAATAATTACACTCATATAACAATTCTTAGCCCCAATCATAGAAGTACAGGTTATGTCTCTAAATGTTTGTGAACAACGTGGATGAGGCATAAATCGGCCCAAGTCGAATTTAGCCTGATTTTCCATACAAGGACAGGAAGCATTTGTTTCTACATCTCGAATAAAGCTTTGAAATTTTTAAAATATTTTCGGAATATCAGAGTAACAAACTTCCATTGAGCCCCATCTTCATCAAACCAATCATGACACATTTCTTTTGCTTTTTGAGCAATAAATTCTTGTTGAACGTCTTGTTCTTGACGAGAAAATGTTGTTGTTTCATATCGAGGATTTCCAATAGTCCAAAGCCAGTGAAGGGAAATTGGGGCAGAAACAAGGCTAATTAAGGAGAGATTAAATAATTTTGTGGGTAAATAAAGTCACATGATCTTGCTAGGCAAGTAAGGAAAAAGGGTACCCCTAAAATAATTATTACCCAGAAAGAAGTTGAGGGGCTAGAAACCCTGCTTGATCGTTTGTCCGTACAGGAGATAATTTTAAATATCCAACTCTAAAAGTAAAAAGATCATTCATTCTTTCCCAATCATTCATGTACCTTTAAATTAATTTAATTTATTTTTCAAAAGTTTCCTTTAAAAAACCATTGTTCAACTTGATTTAAATTAATTCTCTCTTTCTGAGCATTCCATCTATACTCATAAGTATTTCTATTAGAATAAGTTGCTAATCTACAAAGAACTCGATGTTCGGGGCGGAATTTTTTAATCTAAATTTAAACAGAAATAAACATGTTTTACAAACAAGCTTCTTTTACTAAAACTGTTTGTAAATAAATACCTATTTTAAATTCTGTACAACAAGATGCTCCTACCCATCAAAGTTATACAACTTGCTTCCGCCTAGTAACTCTTCCGTTAATACCGCCATCGTTATTCGGACATTCTCGAGAGATGTCTTTTTCAGACATGCTCTTAGCCTTTGCGAATGAGGCGGCAATAAGTGTTATAACTGTGGGGGTTACGAACACAAAAACAAATTTTTTAAAGAAAATGTTTTTACTTGGTCATCCTTAGATTCTTTATAACCAATAACATATAACCCCAGTTGAACACCATAAACGGCATCATCACTTATATGCATGTTTTGATCAAAAAAGTTTAAATCTGGATTTGTAAAGTTGCGAGGATACCAAGAAATGGGCATAACAATATTTGGTAAGGGATTTTTGTACCAATCTTTAAATTGGTTAGATTATTTTTTAGTGAGGAATTTATGTAGTAGTTACCATAAATATTGCCAACATCCAAACGCATAGGATCTAATGTTGGGGGAACTAAAAAATATTTTTTTTAAAAAATTCAACATTTTCTAACCAAAATAAATATATCCAACAAAAGCCCTTTCATCATTAGCTCCTTGACTTTGTGGTTGGAAAAACACAGTTTTAGTTCCCCAATCATAAATTTTTGGAATATTACATCTAGCCATTGCTGCATTAAGTACAATACAAGAAGCTGTCTTTAATTTTAAATTAAATAAAGGGAAGGAAAAACATGTTGGGAAAACACAGTGTTTAAAAATCAGAATTAAATTAAAACATTATCAGAACAAAGGAAAAACATCAACAAAATTGAGGGAAACAAGTTGGTCTGTACCAATCTGTAGCTTCGGGACCGACATTCTTTTTAATTTATTTTTATAAAATATTTATTTTTAAATTTACAATTGTGGGGCCTTGGTCAAGCACTGTAGCAAAAGCCATATATCCATTTACTGACAACTTTTTTAATTTATTTAAAAAATATTTATTTTTAATTATTTACAGTTGTATAGTTGTAAAGACCTCCATAAAAAGGAAAATACATATATAAATCTATTGTTTGTCCAGCTGTCAAAAATCCTGGATGGACTTTTCTATCGCCAACTTCTGGGCCAAAAGGGACCAAATTTACTGAAGAAATAGAAATATTATTCAGTTTTAAAATAAAATCAGAATTAATTTAAAACAATATCAGAATTTTATTTAAAATTTATGCAAAGTAAATCTGAACAACAAACAATAATAAAACAAAACATTTCAGAATTAAATCTGAACATAATAATCAGAAATAAATTCAAACAAAACAAATACAGAATTTAATTAAAACATTTCAGAGTTAATAAATACAGAATTAAATCAGAAAATGATCAGAAATAAGTAAACCATTTCAGAATTAAATTAAAACAAAACAAAATCAGAATTTAATAAAAACAAAATATTCAGTTTTACCTCCATAAAGTAAATTATCTCCAATTCCAGAAAAAAGTTGAGATCCTTGAGGACCAATATTCTGTCCACCCCCACCACCTACAGGAACATTACCTCCCCCAACAGGAACAGGGGGTGGAGGTGGGGGAGGTCCTCCTCCCATTTGATTTTGTGGAAATTGTGCATTTATTATTATAAAAATTTTAAATAAAAGGAGGAAAAAGAAGAAAATATTTAAATTAATTTTCTTATCAATATTTACATTTAAATTTATTTTTAACATTAAAATTCTATAAATTTTGAATTTTATAATATGTAATTATGGAAAATAAAAAAAATAATCTTCACCTAAAAAAAATTGAAAGCCCATAATTTATTTCTTAAGGGATTTTCTATTATAATAGATCCCCATTCCAATCCCGTTATTTTTCAATTTTCGGAATTGTCGTGATTTCGAGATTTTCGAGATTAATTTCACAAGGTACCCGTCCCTCTTTCGATTTTCCAGAAAAATATTTCAATTGTTAAGTTTCAACTATACTTATCTCCCCACAAAGAATAGAATAAATTTTTGTATGGGATTTTAAAATTCTTTATACGGGATTTTTTGGATTGGCGGAATCCCAGGATTTTAGGGCTTACAATAAAAATTTAGGAGTATTATAGTGATTGGAGATATTGAATTTTAAGATAATTTAAACAGTAAATCTGGCGAAAATCTAAAAATTTTTAAAGAAATTTCCCGAATAAGTTTTTCCTCTAGGCTAACAGAAAAGAACAATTAAGCAGCAGAAATACCTAATAATTAAATAAAACAAGCAATTATTTAACTGAAAAATTTAAAATTTTCTTCACTCAAATAAAAATAAAATGACCTATAGTCAACACGGGAAGTGTATATATTTGTATGTTTAGTCAAGTATTTTGGAAACAAAAATAAATATTATATAATAAAGTCCGTGGAAAGCAAAAGGGGAGAAAGAAAATTCCCCGAAAAAAGAAAAAAGGATTTTGGACTGTCCGAGTGAGGGACACATTTTGGAATAGAAGGGGGGGAGGGTTAACTAAAAACAAATATTTAAAACAAATATTAAAAAGGGGAAGCTAATGCTTGCGCAGACTTGAAGGGTGAAGGGAGGGATTTTAAAAGGCTAACAAAAATATTTATTTAAAATTAAAAATAATTAATATTTAAATTAATTAGGAAAATGAAATTTTAAATTTTCTTGAAACTAAATAAAGTTTTTGCTAAAAAATTAAAGTTTCTGTTGGACATGCGCTTTGAAACTAATAAATTTGAAAATTTGAAAATTTTTAATTTTATAAATTGACAACTGTTTTTGTAAGAATTTTCGCCATACCATAACGCTATGACAAAATACCAAAAATCTCATACCCCTTGGCAACACTTTTCATATATTTCGTTCCGGTCCGAAAAGACTGTACCTGTCCTCTCTCGTTAACTTCCTCTTTCCTTTCTCCAATTACAAATGGTCAGGGGAATATAATGATCAAATAAACACAAGTCCAGACACAAGTTTTTAAAAATTTGTTTATTGACCTCTCCCCAATTCCAGAAATTAAATGTACATAAGGTGATTGAAAATCCTTTTGAACGTGTGGGAAAAGTGGGAAGGACTTAAAATGGCAATATCGGATACAAACTATAGGAAACATAAACTCCGAGGCATTTCCGTCTTACAATACCAACTGCTTTTTTTTTGTTTAGACAATATATAGTAACTCTTGATACTTACAATTTTTACTGAATATAAAAGACTGGGTTCTTTCAAAATTTTATCTAAATATTTTTTTAAAAACTACAGAATGCCAGAAAAATATATTTTTTTGTTCTACTAACTAATAACTGGCAATTTATCCAATGATATGGATTTCTTGTTTTTTTGTCATCATTCTTTTGTAATTGAAGCAAGCAATAAAGTCATCAGTAATTGCTTCCTAAATAAAATAATTATTTTGGTTTTGTAACCAGAAACTATTATTAGAGTTATAGTTCCTTTTCTGGCGCTGGAGGCGAAATTTTAAGAATATTGGAAGGCGAACCGTCGGTTAACCGAAACCGAACCGAAAATCTTCGGGTTTTCGGTTCGGTTTGACAAGTTGGAAGGGGATTGTTATATAGTTTATAACAGGGTTATGCCAAAAATGATTTTAAAAATTAAAACGAAAGGCAAAATGCAAAAGAAGAAGTTTAAAAAAGGCGGAACACGGAGACCCCTGGTTTGTAATTCAGTGAATTTTAGTTGATAAAACAAAAATGAAAAGGAGTAATATGTTTGTTCATATTTAACCCTTATAATAAAGAGAGCTGGGGCTATAGCTAGTTCTCTCCTTCAGCTAGTTCAAAAGTTTATTCGGCAGCTAGGAACGAATCAGCATCCTCAGTAGATGGGACAGCCTTAGGAATTAAATAGCTATCTGCTTTACATTATACATACAATAAAATTCTGTCTCAGGATCTAAAGTTTAAATCCCACTCGAAGAAACTGATCCTCACTAAGTTTACTTTTTCTATTTCACTTTATTTTATTTCTTTATTTTAATTATTAAATAATTCAAATGAAAATATAAACCTCCTCCTTGAGGGCCATCTCCTCCCTGACTAGCCCCTTGAAAGTAAATTATTAATAATTTTATATGTAGGTTGGAAAAGTTTTTATGATTTCTATATTATTTTTTTTTTATTTAAAATTTAATTTTTAGGATTTGATTTTTAAATATTTATTAGAATTTTGTAGATTTACCAGCACCTTGATGACGATAAAAAGCATAAGCTCTCTGACGATGCTCCATCTAAAATAGAATAGATAATACATATTTTATTTTAAAATACAATACATACATATATACGTTGATGCACCATCTAAAATAAAGTATAATACATTCTATAGTAAATATAAAATAAATTGAAACAATTTTTTCTTAATCTCGGCTAAGGATGGCGGTTCCTGGGAAATCTCCGGATATCCGAAACCGGAACCGATATCCGAACCGAAAATTTCCGGATATCCGAGGTTTTTTCGGTTTCGGATACCCGGAACCGCCAACCTTAATCTCGGCATTGGAAAAAGGAATGATGTTCATTTTTCTCACGAACATTCTATTAGAAGACTCGATATCTATATTTTTTAATCTACTTCCGGTTGTTGCGGATTCCTTTGTGTAGAAGAAGCCACTAATATAGGCATAGTCTTAATGAAGTAAAATACATAAAATCCTTAAGTGAACGTCAGTTATCCGAGAATATTTTAATGAAATTAATAAATACATACTTCTCTGCCGTGTTGCTGTTTATAAATTAGTGCTATATTGTCGAAAATTCCCCACAGCTCATTCAGTATTTCCCCTCGTTTATGCATGTTGCTTTCATAAATTTGCGTCAAATCATGACTGCCCTCGGTAGCCTTTTGAAATTAGTTGTTAAAATAAAATAATTTTTATTTCTCATTTTCGGACAAAGACCAGGCTGACACAGTCTTTGTATATTTCTATCTTCTCTACTCCAACTCTAGCCTCATCCCCTGATCCGAAACAAAATCTGTGGATACCCGGATCTTTCCAAATCCAATAATTAAAACAAGGAATGTGGCACATGCAATTACAGCCTAATCTCTATTTTGTGACTTAAAATATATTTACCAAGGTGAAAAGTTGGCTTTGGCTATGTTCTAATTGTTCTTCTACTTGTTTAAACTCTCCCAACAATGTGTTATATCTATTTTTGTAATGTTCCATTTCCATACGTTTCTGTTCTAAAAATAACGAGCACACAAATCCGGTGTTACGACAATTGCGGATACGCACGTGCAGATGCGACGATTGCGGATTAAAAATTTTTTGAAAATTTTAATAATGATTGAAATGATATTCCGTTTTTTATCCCGGCTGTCAGCTTCAGACTTCTGACGGTTTCCGAATCATTTTTAGACTGATGTGGCATTGAAAACTTTAAAAAATCTTAAACTTCTTAAAAATTTTATATCCGCAATCGTCGCATCCGCACGTGCGTATCCGCAATTGTCGTACCGCCCACAAATCCAGATAACAATTCAGATATTTTAATCATATTTTAATAAATAACTTATTTTGGATTGGATCTCCTTTACGTTGGCCCTAATTATTTATTTGTAGGATTAACGCAGATGATTTTTTATGCAAACTTGCAGGCACAAATACAAGGCAAAAAATATCTATTAAGAATAGTGTTCATTTGGTAATAATTCGGCTGACCCTCCCCACCCTTTCTATCTTTTCCTGACCATTTCGAGCTTTTTTGATTGATACATATATAATTCGAAATCAAATTTTGGTTAGATTAGACCATTCTAACAAAATTAGGAAGCGAATCCTCAATGAAAAAGCTTTTTTCCTTTGCTAGGGGTTAAAACAAACGGTTTTAACTTTGTTCATTTATGTCGGATCTCGTTGATTTTAGTGTCATTCGACTCAGCTCGAAGAGCTCTCATAATTTACCATAAAAAATATAGAAAGGAGAAAAAACCATTCATTTTTCACACCTACTGAGCTATATGTATAACTAAACTGCATTCTGTCGCTTATACCGTGTTTTTTGAAATAGAGCCCCAAATTGGAGGATAGTTGAAAAATAGAGCTCCATGGGGCTCTATTTCAAAAAATACGGTAACTGAACTTTTGGGGTATAACAAACTTTTTCTCGTAAAAGGGAAATTTTTTCTTGAATTATTTATAAATTTAATTTTAAATATGTATGTACCTAATTCCTCATCAGTGATTCCATGATGTTGATAAACTATTCGTTCAGCTAAAATAAACGCTCATTTATTTAATGTTTTATTTTTTAAATATCTTGCATAAACCCGGAATTTTTTAAAGAATATTCATTCAATTGACAATAAAAATTAATTTTTATTGTTAACAATGAGAAAAAGAACTCAAAAATCAAGGTTGCCCTTATTTTCTTCAATCACATGTCGACTAATTAATTTTTTAAGCGACTAGGTTAACTTTATAAAACAGAATTGAAGAATCAACGAAATTTGTTCATAAACATTAGGTTGTTTCAAGACCCTCAAATCGAAATACGATTAGTCTGTCGGTTAACTGAGGAATTTGGTGGGGCCGAGAATAGGGTTGTTCCCCTACGAGGGGGGGGGGGAGGGCCACAGGGAAAATTTTCGGGGAGGCAGCGCCACGGGGGGGGGGGGGGGTGGGACGGGGACGGGGAATCAAAATTTTTTGGCGCCTCGGCGCCCAAATTCCCCGACTTTCGGGGACGGGGTACAACCCTAGCCGACAACCCTTTTTATGAGAAATCTAGACAACTTTACAATATTTCATTGTCCTCTTGCAATTCTCATAAATAAAAAATACCTTCGCTTCTTGGAGATAAAATTCTTATTAGGTTGTTAAATACATTTTTAGGCAAGGGAGGTAGCGGCTTAAGTAGAATTTATTTTTTTTTAAATTTAGGTATATGAAAAATTTATTTTATAAAAACCGAATTGCCCATTCCATTCAAGAATGCAAGTTGAACGAATATTAGAATAATTTTGAATAAATACATTTTGTATGTATTTTTTTCAAAAATTTTAAATTTTCTTAAATTAAATTTATTTTTCTTTAAAAAAGTTTTAATTATTATTCCCCCCCCCCCCCCCTTATATTTTATAAATTTAAAAATTTAAAGACTAATGTATTTTGTTGAGAGGATTTCTCTCTATTTATTAACTGCCATTCGCGCATATAAGATTTTGTAATGAATCCTCCCTCCCCTTTAAAATTATAAGGGAAGAATGAAGGAGTGGTAAAAAAAGATTTTTGGCATATGTCGATGTCATTTAAGTCTGTAAAAATATTTTTTTATTAAAGAAAACTCTAAAGTTGCAGGAATAGGGCTGGACGATTCTGGACTTTTTTTTCTGTTTAAGAATTTAAAAATGCTGTGATCGAGAAAATGTTAAGTTTAAGTAGTTACAAAAATATTTTGAAAATTTTGGAAAGCCAAAAACAACAATAAATTCCAGCCTTTCTTAACTTGGATTTTATATGATTTTTTTTTAATTTTTCAAAAATTTCCCCAAGGAAAAATTTTTACTAATTAATTAGACTCCAATGTCTGAAAAATTTTTTTATCTTTTTTTAATTTATCTTTTTTTCTCTACTATTCTTTATTCTATCTACCTTACACTTTTTAAAATTTGGCAAGGAATTATGAAAGCAAGTCTTGGGTAATTTATTATTCTAGCTATACATATTTTTTTATTTAATTTAATAAAAACGGCTAAATCCCTTTGAAGGGAATATATTTTTCTCTCCTCTATCCTCGTGTTTTCCCCTTTCTATCCTCGTGCCTTTTAAATAAAAAATTAAAAAACAAAGTCATAAGATGTTATTTTTCTTACCCTTCCCTTTAATCCTCGCCCTTTTAATTACGAAAAATAAATTTTTGCAAAAAAAAATTTGGTACTTTTCTGTTTTGTGACCACACTTTAAAAATGTTTAAAAAGGGTCATGAATATAGACAAACTATATGTCATTCGAAAGAGCTCTTGGAGCTGAGTCGAATGACACCAAAATCATGTGGGACTCGAAATGGTACTGGCTCGAAATGGTCAAAACATACAATGATCAAAATGGTCAAAAATCATGAATATGACCAAAATGTATGTCATTTGAAAGAGCTCGACAAGCTGAGTCGAATGGTACAAAAATCAGCGTGATCGAACAAGATTGGACAAAGTTATGATCGTTTGTATTAGCTCGCCTACGCCCCATAGGTTTATGTTGACCATTTTGAACCTGTTTATCTTGGCTCAAAATTAAGATATCAAGCTGATTTTGATGTCATTCGACTCAGCTCGAAGAGCTCTTTCGAATGAAATATATTTTGTCCATATTCATGACCCTTTTTAAACATTTTTAAAGTGTGGTCACAAAACAGAAAAGTACCAAAAATTTAAATGAAATAAAATATAATTTTGCATATTACTGTATGAATACCTATTCCCGAAATTACCTAATTCCCAAAACTTTGCCTGCGGCCTTAAATTTGAGACCCAATGAAGGGATACTAAGATTTTAGATGGAATTATGAATGCATTTAGAGATAGCAAAGATATAGAAGGATTTTGGGATATTGTGAAATTTTATCTAGAGATTGTGGATTAATCCACCGATATCCTTTTAAATCACCTCAGTCCTTCTAAATCCCCTTATAGTCATTTAAATCCCCTTAATCCTTTCAAATTCGCATATATCCATCTTAATCCCTCGATACCCTTTCTGGTACCTTTTTACCTTTTTCACGATACCTTTTTTTAAACTAATTAGGAAAATTTTAAAAAATCTTTTTTCAAATTTTAGAAAAAACCTTTCATTCATTTTTGTAAATAAATCCACGGGTAGTTTAGGGATTTTTACTATATTTTAAATAAAAAATTATTTTTCATTTCCAAAATTAATAATAATATATAATTAAACGAAAATATTTTTTGTTGATTCATAAATTTAAATTTTTCCCACAAAATATTTAAAAAATTACTGGTTCTGGAAAATAATATTTTTTATCAGCTAGGTAAAATTACCCGAAATTATATAATTTTAACCAAATTTAATTAGAGAGAATTGTACGATTTTAACATAAAAATTAATTTTGAATCCAGTTCCCATGAATAATCATCAAAATTAATTTAAATTAAAAAGGAGTATATAAATAAATTAATTTTAGCTGCTAATTAAATTAAAATGAAAATTATTATTTAAATATTTAATTAAAATTAAAAAAATATTTTATTTATTCTCTAAAAATATTATTTTTTTATCCGAGCCAACTCGCCAATCCGACCTTGAAACTTTGATTGTGTGAGCTTCCAGCTTCAGTTAATAAAAAATTATCCCAATGGAAAAGAGCTTCAATGGAATGGTTATTTGCTATTTTGTAAATACAACTTCAAATATCAGAGAAAAAATTGGAGAAAAATGGCGCGGATATTGAAGCTCAGGTAACCTCAAAAGATAAGGAACAGACTTATATTTAGGTTGAAATTAATTATAATTTTTATTTAATTTTTAATTTTGGTGCCTAACCACACAATTTATGATTTTTAAATCCTTAAACTTTCAAAGTAATTAGACAAAAATATTCTGGCCAATCACCAAATTTAAATTTTTATTTTAAAAGGTATTGTGCTCAATGAGAGACTTCAAGGGAAACATTCCCGTGCCCAGATTGTGAGTATTATTGCAAAAAGGATCTCAAGTTCTCATGCAAATATTCATGCTCCCGGTATGTGATGAAGCCCTAACTTACTTTGAGATTACCGTATTTTCTATAAAAATTTTTCGATTTATCTCTAGAACGACGCAAAACGCATCGCAATAGGGGCGTTTTTGGCCTTTCGTTACGTTTCTAGAAATTGTATCTTGCGCCGCCTCTGATCGCAATGTCAGCCTATTTTTTTCATTCAATCCGAAAATTTTATTAGACTTCATTGACAGTTCATACATATATCTTTAAATCGAAATTTTTTTAGTGAAACTGAATTATCCGTGAATAAATGTTGATAAATGTACTGCACTACAGGAATTTGTTGAAACTGCACTTGTATCCATATTTGATTATATAATGGAAATTGGAATCAAAAATGGCCGAAAAGTATTGTAGATCAGCAAAAAGGAAAGGTCATGTATGGAAATTTGACTCAATTCTTGACAAAGTTGAAGTTCCATGTGAAGATAAATATGCTGTGATGCTATCAAGAAATGTGCGTAAACCTTTCAAGATGATCTAAATGACATGTTGCACATAAATCCTTTCGAAAATTTTTGAGAGAATGTTTTTGAGAATGCTTCAATCGCTGCCTATTGTGATTATGGAATAAGCTTATCTAATGGTGAATTTTTCTATTTTCTTTTTTCTATACTTATTATCAAAAATGATTATTTGGATTCCCTTAATTCAAGTCCTCCACTGAGGATGGGAATTTTATATAGCTAAATGAAGCTAACAAAAATTTTTAGATCCAGTTAACGAATGCTGTATCGTTCACGACAGATGCTTAGTTGATTCTGACCTTGATGGACAAAGACAGACTTTTGCCATTGCCCTACGGTAAATATATTAATTTTACCCGTAAAACTGAAACTGACTACATTTTAAACTGTCAGTAACCATTGTTCCGGTAATCGGTAATCATTAAGGATCAGAATTTTATATCTTTAAATGAAATTATCAAAATTTTATTGAGACAAACAACGTTTCCGGCATGCTTTATAAGATTGATGGTGATAACAAATATTAAGATTATATTTTTCGAAAAATGGATAAAAGTACTAACAACTAAAACGTCTCTAACCTCGAATAAAGGGTTACTAAAATAGAAAATGACATCGAAATCGAAGCATACTACAATTGCGAAACAAATTTCGATGATTGTAAGTTACTACGAAATAATAGTTAAAAATGGTTTCGGAAAATGATTTCCGAATCCGGAAATATTTTGGGGTTTTAACATTTATTTCGGGGGCTAGATCTAGTTTTAATATTTTTATTAATGAAAATCTTCAGCGGCAGATAGGGTTGCTAATAAACCTATATGATCGCAAACATTAAATTTGATGGAACAATATTGGGTCTAATCCCTGAAATTGGCGGTTTGACAGATGCTGAAGTTGGACTGAAATTAAAGGAGAAAAGTGTAGATTTTGGTAGACATTGGGACTTTGACATAACTGACATAATCTTGGCGACCTTTGGGATGCTGATCTACTTTATATATCCTTGGAAAGTATTAGCTGAAGAGGCAGCGAATAAAATAGGAAACAAAGAATGATAAAATGATTGTTTCCATCAGGGATCTAGCCGACATAAAAAAGCTAAAAGATATTCGAATTTTTTTGTTTTTCCAATATCCTGATAAAATTTTATCCTTGTAATAAAAGAGAAGGTTACCACAAAAAAGATTATTTAATAATCTATTAATTTAATCGTGCTGCCAAAAAGAGAAAAAAAATTTTTTTTTAATTCCCCAAAATTAATTCTAGCTCACATTTAGCCAGGTGGGAGCATCTAAACAAATAAAATAAACTTGAAGCATCCCACGAAAATGCTCATTAAAAACTAAAAATTCTATTGAAAACCCTCAAAAAAATTATTAAACAAATTTATATACTAAATTTAATTTTTTTTAATATTAATTTTATTCAATAAACTAAATAAATTTATATGCAAATTACATTTTTGGTTAATAAAAAAATTAAATTTTTACCTAAATCGATTAATTCTTAATGAAAAGTTATTATTAATCAGTTATCAACAAATCAGTAATTATTATTATCAATCAAGCAACTAGAGATTATACATTGTGATTTTTTAAAAAAACCTTGACCTTTATCCTATAAGTGAGAACCTTGATCAGATTCTTGATCTTAAGTAGAGCCCGGCTCGATACGATTTTTTTCGATATTTTTCGATGTTTTTCGTTATATATTTTTCGATATTATCGAAAAAATATCGACTGACCCCTCAGTCCGGGCTCTTTCTTAAGTCAAGGAAAAATCAAGAGACTCTGAAAAAATTTTTCTGCTGAATTCCGAAAAGTTTATACATAAAATTTCTAATATTTAAAATTTTGTGTCTTGTATTTACTACCTTCGCCTAGATTCCGTTCCAAAATTATAAGCTCTCCCTCTTTAAATTTATATTTATCAATTGAAAAATTTTTTTGAGTATTTCTTAGGGTAATTATTGTAAAAAATAGATTATTTACTCACTTATTATTATAATTATATTATAATTATTACTCATAATTATTACTCAATTATAATTACTCACTCTGGAATGAGAGAGTAATTAATAGGGAGGAGGTAATTATTTATAGTCGGGCAATTATTTCAGCACCGTATTTTCTTGATTAATTCCCCTGGGGAGTTAATATCTCAACCCATACATTGGATGGAGAATTATTCGAGGGAGGGGAAATTAAATTACTAAAAACCTCCTTGTCGAGTTTTGGCATTTGAACGTGAAATATAGGATATTTGGGGGTGGGGAATTATTGTTTCATCGCAACTCTAGCATGGGGAATTATTCGAGAGGAGGAATTATTCGAGGGAGGGGAATTAATCGAGAAAAGACGGTATCTATTAATATTAATAAAAAAGTAAGGATCGCTTTCTTAGAGATATCAAAACCTTAGAATCGACTAAAAACCTGGGGTTTAACCCCCTTATAGGCTAAATTAACTTCTTAATTATTAAATTTAAAAATTATTTTTAGTAATTTTATTAAATAATTTAAAAGAAATTATATTTTAAATGAATAAAAATTATGTGAAAGAATGTAAGGTTTGTGGCTCAATGAAGAATGTTTACAATCATTATTGTGTCCGTACATGTAAGGCTTGTGGAGCTTTCTTTAGGTAATTTTAAAATTATTTAAAAATATAAAAAATTAATTTAAAAAGTCGTTATCTTCAACAAAAACTTGGCAACTTTGAATGTATTTGTTTAACTAAAACAACTGAAATTAAAAATAAAATTGTTGTTCATAAAAACTCAAATAAAGAATTCCGATTTTTTTGTAAATGGTGTCGACTTGAAAAGTGTCTAGCTGTTGGAATGAGAAAACCAAGTAAAAAATTAATTTAAAATACTAAATTGTTAATTGCAATTTATCTGAGTCCACCCCTAAAGACCTCTGTAGATCTGCACCCTTAATGGACCATGAAGCCCTACCACTTTTGAAAAAGAATTTCGAGGGATTTAAAAGGATTAAGGGCGATAAGTGCCCATACCGTACTATAGGGGGAACACACCTATAGTCCGGTACATATGTGTGTATGTCAAATCTCTTGATGAGTAGAGAGCTCAATCCCCTTCAATCACTTTAATCTGCTCTCTAATTTATATATTTAAACAAAAATAATTTGAAATTTTCTTGATTAAATGAGGTTAAATTATTTAAGAAATTCCATATTTGCGTCATGATATATGTCCTGAATCTGTGAAAAATGATGGGAATGAAGATAATGATACCGAAAGTTGTGAAGATAGAATAGTTTCAAAAAATCAAACGGTAAGATTATAATTAAACTTGGAAGTTTTCGGTGTTTTGGTCTAATAATTTTTGGAATTCTGGAATTTTGACACCAAAAAATAAATAAAGTAGCAAATAAGATTAGTAATCTGTGAGGCAAATATGTCTTTATGAACTCCTTATCTTATTCATGCAAAGTATATCAATGCATTATTGAACAGAGGGACCGTCTATTTTATTGTTATAAGAAGACCTACATAGAAGAACCTACATAAAGGGAATATCAGGAGCTTTGACGGGATTAAAGTGATTGAATTTCGATACTCGTCCGTTATCTAAACTTATACAAAACTGATTTTGGGCAGGCAAAGTTTCCCCCTAATCTCGCTGATAAAGCAAAAAGGTAGAACGTTGAAATGAAGGGAGAAACCTCTTCTCCTATAAGAGGAAAGAGAGTAGAGGTGGGGTTCCTGGGTGATCACTAGATATACGAAACCGGAACTAATTTTTCAGGTTCCGGATATCCGAATGCCAACCTTAGTGATAAGAGGAAGGAGCTAAAAAAGCTTTTTCTAAGAAAATAATAATTATAATTAAGCATGTTGCTTCAACTTTCTTTACTATTTGTGACGCTGATCGTATAGAGATTAATTCTTTAATAAAATTTGTTGACGCTAAAAGACGGATATTGCATGCATTTACTGATTTAGACGATTTATTTTTGGAAGGCCCACTTAAATTAGAGGATATTATTCTTTCTGGATTTAATATTTTTAATCTAATTAATTCGTTTTCGGTAAACTTTTAATCTAAATATCGGAGAAAGAATTTTCTTTTAAGCCAAATCCTTTGCCTATTTCTGAGAAGGAATTAGATGATTGGAGATTAGACATAGAAAGTGTTGGAATATTTAATAAAAGGGTTATTAAAAGTATTATTGTTGAGAGAATGGTCTTTGTTGCTTTTGCAAGAACCTTGCCTGTATTTATGAAATTATCTATGTCGGATCAGGTATTAATATTTGGTTTTCAATAAATCACTGTCGTTATCAAAGATTAATTTTTTATTTGCCCCAACTTTCTCTTTATTTTTGTATCGGCATACCATCTTTCACTTAACTCTTGTTTTATCTGTTTTTGGGCTGTATATCCGGAGGGGTGTCTTTTGGGGTATATCCAAAAAAGATTTTAGTCAAGGCTCAAGACCTGTCTTGAGCACTTTTTTTCTCTCTCTACACCTCACAAGATCTTGGACTGCTCAATAATTTTGGTAGTTGATTTTTGTTGATTTTCAATCACAAGTTAGCAAGCAGCTGCGTAAAAGCTTTAATGGAGCTTTAACGGAACTTGCTTTTAGGTTCCATTATTTTTGGCGACAATTAGATACTCCTCTTTATTTCAGAACTTTTTATTAGATAAATAATTTTTGAAGAATGATTCTCTTACATTGTTACAATTAAAAATTTTGAAAAATCTTCACAAAATTATCCCTTAGATTGCTCTCCTTCGGCACACGCTCTACTTTGGTGCATGTTTTGTTAATAGCTATCTTTCTTATGAACTTGGCGTTGATACATTTATGCGGAAAGATTGTATTATGCCTGTGATAGGCATACTTCATTGTGAATATTTTAAATATGATGATTCGTATGTTAATACTGATTATTATTATATATCGGATCGGGGAGGAGCAGAATAACGGGATTGTTGTAAGAAAGATAACCTTTTATGTATTTACACTGGTTCTAAATCAGAAACTCTTGCATGCAATGGGGAAAAGACCCAGTGACCGTAGGTCCCGAAATTATTATAGTAGAGTTCCTGTTCGTAAATTAAATATCCTAATAGGTTCATGCCAGCATGCCTTAATTATAGGTCCGTAAATGTTCCAATAGAAGCCCTGGGCGTCTATTCTTCAATGGGTCCCATTGGATGGGCTTCTATAAGGGCATGGTCTTCTATTGGAGCCGGGCTTCTATTGGATATGAAGATTGATATGAAGATCCTTCGAGATTAATATCTAAAAAATTGTTTTTAAACTTGTTTTAGTTTTAACTCTAACAAACTTATTAATTAAAAATTCCATAACTATTTAGATTAATTAAATTGGCTGATTCTTTTTACACAAAGCCTGTTGAGCGTATTAAAAAAGCTGCCATCTCTATTGAAGAATTTTCTCTTTTATTGGCTATATTCTTCACTCAATCAAGTAAGAGGCGGATTAATATCCTTTCTAGCTTTCATTTCTAGATGCCGAAGGATTATCCTCCACAGGCAAAGAATTGCTTTATGAAGAATCTGTTCGATATACAAAAATGCTTCTTCGATATAATCAACAAAAATTTGGGGAATTTTCTGGGGCTAGCCGTTTAGATGAATGTTCTCGTGTATTTAACTATTTTTTTGAGAATGGAAAGGCTAATATGATGTTTGCTTCGCATAAGAAATTTTATTATCCAAATCTTTATAAAAAGCCTGATTTTATTTGAAATTATCTGAAAGAAATGAAGATATTTTTAAAAATACCTATGTATAAATTTGTAAGAAAATATTTTTTGATTTGATTCTAAAAATTCATTTAATTGATTAATAAAATTAAAAAATTAAAAATAAAATTAAATAAAAATAATAAAAATAAAATAAAAATAATTTAAAAATAAAAATTTATTAATAAAATTGATTTAATCTAAAAATTTCTAAAATTTGATTCTAAACCCACCTTTAAACCTGTTGATTTTGTTTGGATATTTTTTATATTTTATTGGAATTGATTAGATTTTATATGGGGCGATTTATAAATGGAGCAGTTCACTGTAACTAGCAGACGAGGTTCGGTTCCGGATATCCGAAGATTTCTTCCAAAAAATTACCAGCAGAGGCGCTGAAAAGTTTAGTCCCAAAGAATTGATATGGAGGGATTAGGAGTAATTAGGAATGGATTTATGTGATTAACAGAGATATCGAGGGAATGTGAGGATTACTTCTGATCTGAGATTTTTCAATATATTCTCTCCCATTCCCAATAAACATTCTCTATCTACTTAATAGCTAGCTCTCTATTAGGGTTGGACGTTCGAGTCATTTTTTTCTGGCCTCATTTTTTTTCGGGCCGGGCCGTTCGAGTATTTTTCGGGCAAAAATTCGATGCCCGGTTCAATCTATCGAACCGAACCAACCGGGTCCCCAACCCTATTCTCTAATATGTATACTCTTCCACAAAATTACCTTAATTATTACCCAAAAATTACCCTTTCTTAAATAAATTCTTTTATCTTTTCTCTCCCTTCAATTCCCGTCTTTCCCCCCATTTTTTTATTTTTTACGAATGAATCATTTTGTAAACAAAACGAGGTATTTACATTGTGGCTGGTAGTAAAGGCTGGATGGTTGGGGGAAGCTGGTCGTAGGTAGACTTTTTGAATTCCCCTCATATAATTCTCAGTTATATTTTTTGCTTGCTAGCAGCTAGTTTCCCCCCGTTATCTTTACCTTCCTTTTTTTTTAATTTTTTTTCTTGCTTTCTAAATATTTTATTTTTAAGATTAATTTAATTACTGAAATTTTTGGTTTTTAACATTTGACAGTTAATTAAAGTCCAAACAAAATTTAAAAAATAGCCAAGACAATTTCGCACCTTCCTTTTAACTTCCAAACCTTCCTCTCAACTGTTTCACACATTCCAATTAATTTTAGTAATCCGAAAACTGAAGAATAAGTTTCTTAACCCCATTCGTGTAGTTTTCTTTAAATTACATAACTAAATATAACAATCAAACGTGGATATTAAAAATTTAAAAACGACTTTTATATCAAGAGTAGTGGTTGGTACGAGTACGTGTACGAATTTTGGTAAGAGCTTCAATGATCAAGAGCAGTGTTGGATATTAAGAATTTTGTGACTTCCTGACTTGACTTTTTTCTTATTTTAACTCCGTCTTCAATTAGAACCTCCTCCTCCAAACACTAATCCAAAGCCTACAAATCTCAGTTTTATTTTCATTCCTTGTTGCATTTATTTTTAAATAATATTTCCAAAAACTATTCTTTTTTCTTTAAAATTCCATTTAAAAATATTTCTTTTCCCAATATTTATTATATAACAAAAATCATTTAAAATCGACCTTTACATTTATCGAGAAAAAAGGAAAAATGGCAGCAACTATTTCCAGCCGGCTATTTTTATTTCTTTTTAATAATCGCTAATGTTTGTCCAAATACTTTTTTTACCTCCGTCCAAGTATGGAAAGGAAAGAAAATAAGACAAAAAATTTCTTTTAACAGAAAAGGAAAATCGTAAAGAAAAAAAATTTTTTTAGAATTGTGGACAGTCAGTTGATACAGTCAGTGACCTAAGTAAAGTCCCAGCCCTATAACTTGAGAAATATTGAACCGATTTCTATAGTTTTGGTGTTAATGAATAGAGAAGAAAATTCTCTATAAAATACTAAAAAATAAAAATTTTATTTTAGAAGACAAAAAAGTTATGGTTAAATATCTAAATTAAATTAATGAAGCAAAAAAGCATTCCTTCTCCAAATTTTTTCACTAAATTTTTCTAATTATTTATATTTTAATTCACTAATTATTTAATTTTGTAGCAAATTTAATTCTCTATTTAATTATACCAATATTTTTCCGGAAAGTTTTCTTTTCACAAAATTATAGAACTTGGACTAGCTTATTTAGAAGGGTCCCCAAATTAATCGAAAGAAAACGTCGGCTGGATTGTAAAATAAATTTTTTCAAATAAAACTATAAAAATAAATAATGATAAAAATAAATGATTAATATTTTTATGCTTTTTTACTAAAATTTTATTTTTCGCAACTAAAGTAAGATTATGAGAATTAAATTTCGTTTAGATTAACAGGCGTGAGAAGTGAAGAAAAAAATCATTTAAAAATTTATCTGAAAATATTAAATATTATTAATTTATAGAATAATTATGTAAATTAATTTATTTAAAAATTTTTTAAATTCAAAGCTTGATTTTTAAAAGAATTTAATGGAAAATACAACAACAAAAAATTTAAATAAATTTAAAAATTATTTTTTAATTATTTTATTCTTAATTTCATCAATTTTAATAATAATAAATGCACAATTTCCACAAAATCAAATGGGAGGAGGAGGACCTCCCCCACCTCCACCCCCTGTAGCTATTCCTGTTGGGGGAGGTAATGTTCCTGTAGGTGGTGGGGGTGGACAGAATATTGGTCCTCAAGGATCTCAACTTTTTTCTGGAATTGGAGATAATTTACTTTATGGAGGTAATTCTGATTTTGTTTTATATACACTCTGTCTTTGTTTTATTTAAATTCTGATTTTGTTTTAATTTAATTCTGAAATGTTTTACTTCTGTTCATTTTCTGATTTAATTCTCTATTTATGAACTCAGAAATGTTTTAATTAAATTCTGAATTTTTTTGTTTAAATTTATTTCTGATTGTTATGTTCAGATTTAATTTTGATATGTTTTGTTTTTTGTGTTCGTTGTTCAGAGTTCCATTCCGAAAACTTTAAATAAAATTCTGATATTGTTTTAAATTAATTCTGATTTTCTATTAAAACTAAATATTCACTTCTTCAGTAAATTTGGTCCCTTTCGGCCCAGAAGTTGGCGATAGAAAAGTCCATCCAGGATTTTTGACAGCTGGACAAACAATAGATTTATATATGTATTTTCCTTTTTACGGAGGTCTTTACAACTATACAACTGTAAATAATTTAAAATAAATATTTTTCAAATAAATTAAAAAAGTTGTCAGTAAATGGATATATGGCTTTTGCTACAGTGCTTGACCAAGGCCCCACAATTGTAAATTTAAAAATATAAATATTTTATAAAAATAAATTAAAAAGAATGTCGGTCCCGAAGCTACAGATTGGCCTAGACAACAAGATCCAGCAATGATTGGCCCTTATTTATGCAAACAACAGGTATTTTCCTTGAATATTCTTTCTCAAAAAACCCCTTCCCTTCCCTTTAATTAGATACCCCAAGATAGCAATGTAGCTTTAAGATCGGGTGTTTATTATCGTTTAATTATGAGACAATCAATGTTTGGTAGAGGTTCTGGAATGAATGTTGGAGGGCCAGATGTTGGGGGAACAATGCCGGAAAGTAGTTTCTTTGGTTTTCGTTTTCAAAAATGTCCGGCGGCTGCTGACAATTATGTAAGGTGTGACGCTGCTGGGGATTATTTTCTTGATCAAATGATGCGTTGGTTACAGGGTAACTAATTTGTTTGAATTAAATTCTGATTTGTTTCCAAACATTTCTCTCTAAATATTTAGAAGGAAAATTTGTTTGGATTTAATTCTGATTTTTATAAATAGTAACGTACTCCCAAACATAACGTACTCCTCCATAAATGACTGAAGAAACATGTTCAAATAAAATTCTGGTTTTCTTCCAAACATTCTTTTAATATAAGTGAATTATCATGCTTGTTCAGATTTAATTCTGATTTATTTATTCATTGTTTTCCAGGCATAATATATCTCCTTAATAAATGCCAGGAGAAATATGTTCATATTAAATTCTGATTTTCTTCCAAACATTTCTCTCTAAATATTCAGAAGGAGTAGCAGGGGCAACAGCATTTCGTGCAGATGCTGCTTTAGTCGTTACCTGGTATAACACAGCCTCTGCAATTTCTGGTAGAGCAGATATTGATGGGGGGCAATTAGCTACCTATCAAGTTGTTTGGTTAACTGACCAAGCTGGAAGACTTAGTTATGTTATTTTAAATTATGACAAACTTGGATTTGATGCTGCTGATATTCGAATGAATTCTAGAAGTGGAAGGTGTCAGGTATTTTATTTTTTGAATTTTAAATTCTGAATTTTAAAATCTTCAGGCACTTTTCAATGGAGGAAATCACACAGGCTTTGTGCTTGTAGACCCAACACAAAATTACAAAAACACCCCCAAAGTCCTAGCTCAGCGTTCTGGTGTTCCTCACATGGTTCGAGGCCGTTATATGTTTAGAGTTGATGATGTTGTTAGGCCTGGAGGGTGTTCAAATAAAACTGGGGGAACTTGTAAGTTTTCTTTAATTTGGAGTAAAAAATAATTTTCAAAAAGACCCAATAATGATATATCCAAATATTGTAAATATGTTGGGAGAAATGACTGTTGATGTTAATGCTATATGTTTGGATAGAACACAAACATATATTTTAATGATTGAACAAAGACAGGTAATTAAAACTTGTTTTTCTGGTTTTTTCTTCTAGACCTGCTTTTCCGTATTTCTGATCATGTTTTTATTAAATTCTGATTCTTTATTTAATGCTGTGTTTCCCTAACATGTTTTTCTTCCTAGTTCTGATAATGTTTTTATTTAACTCTGATTAGAAAACACTAAAACAGATTTCTCTCAACTTGCTTTCCTCCTATTTATTCTGATTATATTTAATTCTGATTTATTTTCCTCCTTAAATTCCAACTTGTCTTTCTCAGATCTGTTGATGTTTTTCCTTGTTTCTGATTATGTTTTAATTTAATTCTGATTTTTAAAAACTGTTTCCTTAATTTTGTTTTTACTTCTCTTTAAATTTAAAATTAAAGACAGCTTCTTGTATAGTACTTAATGCAGCAATGGCTAGATGTAATATTCCAAAGATTTATGATTGGGGAACTAAAACTGTGTTTTTCCAACCACAAAGTCAAGGAGCTAATGATGAAAGGGCTTTTGTTGGATATATTTATTTTGGTTAGAAAATGTTGAATTTTTTGGAAAAAAAATATTTTTTAGTTCCCCCAACATTAGATCCTATGCGTTTGGATGTTGGCAATATTTATGGTAACTACATACATAAATTCCTCACTAAAAAATAATCTATCCAATTTAAAGATTGGTACAAAAATCCCTTACCAAATATTGTTATGCCCATTTCTTGGTATCCTCGCAACTTTACAAATCCAGATTTAAACTTTTTTGATCAAAACATGCATATAAGTGATGATGCCGTTTATGGTGTTCAACTGGGGTTATATGTTATTGGTTATAAAGAATCAAAGGATGACCAAGTAAAAACATTTTCTTTAAAAACATTTGTTTTTGTGTTCGTAACCCCCACAGTTATAACACTTATTGCCGCCTCATTCGCAAAGGCTAAGAGCATGTCTGAAAAAGACATCTCTCGAGAATGTCCGAATAACGATGGCGGTATTAACGGAAGAGTTACTAGGCGGAAGCAAGTTGTATAACTTTGATGGGTAGGAGCATCTTGTTGTACAGAATTTAAAATAGGTATTTATTTACAAACAGTTTTAGTAAAAGAAGCTTGTTTGTAAAACATGTTTATTTCTGTTTAAATTTAGATTAAAAAATTCCGCCCCGAACATCGAGTTCTTTGTAGATTAGCAACTTATTCTAATAGAAATACTTATGAGTATAGATGGAATGCTCAGAAAGAGAGAATTAATTTAAATCAAGTTGAACAATGGTTTTTTAGAGAAGTAAAAAAATATTTATTTCTGTATTTAATTTAATAATAATAATTTATTCACTAAAATGGGCGTAACAAGTACGTCTCTTAAATTTAGTACAATAAAAAAGAAAGTCAAAGCATAAAAAATAAAGTCAATTAATAATTAATATGAAAATTTACATGGGTGTGCAAAAACATGATGGAGGAAATTCATATATGTATATCATATGTTAAAAAAGATGAAATAGAATTAAGTAATTGTTGTTTTTTAGTCAGAGGTGAATTTGTGGAAGAGTCAGAATTTCCTCCAATAGAATATTGACGTTTGCTTGTCATGGTAAGAAATGACAAAAAAAATAATATTACCCAGAGTCAAAAATTAGAAATGCCTTAAAATGTAAAAAAAAATTGTAAAATTAAAATTAAAAAATAAATTACATAAAACTTATATAAAACGGAGGAAAGAAAAATGTTTTATTTTGTAAGCAAAATTAAAAAGGACGGGAGAGTCTCAAAAAAAAACATTAAAATTAAATGCACTAAAACTGGCCAATGAAGTCCTTAACTAAGTCTTGATTTAGTATTAGGTAATGTCTTAGGTTTATCCAGAAAGATTTAGGATTTGGAGAATTTATAATTTGTATAGGAAGAACGTTCCATAAATTTAAAGATCTATTTATGATCCAATGTTCAGTCTTTGATATCTTTTTAGGGACTCGTAATTGTAGATTATGTTTATTTCTAATAGGCCGTGTTGAAAAATCAACAAAACGAGTCGGGTCAAGATGGGTAAAATTTTTTGTTAATCTGAATATTGTTGAAAGGTCAAATAGAGTACGCCTAAGGACCAGAGATTCTAGATTAAGAAATTTTAGTCTATTTTCATAATTCATTTTAGAGATTTTGCATTTAGCTAAAGCAATCCTTGTAAACCACTTTTGAATTTGTTCGATTTTTAGAATAAGTTTTTTTGTTTTAGGACTCCAAATAATGGAGGCGTATTCCAGGATAGGCCTAACATATGATTTAAAAGCTAAAGAAAAAATCTTAGGATTAGATGAATTAATATTATTAAGAACAAGAATAGAACGATGGTATGCCTTTTTAATAATTTTAGTTAGATGTGCTTCAAAAGAAAGTTTATCTGTAAAGGTAATTCCTAAATCCGTAACGGAAGATACAGTCTGTAAAATAGTGCCGAAAAGGATATAGCGTTTTCTAGGATTATTTTTGCCTATATGAAAAGTACATGTTTTATTCAAAGAGATATCTAAAGCCCAATCAATACACCATTCTTCAATTTTAATGAGTGATTCTTGTAGACAAGCATTATCGTTATTTGCAGAAAATTCACAAAATATTTTTAGGTCGTCAGCAAAAAGCATGGTTTTCGTGGGGGAAGGTATTCGGTAGATAATATCATTTATATAAATTAAAAACAATACTGGGCCTATTATGGTTCCTTGCGGTATACCCGACATAATAGGAATAGGATCAGAATAATTGTTATTTATTTTTACAGAAGCTGTTCTGTTAGAGAGGAAATTTGAAATCCAGTTAAGAAGTTGAAATCCAGTTAACACTGTGTTTTCCCAACATGTTTTTCCTTCCCTTTATTTAATTTAAAATTAAAGACAGCTTCTTGTATTGTACTTAATGCAGCAATGGCTAGATGTAATATTCCAAAAATTTATGATTGGGGAACTAAAACTGTGTTTTTCCAACCACAAAGTCAAGGAGCTAATGATGAAAGGGCTTTTGTTGGATATATTTATTTTGGTTAGAAAATGTTGAATTTTTTAAAAAAAATATTTTTTAGTTCCCCCAACATTAGATCCTATGCGTTTGGATGTTGGCAATATTTATGGTAACTACTACATAAATTCCTCACTAAAAAATAATCTAACCAATTTAAAGATTGGTACAAAAATCCCTTACCAAATATTGTTATGCCCATTTCTTGGTATCCTCGCAACTTTACAAATCCAGATTTAAACTTTTTTGATCAAAACATGCATATAAGTGATGATGCCGTTTATGGTGTTCAACTGGGGTTATATGTTATTGGTTATAAAGAATCAAAGGATGACCAAGTAAAAACATTTTCTTTAAAAACATTTGTTTTTGTGTTCGTAACCCCCACAGTTATAACACTTATTGCCGCCTCATTCGCAAAGGCTAAGAGCATGTCTGAAAAAGACATCTCTCGAGAATGTCCGAATAACGATGGCGGTATTAACGGAAGAGTTACTAGGCGGAAGCAAGTTGTATAACTTTGATGGGTAGGAGCATCTTGTTGTACAGAATTTAAAATAGGTATTTATTTACAAACAGTTTTAGTAAAAGAAGCTTGTTTGTAAAACATGTTTATTTCTGTTTAAATTTAGATTAAAAAATTCCGCCCCGAACATCGAGTTCTTTGTAGATTAGCAACTTATTCTAATAGAAATACTTATGAGTATAGATGGAATGCTCAGAAAGAGAGAATTAATTTAAATCAAGTTGAACAATGGTTTTTTAGAGAAGTAAAAAAATATTTATTTCTGTATTTAATTTAAAGGTACATGAATGATTGGGAAAGAATGAATGAACTTTTTACTTTTAGAGTTGGATATTTAAAATTATCTCCTTTAAGAACAAATGAACAATCAGCGTTTCAGGCCCCTCAACTTCTTTCTGGGTAATCTTTATTTTAGAGGTCTCAAGAGGCCCAACAGGCAACGCCTCCTAAGGTCCCAGAGGCGATGCCGAACATGAATTGGAGGGACAGTAGAATGGAGGGAAGGCTATTCCATAAATTATTATGATGGTCGTTAACGAGAACTACTTTTCCGGGATCAACTATATAACCACTTTAACTAACCGCTAAATAATAGAATACTCTGACCATCCCCATACCCTTTTTCCTTCCCTACCTAGCAAGATCAGAGTCCTTAATTTACCAAGAAAATTAATTTAATCTCCCCTTAATTAGCCTTGTTTCTGCCCCAATTTCCCTTCACTGGCTTTGGACTATTGGAAATCCTCGATATGAAACAACAACATTTTCTCGTCAAGAACAAGACGTTCAACAAGAATTTATTGCTCAAAAAGCAAAAGAAATGTGTCATGATTGGTTTGATGAAGATGGGGCTCAATGGAAGTTTGTTACTCTGATATTCCGAAAATATTTAAAATATTTCAAAGCTTTATTCGAGATGTAGAAACAAATGCTTCCTGTCCTTGTATGGAAAATCAGGCCAAATTCGACTTGGGTCGATTTATGCCTCATCCACGTTGTTCACAAACATTTAGAGATATAACCTGTACAACTATGATTGGGGCAAAGAATTGTTATATGAGTGTAATTATTTGTTTTTTATATCCACACCAGAGCTGTTCCGAAAGAAAAAATCTTAGAAAATCGTATCCCAAATCCGGGGATTTCTTAGACTTATGGACAAGTTTGTCGGAAATCAAAACTCGAAAAAGTTTGTCGAGTGTGTAACGCTCATTTAGCCCTTTTACTCTTGGTGCTAAGAAGTGGGAATCGTTTGACGGGCCTTGAAATGCCCGGATTTTGGGATTTTGTGCCGGTTTTGAAACAGCTCTGATCCACTCCCTCTCTCTCCCTTTCCCTTTCTCTCATTCCCCCTTTCAATTTCCAGTCATCCAACATTTACGGCTCTTATTCTGGCAGGCATTTTGATTATGGTTATGGATATAGTGAATATAGTAGAGGAGATTTTTATAGAGATAGAGGGCCAGAAACGGGAGGTGAAGGAACTTCTTTTGGTGGTGGATATTATGGAAGGGATGGGCAAGATAGGGGAACGTTAGTTTTTTTTATTTTGAAGAGAATTTAAAAGTATATTTTTAAAGAAGATTTCCAACACATTATGGACAAGTCTGTTGTTATGATGAAAAGGGTAATTAATTAATTAAACTTAAATTAGGGTGGCGACTAAATTCTGTCATAATGGAGATACGGTCAGATATGTATTTCATTTTATGTAAATGTCAATGGGAGTTTGAGCCGCGTGACATAAGAACGTGGCCTCCCTCCAGATCCAATGATATCCCTTCAAATGAGGTATACCGTTAGATTGGTATAAGGACTATGACAGAATTTAGAAGGAGCCACTCTCTAATAATTATAAAATTTGCCAAAAATTTTAAAAAAGGATTTTTAATGCAAACAACATACCAACCAGTCATTAAAGTAATTGAAGAAACTCCCTATAATCCAGGCTTTCCATTGAGAGCCTATGAATTTGGTACCCCTCCATATATGGGTCAATTTGAAGTTCCTGGTCTTTCTGCCTTTCACCATGATTATATGCCTTATTTTCTTTGTTGTAAATTTGCCAAATTTCGTTGCCAACTCTTTTATTGGAGAAGGCCAAGTAGTGGATGTCAACAATATCAACCACCAGCTATTGGTTTTTTGAAGAATTTTTTCTCAAAAATTTCTGTTTAAAAAAATAGGGGAAGCAATGGGTGCTGGTACTTTCCACACTATAGACAACGACAAATTTGTTTTTAACGAGCCTGGTGTTTACACACTTCTCCACATTCCCAAAACAATAAATAACCCCGAAGTTCGAATCCAAATTCGTTTGGAACGTTATCCCAACAGACGTGTAGATTTTAGTATGCTAGGCCGTTATCTCTCTCAAGAGCAATTAGTTCAACCTACAAATGCTACTGTAATTACTGGAATTGCTTTGGAGGCTACTGGGACTGATGTGAGGAATTTTTGGATATTCACATAAAATTAGACTTTTAGAGAGTCTTAGTGTTGGCAAGAGGGGATACTCGAAGATTTCGCTATAGAACTTCTGTTATTGTTGGAAATATACTCAGATACTTTGACACAATGAGACTGCAACGATTTAAGGGTTAAAATTAAGTGTCATATCCCTGAACTTATCCCAAACATTTTAGGAGTTCTAATTTATGTAAATAACGTGGAAAGAGGCCAACCAGAAGTTTATGTAGTTTTGGAGGAAGCCCAAATTGGTGTTCGAATCAGAGAAAGTTATTCTGTTGATATTGACAGAATGCCAATGTATCAAGAATCAATGGGTATTTTGGATATTGCTTTAAGTGTTCCTCCTCAATATGGAGTGGTAGGGGAAATAATAAATAAATATTTATTTTTAATTAATTAATTAAAAAAGCAACCAGATGGAGATAAAACAAGAGATCAAGAAATGCGTCAACGTTATAATTTGCCCCGAGTGTCAGGTTTAATGCGCCCGTTCCCTGATACAGTTACAGGCTCTATATACAGCACTTTGACTTTAAATGAAGTTAATTCTGAATCAATTCGGCAACAAATAATTACTTACTATAGAGTACCTGGGTCTGGAGAACGTTTTACTGATTATCAACAACAAACATTAAATCAGTATATGATACCTACTGATAATATGTAGGGAAATTTATTTTAGATAGAGTGGAATTAGATAGGGTCTGGGACTAAATAGGAGAGTTTGTAGGTACCTTAGATAGTACATCTTGCTGGAGCAATTCAGGGCATTTTACAGAAGGAATACCTCGATATTTTGTGGTGGCCTATTTTGCCCATGTTAGATCCATTTGTTCCTGATTCCTAGGACTAAAACTATCCTGACAAACACCCTTATAATTAATATTATTAGCACAAGTTGAAGTTACCTCACAGCCTATAAAATTATCTTTGCAGGTTCACAACCAGCCGAGAGGAAGACAAAAAGTTCGAAGCCTTCCCGGAGGCAGCAATGAAAAACGAACCAATCTACAAAACTGCCCAAATATACGAAACACCCCAATACAGATTTGTGCCTAGAACAGGCTCTGTATTAATGCAGATATTACAACAATGCAATGATTTAGCTTCTAGAGATACTCGTAAGAGGAGGGGAAAAAATAAAATAAAAATAAAATCTTTTAAAAGTCGGAATGCAACCTTATCAAGGCCAACTTTATTGGGATTGGGCTTCTCAATGTCCAGACAATCCAGGCAAAATACTTCAACATTGTGGAGATAATGTTCCTTGTCTTTATGATTTTACTCTTTTAAATGCTGAAGTATTAGGGAATGAAGTAAAAGATACTTGGAATGCTTTTTTCCATGATAGGGGACAAGCAATTAGAAGTTATAATAGTTGTGGACCTATAAATATTGAATATCCTGTAAGTGTTTTTTGAAGGAAATATTTTTGAATTATGTTTCCTTCTGTTGTAGGAATATATGATTAAAACACCAGCATTAGCTCCAAGTTATATGCAAGGAGATGTTGCTAGATTTGAATGTTTTCAGGCAATTTAGAATTTAAATTCAATGCTTAATTTAATATTTTAGACTCACTGGATAAAGGGTGATTCCGAATATAAATGTTCTTTAGTTGTTGATTATAATGTGAGTTTGAAATATTAAAGCTAGCCTGAACCTCGAGCTTCAATATATATTATTTCTCATACTGATCTTTTCTCGGTTACAAACATGCCAGTCGGGCTAGGAAGTTTTTTCATCCTTTTTTCATTTCCTTGGCATATCTTTCCTTTCGAACATTCTTTAATCAAATCAATTTTCAGTACCCCAATAGCTATAGATTTGAATGGAATAAAGGTGGACAGCCTTGGTGCCGTTCTAGAGAAATGGATAATATGTTAACTTGGTTATTAGGCATACTTGGGTTTGTTTAAATAGATTGTTCAATTTTTAAAAATTTTTAAAAAAACTTCAGAACAGTGGGTATTATACTTTTAGTTGTTCTCCTATTCCTCAGTTGTTGGGTTGTTAAAGTTAAAAGAAGGCAGGATCAAGAAAAGGTTCCTGGAGGTACTCTAAGACAACAACAACAATTTATGTCATCCGTAATTAAAAATTTATTTAAAAAATTTTTTATTAAAAAAATCAGGGTTTTGGAGGAGCAGAATCGATGCCTCCAAAAAGCGTTGGATCTGACAGCACTTTAGAATTGAGACCTAAAAATGGTGCCCCTTCTCAAATTGCTGAATATTCCCCTGAATTGAGAGCTAGACACCCTACCAGTGGAGCAGGATTGCCCGATGAGACTTCTCAACTTTTGGGACTCCATACAAGTGTTTAATGATATTCAAGGATTGAATAGATTTATAATATTTATTATTATATTCGTTTACATTTTATAAAATTATTTTGTTTAAAATTTCAAACTTTGAGAAAGATTGTTAAGTACAATGTACTTAGACGAAGGTGGATTCCCCTTTCATCTTATGTATCTTTCGGCTAATCCCTTAGGTTCAAGTTATATCTAGCTAATACTAGTTAAAAATTAAGGTCATTTTCTCATTCTCCAAATTATTAAACCTTCGAACGAATCCAACCTCTATCAATATTTATCCATTATTAATATCCTTTATATACATCCATTCAATAAATCCCCCGCTAAATCAATATACGCAAATAATGACTTGCTATTTATATTTTATTTTCTCTTTATTAACCCGCCGTTTTTGGATTAATTTTTTACGAAATTTTATTTTCCGAAAGCTTTTTCCTTATATATTTTGCCTTGCTTCAAGTTTATTTATTTTTATTATAATCCTTTTATTCCTTTATTTTTTACAACCCCAACCGTATTTTAATGCAAAAAATGACTTTAAGAATAAAAATTTGTTTGTTTTACAAAGAACGGTTGTATTTCCTCGTGGAGGGGATAACTTGGAATTTGATCAACCTTGGGACTTGTCTGAAACTAAAATTTATGAGAATATAGATGAATTGTTTAAGAATAATAATGCCAATACTAAATATATTACTGGAGATTTTACTTACAGGTAAAATCAAAATTAATTTTTAAAAATAATTTTATGCTAGAAAGAAAATTTCAAAACTCCCTATATTCCCCTCAAAAATAATATTCATAGTAAAGCGTGTGATTTGATGCTGTTAGGAATTGATGCTGGTTAGTTGGTGTGCGGTTTTGGGAGTCCCATGTGACGATACTGAACAAATATAGATTCAGAATACATACATATAGGGAAGGAATTTGATCGGCTTTGGGACTATGACTATATTATACTCGGCGGTAACGAGCCCGACTTTCCCGGGATTGATAAGCTTTTGAGAGGAAATAATGATTAGGATCTCAGCTCCTTCTGCTGGCTTCTACTTTGTACTAATCAACTGCTCTTTCCACTATTCCTCTACTATATTTGAAAGCCTTATCTGATCATTCCCACCCCCATTTTCCTTTCCTTGCTTAGCAATATTAAACAAATAAATTTAAAAAATCCAGTCCAGGACTTGGAAACTTAATGTTTCAATTTGCTGCCCTACGAGTTTTGGCTGAACGTGAAAATGCCTATTTATTGCTTCCAAGTGACTGTATACTTAGAAGGGCTTTTAATTTAGACAAACAAATTTTGTTTATTGAGGCAAAACAATTACAAAAATTAATTGTTGAGAATACTGCAACGAGTACAAATTTTGAGGTAATGATAGTTTATCCTGGCAAAAAAAACTTTTTTTCTCGCTTACAGGGTTGCTGCAAGTATATTCCTTCATTTAACGATAAAATAAATTGGAAAAATAAATATAAAAATATTTCAATAATTAATGGGTATTTCCAATCTTATCGTTATTTCCATCCAGCACATGTTCAATTAATTTTAAGGAATTTTAATTTTCTTCCCGGGATAGATGAGAGAGCGAATTTAATTTTGAATGATATTTTGGTTGGAAATCGAAAGGAAATTAAGTAATAATAATTTTTAAAAATTAAGAAAAATTTTTTTGGTAAAATTGACGTTTATGTGACATCTTTATTTCTTCTCCGTAAGAATTTCCCTTTATTTGTCCCAAAATCAACCAATATCTCTTAACTAACTCTTAAGAAAATTAACAACTTTTACAAAAAAATTTTAAGTCCAAATTCTCCCCTTCTTATCGGCATTCATGCTAGGCACGGGATTGATTTAACTATGCATCAGAGGAATCAGCGTTATGGACATACTGTGGCTACCTCTGAATATTACAAAAAAGCTATAGAATTTTTTACAAAAAATTTTAAAAATAATTTGTTAATATTTTTGGTTATTTCTGATAATATGTCTTGGGCAAAAAGAAATATTGGAGGAATTGAAGGAGGCAACAGAAGAATATTTATCAGATACCAAAATAGCGGCTATAGAGAGATTGATATGGCTGTGTTATCTAAATGTAATCATTTAATAATCTCTACCGGAACTTTTAGTTGGTGGAGTGCTTATCTGTTACAGACAATGAAGAATAATTCAAAAATTATTTATTTTGGGGATTGGCCAAAGAAAGGGTCTTTGTTGGAAAGGATAGTTGAAAAACGAGATTATTTTTTACCTTCATGGATCCCAATGAAATAATAAAGAATGGAATTTTATGAAAGTTTCGATAAAGCATGAGATAGGCAATAAAAGTTTACCCATGGGCAGGAATCGATCCTCCGAACTCCTGGAAGTTATTACTAGGCGGATACACCAAATACAGGTGCTCTTCTGATTAAGCTTATCTTTTAGTAATAGTCTTAAACTTCTGGGCGGTATTTTAAGAACGAGGTAGGAGGACCTGGTAAATTTACCAGGTTCTCTTACTTGGGTAATAGAACAACAAGTTGAGGGTTAACCCTTATTCTAAAAAAATCAACCCAGAACTCGGTGTTAGCGCTACTCGCTTTTTGGAATAAGGGTTATGGGTTAACCTACCAATATCTGAACGTTGATTAACCTTTACCTCAATTTTAGAATACCGCGCCTGGATAGTAATCTTATAAAATACTTGCCTAAATCTCTCCTCTTTTCTTACAAGAAATAAGAATGTTTTTTGTAAATTAAGGCAATGTTAGAGCTTAATTGATAATAATTTTCGAGAAATTTTATTTCTATAGCAACCCTAATAATATAAACTTTAATTCCAGATTAATTTAAAATAATTTAATAATATTTGTTTATGTTTTTTTAAATATAAAAATATTTTTCCCTTATAAAATGAATACAGTCGGACATAGATATGTATAAGAATGCCTGGATTATATGCGCCTCAATTTGAGATGCATTCTTAACTAATTAAATAATCTCTGGGTCGGGGAGTACATGTAAACTCTTATTAAAAATAACCCTTTTTAAGGATGTGTTTTTAGCCCCATGGGCTATCTTATAGGTATAAGGTCCGACTGTAATAATGTTAAAATTTAATATTTTTTATTCCATCTTCTTTCCCAATTTTTAATTAAAAAAATCATCTTTTTTTAATTTAATTCGTCCCTTCATTTTTTTAAATTATTCGGGACATTGCAGACAGTTCCCAACGCAACATATAATGCTTCAGCTCTAGCTGGTGCCATAAACGAGTCAATTTTTCTTTCTTTTAACAGATTAGCCTTTGCCTTTTTTAATAATTTTGGGCATTCTTTAGTGAAAGTAATTGGGGCAACAAGTTTTAATGTTTTGATTAATTCTCGGGTTATTTTATCCAAAGCTGGGGCTAAAACAGTTGAATATTGTTCATATGTTATCATTTCCGAAGGGCCACCATAAGTTGACCATATGTTCATATAAGCATTCTGAATTTTTTAAATTATTTTAAAGCTCTTAGAGTGATATAACTTTTCAAAAGTTAGTACCAGAGGTGTACCAGTTTCTCCTTAGTCTTTCACCTTTTTAAAATCATTTTTGTCACCCTCTGGAAAGTGCCATCTTCTTTTAGATATTGGTCGTCCATAACGGGAACAACCTCTTCCCTCTCTTCTAATTCTTAAACTAATATGACTCTATATGATTCAGCTAAAGTTTCTCTATATCTATAGTGCCACCCTTTTTATAAAGAAATAAAGATCCTCCAAAATCCGACTAATATCGTCTATAGGTCAGCAACGACGTGTTTTTAAAAAGGATTTTATGGATGGACCCTTTACAGGTCTAGAAAAAACTACAGTGACTATATATTCAGAGAAAACTCATTGTCCTTAAGAGAACGCCCTTCAATTTTTTGCCTTAGATTTTTGTATAAGAAATAGGAATAAATTTTTTACCTGAGCTATCTGATTAGCATATAGTTGAGCTTGAAAAAAGTTTGTAATAATATAATCCGATGTATTAGCAATCAAATAAGCATTATATATAAAGTTATATTCGCTTATAGTTGATCGAACTGATAATCCTTCGAGGTATTTATACATTGTCATTTTTTCAACGACATCTAAACGGGCATCAACCAGATTTATAAGGTTCTCGAGGTTTTCTGAAAAAGGAAAGTGAGTGGAAACTAGGAAGAAAATTTTCATTTTTACGATCCATTTTTTATTTTTTACTAGCTTAGGGTTTATTCAGTACCAAATTCGACTACTAGAATTACGAAGTCACGTTAGGTAATGAGATTGTTCTCAATTATAATTAGAGTTGAACACCAGGGATGGTCTCCTGCTTTTAATTTCGCGATAGAGCCCTAGCTATTATTGGGCATATCTTTTACAATAAACAATGAAAGTCCCTATAATAGGAATAAGGTAAATCCCATGGACTGAATAAATTCCCGATTTTCATGAATATTCGCAAATCAGTACAGCTTCTTTATACTATAAATAATTTGTTCATTCCATATTTAAAAATTATTCAAAAATGAAAGGCCAACCTAAATATTTATTATTATCATTGTTGTTATCAATATTATTATCATGATCTCTATTATCATTATTATTATTATCGCTCTTCATCAAAGATATAATAGTTGAAGCAACAAATAAAATTAAATAAAATTTTATTTTCATTTTTTTTAAATTTTTTAGGGAGGATTTTTAATTAATAAAAAAAAATAATATGGAAACTTCAAAGAATTAACTCTCGTTAAATAAACACTTGAAAACACCCCGTAGTTTGATGTTTAATAAAAAATATAAATCATTTGATTTCTAAAAATTATTTTTATTCAAAAATAAAGCTCTAAATTTAGCTATTATGTATAAGCTTGTAGTTTGAACCCAAAATAGTGGTGGAAGATAAAATGGCAAACTCTCAAAAAAATTATTTTTTTTTGAATTTATTCAAAAATAAATTTATTCCAAAATATCAAAAAAAAAATAATTTATTATCTAAATTAAACCAATTTAGTCCGAAAGCAGTATATCATGATAAAATCAGGGTTTTCGGCGTTCATCCCAGAAACCCCGGACTGTGTCAGTCTGAAGAAATACTAATGAGAGGACCGTCGATTTGAAAATGTCGCGAACTCTAATCTAAATAATGTAAAGACTGCGACACCACAGCCTAGTAAATAAAGCGAAAATGGAGGGAAAGATTTCTTATTCGGAATGATCTCAATAGCAAATCCAATCCAATCTTTTGCTATTTTGGGTTTGTCCGTTTTACCTTCTTAGGATTTTGCTGTAATAGACCATCTAGCTTAACATTCTCTTGCTTGCACTTCCAAAGTTCCCAGTTTTCATCTCTCTTTAGCAATAAAAAAGTTAAACAAAATTAAAGGTAGATCTTCTGGAATTTGTTAAATTAAAGCAAAAAATAAAAAGTTCTTTTAAGTATATACAGCTGGGTAAAAAATGAAAAAAATAATTTTTATATTTTGTTGGGTATATTTTGGAACTGATTTATTGAATAAAATTAAATAAAAATATTTTTCCTTATTTAGCTAGAAAAAAATTTTTTTAATTAATAAAATAACTTTTATTACATAAATAAAATTAAATCCAAAATACAAAAATAAATATTTTAGCGAAATGGCCAAAAACATTTATAGCCAAAAAATTAGTAAAAAAATTCACTTTAATTTATTTAATAAGCTAAAAAATTTTAATTTTATCTTTATTAAATTTAAATTTTAAAAATTCTATTTTTTTAATTTGTACTAAGCAGAACACGTTCTCCTTTTAATATTTTTATTTCAGAAGCTTTCGTGCCAAGTGATAAAGGTGGAATGCCTCGATTGATACGATGAGGAATTTGTTTTGGAACCATTTTAATGCAGTCTGTTTGAGGAAATTAAAAGAAAATAAAGGCTTGGATTTGAAGAAAATAAAGCTTATCTACCCCCATTTTTTAAATTTACTTTTGTTTACTTATTCCTTTTTTGCCAATGATCAATGGCCAGGGATTAAACTAATATTGTAGGGAAGGTAGGAAATCCAGTAATTTGAAAGATCGATGCCTTCCCTGAGCTAAACTTTTACCTCTCATTCGGGAATTTGATAGAGAGGAACAGAATTAATTTTGTAAGAAAATAGCTTAAAGTTGGTTTACAAATTAATGAGTCAATTCATATTTGCGTGTCTCGCATCCGAGATTTTCTATAATAATTGTTGCTAAATTAATTCTAAATTAATCCATTGTCCATTTCTAATTTTTAGAAGGAAATAAAAGAGAATAAAAAATGGGAGAAGGACAATATGATAATGCTAAAAATTTTTTAATAAAATTACCCGGTATAGGGCAAACACTGTGGCAAAGAGTACAGCCAGTACAATTTTCTTCATTAACATGAGCCAAATGGGAATCTCTGTCAAAGGTTATAGCCTGATATCCAGAATCATTACAAGTCATATAACTTAATTTTTAAAGCTCTTTTTAATTTTAAAAATATTTTTGAGACCATTTTCCACAGTTTATGCAAAGATCATCGTCAATTACGGCTACAACTTGTTGGGAATTATCCAAATCGTTATAAGCCCCAACTTTGTCTAAAGCTGTGCCTATCAAGTCCTTTTATAAAATTAATTTTAAGGAATTTTTTAGAGGGTTACCTTAATCTTCGGAACTTTCTTAGGCTGGTTATCAGGACGCCTAGTGACGTAAACCTCATTATTTTCAATAAAGTCCCCATTCTGTCTTACAAGCAAATCCTTTTCTAATTTATAACGCTTTTCACGAAAGATGCCCAATGCTGGGAGATGCTAAAAAAATTTTTTTGAGTTTTTCAATTCACCACCTACCGCATTCTTAAGTAACAAAGGTTTGCCTTTTTGATGTTTTTCTACAGGGGGACTTTGCCCATCCCAATCAGCCAAAGCAGAAATTCCCTGAAGGTAGAGAAGTGTCCGTAATCCACTACAATAATCTTGGACTAAAGTGAAATCTTGGTTTTGAACTGCTGAACAGACCTATATTATAATTTATTCTTTCTACTCTTCTTCAACTCCAAAAAATATTTTGGAAATTCTGACCTGCAAAACAGAAGCTCCAGCATTTAAAAATTGTAATCCAGATTCTGCACTATCAATTCCACCGGCCGCCAATATTGGAAAGCCTGGAAGTTCGTTAGCAATGGCCGAGACTGCCCGTAAAGCTATTGGTCTAATGGCGTTACCAGAAACACCTCCATAAGTTGTTCTATTTAAAATTTATTTTTTAGCTTCATCCCTCATCCATATATCCACTCCCCCTCCCATTCCGTATTTATACTACCCTAAATTCTGATTTATAAAACCCCAGCGCTAATACCATAAAAGACTGCGAAGTACCTTCTTAAGTACCGATAGAAGTGCCGGTTAGTAGACCGAGACCGGGAATCAATCCCGAGATCGAGAGTCATGACGGAGAGATTAGGAGGAATATCACTTGATATCTCTCCTAATCCTCAAAAATCCTTTGATATCCTTCATAATCCCCCAAAATCCTTTGAGACCGAGAGCTCAAAAAACCCGGAAAAACCGAGATCGAGGCTCGAACATCACTATTATTCACCCACCAAGCACGTTCTTATCTTATGTAACGGGCCTGGAAGTAAATATCCCTTTCTACATATAATATTATTACAATTTATTCCTTCCAACACTTGGCCAAGCACTAGAATCTGAACGCAATCCCATAAGCCCTGAAACTGTATTTGTTGCTGTCACACCATCCGCACCGCCTTCTTTAGCTGCTATAGCAATTTTTCGAATGTCAGTTATATTCGGAGTCATTTTAGGGAAGAATGGAATCTTTTTTGGATATTTAACAGAATTATTGGAACAAATTAATCACCTTAACAGCACTCCTCACCCACAGAGAAATTTGTTTAACCATTTCAGTGTCCTGCCCACAAGCCAACCCCATCCCTCTTTCACCCATTCCATGAGGACAAGAAAGGTTTAATTCGAGTGCATCTGCACCTGCAGCCTCAGAACGAACAGCTAACTCTGTCCAGTCTTCCTTTAAAATATTTTGAAGCTTCGAAAAATTATTGCTTTAACAGACTTTGTCAAAGCTAGCCATAATTGAAGCAATTACTATTTTTGTTGGAAAATCTCTTTTTAATTCTTGGATGCATTCTAGCCAATACTTTTTTAAACAAAAATTAATTCAAGAACTTCTATATTTAAATACCTCAGCAGTTTTCTCAGAAATAAGTTCAATATTAAGAAAAGAGCCTTGTCCTGGGCCATAGATTGGCCCACTAGTTGTTCCACGTACTATTCTTGGTGATACATTTGTTACTAAATCCTGTTTGAATTATTTATGTATTTTTGGATGATTTATTTTTTTTGGTTGTCTAAATAGGATCAGTTTATAGCAGGGCGTGCCTTTTCGCCTATCACCGAACTCCGCTTTTTAAACTTTTTAAACAGCTTCGGCACACCACTCGTTCATACACAGCTAGAACATTCACAGTCCATCCTATCCTCATATTTTGGTTATAGCCCCACAACAATTAATTGTCTTTAGCCAATCAACAAAAAATATTAATAGGGGCATTCATGCGTCAGTTAAAGCTTTAAATCCACAAGCCAACCAACAACACACAAAGTCATCCTATATCCCCTATTAAATTTTTCTTAACACTCTACCTTATCCAATCCAAAAGTTTTTGTTAACACAAAAGACCATCCCTGTTCAAAAGCCCGTCTACACATTGCACCAGTTGTAGTTGGAGGAGCAGAAGCAAGTCCAAAAGGATGTTCAAACCGAATACCACACATTTCTACAGACAAATCAATCTAATCAGAAAAAATTATTTATACAAGTTCATTAAAAAATAAATTGCCTCATCAATAGGAGTACAGAAAAGGGGTAATTCTGGTTTTTCTGGTGTATAAAAGCCATATAATGATTGGATATAGCGGTGGATATGCCAGGCGGCTGTTTTTCCATCATTAACAGATTCCTTTAATTAAAGTAGAATTTTTAAGGGAATTTTTAGAGGAATTTTTTCCCAAACCACAGTAGTTTCAGCAACTCCAGCTACATCCCCTCCCAAAAATACCCAATTTTCTGAACTTTGTTGAGTTCTAGTATTAACAATGGGAATTCCATTATTGTCAAATTTCAAAGGTTTGAGTGCTTCCTTTACTTAAATAAATAAATTTTTATTTATTCTAAATCAGGAAAGAACCTTCAGGATCGACTAAATCCGATCCAAAGGCACTAATAACCCAATCAGCTCGCAAAGTAAGGGTTTGACCGACATCCTCAACCCACTGACCATCTAATTCTTGTTCCATTTTGGCAAATTCACTTAATTTAATCTACCTAAAAATTAATTCTAGCCTTTCAACCTACACAGAAACAATGCGCCCGTCTCTCATGTTCACCTTCCTTGGGGACATGAAGGGCATAAATTCGCATTTTTCTTCGCGTGCCGCTTCCATCTTTAATTTCATAATAAATTTGGATAGAAAAAAGAAATTCGGAGACATAACAAAGACAATGCCATTTTGTTGGCAATGTTCCATACGGAACGGAACCCCTCCGAAGGGAACATTCTCTTATTAATATAAGTATAAATGATGCAATAGATTAAATACCTCTTCTGGAACAGCACGTATTGCGGTAAATCCCTTGAAATTAAATATTTTATAATTTTTGATATAATTCTTATTTAGACTGCGTATACTTTACAGTATCCGTTCTATATTCTTAACAAATCTCTCACCCTTCGAAAGACTACAGTCACTTTCATGGCCCCACATCGTAACGAAGACGTAGCACAATCAAAAGCAGTATCCCCCGCTCCCAATACCAACACTCGTCCATTTAATTTGGGCAATTTAGGGGTTTTGGAGGAACAAGAACAATTGCTACACGAATTATTAAGCATTCCTTCATTTTTTTATTTATTTAAAATTTAAAAATTAATATCCAAAACTAGCCTTCTTTGCTAGCAATAGACACTAGAGGTAAGAATTCTTTGGAGGTATAAAATCCATTTTTGGGTTCCAACCCCTGAAAGATGGGGGCTTTTTTAGGTTCAGGCAATCCAATCCCAATAAAGACAGCTTTGCAACCAGAGGCTTTCAATTTTTCCAAGGTCAAGTCATTCCTGTGAAGTTGACGACCTGTGACTATCTTTAATAATAAAGAGGTATGGCTATAAAAACATTTGCCAAACTTTAATCCCGAGATCCTTAGCTAATTGAATTTCAAAGTCAACCACATTATAAGGCAAACGATATTGAGGAATTTCGGAAGAACTAAAAATTAATTTTTAAAAATAATTTTCACATAAAACTAGAGTTCAACATTTCCAAGTTGCCGGACTCTATATCAAAAAAAATTCCAGGCTCGTGGCCCGAGCCTGGTCTTCTGGACTAAACCCCCGAAAAAAATACCCAAAATTAGGAGAAATTTACCCTTAAATTTACCCTTTAGAATTAGGAGAACTATACCCCGTTTCCGGGCTACCGGGCCCGGAAAGCAATCTCAGTCCGATGTCGAACTCTGCAAAAACACACCTTAGCCCGCCTAAATATTCCTCCTTTTCATAAATTGTTAAATCAGTATATCCAAGTCTAGCTAGAAAGCTAGCACAGGATATACTTGCTGGACCACTGCCAAGGAAAGCAATAGGCTGTTTATGTGCTCCATTCCGATTTTTAATTATTTCAGGGCTAACAATTTGCCGTATATTCATTTTCATAAAAATCTGATTTTCAAAATTTAATAAATATTCAAGAAAATTATTTTTTATACTTCCGTTGCAAATTGTTGTAGACCCCCAATATTGATGGGCCCTTCTTCTGTCGCGTATAAATTACAAGAGCCGACACACAGGTCTGAGGTTGGACATACCATTCCACATGTTAAGCTAATTATGTATTTTTTGGTAAAATAATATTTATTATTAAATATCCTACCCAAGAGGATTATCAGAAAATATTAGTTTTGCAGCACCATAATAATTCTATAAAAATTGGGTAATTTTAAGATTATATTTTATTTAAGGAGAAATTTCAGCTTCCACGGAGCTCAGGTTGTAATCGGAACTTCACTAATAAGAGTATTAAATTTTAGGGTTTCGGTACACATTAGATGTACAGACTGGGTTGCCACTATACCGTATATGCTCGAATGAGTAACCTAGGTAATTATTGTTTCGACCTATCGATGGAGAGGGTAATTATTCGAGAGCAGGTGCTAAATTTGGGCCATATTTCAATAAATCGAAGAGAAAATCTATTTATATTTTGGTATTGTTAATAAATTGTTCAATAATTAAAATTGATGATTTTTTCAATATATTTAGGATTTGTTAGAAAATGAGGGGGTAATTATTTGAGAGATGGTAATTATTCGAGAATTTAGGGTATTCGAATTCATTTTTATTTAACCAAACATTATTTTTGGATTAACTCTCCTCCATATATCCACCTCCCTACCTTATTAGCAATACTGGAAATAAAAGCTTTGATATCCAACTGTGTAGGACAGCTTTTTTGGCAAGGGGCATCTGCACATTTCAAACCTTTAAAATAATTCATAATTTATTTCCCAAATAAAGCTAACTAACATCTCATAGCTTCTCTTAAAGCTCCTCTCTCCGATAGTGTTGTGTGTTTGATATCTCGAAAGTCATTTTCATAGAGGTTTTCTGTACATCCCTAAATAAAAATTAAGCAAGTTTTGGACGATTCTAGGGTCGTTTTCCAAGAAGATGGTAGGGTTACTAAGTTTCGTTGCTTTCGCCAAATCTTTCGGATTTGGGGGGGGGGGGGGGGAGTTCTGTGGGTTACCTCGTACTTCAAATACCGCCCTTAGTAGATTAAATGTTTTAAATAATTCCCTTACATTACAAGATTTATTAGCATTTCTTTTCCATCTATGCTTTTCCAATTTAGTTTCACAACTTGGCTTTAAAGTTGCATTTAATTGAACTCGAGGATTGAGTTCTAGGAGAGACTGTTATAAAAAATTTTTATTTTTCTATTCATAATTTTTAATAAAAATACCTCAATATCAGGTGAATCTTTGGTATATTCTCCGTTTATAATACCCATTTAAATTAATAAAAATGAAATAATTATTATATTTAGTAATTTTTTATTCTTATCTAATAGACTTTAAGTATAATAATTTATTTGAACAAATAATTTATTGGCTGAATGCAAAGTGTAATCAGCAATATTTTATTTGTTCTTTATTTTTAATCGATTTTTATCACACGACGGGCCATTTACTGAAGAAAATTATTTAAAATAAAAATAAATAATAATAAAATAAATTGGTAAAATTCAAGTTCGCCCCCTCTTTTTGCTTCCTTAATTTGGTAAAAATAATCCTTTCCTTATTAAACCCTCTCATTTGAATATGCCACAGTTAAATAGAGTGGAATTGAGGAAGAAAGAAAGTCTGACCGTTGTGCCCAAATTAAGGAAGGGAAAAGAAAGTGTGGGGGAACGAACTTGAATTTTACTGTCTTTTTCGTTATTGGAGCAAAAACAGTAATTGAAATTCGAGATGAGGTGAATTCCAATGAAATAGTGAATATTTAAAAAATTTAATTATTAATTTTATTAACTTGTAGATTTTGTAAAATAAATTTTTGAATAAAAATTAAAGCCAAAAAATATTAACTGAATCTCCTTATAACAACATTCCTAGAGCTATGTTAATCAGAAGGGAAGTATCGTGTGAAGAAACTTGGGTTGCCAAAATGGCCCGACTCGGACCGAAAGATCGAGTCGGGCTTAAGATATTTGGCCCGAAAAATACTCGTACAGCCCGACTCGATAAAATTGAGACCCGAAAAAAATGACTCGAACGTCGGCCCGGCTCGAAAACGGCACACTAGAAGAACGTCGTTATAGGGAGATTTTAGTTAAAGAGGGATAATAATTAAATAAAAAAATTAAATAAATTTATTTACATCAAAACAATGTTCCTTTTCATTCTGAGGACGGCATAAAATAGGTTGGTCGATTAATACACCTATTGGAAAAAATAATCTTTTCGAAAATCCTTTTAAAAATCACCAGCCAAGGAAGCAGTCAAAAAACAAGAAATACAGCCTGCCAGAAGGGAACGTAATGCTAATTGGGATAAAAGTCTTTTTCTGGAGGGGGCCATTCCCCCAAGCGTCCCGAGTTGGATTCCGATGGACGTAAAGTTGGAAAAGCCGCATAAAGCATAGGTCGCGATCATTGCAGAACGAGGCTTAAAAATAAATAAATTTAAGTTAATATTTGGTTAGCAATTTAAAATTAATTTAATTCTGATTTTAATGTTTATTTTTAATTCTGATTTAAAGCTTGATTACCAATTAATTGTTTTCTGTTTTTCTCCTAGTTTTGTTTAAATTCTGATTCCACGATTATTTATATTTAATTCTGACTCTGTTTGTTCTAATTCTGATTTTCCAAAGTTCATTTTAAATTCTGATATTGTTATCTTTAATTCTGATTTTTCAAGTTTATTTTCAATTTTTAACAATTTCAGAATTTCACCAAAAAATATCAACTTCTTACCGAGAGTTTATCTTGTTTGACTAGCTGGCCAAGTTGTTTATAGGCTACAAATTCATTTAACGCAGTTTTTGTACCCATCAATTGTGCCACAATAAATGTTTCTTCTTGATTTGTAACACCCATAACAAAAGCAAGAGGGAAAAATAGATAGCCAAGAAAAAGCTGAAAGAAATCAGAAAATAAACTTGGAAAGAATTGTTCTGATTTTTCGATGTTTATTTAAAATTCTGATTTTCTAAGTTTATTTCAAATTCTGATTTTAAGTTAGGTAGTTTTCAAGTTTTGACAATTTCAGAATTTTAAATTCTGATTTTCATCAAAACATTAAAAAGATTGTCATAGTGAATTAAAATTCTATTTTAGCAAATTCTGGTTTAAGTTTTAATTGCTATTTCAAGTTTTATTAAAATTCTGATTTACATAAGTTTTATTTAAATGTTCATTAGAAAGTCTGATTTTCATCAAAACATTAAAAACATTCAAAACTTGCTTCAAAACTCCACCCCTGTTGTCCAACTAATTCTCCCATCCACCCCAAAACCGAATCTAATAAAGCAAGCAATGCTAGAAAAACAATTAAATTGGCTATAATAGCGACAACAAGTTGTATCGCCATAACTGCCCCGTTGCTTACACTTTCCAACATATTTGTTTCTTCTCCTTTGGGTAATTCCAAATCCTCAATATTAACTAATTGGCTTTGTTCTGTCTCAGGATAGAGTATCTTTTAATAAAATTATTTAATATTCGAAAAAATAAACTTTAGAACAAGCTAGAGATCCAGGAGCAGACATTACTGTAGCTGATAGTAAATAACGAGGGCAGGCTCCAAAACTTGAATTTTATTTAAAAAATTCTGATTTCAGACTTATTTATTTTCAGAAATTCTGGTTTTATTTTTAATTCTAATTTTAAGTTATCTTTCAATAATTCTGATTTATTTTCCAAAAATTCTGTTCTCAAGTTTATTACTTGTTAAATAATATTTCAAGTTTATTTATTCTCACAAGTTCTGATTTTATTTTTTTATTTTTATTTTTTAATTCTGATTTGAATTATTTTTCAATAATTCTGATTTAAAGTTTTCTACCTAATATAAGTTGCAAAAACAGCCCCAGCAATACAAGAAAATCCTGTTGTCATCACTGCGTGTAATTCGAAAAAAGTAAAAGGAATATTATAAACTTAAGATAATTAGAAAACCAGAAGCAGTCATTTTTTCTAAATAAGGCCGAATTAAAAGGGGAGCTTCACTCATTCCAAAGAAAACACAGGCACAAGCATTCAGAGATTCTGTGGCCGTTGTTTTTAATGTTAATTGGACAAACCTTTATTTTTTAATAAATTAAGGAAGGAACCTAGAAAGTATTGTGACTTATAGGGGGTTTTTGTTGGCTGGACCGATTTCGACAAATGAGGTGTCATTCGAAAGAGCTCGCCGAGCTGAGTCGATCCCGCAGGGGAAGAAGTCGATCCGACAATCCGGGACCAAGTTACAGACCCCTGAAGTTTGAAAAAGAGAAGGGGGGAGTAAGCTCATTTTGGGGTGAAAAATTCGAAAATTCAAATAATAGCTCATTCGACTCAGCTCGTCGAGCTGAGTCGAATGACACCAAAATCACCGAAATCCGACTTGATTTGACAAAGTTATGATCGTTTGTTTTTCTCCCTACCTATGGTCATTGTTGAGGTTTTTGCTGCTACGGAGGCCCCAAGTACCCAAGTACGTCCAGAGCAAGGGAGATAGGCATAGGTTTATGTTACTGACCCAGACCCAGCGACCGTTGACTCCCCGCGAGGCGCGTGCCGCAAAACCCCGCGCGAAGCGCGGGGTTTCGCACAAGCGCCTCGCCGACGCTCCATAGGCGTGCTGCGAAACCCCGCGCGAAGCGCGGGGTTTCGCAGCACGCGCCTCGCCGACTTGAAAATGTTTTAAATTTATTCTGATTAAGGCTGTGCGCTTTTCTATAGATTTTCTTGATTTTCTCGCATTTCTTGTATAAATAATTTTAAGAAATTTTCAAATTACCATGCCATCTTTTTAATAACAAATTGTAAAATGCCAAAATGGTACAGTAATGCCTATTAAAGGAAAATAAAAAAGAAAAAAAATTTCTATCATTTTACCACAACAGACCCAAAATAAACAACAACTTGAATACCCCTAAACGCAAAAATAGGCTCCATTCCACAAATATTTGGAGGGGAAGAAACAAATCCATAAACAAAATCTGTCCCATTATGTGTAAATTCGAGGAAAACGAGAACGGAATCCTTTGAAAATTTTTTAAAAAAATTTCAAAAATCAGAAGAAACCGCAAATTTATTAAACATAGTAGATCCCCATTCCCAACGTAAAATACAAAGCCCCACTGCAAATTGCAAAAAGAATCCAAAAATTACTGGATGCCAAACAATCTGTGGGGGAGGGGTTTTAAATGATAATTTGAAGAAAATATAAAAACTTTGGAAGCATTATGGGAGAATAATACCATTAATAAAATATAAAAAATAATTCCGAATAGACCCAAAAGACGTTGTTTTGATCTTTAGTTTTGAAAGAATTTTTTAAAAATTTTTTAATTGAGAGGACCTGTAGGTATCAAAAGCCAAGAAAATGGAAATTGCACAAAATATAAGAATATATAAAATACTAAAAAGGAAAATATTTATTTTTTTAAAAATATAGAACCTCTCCCCAAAACTAAGTTTCGGATTCGAATATTAAAAACTGAAAAAAGTCCGGATATCCAGAGACTAGAATAAATAAATTTTTAACAATATGTTGACTATTGGCTAGAGAAAGCTGCCTAACAGGGATGGATTTTCTTAAGCTTCCGTCTTTCTCCGAATTCCGTCTTTTTTTGCTCTCCGCCTTCAGTCTTCCGCTTAATAAAATTCACAATTATTCATCCCTGCTGCCTAATAAGTGGTGCTTAAAATTAAAAATACACCCCAAAATAAGATAATACAATTTCTCCCCTTAAGGGTGTAGCTAAAAGTGAATTTAGTTGTAATTAAAAATTTTTAAAATAGAATATTTTAATTTAAAACAAACATTTGGCTATTAGATCGTCTAAAAATATTGTCAAATTTTGAATGTAAAAATTTAAATAATTTATTTAAAGGTTGTGAAAGAAATTTAGATTTAATCCAGAAAACCCAACAAATTGCTGTTAATATTAAAAGGCCAAAAACTCGTTGAAAAGAATTGAAAACAGCAAGAACTGATTTTTTAATAAATAAATTTAAAAAGTTTCCGGAAAAATTTAAATAGGTGTCCAGGAAAAACATAAAATGTCTACATACTATTTTCCGGAAAGTTCTATATTTCCGGAAAGCTGAATATTGCAAAAGTGTATTTTCCGGAAATGGTAATATGTTCCGGAAACTTTAATATTAATAGAAAGTTTTTTATTCCGAGAAAGATGTTTCCGGAAAAGTTTATATTTAACTTGCACCCAAAAAATAAATAAAAATAAAACTTTTTGTACTTTCCGAGAGGTTTTATATTTTCCGGAATAACTATATTTTCTAGTTACTTGCATATTTTTTAGAGTTTCACCGGAAGTTCCGGTTCCGGAAACCGGAACTCAAATTGGATCCGGTTCCGGTCAAAATTTAGGTTCCGGTGAAAACTAATACATATTTTTCCTGTTCCTCTATTAATTTAGAATATTTTTCCTTCGGAAAAAATATTATTTTCAGGGATAATTTTAAAATATTTAAAGAAAAATACCTAAAAACGAATGCCAAAGCACAATTAAAAGAATTTTTCCATATTCTTTTAACCTTTCAGAATTTTCGGTAATTAATTCATTTAATGATGTTTGTATAAAATTAAGGAGATGAAAAGGGTTTTTATTAAAAATTAAATTATTATTAGTATTTTTCTCTTTTAAATTATTTATTTGTTGTAAAGAAGTATTATTATTTAATATTTCTTCATTTTCTTTATTTTCTCCAATTTTAATTCTTGTTGTTAAATCCATTTTAAAATTAATTATTTCCGAAAAGGAATATTTTTAATTAAATATAGATCAAAAAAATTTTTTTAATAAAATTTAAACTTGAAAAAATAAAAATAGAAGATGGGAAAGTCAAATAAAAAATTTTTATCGTTCGAGAATAGTTTACATTTTATATATTTATTTATTCCCATTCAGCATGGATCAGTACTAAAACGTAAATAATTGCGCAAGCTTTCTTATTTGTTTTTTGCAATAATTTAAAATTAATGTGGAAAATTTGTGTTAATTTAAAAAATAAAATAAGATTTTTAATATTTATTTATTGAAAAGTTATTTTAGCCTTAAACGATTTAAATATTTTTTTAAAAATATACAAAAATATACAGAATAAAGGATTATAAAATTTATAAATTTTGTACTGATCGATGCGGGTCGGTATATGTACAATGTATATTTTATTTAAAAAAAGATTAAATTAAATTCAGAATTTTTCAATTTGCAAAAAAAATTTTTTTATTTAAAACTATTTACGATCATGAGGAAAGATAGTAAAAAACCTGACTTTATAAAATGAGTAAAAAAATAAACTTAAATATTTTATAAAAATATATTTTTGGGTGTTATTTAATTTTTTTAAATTTTAAAGAAAATTCTTTTAAATATTTTAAAAGCTATAAATTGCAATACCTAACTTAGACACTTTTTTAAAGCATAATTCCGAAAATATTTAACTAAAAATTCTGAAATTGTAGATTAATTGTGACATTATTAAAAAGTACATAATTATATAAAATTATGATTTTATTTTGGCCATACAAATTAATGTACATACTAGATCTGCGCCTCAACCCATGAAAAATAATTTAAAAAAGAATTAAAAGGGAAAACTTTATGACGATAATAAAATTTTAGAAAAAATAAAATGTTATTTACGAATTATTTGTAAATTTAAATCAATTATTTGTGTGTTTATTTGTATAAAATAGGCGGAAATAAATAAATTTTTTACCTAAAAATCAGAGAATTTTTTAAAGCAATGTTCAATGAAAATTATGGTATTGTTTGGCGGTGAATTGTTTGGTTATATTTCTCTTGAAATCAGAATTAATTTACAACATTTGAAAAAATCAGAATTATCTATTACCTATTAATTATTGACAAAATCAGAATTTAATTAAAACATTAAAATCAGAATCTTAAAACAAAACGAGAATATTTTATAACCAGAATTTATAAATCAGAATTTTTAAAAACATTTAAATTAGAATTTCTTTTAAACATTAAAATCAGAATATAATTTAAACATTTTATGTGACATTTAATAGATTAATATAAACTTGTAATAAAAACAAAACAGAAACACATTAATAAAAACAAAAAATAAATAAAAATATTTTATTAAACATTTTAAATTAAAAAAATAATTCTTGCAGAAAATAAGTTGCTATTAAGCTAGCAATAAATACATAAGCCTTTAAATAAATATTTTTGTTATTTTTAAGGTGTATGTTTGATGATATTCTCTGTTTTTTATTTAATTAGAAGAGTTGAGTGTATTTTTTTAATTTAAAAAATTTTTTGCTTAAATGATGTCTCTCTACTTTTTTTTAAATGTTAAGTAAATACAAGAGTAAAAAAGTAAGATAAATGTTCATCTTTTTTAGGGTGGAGATTTGCAAAGTCTGTTTATCCGTTCTTAGTCTGGTACTAGGGTTGTTCACTACCACTTATTTAACCGGTACCCCCGTTTTCGGTTAATCCTAATTTTAAAAACCCCGTCTTCGGCTTTGAGTTTTACACAATACTGGCTTTATTTTTGGGGAATTTTTAATAAAATCACTCATTTCCACAAGTTTTCGGTTTTTTAATTTTGTAAAAATTGTTAATCTTCTGATGGAAGAAACGTTAAAGGAAGCGCTGAGTCGAATGACACCAAAATCACCGTGATTGAACAAATTCGGACGAAGTTATACCACAAAAAACAAACAACGTAAGTCGAAGTTTTTAGGTCATAACTTTGTCCAAACTTGAACAATCAAGCTGATTTTGATGTCATTCGACTCTGCTCGTCGAGCTCTTTCGAATAGGATATTATTTGACCAATTTGCGCCATGTTTATTATTCGCAAAATGTCAAATGTTCGAATTTCGGGTAATTAAAGCCAAAAAATATTAACTGAATCTCCTTATAACAACATTCCTAGAGCTATGTTAATCAGAAGGGAAGTATCGTGTGAAGAAACTTGGGTTGCCAAAATGGCCCGACTCGGACCGAAAGATCGAGTCGGGCTTAAGATATTTGGCCCGAAAAATACTCGTACAGCCCGACTCGATAAAATTGAGACCCGAAAAAAATGACTCGAACGTCGGCCCGGCTCGAAAACGGCACACTAGAAGAACGTCGTTATAGGGAGATTTTAGTTAAAGAGGGATAATAATTAAATAAAAAAATTAAATAAATTTATTTACATCAAAACAATGTTCCTTTTCATTCTGAGGACGGCATAAAATAGGTTGGTCGATTAATACACCTATTGGAAAAAATAATCTTTTCGAAAATCCTTTTAAAAATCACCAGCCAAGGAAGCAGTCAAAAAACAAGAAATACAGCCTGCCAGAAGGGAACGTAATGCTAATTGGGATAAAAGTCTTTTTCTGGAGGGGGCCATTCCCCCAAGCGTCCCGAGTTGGATTCCGATGGACGTAAAGTTGGAAAAGCCGCATAAAGCATAGGTCGCGATCATTGCAGAACGAGGCTTAAAAATAAATAAATTTAAGTTAATATTTGGTTAGCAATTTAAAATTAATTTAATTCTGATTTTAATGTTTATTTTTAATTCTGATTTAAAGCTTGATTACCAATTAATTGTTTTCTGTTTTTCTCCTAGTTTTGTTTAAATTCTGATTCCACGATTATTTATATTTAATTCTGACTCTGTTTGTTCTAATTCTGATTTTCCAAAGTTCATTTTAAATTCTGATATTGTTATCTTTAATTCTGATTTTTCAAGTTTATTTTCAATTTTTAACAATTTCAGAATTTCACCAAAAAATATCAACTTCTTACCGAGAGTTTATCTTGTTTGACTAGCTGGCCAAGTTGTTTATAGGCTACAAATTCATTTAACGCAGTTTTTGTACCCATCAATTGTGCCACAATAAATGTTTCTTCTTGATTTGTAACACCCATAACAAAAGCAAGAGGGAAAAATAGATAGCCAAGAAAAAGCTGAAAGAAATCAGAAAATAAACTTGGAAAGAATTGTTCTGATTTTTCGATGTTTATTTAAAATTCTGATTTTCTAAGTTTATTTCAAATTCTGATTTTAAGTTAGGTAGTTTTCAAGTTTTGACAATTTCAGAATTTTAAATTCTGATTTTCATCAAAACATTAAAAAGATTGTCATAGTGAATTAAAATTCTATTTTAGCAAATTCTGGTTTAAGTTTTAATTGCTATTTCAAGTTTTATTAAAATTCTGATTTACATAAGTTTTATTTAAATGTTCATTAGAAAGTCTGATTTTCATCAAAACATTAAAAACATTCAAAACTTGCTTCAAAACTCCACCCCTGTTGTCCAACTAATTCTCCCATCCACCCCAAAACCGAATCTAATAAAGCAAGCAATGCTAGAAAAACAATTAAATTGGCTATAATAGCGACAACAAGTTGTATCGCCATAACTGCCCCGTTGCTTACACTTTCCAACATATTTGTTTCTTCTCCTTTGGGTAATTCCAAATCCTCAATATTAACTAATTGGCTTTGTTCTGTCTCAGGATAGAGTATCTTTTAATAAAATTATTTAATATTCGAAAAAATAAACTTTAGAACAAGCTAGAGATCCAGGAGCAGACATTACTGTAGCTGATAGTAAATAACGAGGGCAGGCTCCAAAACTTGAATTTTATTTAAAAAATTCTGATTTCAGACTTATTTATTTTCAGAAATTCTGGTTTTATTTTTAATTCTAATTTTAAGTTATCTTTCAATAATTCTGATTTATTTTCCAAAAATTCTGTTCTCAAGTTTATTACTTGTTAAATAATATTTCAAGTTTATTTATTCTCACAAGTTCTGATTTTATTTTTTTATTTTTATTTTTTAATTCTGATTTGAATTATTTTTCAATAATTCTGATTTAAAGTTTTCTACCTAATATAAGTTGCAAAAACAGCCCCAGCAATACAAGAAAATCCTGTTGTCATCACTGCGTGTAATTCGAAAAAAGTAAAAGGAATATTATAAACTTAAGATAATTAGAAAACCAGAAGCAGTCATTTTTTCTAAATAAGGCCGAATTAAAAGGGGAGCTTCACTCATTCCAAAGAAAACACAGGCACAAGCATTCAGAGATTCTGTGGCCGTTGTTTTTAATGTTAATTGGACAAACCTTTATTTTTTAATAAATTAAGGAAGGAACCTAGAAAGTATTGTGACTTATAGGGGGTTTTTGTTGGCTGGACCGATTTCGACAAATGAGGTGTCATTCGAAAGAGCTCGCCGAGCTGAGTCGATCCCGCAGGGGAAGAAGTCGATCCGACAATCCGGGACCAAGTTACAGACCCCTGAAGTTTGAAAAAGAGAAGGGGGGAGTAAGCTCATTTTGGGGTGAAAAATTCGAAAATTCAAATAATAGCTCATTCGACTCAGCTCGTCGAGCTGAGTCGAATGACACCAAAATCACCGAAATCCGACTTGATTTGACAAAGTTATGATCGTTTGTTTTTCTCCCTACCTATGGTCATTGTTGAGGTTTTTGCTGCTACGGAGGCCCCAAGTACCCAAGTACGTCCAGAGCAAGGGAGATAGGCATAGGTTTATGTTACTGACCCAGACCCAGCGACCGTTGACTCCCCGCGAGGCGCGTGCCGCAAAACCCCGCGCGAAGCGCGGGGTTTCGCACAAGCGCCTCGCCGACGCTCCATAGGCGTGCTGCGAAACCCCGCGCGAAGCGCGGGGTTTCGCAGCACGCGCCTCGCCGACTTGAAAATGTTTTAAATTTATTCTGATTAAGGCTGTGCGCTTTTCTATAGATTTTCTTGATTTTCTCGCATTTCTTGTATAAATAATTTTAAGAAATTTTCAAATTACCATGCCATCTTTTTAATAACAAATTGTAAAATGCCAAAATGGTACAGTAATGCCTATTAAAGGAAAATAAAAAAGAAAAAAAATTTCTATCATTTTACCACAACAGACCCAAAATAAACAACAACTTGAATACCCCTAAACGCAAAAATAGGCTCCATTCCACAAATATTTGGAGGGGAAGAAACAAATCCATAAACAAAATCTGTCCCATTATGTGTAAATTCGAGGAAAACGAGAACGGAATCCTTTGAAAATTTTTTAAAAAAATTTCAAAAATCAGAAGAAACCGCAAATTTATTAAACATAGTAGATCCCCATTCCCAACGTAAAATACAAAGCCCCACTGCAAATTGCAAAAAGAATCCAAAAATTACTGGATGCCAAACAATCTGTGGGGGAGGGGTTTTAAATGATAATTTGAAGAAAATATAAAAACTTTGGAAGCATTATGGGAGAATAATACCATTAATAAAATATAAAAAATAATTCCGAATAGACCCAAAAGACGTTGTTTTGATCTTTAGTTTTGAAAGAATTTTTTAAAAATTTTTTAATTGAGAGGACCTGTAGGTATCAAAAGCCAAGAAAATGGAAATTGCACAAAATATAAGAATATATAAAATACTAAAAAGGAAAATATTTATTTTTTTAAAAATATAGAACCTCTCCCCAAAACTAAGTTTCGGATTCGAATATTAAAAACTGAAAAAAGTCCGGATATCCAGAGACTAGAATAAATAAATTTTTAACAATATGTTGACTATTGGCTAGAGAAAGCTGCCTAACAGGGATGGATTTTCTTAAGCTTCCGTCTTTCTCCGAATTCCGTCTTTTTTTGCTCTCCGCCTTCAGTCTTCCGCTTAATAAAATTCACAATTATTCATCCCTGCTGCCTAATAAGTGGTGCTTAAAATTAAAAATACACCCCAAAATAAGATAATACAATTTCTCCCCTTAAGGGTGTAGCTAAAAGTGAATTTAGTTGTAATTAAAAATTTTTAAAATAGAATATTTTAATTTAAAACAAACATTTGGCTATTAGATCGTCTAAAAATATTGTCAAATTTTGAATGTAAAAATTTAAATAATTTATTTAAAGGTTGTGAAAGAAATTTAGATTTAATCCAGAAAACCCAACAAATTGCTGTTAATATTAAAAGGCCAAAAACTCGTTGAAAAGAATTGAAAACAGCAAGAACTGATTTTTTAATAAATAAATTTAAAAAGTTTCCGGAAAAATTTAAATAGGTGTCCAGGAAAAACATAAAATGTCTACATACTATTTTCCGGAAAGTTCTATATTTCCGGAAAGCTGAATATTGCAAAAGTGTATTTTCCGGAAATGGTAATATGTTCCGGAAACTTTAATATTAATAGAAAGTTTTTTATTCCGAGAAAGATGTTTCCGGAAAAGTTTATATTTAACTTGCACCCAAAAAATAAATAAAAATAAAACTTTTTGTACTTTCCGAGAGGTTTTATATTTTCCGGAATAACTATATTTTCTAGTTACTTGCATATTTTTTAGAGTTTCACCGGAAGTTCCGGTTCCGGAAACCGGAACTCAAATTGGATCCGGTTCCGGTCAAAATTTAGGTTCCGGTGAAAACTAATACATATTTTTCCTGTTCCTCTATTAATTTAGAATATTTTTCCTTCGGAAAAAATATTATTTTCAGGGATAATTTTAAAATATTTAAAGAAAAATACCTAAAAACGAATGCCAAAGCACAATTAAAAGAATTTTTCCATATTCTTTTAACCTTTCAGAATTTTCGGTAATTAATTCATTTAATGATGTTTGTATAAAATTAAGGAGATGAAAAGGGTTTTTATTAAAAATTAAATTATTATTAGTATTTTTCTCTTTTAAATTATTTATTTGTTGTAAAGAAGTATTATTATTTAATATTTCTTCATTTTCTTTATTTTCTCCAATTTTAATTCTTGTTGTTAAATCCATTTTAAAATTAATTATTTCCGAAAAGGAATATTTTTAATTAAATATAGATCAAAAAAATTTTTTTAATAAAATTTAAACTTGAAAAAATAAAAATAGAAGATGGGAAAGTCAAATAAAAAATTTTTATCGTTCGAGAATAGTTTACATTTTATATATTTATTTATTCCCATTCAGCATGGATCAGTACTAAAACGTAAATAATTGCGCAAGCTTTCTTATTTGTTTTTTGCAATAATTTAAAATTAATGTGGAAAATTTGTGTTAATTTAAAAAATAAAATAAGATTTTTAATATTTATTTATTGAAAAGTTATTTTAGCCTTAAACGATTTAAATATTTTTTTAAAAATATACAAAAATATACAGAATAAAGGATTATAAAATTTATAAATTTTGTACTGATCGATGCGGGTCGGTATATGTACAATGTATATTTTATTTAAAAAAAGATTAAATTAAATTCAGAATTTTTCAATTTGCAAAAAAAATTTTTTTATTTAAAACTATTTACGATCATGAGGAAAGATAGTAAAAAACCTGACTTTATAAAATGAGTAAAAAAATAAACTTAAATATTTTATAAAAATATATTTTTGGGTGTTATTTAATTTTTTTAAATTTTAAAGAAAATTCTTTTAAATATTTTAAAAGCTATAAATTGCAATACCTAACTTAGACACTTTTTTAAAGCATAATTCCGAAAATATTTAACTAAAAATTCTGAAATTGTAGATTAATTGTGACATTATTAAAAAGTACATAATTATATAAAATTATGATTTTATTTTGGCCATACAAATTAATGTACATACTAGATCTGCGCCTCAACCCATGAAAAATAATTTAAAAAAGAATTAAAAGGGAAAACTTTATGACGATAATAAAATTTTAGAAAAAATAAAATGTTATTTACGAATTATTTGTAAATTTAAATCAATTATTTGTGTGTTTATTTGTATAAAATAGGCGGAAATAAATAAATTTTTTACCTAAAAATCAGAGAATTTTTTAAAGCAATGTTCAATGAAAATTATGGTATTGTTTGGCGGTGAATTGTTTGGTTATATTTCTCTTGAAATCAGAATTAATTTACAACATTTGAAAAAATCAGAATTATCTATTACCTATTAATTATTGACAAAATCAGAATTTAATTAAAACATTAAAATCAGAATCTTAAAACAAAACGAGAATATTTTATAACCAGAATTTATAAATCAGAATTTTTTAAAAACATTTAAATTAGAATTTCTTTTAAACATTAAAATCAGAATATAATTTAAACATTTTATGTGACATTTAATAGATTAATATAAACTTGTAATAAAAACAAAACAGAAACACATTAATAAAAACAAAAAATAAATAAAAATATTTTATTAAACATTTTAAATTAAAAAAATAATTCTTGCAGAAAATAAGTTGCTATTAAGCTAGCAATAAATACATAAGCCTTTAAATAAATATTTTTGTTATTTTTAAGGTGTATGTTTGATGATATTCTCTGTTTTTTATTTAATTAGAAGAGTTGAGTGTATTTTTTTAATTTAAAAAATTTTTTGCTTAAATGATGTCTCTCTACTTTTTTTTAAATGTTAAGTAAATACAAGAGTAAAAAAGTAAGATAAATGTTCATCTTTTTTAGGGTGGAGATTTGCAAAGTCTGTTTATCCGTTCTTAGTCTGGTACTAGGGTTGTTCACTACCACTTATTTAACCGGTACCCCCGTTTTCGGTTAATCCTAATTTTAAAAACCCCGTCTTCGGCTTTGAGTTTTACACAATACTGGCTTTATTTTTGGGGAATTTTTAATAAAATCACTCATTTCCACAAGTTTTCGGTTTTTTAATTTTGTAAAAATTGTTAATCTTCTGATGGAAGAAACGTTAAAGGAAGCGCTGAGTCGAATGACACCAAAATCACCGTGATTGAACAAATTCGGACGAAGTTATACCACAAAAAACAAACAACGTAAGTCGAAGTTTTTAGGTCATAACTTTGTCCAAACTTGAACAATCAAGCTGATTTTGATGTCATTCGACTCTGCTCGTCGAGCTCTTTCGAATAGGATATTATTTGACCAATTTGCGCCATGTTTATTATTCGCAAAATGTCAAATGTTCGAATTTCGGGTTCGGGATTCGACTTTTTCAAAATCTGAGTTCAGATTCGTAATCAGCATATTTTTCCACCCTAGAAAAACCCTTTTTCTTATTTTTAAACTTTTTTTCGCAGGGACCCCAATTCTCCGGGATTGCCTTGTTGAAATCTCCGGGATTGCCTGGTTCTATTGAGATAACTCCAACAGTCATATTCCAATTAAGCCTCACCAAAAGGCAAAGCAATTCCAAAATTTGTCCAAGTCGCCAAACGAAAGGGCAGGTTACAATTAGTACCTCAAACTTGGGTAATTAAACCAGAGACTTAGACAAAAGCAAAATATACAAGCAAAAAACAATGATAAATTTTAGACGATGAATAAAATAAAGGAAATTTTACAGAAAAGAGTGTAAGAACACTAAATATTTATACACTCCCTTAAACATTTCCATTTCTCTGCTTTAATAGGATCTCTTTAGTTTTCTTTAAAAGAGCGAAAAAATGCCCAAGCGCTGAAAAATAACGAGATCTCTACACTGCACAGACGGACAAAATGGTCAGAAAGGGAAAATATTTAAAATTGTCACGACCCTCGAGTTTTCATTCCTGAATTCCATTCAACGTTTCTGATTGGAGAAACGTTGGAAATACTTCAAATAATCCACCTATTCATCTTCAGCTACCCAAAGAATTTAAAAAGTAATTAAATCTATTGGAGAACAGGTAAATGTCCAGCTCGTGGTCTATATGTCCGCAAAAGGCATTTCTGCAAAAATCATTTTTTTCTGCATTCTCCTCCTCACGTTTCTTTTCTTTGATTGGGTGACATCTTGGCGCATCTACTTTGTGGATTACATAAATCACTAGGGCACAAGCCCACTATGGCGCAGGGCCATCGCGCCATAGGGGGGCCGCCATAGTGTCCGTGTCCCTTTGTGTCGTGTCCCATTCTACTAATTTTCTTTTTTTTCACAGAGTTAAACAATTGTATATTTTATTAAAAATGGATACAAGTTTCAACGATAGTTCAAATGTTTTTGAGAATGATGTCCAATATTTTGAGACTTTTAATTCAATTTTGAAGGTTATTGATGAACGTGAAGTTGAGGTTTTTTTTTAATTTAATTAATTATTTTTTGATTTAAAGTTGTCTAATTCCCGTTTATTTTCTTTGTGGGAAAATGTTTTTAAATCTGAAAATATTTTGGATCAAAAAATTAAAAAATCAGCTTCTTATCAAGGTTTTCTTTTTTTATTATTTTTGGTTTATGGAAAAGTTTAATGGATAGGATTTCATCTAAAATAAAATAATTAGAGTATTTAAAAAGCTATTAATAGTTAAATGACAAAAAAGTTAGGGTTGACAAATTCGAAAACTAGGGTATTAAATGCTTTTTAGATGCTCTAATTTCTTTATCCTTGCTCAACGATAATACATATTTAGGTAATAGTTAGGTTTGTGATACCCTTTTTTTTCTTATTTCCCAAAATTCCATTTTTTACGTTCGGCATATCAATCAAAAAACATTATTAGGAAAGAAAAAAGGGGAAACACGAACTTAGCTATTACCTATATTTATTTTGGGGTTCTTTACTTTATACACTTAAGCTATTTGAGTTTCCAATTTTGAGGTGTGAGGGACATACTCGTTTACCTTTATTTATTTTAGGAAAAATTAAAGTTTATATATATTAATTAATCCTTGTTTGGTTTATTTTTTAAATTTTTTAGAGCTCGAAAATGTTCTTAAATTGGAGAAAGAGTCTTTGGCTGCAGTTGAAAATGAATTAGCTAAATTAAAAATTCAAGTCGATCAACAATTAAATGAATATAATTTGAAGCGTGATGAAATTCTCGGTTTGGTTTTGAATGGTAAGTTATTTAATTTGGAGGTGTTTTAATAGATTTATTGGACCTTGATCTAGGCATTCGACTTATTTTTGAATTTAGGTTATGAAAATTAAGTTTTTGCCTTTTTTGCGGATAATTTTTGCGGACTTATTGAAGAAAAAATGTTGTCATATTGTTATAAACATCACCTTTTATTTTTAAAAGATGGGTTAAGGTTGTCCGCAAAAATTTCAATTCCATTTACTTAATTTCGGTCAATTTTTCCATTTCAACTTTTTTTTCAAAATTCTCTATTAAATTTAATTTAAGATAACGAGAAAGAAAATAACGAAATTTCAATTTCTGAGCGTGATATAATGGAGCCAGTGGTTAAAAATTATTTAAAGGACCTCAAGCTCGCCAAAACGAAACTTTTGAAGCAACAGAAAATTTTTGATAAATTCACTTAATTCCTCATAAAAATTAAAGGTTTGGTTGCATAATTATATTTAATTCTTGGGGGGAGTTTTGTTAAAATTCAACTCTATATTTTCTTAAGAAGTCGGCAGGGAAAAATCAGTTTTAAAATTCTTTTTGTTTTTAATTTCATTTTTCCTCCATTGTAACCTATGATAATTATGCGCATGGACCTTCATTATTTTTTGGTAATCATGGACAGGTTATTTTCAGAAATAAAATAATTTTTGAGGTGTCTCCCGGATTGTCCATGATTACCTTATTTCTAATATTGTCCGACTTTATTTTTGATTTAGAAGAAAAACAATTTACATAATTTCAATGCCAAATCCTTTCATTTTTTTGTTTTCTTTGAGTAATGTCCCATTAATTTATTCTTAAAAATAATTTATTTTTTGTCAATAAAATTGAAATGATTTTAAATAATTTTAACTTTTTCCAATGTGTTAATTCACTTTAATAAAAGAAATATTTTTTATAATCTTCAAAAACATTTTAAATTATTTTTTATAAAGCCAAAATATGGATGAAGAGGAAATTTCAGAAAGATTTGATTTTGATCAGACCGATTATGAATTTGCTACTGGAACAAGACGTTTTAAAAGGCAAACAGAGGAGGAAAGAATTTATGGTTTAAATTTTAAAAAATCTTTTATTTATTCAATTTTTAAGGAATTTGGGCCAGGGATGAGGACAGTGATGACGATGCTAGACCTTCATTTAGCTCAGGGAAGAAAAGGAAGGAAGGACCTGTTAGATTTGTGTCTGTTGGTGTTGAGAAGACATCAAAGGTTGGATATTTAATTTTTTATTGATACCATTGTGGAGGCGGGTGGTTCTGTATAGAGTAGGACAAAATCGGCCGGGTAATTTTCCCCTATGGCGGGGAAAAAGAAGAGAAAAAACGCCATAGGGAACAATTAACCGGGCGTTTAACCGGTTTTGTCCCACTCTAGTTCTGAATACCTTGACAGTTTTTTGAATATTCTCTATTTATGAGTTAATTTTTTGAACAATTTTCATTTTTACATATTTACTAAACAATTTTTCAATTTAGGAGTCTACATCAACCGAAACTGATGAAATAACAATAGAAGCTCGCCCAGAAAAACGTTCAAAACCTTCATCCTTTGATCAAAGAACAACTAATTCTGTTGGAAGTGAAGTTTTTGCCGGTTTTAGAAATGCTGCTTTTCAATTTGCTAGTGCATCCGGAGCAGATGCTGGATGGTTAAAGTCTGGAAAAGGAAATGTTGTTATGCAAATGATGCAGGTTTTTTATTACTATTATATTTTTACTCTTTATTTTTTTAAGAAAATGGGCTATGAACAAGGAAAGGGTCTTGGAAAGAGCAAACAAGGAATTGTTGAACCTGTCCAAGCTGTCCAAAGGCCTGGACGTGGGGCAGTTGGTGCTTATGGAAGTGAGGCTAAAGGGCCTAGATTTGGAGGTATTTAATTATATAATGGTTTTTGTTTTTAAAATATCTACGAGTATTCCTTTCTACGTCTGTATCTTATTCCGTGTTAAAAAAAATTTTTTTTAAGCGGGTCATTTGTTAGCCAAACCATTCTTCTTCCCTAATGATCGTTTTTGATATTGGAACTTGATTAATGTGACCATTAATAATAATCCCAAAATTTTTTAGAGACAGCAGCGGAGGCTCAGAATCGGATTAACCAAAGTGGAAGTTTAAATAATCTTTCTGAAGCAGAGACAGCGCAATTTCCTGCGAGAGGCACATGGCGTAAAAGCAATGCAGGAAAAGTTCGAATTCAATACAAAACTTTAAATGACGTGATAAGTGAAGGAGAAAATCAAAGATTTGGTGATAGTGGATTTGGGGCAGTTAATGCTGTTGGAAAGGTTGAAATTTAGAAGAGAATTTTTTCTTTTTTCTGTCTTTTAAATATCGAAAAATTCAAAAAATAAATAAAATTCAATTTTTTATAGATTATTGACATGACAGGTCCTGAACAGCGAATTTACGAGGATTTTAATTCCTTTTCCAGAAGAGCCAGGTTCTATTTATTAATTTCATTTTTATTATTTATCTAGAATGCCAATAATAGCGGATGTGGAAAGGACAAACTTCAACGTTCCCGAATTAACACATAATTTAAATACATTGTTAGATGTTACTGAAGAGGAAATTTGTAAAACTGATAGACAAGTTCGTTATTTAAAGGTATAAATTGAAATTCTGCACTATATGAATGGAGGGGTCCCTTTCCTTTTTGCAATTTTACGGTTGTCAATGAAGGGAAGGACCTTGCTTTATTATTTTTTTTGAAATAATTTTTATTTTAAAAAGGATCAAAACGAGGTTTTATTGAATGAACAAAGTCGAATAGAGGATGAATTGGCTGAAAGTAAATCAGAAATTGTTAGACTTGAAGAAGTTTACAGTATTGTTAAACAATTTTATCAAGAATCTTCACTTGAAAATTCTACATTGGAGGAATGCAGGGAATTGTTTATTACGTTGAGAGAGAAATATTCTGTTGAATATACGTTGTATGGACTTGATGCTATTGCAATTCCTGTTTTATTACCAAAGGTTGTTTTTTACTTTTGTTTTAAACATTGGACCTCTTTGGATTCAACTAGTGTTAGTCGATGACTGGTTGGGGTGGGAATTCCAGCGTCCAATCTCTTTTCGATTTTTGGAGGTTTGAAAAATAAATGCTAATTTTACTCGCTAAATTAGCATTCCTAAAATACTTTTGACATTCTGCTAGCTTTGGAAACTTCATGAATTTTGCTGTAGACACTTGCCCGATAATGAAATGAAATTTTTAAATATACTAACACCAATTTTTGTTTCTTCTTAAGATAAGTAAATATTTCTCTACTTGGGACCCGCTTGATCCAGAACACGCTTCTTACGGTTTCGAAATGATGGAGGACTGGAAAGAAATATTGGGATCAACAAAAGGCGGTTCTTTATTCAAACATTTTGATAAAGATTCAAGTGAGGATAAATAATTCTTTTTATTCTTTTTTTTAATGTTCTTTTAAAGATGCCTCAATCTCTGCTTATGATCATTGTATTTGGAGTGGGTGGATGCCCAGTATGCGCCGAGCAGCTCTTACTTGGAATCCAAGAGATAATGGCCCGGTTATGATCAGTCTAGTACAGAAATGGATGCCTATATTGCCTAATTGGGTACTGGAGAATTTACTTGAACAGGTTTTTCGTTTAAATAATTTAAAAATGTAAATATTTTTAAAAGGTTTTGGCTCCTAGAATTAAAATTAAAGTAGATGATTGGGATCCAGTGACTGATCCAGTTCCAATTGAAACGTGGCTACATCCTTGGCATGCAATTATGGGAGATCGTTTATTACATACATATGCGACGCTCAGGCAAAAACTAGCAAAAGGATTGAATAGTTGGCTTCCGGGAGATAGAAGGTTTGGAATTAATTTTTTGGATTTTAGTTTTCATATTTATTCTTAAGAGGAGAATCAATGGACCTTTCATTCCCAAAAGCTATAGTTATAGATTCTCTTTAAGGATTCAGCAGAAAAATTTTTATTTGTCGTTTCTTTTCTTCTAGTTCTTTACTTAATTAGGAAAAGTGTTAGGTTTCCTCCCCCTATATTTTTTCTCAACTTGCACTTTCTCGATTTATTTTATACATATATCCCTAGTTTGATATTTTCGTTAAAGTTAGATAATGATTCCTTCTCAACTTCATCCCAGTATTTCAAATTTTTGGTTTTTTCTTGAGTTATTTACGAAAAAATCGCCTAAGAATCTCGTTTAAAAAAATTTATTTAAGCGCAATAGAAAGTATTCGTCCATGGAAAGAAATATTTTCTGCAAGTACACTCTACACATTTATTTCAATGAATATTCTACCAAAATTGAGTCGGTTTCTTCAAAACATTGATCTTTCAAATACTGAACAATTTGAATATATTGAATTATTTGATTGGTTAGAAATGGTTAATGTGGATGTTATTGCTCAAATTTTGACTAAAAATTTTTTTCCGAGAGTAAGGAAATATTTTTAGATTTTTTTAAAAAATTAATTTTTAAAAGTATTCCCAACATGTTTCCTATCAAGTTACGAATCCAGCTATAACTATGGCTGAATTGGAAAGAATTAAAAAGGGCTATATGGATTGGAAGAATTTATTACCAACTGATATACAAAAACATGCACTTGTTATGAGTAGGTTTTTAATTTAAAGGGGAGGATAGGGCAAGTATGAGATTATATCGGCATTTGTTTTTTGTTTTTAAAAATGTGGAAGGGTTCATCTCTAATAGATAGGTATTGAAACTAGAGACCGGACTGAAAGGGTCATCAGAGAATCGGAATGACACAAAATATCAATGGATATAAAAATTGAAAATACAAAGACAGTCATATCCAAAATCTGATTTACAAGACGTGGAACTTTAGTATTATCCTGATAGATTTTAATTTTTTATTCTAATGCTGTTGAGTTTGTATGGAAAGTTAACGTAGATTTAGATGGCCTTATAAGTTCAATCACCTCTACTAAACTAAAGTTTATGACTAAAAAATTTTTTTATTTAATTTTCAGGTGAATTAAGACAAATACTTCAATTATTAGCACAATGTCAAAATCGTTTAACCGGTCAAAATATTCCTGGAATTCATCAAAAATCAAAACCTCAACCATTATCATCTATTGGACCTTTTGGTTTACCTCCACCTTCTCCCCAATTTACTTCTAACTTACCTCCCGCGTCATTTAAACAATTAGTCGAATCAAGTGCTATATCCAATGGAATACAATTTTTTCCTCAAAGAAGTAAATTTCATGACGGAAAGCAAGTTTATATGTTTGGAGATTTTTCTGTTTATATGGATGGAACTGTATTATTTTACTATAGTCCTCCAAGAAGGCAATGGTTACCTGCAAGTTTAAATGTATTATTAGAAATGTGTAGAAGTAAATAAATTTTGAATTTTTTTATTATTAAAAAAATAATATTATTATTTAATTTTATAGAGCAGTAAAAAATTGAAATTTTGAAGACTTTTTTGGAATAATTTTTTGGTGTTTTTTTTTGGTTTGTTTATGGTAATTTGAGGAATTAACCTTCCCACTTAATGGGGTTGCCAAAATGGCCCGACTTGGACAGAAAATCGGGTAAAAAAAATCGGGTAGGGCCTAAGATATTTGGCCCGAAAAAGACTCGTAAAGGCCCGACTCGATAAAAACAGGCCCGAAAAAAACCTCGACCGTCGGCCCGACTCAAAAACGGCAACCCTACCACATAATTATAATTCCAGTTTTTAGTTTTTTTTCCTTTTTTCTTCTCTATACTTCCCCAATAAAAAGAACTTCCTCAACTACATTACCAAAAATCCAAAGAAAAATCTTCAAAGTTTCAATCTTTTTTTCCTTCCTGCTCTCACCTTTTTTTTCTTTTTTTATTTTTATGTGAAAAAGCTTAAATTTTATAAATAATTGAAAAGATTGAAAGTTGAAAAATCTCATCAGTTTAAAAAAGTTTTTATTTTACAAAAATTTTATTTAATCTTTCCCTAACAAAATTAAATTTAAAAAAAAATTAAAATCAATAAATACTAAATTAAATTTCTTTTTTTTCTTTCTTACATTTTTTAATAAGTTAATTAATTATCTAAATAGGTTTTGACTAATTTTCTTTCTTTTTTTTATTAATTAATTGTTATATAACAGCAATTGGCTATATTTAATAATTAAATATTAACAAAAAACACTTGTTATTTAATTTATTTTTTATTTGTTTGGGTAGACTTTGGAAAGCAAAAAAAGCTTCTCCCTCCCTTAACTACATTTTTGCAAGTAATAAAAGACCAAAGAAAACCCACAAATACACTTTACAATGGATAAGGGAAAGGATATTTCCATGAGTAATATAGGGACATTCGGCATGGGGACATATGGCGCGGCTTTAATAAATCTGCAAAAAATTGCCTGGGGCTATGAAAATTTTTTAATTAAATTTAAAAAATATATTATTTAACTATCAGAATTTTTGATCAGAATTTTAATTTAAAATTCTGAAAAATTTAACTGAAGAATGTTTAAGAAAGTTCTCTATTTTTGTTGTATTTTTCAACTACTACACCTTTGAAATAAGTAAATAAAATTTTTGAAATTTATAGAGGAGCTGATAAAATAAACGATTTCTCATATATTTATTTCCTTAGGTCTTGATATCCTTAATCTTCATTTCCTCTCTTGATAATACTTTTAAAATTTTTTCGAAAAAGTTATTATTAATTTAGTGCGCGCCTTAAACGCCTCGCGCCGAAACAACCCCAAGTACTATAGTATTTCTTTGCCAGCCAAGCCCTAAAGAGAATAAAAGAGCGCAGTCATATTTAACCCTAAATGTGCCAGATGTGTGCTAGCCGGCTTTGTCATAAGATGAGAAATGGATTGAGAATGAGTAGTGAATAGTTTAGAAATATTTGGAATATTAAAGGCCGCGCGAGTTTTGTGTTGTTGTTATTTTGAATGAGTCATTTAATGTTTAATAAATAATATACATTTTTAGTTTTTCTAATGTTATTTTCCTTGTTTTTTAATTATGGCATGTCCTTAAATAGAAAAATATATATTTCTTTATTTATTTTAATAGCTTAGATTGGATTTGTTAATTAATTTTTAGAATGATTTGGAGGATATTTCACTGAAAACTACAATTCACCGAAAAATATTTATCAGCCCTGTCTAGTATATTTTTTTGTGTAAAACACAATGAGCTCTTTAATTTTACTTCTTTTTATTTCTTAGAAGTATTTCAAAGCTAAAGATAATTTTTTTATGTGTCTTTTGTATATTTTCTTATTTAATTTAATTTCGGTAAATTGTCACTTTCAGTGAATTGTCCACATAAATTTATAGTGGTAGATTTTTCTTGTTGCTCTGGTTAGCTTGTAAAATATTCTTTTTAGTTGATTTTAAAGAGAAATTTTTTAAGATATTTGATTTAAATAATACATATTAATTTTGATTTAAAAAAGTAATCCTTGAGGGCACGTGGAGTGAAAGATTAGGAAATATTTTAATTAATTTCTTTATTTAAAAGGCTTCTTTTGCGCAATTTATTTATTATCTACATATTTTTATATATGTATTTATATTTTCAATTAAATCAATTAAGTAATCAATCAATCAAAAAATTAAAAAAAAAAGCATCTGCCCCTTAAAACATTTTTTCTTCTTCATCCCCCCCATTTTTTTATTTTCTTTTATTTTTTGACAATAGCGGAGAAATTTGAAAATCTTTTCAAAAAAATTTAAAATCTGCTCTTCACTTTTGTTTAAATTTTAAGCAATTTTTCAATTTTTAAATATTTACATATTATTCACCAACAAAAATACAGTTAACTTTTTGTAACAAAAAATTCAAGATAAAAGGGGAGTCATCCCCATCTGCCAGAGCTGTTTCGGAATTTCGACTTTCGATGTTTTTCTTTCATTTTCGAAGATTTTTCTTTCTAAACAGCTCTGAACTCTCCCCTGTTCCAAAAATTATTTTTTCAAATTATAACAGGTCATTTAACTGAAAGACTAGTTTTTAAGATTTTCTTTTGCAGTCAGCCAGATACCCCTAAATTTAAGATCAATTTTATAAACTTGAGACAGAGGAGCTTTTTAAACAATACCCTCTATTTAATGTACCCTTCATTATAAGGTATAAGGTCTGCTTTTTATAAGGTCTGCCTTTAAATATCTCTTCCTATCCTCACAGATTTCCAAAAATAATTATAATCAATTTATAAAAGTCCAATTGTCTTCAATTAAAAAAAAAGAAGAAAATTCTCGTGAATGTCCCCACCAAAATTATTTTTCAATTTAATTTCCTTCCCTTTTATTGTTTATCTTCTTTTCTCTTCTTTCCTTTTCTGTGCGCGATATTTTTGTTCTTAATTAAAAACCACACATTTCTCACCCATTAGAACGGAAGTGGTTAGTGACGAGACAACAATTTTTGGAGTAGGAAAAGAATTTCTTTTTTATTATCGAATGGGATGTTTGGAGGGTAATTGGAACATATCTTGGCGCCGGTAATGGTTGGGCGCTAACGCTTATAAAATAATTGAATGAGCATCTAGAACTATAAAATTTTGTTGAGATATACCCTAAAGTGTTATCTAATTATTCCCAAAATTTCAGAATTTTTGGTTAAGCCTTTAGGAAATTCTGGTCAAAAAATAAGAAAAAATCGACACTTTTAATAGAAAATTTAAATATTTTCGATCATAACTTTTGAAATATGAAACCAAAAATTTTGAAATTTTTAAAGAAGCTAGCTAACATTGTTAAAAATATTTTTTGCCGAATAGGTCTCCAAGTACTTCAATTTTGATTCTATATAAGTTCACGCCAAAACATTTCTGCGCCCAAAGATCTTTTATTTAAAAAGAAATTGATATTTGAAGGGATGTTCAGGTCCACATTTTACATAATAAAAATTTGAACTAAAAAATAGAGAAGGTGGAGAGAAAAAAGGAATTGTTGACGTAACTTTGAAAAATAAATAAATTGAAAACAACTTTTTCACGTTCTATGTAAATAATTAATACAGTGTCGTTTACTTTATTGACAGACTATTACTCATTGAAATAAATTAAAGGAGGGGATTTGGAAGTATTATTAAACTTGTTAAAATGCTGAAGATGACAAAAAATCTTCAATAAAATTTTTAAGAAAATTTTTCCGGCAATTATTGATAAAATGCCCGGTTTTCGGTGAATTGTCCGGTTTTCGGTGAATTGTCCGAGTTTTGGTGATTGTGACTAATCCTTAACTAAATCTTTAAACTATTTCTATAACTAGTTTACTTTTTTCATTAAACTATAATCTTCTTATATATACGCATTTTTTAAATAAGAACACCTGATTAAAAAAAGTAAGTCCCAGGAAAATACTTTTTCCCTCTTTCTACTACCCAGTCCATTTTTAGCATTTTTGTCTTTTAATTTATCAAAGTATTCATATAATGATAATTCAAAAATATGAAAGAGAGGAAACACTTTTTTAGGGATTCCTTTAATTAATTTAAAAAAAATTTCGTAAATATACTGTAATTTTTTGGCATTTTATTTTTTCTAAAATCGAGTAAGGGCTTTTAAACGCTAAAATTTGAGTGTCTAGTTGGGGTTTTGTTTTTTACTTCCTTCAGTTTTTAAAACTTTTTTGTAACGATTAGATTTGTTAGTTCCTTTTGAGAAAAATAATATGCTTATCTAGAGCTTTTGAATGCTTTAACTTTTTATAAAAATTGTTTAAAACAAAAAAGTTTTCGACCAAATTTCTGTCAAAACATTCAAAATTTCGCACCGAAACGTCCTTTATTTTTTTAATGATTTTTCTTTTTGTTTTAAATTTTTTTAATTTTCTGAAGGTTTTTTTTGCTTAATTCGATCTTAATTATTGTTTTTTAATTTATAATGCATATATTTTTTAAATTAAATTAATTTTCAGAAATCTCCTAATTAAAAATGGGGAGATATTCAAAAATTAAAGGATCTCTTTTACATATTTATTATTTACTTTATTTTATTTTTGTAATATTAATTTTTACTTATTCAATTTCCAACGCTGAAAATGAATTTAAATCAAAAAGGAGGAGAAGAACTTTTGAAGATATTGGTATTTATTTAATAATAATTACAAGAAATGATTATCCCCAAAATGAGCTTGCCCCCATATGGGTTTTCTTTTTATTTTTAGTAGTCCCGGAGCCGGACCGGATTCGGCCGGATTTTTCCCGGGTCTGAGTCCAAATCCGGGTTTTTTTTAATTTCCGGACTAAAACCAATCCGGATTAATCCGGAAAACCGGCTCTGATTGCAAATCCGGGTCCGGCAAAATCGATTTTACCGGGTTTTTAGGAAGGTGGGTAATATTTTTGTTTATGTGATCCTTTTATTTGGCGCCGGCACAAAATCAACCAAAAAATTGATAAATGGCATACTTTGATTTTGTGCCGTTTTTGTCCTTATTCAAGAGTAATCCGTTTTTTGACTTTTATTGGGGTTTTGTTAAAATTATTCTAATTAAAAATATTTTTGAAGGTATTCCTGAATGTAAATCTAATTTTGATTGTGTTGTTGGAGGTGTTTGTATTAAAGATCGAGCAGGATTGGGTCGTTGTTATTGTTCCAGTTCTTGTTCTTATAGTTTGTTTTTTTATTTTTATTTTGGTATATTTGGGCGCAGACTTATACTTTGGCGTGAATTATAGTTTAGATGAGAATTTTGAACCAAAAAATTTAGCTTAGTTCGTCTTTGACTGTACTAACTAATTCCTAGCTAAGTTGGCAATTTTTCCTTTTAATATTTGGTCAGATAGATGGATGTTTTAGAAAATGTGGTAATTTAAGGGGAAATTTTCGATTTTTGTTATGTTTTTAGCCATAAATTCTGAAAAACAAAATCAGAAATTCTTAAATTATTTGAGGAGTTAGGTACCAATATTTAAGATGTCCATACAAAATTTAGCTGTTCCAAGTTGTTTATTCGGCAATCCCGGAGAATCGTGGTCCCTGCGGAAAAAAATCTTAAAAATAAGAAAAAGGATTTTTCTAGGGTAAAAAATTATGCTGATTACGAATCTGAACTCGGATTTTGAAAAAGTCGAATCCCGAACCCGAAATTTACACCCAAGATTTGCTGCAGGAAAGTCCAATAATTTTTTTATTTTTTAAAGATGTCCCAGTCCAATGTGTTGAACACAATCCTTATAGTTGTGTTTCAAGAGGAGAATCATCTCAACTGCCAAGAAATGAAATGAGAAATCCTTTTTGTTTTCATGTATTTTTTTTTTTGAAATATTTTTCAAATACTTTTTTGCCTTTAAAGAGAAGATGTATATGCCCACCAGAATTTAATAATACAAATATGGTTACTAAAACAACGTCTAATTCAAAAATGAAACTTTTAATGAAATGTGATAAACGTTAGTTTGGATTTTTTAAAAGAAAATTTCTTGTTTTTTATCTTAATGTTTTCCCTGATTTTTTTTCCCTCGATTTGCTTCAAGTCTTACATTTGTTTGTTCTCAAAATTTGTCTAAAATTATTATCTTGTATATCTAGATTTTTTAATGCGATCGATTTAACTTTTGGTTGAGTGGTATAGTCTCTGACTTCAAAATTTTCGGCCTTGGTTCGAATCCCAATAGCTCGAATAATTTTTATTTCCCACTAAACACTTTATTTTTAATCTAAAAATTATTTTCCTTAAATAAAAATATTTTTTAGGACAATTAAATGCAGTAATATCAGCATCGCCATCAGAATCAATTTATAAAGGAACTTCTGCTCAAATTTCTTGTTGTGTTAATGTAGACCCTCGTGGATTTATTCCTGCTGAGGGAGTTTATTTTGTACAAAATGGAACTAGAAGACGTGAACCTACTGATAATCCTTATGATAAATTTTCGAGTGATATTGACACTCTTTTTGCGGTTTTTTTTAATTTTATTTTATTGGGGAATTTTCTAATAGGATTAGTTTGGGGAGAGATTAGAAGAGTTAGAAAAACAAAGTTTTTTTAGTTATTCCAGGGAAGCTAAACAATTCCCCATTAAGTAAAATGAGGTGGCTTTAAAAATGAAGTATTTTGACTTTTTGGCATTCTAAAAGTCGAAATTTTCGTTTTCGGTGTTAAAAGAATAAGTTACGTAAGACTCCCCTCCCCCTAAATCCGGACCCCTTAAGGGATAGTAATGGAAAAAACTGGTTAGGCAAATACAATATTTGTTCCCTCCTAAAGAACATCGATGTTTAGTGAGCTTATTACACTCCTTCACTGGATAATTTTAATTAAGCAAATCTATTTTTTAAAGGTTCCAACATGTTGGGTATTAAATATAGAAACAACTCAATTAAGTGATGCTGGAGTATATCAATGTATTGTTCAACCAGCAAATACTCGATATAGAACAGTTAATATTACAATGGAATTTTTTGTTAAAAGTTTGTTTTTTTTAATTCTTTATGTCTTTGGACTATGGGATCGTGGAGTTTTTCTCCTTATTCATATTTCCCAAACTTTTTCTTAATCCAAATAAGATTTATTTAACATAAGAGGCGTCTTTGACTATTTTTTAAAAATACAAAAACCAACGAATATTCTTATTGTTAACAGGGGAAACTAACGGAAAAAGAACAATTCGGATTAGCGAAAACGAACCTCAGGATTGTATGTATTTTTAATTTTAGGAAAAAGTTGTGTGTTAGTTTTTGTTGTTTTTTAAATGTTGTGTTATTTTTTATTTTTTTAAATTTTAATTATAAAAATAATTTCTTTTATTTTTAGCACCTCGTATGATTCAGAATATCAAAATTTTTCCAAATGAGACATTTGCTACCATCTCTTGGGACTCTCAAGATGAACAAGCTTTTGTCATTGATATGGAGTATGTTTATTTTTTTATTTTTAATTGTTGCACAGTTTTCTGGAAAATTTTTTTTAGAAATTCCCATTTTATTATCAAAAATTTTTGCCTGAAAATTGTAAGGAAGAAGGGAGATCCCGCTTATCTAGGGTTTAAAATGCTTACTAAGCGAAAGCTTTAAGATTTTTAAAGGAGATGGTTTAAGCAGCGTCCCCGATAGCTCACAATCAGTCGACAGTGCACCTTATTTTTGTGGAGAGAAAGCACCTAGCATTAACTGCCAGTAGGTCGCAGGATCGCTGCCTGTCTGTGGCTAAATTTTTACCTTTCGAATAAATCTTTTTGTACATATTTCTTTTATTTTCTAGATTAATGAAACGTTCTGATAGACGTGTTAGAACAGGATGGAAAACAAATGTAAAATCACCAGTTACATTTTCTCAACTTTCTCCTGGCACTCCATATACTTTATTTATTCGTGTAGCAGAACCACAAAATGAATTTTCATTTACCATTCAAATATCAACAGCAGATGGACTTCCAGACCCTCCAGTTTTGGAAGAAATAAGATTAGTTAATGTTGGGGATGAAAATAATGCTAATATAATGAATAAATTTTGTGAAGTTGAATGGAAACCTCCAAAAACTTCAAAAGGACAAATAACTCGATATTATGTATATTTTTTTTTAATTTTTTGGACTATTTTTTAAACAATTTTTAGGTTCAAATATCTGGTAGAATGAGGCATATAGTTTCCGAAACTAATTTAAGGATGGATCATTACCCGCAAGGAAAGGATGGATGTTCTAATTATGAACAAGATTCCGAACATTTTATTAATCCGGACAGGTCAAAAACTAATAATTTTTATGCTTGCAAGTATGGGCCTTTAAAGGTTTGATTTCTTTTTTTTAATAATTGATTTTTGGTTTTATTGGGAACTATTTGATTCAGTACTATATTTATTTAACAAACTGGGTTTTAATTAATAAGGGAACATTTCGAACTGTGGCCAAAAATTTTTAAATAAAAATTATACCATTGTGTAGAGCGTAGTCGATAACCTATTATGTTTCCGGCTTTTTTCCCCTGACCCCCATTTTGAAAAGTTATAGGACTTCACTACTTAAGTAACATTTCCAGCTCTATGCAGGATATCCATCTCAAGGCAATCTCAGAACTTCAAAATACTATGTTGTATTCTTGGGAAGCGTACACACTAAAGCTTTAAAGTTAATTTCTATGTGCTTTATTTCCTTAAAATTTCGTTTCCTTTTTAATCACAGAAATAATTTTCTTTATTTTTTTAGCCAAATCGTAATTATAAAGCAACAATATGGGCGGAAAATGGAGCTGGAAAGAGTAACGCTGCCTCATTTACAGGTCAATGTATAATGGATTATGCAGAACCTGAACATATTGATCCACCAGAGGCGCTTCCACGAACAAATATTTCTTCGTTTTCACTTTTATTGAATGAACCAGATCAAAGCAATGGACCAATTTCGTAAGAAAAATAATTTTTATTTTAATGTTTGGATGTTTTTTAGTTGTTATTTTCTTGCCATTTTGCCTTTACCTGCATCTCTCAATGGATTACCTCAAAGAGAATTAATTGCTTATGGAACATTTGATGAATCACTGCGAAATAATCTTTTACATTCTACAATAGATAATAAACCGTTTTTTGCATATATTGCTGAAAGTTATGTTAGACTGCCTAAAAATGTAAAGGTTTTTTAAATTAAAATAAGGGTGATGGAATTTTGATTTTTATATTTTGCTATTTTTGGTTATATTTTTATATTTTTTTGGACTGTGAACTATCCAAGGGAACGGAAAAAATTTTTCAATCATACCGACCCCAATTTTTCAACCCTAAGGAGTGTCTATAAGGGAGGTCCAGATTTATATAGATCTGATTTTTATTTTTAGACAATTGTTGGTGATGGTTCTACATCTGGAGGTGTTCAACCTTGTAATTTACCGTATATGCAAATTAAAGCTAACGACCCAGCACTCGTTCCAGATTTAAAATATACAGGATTTTTAATTGTTAAAGTAAATAGAGATCCAAATTTATACAATTCTTCAATCGATAATAAAATTAATTGGAATTTGGATTCTCAAGGAATTCGTCATATTGGTAGAAGACAATTACCTGATCCTGATTTGGCATATTATGGATACTCTGGTAAAAATATAAAAATTTTTAATTTCTTTTTTTTTTGGCTTATTTCTAGTCTTCTGTTTCTAAATTAGTTATTTTATTTTGCTGTTTTTGTATTAGACAAAAAAATTTTCCTCGTAAGCTTCCTTGGTGTAGTGGTATCGTTCTTGACTGAGGTACGAAATAGCCTGGGTTCGAGGCCGTTCAGATCATTTAGTTTTCTTTTGATCCTCTAAATTGTCTATGCGGTATTTTTATTTCTCAAAATAAATTTGAAAATTCTTTTCATTTAATGGATGTCATTTAACTTTAAATTTTTGGATTTTGTGAAGGATTTTTAGTAATTTTTTCCGGTAGATTTTAAATTTTTCAGGGTATACTTTCCTAGAATGATAAAAAAATATTGTTATTAAAATTATTCCTGAATAGATTATGAAATTTTTAGATTATTTTACACCTGTCATCCTTCAAATAAATGGAAATGGAATGACTGCTTTAGAAATGTTTTTAATTTGTTTATTTCTTGTACTCTTTCTGGTTCTTTCAACAATTATAGTTCTCTACTTTTTACGAAAGTATTTAATTTTGAAATATTATTTTTAATTCAAAATATTTTTTAAAAACAGGAAAGGAATGATTAAACAATTTTGGCCAATTAAAAATACTTCTCATGATATGTTGAGACCTGTAGTTCCTCCTGCACCAATACGCGCCAGTGAAATTCCGTCAGAATATATTCTTCGACACAGAGATTCTGATTATCAATTTTCACAGGAATTCGAGGTTTTTTTTTTAATTTTCAAAATCTTTTTTGGGGACATTAGAATGTCTGATCATTTTGTTAACATTGTTGTCATTTATTATAAGAATGACTCACATATTAAATATAGTAATGACTCCCTTTCTCTCCACATGTTTGTTATCTTATTTGTCTAGTTATCTTATTTGTATTTTTTATTTGTGTTGACTCAATTTTTAATGACTAACAAATGACACTGAATTTTAGGACTACTATATCATAAACCAAACTCTAATGACCTTATTATCTGTTAATGGGTCTTATTTATAAGCTAATTTAGCTTAACGTTAAACTACGTGTTTACAATAAGTTTATTATAAAAAACATGTTTCTGCAAAAATTGACCACAAAACCACCCATCTTCTTCTCAAAGATGTTTATCTTTTTGAAATATTTATTTTTAGTTACTTCCACGTGGGAAGAATCTCGACCACACTATTAGCGAAAGAAGAGAAAATATTAAAAAGAATCGTTATAACGATATAAAAGCTTGTGATTCAACACGTGTTCGTTTAAAACAATCAACTGGCAGTCCAACCCATTCATCAGATTATATAAATGCTAATTTCATTAAGGGATATAAAGGCAGAAAGGTTTTTATTGCTACACAAGGCCCATTAGAATCTACTATTCCTGAATTTTGGAGGATGATTTGGGAGAGAGGGTGTAGACTTGTTATTATGGTTTGTTGTTTAAATTGATGTTTTTTTTGTCCTTGGGTCCTTAAAGTTTCTTAGGGAAATAATAAAAGTCATTTTTTTACAAATTAATTTTTTATGCAGAATTAAGAAAATAGGTATTTTTCTCCAAAAATTAAAAAAATTAGTGGTTCAAATTTCATTCCTATCATATCTATATTCTCTGCCTCTGCCTGATTATTTTGACTGAAATCCATTTATCGTTCTCAATTTAATAATTTTATATTTTAGGTAACAAATTTGCGAGAACGTGGAAGGGAGCAATGTGCAAAATATTGGCCAGATGATGACGAGCCTCCTTTAGTATTTAATAAAACACTTGAAGTAGCTCCACTTGATTCATTTTATTATGTTGATTATACGGTTTATTAATTTTTTTAAATATTTTTGAAATTTTTTGTTTTAAGCTCAGACACTTTGAAATTTCTGACACTGAACCTGCTCAAATTAAAGCGAATGGAAGAACATTTTCTGGAACGGGTAGTACAGCAAGTAGATATACTGGAAGCAATTCTCCCCCTCCAATGATCGATGAAATTACTAAAAATCGTTTTGTGTTGCCTATAAATGGAAGAAATCAATCTCCGCCTTTAAATTCAGAAATCACTTCTCCATCAATTCTAAATGCTGCATTGGCTGCTGCAAAGGGAGGAGGAGGAAATCAAATGAATAGCTCAATTTATTCTTATAATTCGCGCTCATCTCCGCTTGATTTGTAAGTGAATTTAATGTTTTTCTTACCTCGAACTTTTTTAGTGATCGTCATTCCTCTTTGAGTCCTTCAAATGCCGGCCGCCATCGACCAGATTCTGAATATGCTAATATTGCTAGTATTGTCCGTCCACCTTCAAAATGTAGTGAGAGAGCTTCGATGAGCGATGGAAGAGGTTTATAATTCGGTTTTTAATGAAATTTATTCGGAAATCTGACCTATTAGAATTTTTATTCTAGAATCGTGTCTAGATTTAAAAACGGAAACTATTTTGCTACTTTACCTCATTTTTAATCCAAAAATTGTTTAATGGCAGAGCCAACACTTATTTTTCTTATTAATTTTTTTATACAATTCTAGAAAGGCGGCGTATTATGCAATATCATTTCACTTCTTGGAACGATTATAGAGCTCCAGAATGTTCAACAGCATTACTCAGGCTAATATGTAAATTAAGAAAAATGGATGAATATAATCATTGGCCGGTGGTTATACATTGCAGGTTTTTTTTTAATTTTTTTTTACTTCAAAAAAATTTTTTATAGTGCCGGTGTTGGACGTACAGGAACGTTTATTGCAATTGATTATGTTATGGATCAAATTTTGGATACGGGAATGGCTGATGTTTTTGGTTGTGTTACTGAAATGAGACAACAAAGGAATTTAATGGTTCAATCAATGGTAAAATAAAAAATAATTTTTGAAAGATTTTTAGGGTAGGGATAGGGATTTCACATATTACTCGAAATCGGGACTTTTTTGCCCCAAAACTCAAGAAAAAAGGTTGTAAATTACGACATGATATTCTTCTTAAACCCTAATTCACAAACCGGTCTATTAAAACCCCTGTAGATCACAAGAATCCTAAAAAAATTTTGGGAACTGGGGCAGTCTACAATACTTGAGTAAACATTCAATTCAGAAAATTAGCAATTGACCTTTTTCTCTCTCAAACCATTCTAAAATTATTTTAAAAAATTCCAACCATATTTTCTTTTTTATTTTTTCTCAGGAACAATATGTCTTTATTTACAAAGCTTTAGCAGAATTTCAACTTTTTGGAGACACAGATTTAACTTTATCAGAATATAAACTTCATTATTTAAAATTAAAACTTCCTTTAACCCAAAAACTTTCCAAAGACGGTGTATCTGCCCATTTTCCAAATGATTCGAAAAATTCAACTTCAGCAGTCCAATTTTTTGTGAATGACCAAAGACGGAATTTAAAAAATTATGAAAATACAAATAATGGAATTGGGGCTGTTGTTAGAGCTAAATTAAAATTATTGAGGGATAAAGAAGATTTAAATAATAAAATACCTTCAAATTTATTGTGTCACCAACAACAAAATTGTTTACCTCCAAGAAATAAATTAGAAGCAGAATTTCAGGTTTTTTTGTAAATTTAATATTTTTAAAATTTTCTTTAACGAATATTTGGGTAAAAATATTTTTCTCTTAATTCTGGTTCTCGATACCTTTTGAAAAGTTTTTAGATTTAGATGCCGAACAATTAACCTCATGTTTAGACCGCAAAGATACAAATTTCTTTGTTTAAGATTTTTTCAGTAAGCTAACCCATAAACCGATGTTAATAACTTTACGGAAGATTCGCTTACCTTCCATACTTTTTCCAAAAAATTTTTATTTAAGACAAACAGCTATTTCACAAAAAGAACTGATTTATTATAGTTTAACTGTTTTACGTTTCCAAATAATTCAATCAATACCCTCAAAAAATTTTTTTGTCAATTCTATTATTAGATTATTTTCTTTTAAATTGTCAAACCTTTTTTTATTAAATACATTTTTTTAATTTTTTAGGATCTCAGTATTTCATTAGAAAAATCAAAACCAACAGATATTGCACTTAAAGAAGAAAATGCATCAAAAAATAGATTTTCTGTAGCTGTTCCTTATAATTATAATAGAGTTAATCTTCAACCAATAATTGGATATGATAATAATACTTATATTAATGCTAGTTTAATTAAGGTTGGATTTTTTTTTTTATTTTTTTGAGTTTTATTGTTTTACAATGATTATTTGTTCCGAATAATTTTATTTAGTTTTTTTTGTGTTTGTATGCTTATTTAAATATTTTCGATCTAGTTTCACCGTGGTGTATTGGGTAGTGTTTTTGACTACACCTGTTTTTGTGAAGGGTTCGATTCCTTCGTAGGCCCTATAATTTTCGCTTTGTATTTTTACCTGGTTATCGTCATTTTTATTAGTACTTGATAATATTTTACATTTTTATTTATATAAAATTTTAATTTTTAGGGTCATCTTTATCCATATATTTTTGCACAAGGTTTTTTTAAATTAATTTAAAATATTTTTTGTTTAATTTTTAAGATCCTCTCGGACCAGAAACAGCATTTAATTTTTGGCGAATGATTAATGACCAACAAACATATACAATTGTAATGCTTTCTACTGAACAGGATTTTTTACCACACGAAATGGTTTTTCCTTTAAAATAAAAATTTTTTTAAATTTTATTTTTTAAAAGTACTGGCCGAGAGAAATAAGTAAACGTTTAGTTCTTGGAAAAAATAATGAATTGATTATTACTTTAACTGAAGAAGTTGTTTTGCCATATTTTATTCAAAGGAAGCTACATTATCGATTTACGGTTAGTTTTTTAATAGAAAATTATTTTTATAAGATTTTGTAAGGAATAGGGGAGATCAAGCTGGCTATCATTTAAAAACGCTTACTAAGCGTGTGTTTAAAAGGATCAAAGCAACATCCCGTTTAACCCAGTTGGTGAACCACCTGTACGTGGGTAGCGTAGGCACCTAACACGGATAGGCCCTGACGTATTTAAAAAGTAAGGGATGGAAGCGAAGAAGAGTCGTCCCTGGCCCTTATTAATACATAATTGTCAGGAGTTCGCATTATTGATGCTTTCCCTGCGCTAAATTTCTCCTCTTCATAGATAATTTTTTTTATTTTTAAAGAAGACAGAAAAAGGAGGTTCAAGTTCGGGAAGAGATGTTCTTCAATATTCATTTAAACAATGGACAAGCGGAGCATCTATTCCAAATTCAGCCAAATCACTTTTGGATTTAATTGGAAGGGTTTTGGAAAGACAATCAAATATTCCTTGTGCTGGTCCAATAATTTTACATTGTAGAGATGGATCTGCTGAAAATGGAATTTTTTGTTGTGTTTCTTTACTTGTTGAAAGGCTACGGTCTGAACAAATGATTGATGTAAGTAGGGGATTTTTTGAGGGGATTTTTTGAAAGTTTGAAAAAAAAATAAAAATTAGGTCAAAAAAATTTTTTTATTTTTAAAAAATTTTTTGACAAATTTTTAAATTTATTTTCCAAATTTCAGTTTTTTTTTCAATTTTTTCAAACTTCCCCAAAAAATTTTTTTTTATTTTATAAAAATTTTTAAAGGTATTTCGAACAGTTAAATCACTTCAACAACAAAGACCACTTCTTTTTACTAAAATTGTATATTTTTTATTTAAATTAATTTTTTAATTAAAAAATTTAAATTTAAGGAGCAATATTCATTTGCTTATGATTGTGTAACTGAATACCTCAATTTATTAAATAAATAAATTTTGAGAGAAAAAAAGGGGAAAGAAGAAAAATAATTAATTAATTGACTATAAAATAAAAATAATTTTTAATTCTTTCTTTACCCAATTCACTTTCTTAATTAATTAATTGGAGTGTTACCTTTGGACATTTTTTTTAATTTTTTTAGAATTAAGGAAAAGGGTTTTTTGACACCGTTGCAGTAATCGAACCTGCAACCTCTTCTTACTCTCTTTTGGATTTTTCCCCCAATGCTTTAATCATTAAATTTTAACTATTTAATTCAGAGGTAACAATATAGCCTAAAATCTCTCTCTAAAATAACGACACTCAAACCTTTCTTATTTGACAAATTAATTTGAAAAAAGAGAGGTTTGATAATTCATAATATTTATTTGCCATTTTTTGTTTTTATTTTGCCTGTAATTTTTAAATTAATTATGTGTGGTTTGATGGAATTTGAAAAAGTTTTTTTAAAAAAGTTTTTCCAAAATTTTTTAATCAATCAATTAATTTCCATCAAAAGACATTTAAATCTCATACATAATTCACCTAAATTATTTAGAATTTGTTTTTTTTTGTTTAGCCAAATAAGAGAACTAGTCATAATCAAACATGTCGCCCCCCCCCTTTTGTTTATTTCATGTAATTATTTAAAAATATTTTGTGCTTTTTTAATTATTTTATAATAAAATATTTTTTGTATAAAAAAAATAAAAATAAATTTGTCTCTTAATTTTAATTGGGTTCTACAAAACCCGATTTACTTTATCCAACATTTCTATATCCGACACCACTCTTAAATTGCCCATTTTAAAATGAACATTAAATATTCTGGCGAAATGTCAAATGGCAAAATGTCTTTTGATTAAATGAAATAAAGACCTTTAAGGGTTTCGAAACACCTAAATGTCTGTTAAATTTTTTTGTTAATTTTTAACTTTCAATGGTTTTTTCCAAAAATTCACACTTAATGTTTGTAAATATTTTGTTGTAAATAGTATAAATTTTTTTGTAAAAAAACGCTATATAAATGTTGATATTTATTCAAAAATTTATTTATATGATAGATAGAATTAAATATTTTTTTGTTAACAAAAAAAGAAATTATTCAATTGATTCTTGTGAAGAAGTTGTTGGGGATTTTGAAGAGGAAATGACCAATTTTGAGGTTTTTTCTTTGAATATAATTTAGGAAAATTTTTTTAGCAAATAATTGGACATATTGTGGATTGCAAAGATGACTATTTTACTATGGTTGCTACTGACTACACTAATTATGAGTTGTATATTGCTCCTAATAAGTATGTAAAGTTTGTTTTTTATTAATTTTTGAGCTAATCCAACTTTGTTTTTGTTAATGCTCGTTTTACAGAAAGAAATGATAAAGGGATAAAAACTTGACGACTTTCATTTTGGTGTAGCGGGATAGTGTTCAGGTTTCATTCCCCCATGACAAAGGTTCGAATCCTACTGATGGGAAACAATTTTTATTTCTTGTATAATTATTGTATTCATCACTTTACTTTGTAACCAGGAATTTTTCTGAATTTTTGTCCTTTTCAAACCCCTTCCCCATTAACTATTTTAATTTTTCTCCTTTCCTTTGCATCTCTTTTCTTTTAATTTTCCTCTTTTTAAGGCGTTTATTAATGCCGGAATTGAACGGGTTTTATCAATGTACAGGAACTATATCAGAAAGAGATGATGGACGGATTGCTTTTGCCGTTGAATCAATCAAAAAGCTCGAACGTGGATGTAAAGAATTGGAAGAAAAAATGCCTTGTCAGGATTACCAGACTGCACAGAAACTTATTTGTGGATCATCTGACGTTTCTTCCCTTTTTTCTTCTTCATTTTTTGGCAAAAGGTTTTCTTTTTTAATTATAAATTAGTGATTGTTTTGGGACTGGGTTGATTAAAAATTTAATAAATATTTTTATTTAACCTCTGGAAGAAGGAAATTTTTTTTTCTTTTTTGCCAGCAGGGCTTTCCTGGGACCGGGGAATCGACGAAAGTTTGAAACCGAAATTGCACAGTTGTTCGATTTTTCATTCAGATTTTGAATTTTTGTGATTCTGCCCAAATTTCCTTTTATTTTTTTGATCCGATATAGTTTCTCTAGTCACTTAACCCTACACACATTTTTATTAGAATATTTATTGTTAGCATAGAAATCTGCTCTCTAATTAATAATTATTAATTCTTTTAATTTTTTTAGTCTTTTCAATCCTTCTGGGAATGCTTCTAACTCAGAAAGCGTGAAGGATGAGAATGGTTGCGATCTGAATCAAACGGCTGAGACAATTACTGAAGAACCTGATTTAAACATAACATTAAAAGAAGAAGATTATTCTGATACTAAAGAAAATGGTTAATTTTTAAATAAATTTTTAAATTAATTTTTAGAGCCTGTAAAAGTTGAAAACAAAGAAAATGTGCCAGCAATTGTGATTTCTCTTGATAAAGGCAAAAATATTGCAAATTTGTTTGTACTTGGACAAAAAGGCCCTTTAATTAAAATTGCTATAAAATCGTTAGTTTTTGAGGGGGAAAGGATTTTTAAAAAATTATTTTTTAAAGTTTGGAAGCTCCTGTTCAATTAGGCCAGTGGTATTCAATTAAATTATCTGAGTTAAAGAAAACTAAAGATTCCTCAATTTGTTATAATAATTTTGCTAAATTGTTGGGAAAACAGCCGCCTTTGAAAACTAAAATTTCTTCGAGTGGAACTGTTCAGGTTTTTGATTTAAAAATTAATAAAAGTTAATTTATTTGAATTTTTATAATTTTTAAAAAATAAGTCAGTCTTTATAAACTTATTTGGGAAAATTTAACCAACAATTTGAATAAATTAAAATATTTTTTTAAACATGGGAAATATTTCTAGGAGGAATTTTCTATTCAATTATTCTTGGGAAAATCCATTCTGAATTAAATATTTAAGTGCATTAATAGTTATTTTTCAAAATTGGCCTACTAAAATTTATGGTGTAGTGGTATCGTCTTTGACTACAATTATAAACGGCCTGGGTTCGGTTCCTTATTGTTCCCTTCATTTTTATTTTATTAAATTTATAGTTTAGAAGTGATTAAAAATCTTCTAAAATTTTTTAAAAATTATTTTTTAGTTTTTAACAATAGCAATTTTGGACAAAAGGACAGAAAATGGATTTTTCTGTTTTAAATCTTCACATTTTCCTTTTATAATTGATTCTTCTTGTTTATTAAATCATTACGAGGACATTAATGAAATTAAAAAAGTAAAGTTTTGGTGTTGTTTAAGAAGAATGCCGATTGAGGGATGTTATTGGAAAATTATTGGAATTTTAAATAAAAATAAAAAGAAATTGGTTCCATATATTGAAGAAGAAAAAGAAAAGGAAGAAAAAATGAGAAAGGAAGAAGAGAAAAGGAAGGAAGAGGAGAAAAGAAAGGAAGAAGAAAAATTGAAGGAGCAGCAAAAGATTAGACAAAATGCCAAAGAAAAACAAAAAAAGAATGAAAATGGAATTTTTGAAGGATTTGTTTGTGGACAAATAAATAATGAATATTTGGTGTATTTGCCCGAAGAAAAAGAAATTGGACATTTACCGATGAGAGGAAAAATGGATATGGATAAATTGTTGGGAATTTGGATACAATTACGATTGTTTGGAAATTTTTTTAATTAAATTAAAAAAATTTTTTAGACGTTTAATTAATGGAAAAAGAATGGTAGAAAGATTTTCTGTGATAGAACCAAAAATGTTGTTAATTGTGTCTCAGGAAAATCGTGTTATGGTTAGTTTATTTTTTAAAAATTTTTCGGTCTCAAATAATTAAGTCATTTTCGACTCAAAATCAGAGTGAAAAATAATTTTCTGTTATTTTATAATTAACTTTTTCTCCCCATTGGAATTTTGGAACTGTTCCGAAAATTGTCAGTCATTTGTGCTTTAAGCACCTTTATTTTGTCAAACTAGTGGGACTTTACTTTTTTTTAAATAAATTTTCTAAAATTATCTGTCCCTCTAACCGGTGGGTCCAGGCCTTTCTGTTTTCTCTTTTTTTAATTTTTATTTTCTAAACAGTTCAAAGCAAAAATAGAAGTTCCTCTCTTACAAAATTCTTCATCTTTGCCTTTTTGTCGATCACTTGGAATTTATGTTAAAGATAATTATAATTTATTGCAAGCAAAACATTGTGGACGTTTTATCAACACAACAATTGGGTGTTTGGTACAGCCGATGGAAATGGAAGAAAATTTAGTTCAGTTTGAAATTCTGCATATTTTGGAACGTTAAAAGAAGAATTTTGAAAGTTATTTTTTAAGTTAATTTTATTAATTTTATACGAATTTTTTGAAGTTTTATCATAAATTAAAAATTTTAAGATTTTTTGAATTTAAATCTCTGCTTGGATAATTTAATTTAAAAATTTAATTTTCATATACAGTCGGACCGTTATATCAGGGTCTTCCACTTTAAAAAGCGAAAGTCGAAACACCGAAAATGGCAAAGGGCGAAAATCGAAAATACTCTCGGTGCTTAACAAATATGCTATCTTATTTAAAGGTTATATCTTAAATTGGAAGTATCGCTTGGACTTATCCCCCACCTAATACCTAACCAATCTTAAATTAATGTACATTTGCCATGTTGGGTGTATTTATAAAATGAGAGAGGTCAGACTGTATATATTAATTATAAAAATTTAAATATTTACAATTTTAAAAATATGAAATTGACTAGAAATCAATCATTTTGTACGGGGAAAGTATTCCTTTTGGATCAAACAATTTTTTGATTGACGAACTTATTTCTCTAATTTTTGGGTTAACTAAATTGTGATGAAAGGTTCTCTTTACGTGCCCAATTCCATGCTCTGCTGATATACTGCCGCCTTTTGAATAAACCCATTCATAGACAAATGGATATAATCTGGAAATTGAAAAAATTATGTTTAATTTTTTTTTCAAAATTGTTGTAAAAAGTAAAAATGTTTTCAAAGATTTTTTTTTGAAAAACTTCTCAACCTCCAGTCATTCTCACTTTAATTTTTAAGGGATTTATCTCTTTCCTATATGAATTATTTTACAAATTTCCCATCGGTTGTTCCGTTGGTGTAATGGTTAGTGCGTTTGATTCGCATATTTTCCGGCGTGGGTTCGATCCACTTCAGGCTTTTCTATTTTTATTTTATTCAATATAACTTTTATTATAAAAATTTCCAACTTTTTTACACCTTAACCTCTACCAAAAAAAATTTACAAAAAAATTCCTTACAAATCATAAATTTTTTGATCATATTCAGGAATAGAAACATTTATATGTACATTTCCATCACCAATATGTCCAAACGAAATTATTCTTTTTGCTTTTCCATTTAATTGTTTTCTAACTGCTTCGGGTAATTCATAAAAATATTTTAGAGGAAGAGAAAAGTCGTGTTTAAATACATAACCATCTTTTCTGATTGCCTAGAAAATTGAAGAAAAAAATTTTTGAAGAAAAGGGTCACATTTGGCAGAGTAAAGGGTTACGAGTTTAACTAAAAACCCCCAAAACACACAAAAATTAAAAGGTGTATGGAAATCCTCAATAATACAAAACTAGAGACCGAACCTAGCTAGATTTCTAACTAAAATCTCGACCATCGAGAATCAAAATTCTTCAAGATGTCGATCGCGATTTTCGTACGACTCTCCTAATCTTTCTAATATTAACTAACCCTTCTAAAATTGGAGATAAAGAAACTAAAAGATCTGACAAAAAATAAGATTTTTAAGTAGGAATCGATCAAGAAAATTATTAAACTCACCAAAGGACAACTTTCTCTAATTTTCCATAATTGGTCTGCTTCCGAAGCATTTTTAGCCAAAACCCCGTCTTCAGCCAGTCCACTTTCCAAAATTTTAGTTAAAAATTTATCCATTTTGGACGAGTCATGTTCCTCATTTGAACCTAAAAAATAAATTTAAAGAAAGATTTTTTAATTTGAAAAAACCTGAAGTTTCAATTAAAAGAAAAAAATTAGACAAAATACTCAAAGGGCAATCCAAACCAGCATTTTCTTTAACCATTTTCATTGATTCCCCATCAATAAATTCAAAAGAAGAAATTATTTCGTTAAGCATTTGTTTGCCAATTTTGAGTATTTGTTGACATTTTTCAAAGGAATTGACACCTTAAAAATAAATTTAAAAAATAAGTTAAGCATTAAAAACAGGGGGCTACAGGAATTCTTTAAAGACATTTCCAGGGACCCTTTCCAAATCACCAAGAGTGGGCGGTTTCTCACAACTAAATTTATTGCCATAGAAGAAAGTTTAGACAATTTTGGAAGGTCAAGAAAGTCAAAGATATCTCTCCTAAATGAGACAGAAGGGATTTGGCCTTGAACACAATTAGGAATTAGTTGGCCTTGAACACCTTCACGACCATAAGAAAAATCTAAACCACGCAACTAAATCATAACATAATTAATCTACCATTTAAAATCCCCCCAAAAATTATTAATTTAAAATAAACCTATTAACGCAGAATGTACAGATAACGGCCTCGGCACAACTTGCATAAACACCTTAGTGATCACTCCAAGTTGCCCCTTTTCATTAAAATTCCAAAATTCATTCCAAATTTTTTAATTTATTGAGACCTCAGATCCTATGAACAATTTATGTAAATGTAAATCGGCATTGTCTTTACGTAAAGGTGAGCCTAAACGAAGAATTTGACCTTGTTCATTTGGCAATACCTTAAAAATAAAGAAATTGCTAGATTTATTATTCATGGGCTAAAAATGTTCACAATGTTTCAATAAAACTGGCGATTTTTTACAAGGAGATCGAACTATACGTGAAAATTTTGTATTTTTTGCATCCTCATGTAAAGCAAGGTCGAAAACTTACTGGCCATTTTTCATTTTTGGCCCGACCTCCATTTCGAACAGAATGATTGAGAGTATGGTTGGACCTCTACACGTCAGAGTCGGGGTTTTAGCAAAAAAGGACGGGGTCAGAAAAAAACCTAATTGGGATTTTTCGAGATTTTTTCGATCCTTAAATTAATTCTATACCACTTCAAGTCCAGTAACATTTGCATGCATAGATCCATATCTAATTAATCTAATCCCTCCAGCATTTGTAGCAACAACACCGCCAAGTAAACAACTTCCTTTTGCCCCCAAATCAACAGGCACCATATACCCTTCCTTAGCTACTCGATTATCTACTTCTTCGAGCACAAAACCAGAATCACATTCCAAAATACCTTAAAATAAATTTTTTTATTTGACAGTCCGCAATTTATAAATTTGTCCGCAAAAATACACGCGAACCAGTCACGGGTAGAGAAAAAATATCGGGTAGGATTTCGGATAGGGGTTTCGAACATTTATCGGATCGGGTGTCGAATCGAAAAATTGTCTTGGTATCGGATAACCCTTAGCATCCTTGACATGAACATTTTTCTCTTTATTTTTGGAATTTCTATGCCTTTTATGTAAATTTTCTTCATGTCTAAAAACTCAAAAAATGTTAGAAAAAAATCTTTTTAAATCCGCGAAAATAAAAATGTCCGCAAAATAATTGCGGACACATATCCTCCTCTAATTTTTTAAATAAAAACCTGAAGTCGAATCCAATTCAAAATTTTTAGTAAATTTTTTCATTGATAAAATTATTTCATCGTGCATCTAAATTTATAAAAGAATTACTCAAAAAATTTACATTAAAAAATAACCGGAATTGACCCCCCAACCAATCCAGTATTTCCAGATTGGGGAACTACAGCAAGCTTTCTTTTATAACAATGAGAGAGAATTGAGGATATTTGTTGGGTATTTTCTGGTAAAAGAACACATGAAGAATTGCCTTTATACCAGTGCATAAAATCAAAATTGAAACTGAAAACGAAAAAAATTTTTTTGTATTCTTTACTGATTTTTAAATATCTCTTTGGGGCTAAACTTTAGGCTATAATTTAGACAGCCACCCAAACAAAACAATTAAGTACCTAATTTTGTGGGAAGCTAAAATTTGGGTTTGTTAAAATTGGGGTATTTATTGGGTGAAAATTTTATCAATTTAAGATTCGTGCCTAATTTGGCAACCTCTTTTCCTTAAAAAATAGAATCCCAAGAATCTCTTCTTAGCTCAATTAGGTAATTCTTGCGTTCGTATACCCCCTCCTTTTTCCTTCCCCAAAGTATTAAAAAATGGTCAGTCTGTTATCTGATTATAGAGCTCGTCGAGCTGTGTAGAATGACACCAAAATCAACCCCCGGTCTTAACTTCGGGCCGAGATAAAAACAAAAACCCTGCGCAAAGCGAAAGGTTTTGCAAAAGTGTCTCACGACTACAATAGGATTACTTTATGTCATAACTTTGTAAAATCTTATTCAATTATGTTGATTTTGATGTGATTCGAATCAGGTCGACAAGATCTTTCGAATGAGCTATTATTTGATAAATCGAATTCTTAGCCCAAAAAATGAGCTTGGTCCACCCTTTTATTTTTCAATATTCGGGGGTCTGCATCTCGGCCATTGTTAAGACCGGGGGTTGATTTTAGTGTCCTTCTACACAGCTCGACGAGCTCTATATAATCAGATAACAGACTGACCATTTTTAATATTTTGAGGAAGGAAAAAGGAGGGGGTATACGAACGCAAGAATTACCCTCAATTATAATTAAAAAAAACTACTAAAAAATTAAAAAAAATACTTACTCGTCAATTTCATTTGTTTTTACATTATTTTCCCCCAATAAATTTTGAAAAATAAAAATATCATCTTTTGTTAATTTAGTAAAATCTTGTCTTCTTTCTGGAATTTTAATTGTAGTAGTTGATAGTTTTCTAATTAATTTTTGCTGTAAATTATTTTGTTGTTTTAATATTAGAATAATTGATTTTAAAAACATTTAAAAATAAAATTGGTATATTTATCTAAAAAATAAATTTTGGTTTTTGTTATCAGTAAAGGGAAAAATATTTTTTGATTAAAAGGTTGGTATTAATAGAATAAAAGAAAAGGGAAAAATAAAAAAGAAAAATCGATGTAACTAAAACGATGGTTAAAAAAAGCAGTTTTTTCTAGGGACCAGTAATCCCACATTTACCGAAAAATTTTAAGAAAAAAATCATTCATAAATAATTTTACCGACTAAAAAAATTAAAATAAATTTTTTTTGGAAAATTCCAAAAATTTCTGAAAAATTCGAAACAAAAAAATATATGGTTCTTTAATCCACATTTAAAGAAAAAAAGGAAAATCTTAACAATAATAATTTTAATAAAGCGAAAAAATTTATTTAAACAATTTTTAACAAAAAATTATCTAATTTTTAATTAAAAGTAAATTTAGAATTTCTTTTAATTTTCTAAATTTCCTTTCATTTTTGTCCTCTCTCTAAAAAGTCTATACATTCCATTCAACTTTAATGTCCTCCTCCACCTCCCCCAGCAGCCTTCAAAACTTCATTAGCTACTTCAATTTCAATACCAGCCTCCGCTTTTTGAACATCTGTAGCTGTTGAGTCTAACGACTTTTTATTTGCCTCGTCTATTAATTGCTTTGCCGCCTTAAGAAAAAATATTTTTTTAAGTTTTTCGAATAAAAAAGTGGAATGTGTCGAGATAATCTCATGACTAAAAATTGGACAAAGTGATTGCTCTTATTGTTAGTCATTCAGAAATTTGGGAAAAAATTTAAGATATAATCTATAGAGCAGACTTGGTAATGGAAACGGAGTTTGCTATACGTATCTGGATATTTCTGCGAATATCCGGATATTATCCGTATCCAGTAGCAAGCCTGCTATAGAGTACTATCCCCAGATAATTAACTAACTGTCCAGAAATAGAACCGGAAGACGGGGTTGTCTTTCTATAAGTAAATAATTATCTAGTTGGTTACTTATTCATAAAATTTTAAATTTGTCAAAATTTTTAGTAAAAAGAAAACCTCCGAACCTTTCCATTATAGAAAAAAAACTATTTTTTATATTTACATTGCTGTCAAGTTCATCCAAAGAAGCACATTCTTCTACAAGAATTTGACAAGAACCATCAATATTCATAGAAAGAGAGCCCGACGACACAAAAAATTTGGAGATTTTTCCATCCTCCTCATAAACAGACAAAACGCCAGGTTTTAGCATTGCAATAGTTGGGACGTGGACAGGGAGAATTCCCTAGAAATTAAAATGGATTTTTATTGAGATAAAAGCATACCATGTTACTCGCCATTCCGGGAACGTCAATTTGTTTAACTGTAGTGTTTGAATAAATTGCCTGAAATGTTGGAAAATTAAAAAAGGAAAAGAATTGGAAATAAAAATAAATAGGGAACTCAGTTTTGACCGTTATGAACCTGTATAAAACAGGAATTATCCTATTTGCCAATCGAATGTGCCTGCCCTAATTAAAAGTGAAATCTAAAAACACCCAGACTAACATTTCGAAAATCAGAATCTCAGGCATTGAATTTAGAAAATAAATCTCAATTTAAAACATTAAAGAAAAACATACCTTAACAGGGGACGCAAGCGTAAGTTTAAGCTCTTTAGGTCCTCCATGTTCTGCTGGACTGGCAGCTGCAGCTGGAGCAGCATATCCACGCCCAAAAGAAGTGTAGACAGTTGGAAGTCGTTGAAATACACGAATAAATGAAGCCATTTTGATAAAAATTCTAAAAAATTAGTCAAAATTTCCAAAAAAATCTGATTTTATTTAAAAGAGAGATTATATAAAAAAAAGAGTAAAAGTAAAAAGAAAGAGAGAAAAAGAGAGATAAACAGAAGAAGAGAAAATAAATAGGAGTAAATGTCTTTAATAAACATTTTGCCAACTTAAATATTAAAATAAGCTTTAAAAGTTTATTGGCTTCCTTTTCTCCTCAAATCATTTGCATAACCTTTGAGATGAGGTTATTTAGTCTAGAAAATTTAAGAATAATTTTCATTTGTTGTAAATTGGAAGCAATTTTCAACAGTTTTCTTTTCAACAGTTTTCCCATAATTTTATTTTTTTGGATACATTTTTACTTAACCACAAATAGATTTAACATTTTATTTTTGTGGAATACCTCACTTGAAAATTCCTTTACCTTTTAATAATTTGCTTGTATTTTTATTTTTAGTTCAAAGCTATATTTATTTTTAACAATCTAACGTTAATAAAATGCGCGAGATCGTCCATATTCAGGCCGGACAGTGCGGCAATCAAATTGGATCCAAGGTTTTCATTCACCTTCTTCAGGATTCCCTCAATATTTAAATTTTTAGTTTTGGGAGGTTATCTCCGATGAACACGGCATCCAACCTGATGGCTCGTACAAAGGCGACTCTCCTCTTCAATTGGAAAGAATGGATGTCTACTACAACGAAGCTTATGGTTTTTTAGAGATTTTAATGTTTACATTATACTTTTAACTTTTAGGCGGAAAGTATGTCCCAAGAGCTATTCTTGTTGACTTGGAGCCGGGGACTATGGATTCTATCAAGGCTGGCCCTTATGGTCGTCTCTTCCGACCTGACAACTTTGTGTTTGGCCAAAGCGGTGCTGGTAACAACTGGGCGAAAGGACATTATACGGAGGGAGCTGAGTTGGTAGACAATGTTTTGGATGTTGTTCGAAAGGAAGCTGAGGGATGTGATTGTCTTCAAGGATTCCAACTGACTCACTCGCTTGGCGGTGGAACTGGGTCTGGAATGGGGACTTTGTTGATTGCAAAGATTCGAGAGGAGTATCCTGATCGTATAATGTCTTCTTTCTCTATTGTTCCGTCGCCTAAGGTTATTTTTAATTTTATAAACCTTTCATTTTTTTATTCTTCAGGTCTCTGACACGGTTGTGGAGCCTTACAACGCAACTCTCTCTGTTCATCAACTTGTTGAGAACACCGACGAGACATACTGCATTGACAACGAAGCTCTCTACGACATTTGCTTCCGAACTTTGAAACTTCAAAATCCAACATATGGAGACTTGAATCATCTCGGTTAATTTATATTTTACATTTTTTGGAGCAATCTTTCCATTTAGTGTCTATAACCATGTCTGGAGTGACAACTTGTCTTCGCTTTCCTGGTCAACTCAACGCTGACCTCCGCAAATTGGCTGTTAACATGGTTCCGTTTCCGCGTCTCCATTTCTTCATGCCTGGTTTTGCGCCACTTTCGGCTAAGGGCGCCTCTGCTTACCACGCCCAAAATGTTTCTGAATTGACCATGCAAATGTTTGACGCTAAGAACATGATGGCTGCTTGCGATCCACGACATGGACGTTATTTGACTGTTGCCGCCATCTTCCGTGGGCGCATGTCAATGCGCGAAGTGGATGACCAGATGATGTCTGTTCAGAACAAAAATTCGTCTTACTTCGTCGAATGGATTCCAAACAACGTGAAAACCGCTGTTTGTGACATTCCTCCGCGTGGTCTCAAAATGTCGGCAACATTTATTGCCAATTCCACCGCCATTCAAGAATTATTCAAACGCGTCTCTGAGCAATTCACTGGTATATTTATTTTTTTAATCTGGGATTTTTGAAGGAAATTTTTTCTGGGTTTGTTTTATAAAATCATCCACTTAATTTTTCTGACGTTGTAGCCTAGTTAAGGATAATGAAAACGCCATTTCATTTCTGTCAGAGTCAATTCTTTGGTTTCCATAAATCTAACATTTTTTTATTTTAGCCATGTTCCGTCGTAAAGCATTTCTTCACTGGTACACTGGTGAAGGTATGGATGAAATGGAATTTACGGAAGCGGAATCGAACATGAATGACTTAATCTCTGAATATCAACAATATCAGGATGCTACTGTCGATGAGGAGGCTGAATATGACGAGGTTACTGGGACTGTTGAACAGGAAGAATGACTTCAGATATATAATGATAAATAAGATCTCGTTAACTGTATTTTTGAGACATTTAGGGACTGCATTATTGCCGCTTAATCTTTCATATCTAGATAACAAAAACTGTAACAAGTTTTCCCTAAATGTCTCTATCTTTGACTTTTTTGATGATGATCTTCGTTTGTTTCGTGTTCTATTAAATATTTAAGAAGATCTGAGTATTTATATAAAATTCTTGAGCTTTTTATTGTTTTAACTTTATTTGGAGCTTTTTTTAGTACCTTACAAACCTTCATTTCGAGATTGCCATCCAGCGTAGAGGAGTAAAAGTTAATCTTTTTTGTTCCATTCAACCTTAACATTGTTAGAAACTAATTCTTTAATTATTGTTGCCAATTAATCGCTTGTCCTGCGATGTTCTCAGACAAAATTCGATTCACAGTACAAGTAACAACAGACCCACAACACACTCAGAAAACTCCACAAAATTTAAGCCTCGCCAAAAGGCAAAGCAATTCCAAAATTTGTCCAAGCTGCCACCTTTGCAAGGGCAGGATACAATTAGTACCTCAAACTTGGGTAATTAAACCGAAGAGTGCGGCAAAAGCAAAACATACAAACAAAAAACATTGATAAATTTTAGACGCTGCATAAAATAAAAGAAATTTTAAAGAAAAGGGAGTAAGAACATCGAATATTTATACACTCTCTTAAACATTAATATTTCTCTGCTTTAATGGGTTCTCCTTAGTTTTCTAGCAAAAAGCGAAAAAATGCCCAAGCACTGAAAAATAACGATATCTCTACACTGCAAAGACGGACAAAATGGTCAGAAAGGGAAAATATTTAAATTTGTCACGACCCTCGAGTTTTCATTCTTAAACTCCGTTCAACGTTTCTGATGGAAGAAACGTTGAAAATACTTCAAATTAGAGCCCGGCTCGATACGATATTTTTCGATATTTGGTGTCGATATTTATCGAAAAAATACCGACCGACCCCTCCGGCCGGGCTCTACTTAAATAATCCATCATCTTCAACAACCGAAGGAATTCAAAAAGTAATTAAATCTAATGACTTTTTCATTTTAACTGATTTATTAAGATTTTTTAAAAGATTGATTTATTGACGTATAAATTAAAGTGCTTTTAGCACTGGCAATTTTGTTATGATTCGCTAATTGTTTGTGAAATAGATTAACTGGAGATAAATTAATTTGTTTAAGAAAATTAAAAATTTGCAGAAAATCATTTTGAAAAGAGTTCACCTCCACGTCTTTTCCTTATTTTTTAGTTACCAGGATCATTAATTTAGTTGTTCATCACTATATATGTACTTACTCCTATTCAAAAAAACGTTTAAAAGAATTTCCGATAGGTTGACTTGCTTAATTAAATTGGATTTATCTGAGAATACTACACATTTATGCGCTTTGCTTCTGTGATTTTTTCTGGAATACCATCAACCATAACAATCTTAGAAACTTTAATTCTTTGAACACTCGATGGTGTATGGAAAACCCAATCCACTCAATTTAAGCTTCACCAAAAGGCAAAGCAATTCCAAAATTTGTCCAAGTTGCCACTCTAAGAGGGCGGGTTACAATTAGTACCTCAAACTTGGGTAATTAAACCGGCTACGACAGCAAAAACAAATTATACATGAAAACAACAATGATAAATTTTAGACGCTGCATAAAATAAAAGAAATTTTAAAGAAAAAAGAATAAGAACATAAATATCTATACACTCCCTTAAACATTTTCATTTCTCTGCTTTAATTGGTTCTCTTTAGTTTTCTTTAAAAGAGCGAAAAAATGCCCAAGCGCTGAAAAATAACGAGATCTCTACACTGCAAAGACGGACAAAATGGTCAGAAAGGGAAAATATTTAAATTTGTCACGACCCTCGAGTTTTCATTCTTAAACTCCGTTCAACGTTTCTGATGGAAGAAACGTTGTAAATACATACTTCAAATAATCCATCATCTTCAACAACACAAAGAATTCAAAAAGTAATTAAATCTATTAGAGGAAATACAATTACAGCATTGAGAACGGGTATGCCCGAGTAGGCGCGCGGCCATAACGGCGCAAAGCGATAACTTGCTTCAAGATTAACGAAGCTTAACAAATTTAGTATTAAACGATTCCTCTCATCGAGCTAAAGAGATTAGTACCAAAAATGATAAGGGCCAGAAATTCTCAAGCAAGTTATGGCTTTGCGCCGTTATGGCAGCGCGCCTACTTGGACGTGTCTCTTTGGAACAAGTTAAGAAAAGCAAAATTTAAAAGGATTAGGAATGATAATAAAATTTTTTAAAAGATTGATTTATCGAAAAACAAATTAAAACTTTTAATGCCTTCCATTGGCAATTTTGTAATTGTTTGTGAAATAGAGATTAACTAGAGATAAATTGACTTGTTTAAGAAAATGAGAGGTTTTCAGTAAATCATTTGGAAAGGATTTTTTTGTTTATTTAAAGTTAGCTAAGTATTAAGCGGGGTTATGTACTTTCCCTTCACTTTACTTAATTTTTTAGAATAATTTATCGGTATTTAACAATTTAGCTTTTCATACGCCACACGCATGCACCAATATGAAATATTCACTCAATTTAAGCCTCACCAAAAGGCAAAGCAATTCCAAAATTTTTCCAAGTCGCCACTCGAAAGGGCAGGTTACAATTAGTACCTTAAACTTTGGTAATTAAACCGAAGACTTGGACAAAAGCAAAATATACAAGCAAAAAACATTGATAAATTTTAGACGATGCATAAAATAAAAGAAATTTTAAGGAAAAGAGTGTAAGAACACCAAATATTTATATACTCACTTAAACATTTTCATTTCTCTGCCTTAATAGGTTCTCTTTAGTTTTCTTTAAAAGAGCGAAAAAATGCCCAAGCGCTGAAAATAAACGATATCTCTACGCTACACAAACTATCAAAATGGTCAGAAAGGAAAAATGTTTAAAAACGTCAAATTCGGTATAATTCTTATTGTTGCATAATTATATTTTTCAACCAAATTATTCGGCCATTTTTCGCCAAGTTTTTTTTTGTTTCGGCTTTAAAAAAGACTGAAGAGATTTCTTAGTATTGATAACACCCCTTAAAGATGTCGAATACCACTGAGATAGAAAGCTTTATTAATTCACTATGAGTATGCTAAAATTGGGGTCCTAAATACATACCAATACTATATTCAAAGTACAAATCAGGGATGGTTCTGGTCGAAAAAAGTCCGGACCTCGGGTCGGGGTTATGGTCGAAAAAAGTACGAATTCGAGTATCGTGTTCCGAGTAACCCGCGATATACCCGAACAAAACCACAAATTACTCTACAAGGCAACAAACCCTGAAGCAAAACAATCAAACCAAACATTCAAGCCCGATCCTAAGACAGGGCAATTCCAAAATTTTAGCCTCGCCACATTGGTAAGGGCGGAAGGTGATTTTTACCTTAAGCTTTGGGTAAATAACCAAAGAACACGTCAAAGGGAAAACATACAAACAAAATAAAAAAATAAATTTCAGACGATGCATAAAATAAAAAGAATTTTGAAGAAAAGAGTGTAAGAACAACAAATATTTATACACTCCCTTAAATAATTTCATTTCTCTGCTTTAATGGGTTCTCTTTAGTTCTCTTTCAAAAAGCGACAAAATGCCCAAGCACTGAAAAATAAACGATATCTCTACGCTACACAGACTATCAAAATGGTCAGAAAGGGAAAATATTAAAAATCGTCAAACAGAGTTCAAAAATGAATTACAGTATCCTAACTAAATTTTATTTAAATGCCATTGTTGCCATCTAGGTTTAGCAATGTCGTGCCAGTTTTTTAGAACATTTTAGCAATAAATCTCTAAGTATTAGCTTTCATTTCACCTGTTTAGATTTATTTTCCATTTTCTCCCCTAACTACATTTTTAACCAACAAACAACAAAACCAGTCCCCCTCTCCCTTCCTCTCTTAATGACGCCCTAAATTCTTCGAGTAGTTGGCGTTATTCTCTGTTGTTGTCTCAAATACACACATTCTCTTTTTTTCCTTCCCACAAATACCTTTCCTCCTCTCCGTTTGTATTTGTATGCTCGCAGCTGTGCTCATTTCGCAAACACGCTTTCGCTGTCGGGGAAAATAGTGGTGAATATGTATTAGATAGTAGATGTGTGTATGTGGAGTTTGGTGAACAAAGCCAAAAATAAAGGAGGAAAATGAAGACTGCCCCGCAGAGCTACACATAACAACCAACACACTCTTTTTAATACTTTTATATATAATGTCTCTCTAACTATTTAATCTCTTCTCTTCTCTCTTCTCTTCTCTTCTCTTCTCTTTTTTCTTTTCTCTCTATCATTCGAGTAGTGTCATTAAGTCTCGTTTTGAAATAAAAGTTAAAACAAAAATTAATAAAAAGAAAACTCTTGCCCGCTCCTCTGATCAAAAGTCTCGATTCTTTTTTCCTCTCCTCCCTCCCTCCCTTTCCTCTTCCTTCTCTTCTTCCCATTTTTTTTCTTCAGCTCGGTTAATGTTTTGGTGGCGTGGCGGTTGCTGTCATACTTCTCCACACTCCTCTCCACACTAAACACTTAAATTCTCTCTTATCGGATTGTTTTATTATATTGATGGCTCCTTCTAGTCAATAATACAATCACGTTTTCCAAATCATTTGAACAATTTTTTGCTGTTTTTTTAACTAAAACCCTCAAAAAGTAAATTATTTCCACACCATTTCTTGTCATTTCTTTAAATATTTCGATACCAATACATTTTAGAGTCTGGTAGCTCGTAGGAGAAGTTTTTGTCTTTTTTATCATTAAAACCCTTTAAGATAATTTTTTGTGTTATTTTTATCCTTAAATTCTTCTTATCCTTAATTGACCAGCCCCCATGTCTTGTACCATTTAATGAGAGTCAGTGAGGAACTTCCTCCCACAAACTTCAGACTCTAATAGACACTTGCTCCGTGGATACTAGTGGTCGGCGCAGGACAGGATCCTGCACAGGATTTTTCAGGATCCTGTACGAAATCCTTCCTTTTTTCAGCTTTCAGGATTTTCAGGATTAATCCTGCAGGATCCTGTCCTTATTTAATTTTAAAATCCATTCCTGTTACAGGATCCTGCAAATGTGATTTTACCGACCTCTAATGGTGATTTTTTGGTTGCCTCACATGATTTTTGATTTTTTTTGGTTGACTCACAAAAATTTCCTCAAAAATATTTTTCAAAATTATTTTTTCCTTCCAAAAGATTTAAAAAAAAATTTCGGAAAAAATGTTACAACAACCAAATATTTTCCTTCCTGACACAATTCAACAACAGCTACAACAACAACAACAAAGGCAACAATCACCCCCAATATTGCAGACAATTCGCCGACAACAACACCAACCCCAAGTAAAAACCCAACAATTACCTAATGGAGATTCTAGAGTTATTCGGTCTGAAGTTTGGAATTGTTTTGATTTGGATGGGTTAAATGCTGTTTGTCGTGCTTGTAATGAACGGCTAAAAGTTGGGCCGACTAGACAAACGTGAGGAAATTTTTCTTTGCTATGACACTGTTAAAACATACATATTAATGTTTATTTCGTAAGAAAAGAATAACTCACTCGCTTATTTTATCAGGAAAGGGTTGTCTTTTAGGGAAAGTAGCACACCGACCACTGCCACAGGTCGATTCCTAGAAGATCGTCGGCTATTTCGAACCATTACACTTTTCCGTGAATTGTCCCCAATCATTTAGTTTTGTTCCCTTATTATCATTCAATTTTTTTGAATAGCCTTGAAGGGTTAAAGTAGATGAAGAAAATAAATATTTTTTTTCAGTTCCTCTCTTTGGCGTCACTTAAAACGTCACAGTCGAGAAGTCCAGGACAGACTAGTAAAGTCTTGGGCTGAAGCAGGCCTTTCCAATAAAAATGCAAATAGAATTGTTGCAAGAATACAGAATGGGGGAACCCCAACAAATTTAATTGAACAACGAAAAAGAGAATTACAGCAACAACAATATTCCTCCTCTTTTAATTCAAGTACAGCAACTAATTTTACTTCCTCCTCCTCTACTTGTATCCAAAATGATACTGAAGGTCCCTTGGTTACTGTAGATTGCAGACCTGGACAGGCAAATTTTTATACTTTTTGGATTTTTAAAATTTGATAGACAAGGTGGAGACTGAGAATCGATGAAATTCAAGGTCGATGTCAATTCTTGATAACCGGGATCTTGGAATGTTGGAATGAGTTCTTGTCTCGGTCCGTTCTCTACCTTAGAGGAATTTCTTTTCCACAGTTCCTTCCATCACCAAATTGCTGTAACTGTTAATTAGCAGCATTATTAGCCTAATGGCCTTGAGAAGGAACTATTACGGGGTCCATTCCAAATAGTTTATTATAAGATTAAGAGGGATTTCTGAGGACTGGAATGTATTGCCTTAACTGAAGTGTACTGAGGAACTAGATTCGATTAGAATACTTTTTTGGCTGCTTTAAATAAAAAAGAAAAAATTTTTCTAAAATATCTTCTAAAATCATTTAAAATATTTTAGAGTTTGGATTTGGAGCAATTATTAGGACTTCAACAAAATTCAAATGACGGGGCAGCAATAAATGAAGGAGAAATTTCTCCGTCAAATAAAATTATTGAAGGGTTGGATAATAATGAAATTGATGAAATGGATTTTGAAGTTGAAGAGGAAGAAGAGCCAATTAAGGCTGCAAGAAGCGAAAAAGTTCAAGAGAATTTTGAAAGGGCTGTTGTTGAATTTTTGTTGGTTAGTCTTTTAATGTATTGGACATTTTGGGACATTTTGTAATATTTGAGGGGACCTGTCGTTTTGTCCTTTTCTTTAGATGGGCATTTTGTCGTTTTTCAGTAAATGGGACATTTTGTCTTTACAGTTTGCTGGTTTGGGTGGTTGCCGATTTTTTTTGGTTTTCTCTTCTACTTATTGTTAATCCCGACTAGTTGAGTTCCAACCACTATAATCTGTAAGAGGATGACCTCTTCTCCTGTCAAGAATTTTGATTTTTTTATCCACCTCCTATTGGAGTTATAAAGCCGGGAAACAGTTGAACTGTTACGTGCCAATTTAAATATATTTTCTTTCCATCAACAGGAAAATGCTCTCTCGTTCACTAAAGTGCTTATGCAGTCTCCAGCATTTGGAGAAGTTTTACGTCTTTTCTCTTCTTCCCCAACATTTTCTACAAATTTATTTCGCCCAATTATTCCCTCACCTGAACCTTTATTAACTCGACTTGTTCCAAAAATGTTTATAGAAACTTTGGATGAAAGAAAAGCACTTTTTGAAGAAGATTTTTTTGTTTTAGTTTTGAGAAGAACAAAAATTGAAAATGCTCCAAAAGGAAATACTTGTATTTTAAGGTAGATTTTGATAAGAGGGGGATTTGTGTCTAACTGGTTAGACAAAGTCTCTTCATTTTTCTTAAGGAACAAGAACTATTTCTCTCTTACATTTTTAAATTCTTAAAGTCCCTTTTCTCAGTTCTTTCTTTTGTTATTTTCTTTTAAATATTTCCAACTGGATATCCTCTCATTAAAAACAAAATTTCCAGAATTTCTGCTGTCAAGTTAAGCGAAAGTTTTGGCCTTTGTTCTCGTTGTTTGGGTGTTTTTGCCTATCGAGGAGGTCTTCGTCGGTTAAGAGATGCTCTTAGAAAGTGTTTTGAGGAAGGGAGTGTACAATTAAAATTGTGGCAAGTTTCTGCAGTTGTTCATGATGGATCGCCTGAATTTGAAGAACTTTGTGAGCAATTGGATATTCCTGGGTAAGTTTATTTAATTTAACGGTTAAAACTTAATTGTCGCGTTAGTTGTTTTATGGCTTAGTTGGTTAATGCCCTGACTTTAATATGGAATAGTCGTGGGTTCGAATCCTTTTGACTTACCTAATTTGCTTACAATTAGACACATGATTTAAAAATGTTTTTTTATTATTTTATTTAATTTTATGGAGAAATTTTATTTTTTTAGAATTCTCTCAGCTCCTTTAATGCTTCGAAGTATATTTAATGAATTGGATAAATTACAATTTTCTTCGGTATGTGTACGTCGAGTAAAGAACAAATTTGAACAAACTATAGGAAATGTAAGTTTAAAAGAAAACTTTCTTTTCTTCCTTTTCCTTGAAGATTTATTTGGGATTTTGATCGATTATGTAGTCCCCATACAAGATTAGTAGGCTTTACGACTGTAGATTAGATGTATTAACTAGAATAAAGCCTAACTGGCCTAGTTATTTCTCTTTCAGCTAAAGCAATAGGCTAAAGTCTGCTGTGAACGAACTGCGTTTTCAGTTAACTAGACTAATGTTTCCATCGCTTCACGCCACCTCCTCTTCCTTAGCCTAAGGCTTTACACAAGACTTGGACTAAACTTCGCTATCCTTTCATTTTCACTAAAAAATTCTTTTTTTAAGGCATTGGATGGCTTACATTTTTCAGCATTTTCAATAACAGTTCCAATACTAATCGAAAGAACAAATAATTTTTGTAATTTAAATAATGTTGACCAAGAAGAAAAAACAAAAGAATTTATAGAAGAACAGCGTTTAATTGAAAAATTTAAAATTCTTTGGAATTTTCAAAGAGAAAAACTTTTGAAAGAAAAAACAGCAAAAATGTCAATATTTTTAAATCCAAATAATTGCCATAATTTAATTAAAGGGGGGCATTTTAATTTTGAAGAATGGAAAAAAGTGGAGACTTTAATTATTGAGGAAATATGTCAAGCTTGTTTGCCTTTAAAAAATAATAATGAAGGAGGAAATGGGAATAATTTAAATGAAAAATGTGGTGGTGAAAATGAGGAGGGGGAATTTAAACAAAGAATTGAAATTGAGGTAATTTTTTGATTAAAAGACAAATTGAAAAAAATTGGCTTGAGAAAAATATGTTCTGAAAATTACTTTTAACAATGGCTCAACTCGGGACAGCAATTTTAATACTAAAAAAGTAGGGTTGTCGGTTCTTGGAAAATTCTCGAATTTCTAGAACCGAAGAAGAGATAGAAGAGCAGCGTTTAATCGAACTTCTTCGTTTCTTCTTCGACTTCTTCGTTTCGGTTCTAAACCGACAACCCTACTAACAATAAGAATAAATGCAAAAAATTTTGGAAAGGGATGTGGAAAAAGGAACAGATTTGTGAATTTCTTACTTGGTGTAACCTGCTTGTAGAGTTTTTTAGAATGTTTTTTAAGTTACAGCATTTGTGTCACTAAATATTGTTTTTTAAATAGGATAAAAAATAAAAATATTAAGGGGGGGGGGGGTATTGAAAATAGAAGAGGACTGTCATTCTAATATAAGAAGTTGTTAGTAAGGCATTTAAAGTTTAAAAAAATTATTTTTTTACAGGCAGAAGTAAATAGTTATGTAGAGGCATCATTAAATGAATTACGTAAAAAAGAAGAAATAGATAATCAACAACAACAACAATCATTAAGTGAATTATTGTTGTGGTGGAGAACAAATATAGAAAGATTTCCACGTGTCGGGCATTTAGCCAGACAATTTTGTGCAATCCCTTTGTGTGTTGAAAATGGGGAAATAAATATATTTAAAGAATTAAATAAAAATAATAATGAATTAAAGAATGCAAATTATGCAACAGAATTATTAAATACTGATTTGGCTGGAGAAAGAGATGATTATTCTGCAGATATGTTAATTGTTAGTCAATTGTTGACTGTTAGAATTGCGGTTATTGAAAAGAATAATAATGGGTGTGGAGGAAAATAAATTTTAAAAAAATTGATAAGAATGTTAAATTATTTATTTGAATAATATTTTTTGTAAATAAAAATTTTTGAAAAATTAAAAAAAAATTTTTTAAGAAAATTGTAAAATTTTTGTTAAAAAATTGGAAGACTGCCACTCTTTGTGACAATTTTAAATATTTTCCCTTTCTGTCCATTTTGTCCGTCTGTACAGTGTAGAGATCTCGTTATTTTTCAGCGTGTGGGCATTTTTTCGCTTTTTGTAAGAAAACTAAAGAGAACCCATTAAAGCAGAGAAATGATAATATTTAAAGGAGTGTATAAATATTTGGTGTTCTTACACTCTTTTCTCTAAAATTTCCTTTATTTTATGCAGCGTCTGAAATTTATAATTGTTTTTTGCTTGTATATTTTGCTTTTGCTACATTCGTCGGTTTAATTACCCAAGTTTGAGGTACTAATTGTAACCTGCCCTTTCGAGTGGCAACTTGGAAAAATTTTGGAATTGCCTTGCCTTTTGGTGAGGCTTAACACTAAAACGACGGAAAATTTTATACGACGTTAAAGCCTGATTGGGGTCATTTTGACCCCAATCGGTTTTAGACCCTAGCTCTAGATTTAAAATTTACACCAATCAATTCCTCTCGCCGAGCTGAGTTCAAATATGTAAGAATTTTTTGCGGGGGACGAAAACTCGCAAAGATATAGGCCCCCAAAAATCGAAAAACCATAGGGGGGAGTAAGCTGATTTTTGGGGTCAAAAATTCGAATATGCAAATAATAGCTCATTCGAAAGAGCTCCTCGAGCTGAGTCGAATGACACCAAAATAAACGAAATCTGACTTGATAGTACCGAGTTATTGGTCGGTTACTGTGATATATCTCGATCTATGTCTCGGTCTATATTTCGATCCACAGGCATTTCCGTACCTAGTCAATGGTACCGTTCGACTCAGCTTGGAGAGTGGAATTGATTGATATATATTTGAATCTAGGTCTCTGGTCCATAAGGCACTAACACAACTGGGGTCAAAATGACCCCAACCGTCCAGAACGTGACTAGATGGCATAAAAATTTTTACAAGATATGTATTTCTATTGTTTATTCATTTTTTAATACTAGCTGCCGATATAAACAAAGTCACGAAAAACGATGAGTGCAGTAAATATGCGAAGAGAGATATAGAGCTTAGAAATCGCTTTGGGGTCATTTTGACCAGTGCTTCGAAATTTCAAATTTGCTCGTACTCGTACTCGTACTTCGTACCACCTCTTTTTTTGGCCTCGTACTCGTACCTCGTACCACCCTTATTTTAGGCCTCGTACTCGTACTCGTACCTCGTACCACCCCTATTTTTGGCCTCGTACCTCGTACTCGTACCTCGTACTTACTCGTACTTGAGAAAAAAGCAAAAAATCGAAAATTTTTATGATTTTTTGGAGCCAAGGTCATCAATTTTTAAAGTTTAAGCGTTGTATGTGATAATTTTTGAATCTTAGAAGGCTTTGAAGCTATAAATCCTCCAATTTCATCCATTTTCTGCGCCGCAGGCGAAATTTTTGAGTTTTTTGGAGTGCAATGAGAAATATTTCCTCCATGATGGGTCGGGCTACCCGAAACTCGACATTTTTCATACATTTTCCATCTCTTACATGGAACTTTTTATCTTCTCCACCGAACTTTTCACATTTTAATCTCCTGATATCCCTCTTAATCTCAAATCCCTCTTTTTCAAAAATTTTGCGAATTTTGGATGTCCTTAAGTCAGATTTCTTCTATTTTTTTGCGCGCAGGCGAAAATTTTGAAAAATTTTGAAGGCCATGAAGCCAGATTTCCTCCATTTTTCACCGTCGAAGGCGAAAATTTTAGAATTTGAAAGCCAATAAGCCAACTTTTTTACTTTTTCAGCGCCGCAGGCGAAAATTTTGAAAATTTCGAAGGCCGTAGGCGAAAAAAATTCACTTTTTAATGGTACAATAAAAAATTTTAAGATTTTAGAGGGCCAAAGACCCATAATTTCTCCATGTAAAAATAGAAAAATTTTTAAAACAAAATTAAACTTATACAATAAGTTATTTATGGAAAGAAAAATATGAAAAATCCTTGTCCTCTGACCAGGCATCGAACCCACCTTTAAATCATTAACGACTTTGGTGCAGCCCAGCACCTTAACTACTCGGCCACTCGCTCATATAATGGAAAATGAAAGGAATTAAATATATTTCTTTCAATTTTCCTATTAATACCAAGTACGAGAAGTACGAGCTCGTACTTAGGCCTCGTACCTCGTACTTTTCACTTTTTTTGGCCTCGTACTCGTACTCGTACTTCGTACCTGCCCAAAATTTTTGCTCGTACTCGTACTCGTACTTCGTACCAGGTACGAGTACGAGTACGAGGTACGAGTACGAATTTTGGTACGAGCTTCGAAGCACTGATTTTGACCCCATCCGTCGTTTAAGGGTTAAATTGAGTGGATATATCATGTTTGGTTGTATGTATTTGGCGTAGGAAAAGCCAAATTGTAAATTCGAGTGGTGTGTTGTAATTCGAATTTTGTCTGAGTACCCCGACAATAATCAAAGAATTAAATTTTTCTAAGATTGTTAAGGTTGTTGGTATTCTAGAAAAAGTTAAATACCGATAAATTATTCTAAAAAATTAAGTAAAGTGAAGGGAAAGTACATAACCCCTGCTTAATACTTTGCTAACTTTAAATAACCAAAAAAATCCTTTCCAAATTATTTGCTGAAAACCTCACATTTTTCAATTTATCTCTAGTTAATCTCTATTTCACAAACAATTACAAAATTGCCAATTGAAAGCATTAAAAGTTTTAATTTGTTTGTCGATAAATCCAATCCCTTTTAAATTTTGCTTTTCTTAACTTGTTCTAAATGCTGTAATTGTATTTTATTGGATTGTTGAAGATGATGGATTATTTGAAGTATTTCCAACGTTTCTTCCATCAGAAATGTTGAATGAAATGTAGGAATGAAAACTCGTTTGTTGTGACGATTTTAAATATTTTCCCTTTCTGACCATTTTGTCCGTCTTTGCAGTGTAGAGATCTCGTTATTTTTCAGCGTGTGGGCATTTTTTCGCTCTTTGAAAGAAAACTAAAGAGAACCCATTAAAGCAGAGAAATGAAAATGTTTAAGGGAGTGTATAAATATTTGGTGTTCTCACGCTCTTTTCTTTAAAATTTCTTTTATTTTATGCAGCGTCTAAAATTTATCATTGTTTTTTGCTTGTATATTTTGCTTTTGTTTAAGTTTTCGGTTTAATTACCCAAGTTTAAGGTACTAATTGAAACCTGCCCTTTCGAGTGGCGACTTGGAAAAATTTTGGAATTGCTTTGCCTTTTGGTGAGGCTTAAAAGAAACGTTAGATTTTTGGGTGTTAAGCATCTAGTGAAGACGTGGACTGATTTTTTGAATAAGTTGTAAAAAAAACTCTTATACAATAAGAAAAATTTTTTCTTTTTTCTCAAACTTACTTTAAAAATTATTTTTCCTTTCCTTTTCTTTGATCAATTTTCTTTTTGGATAAAAATAAAACATTTTTAATGAAAAGAGAGATGAGTGTTTTTATTGTTACTGTTCAAACAAATATTTTATTTATATTTTTGTGTCCAGTCAACCATCACGGCTACTCCTCTACTATAAGAAAAATAAATTTTCCTTTACTCTAAAAATATAAAGGAAAAGAGAAAGAAAATTGTCCGAAAAAACGTGCGCATTATTTGGCCATTTTTATTGATGAAATTTTAAAAATTAAATGATTTTTAATACATCAAATAATGACTTGGCTGCCTTAGAATTTGAAGAAGAAAATTCTTGTTTATCCATTCAAGCACAATTTGAAGATAATGAACAGGTAAACGAATAAAAAATCTTTAAAAATTTCCAAGAATTTCCAAACAATTCTTTGGTGGACAAATGCTGTTTGTTTACCTATAATTGCTGTAATTGGACTTTTTTGTAATGGATTAAATATTTTAGTTTTGGTTAGTACTGAACAGGCGAGAAGGATGCCTTCTTGGTAAATACACAATATTTTTAGTTTTGATCGTTTTTAAGTTGATCTTTTGGGTTTGGGTATTTTTTCAAGCAAGCTTTCTTCTGGGCAATTTCTTTCAAAATGGTCAATTGTTAATATTTTGATTATTTAGTTCATTTGCTTGTTTTTTAAAAATTGACCTTCCTCTCTAGGGTTGGGATTTTCGAGTTCGAGTCATTTTTTTCGGGCCTGCCCGACCTAGTCTTTTTCGGGCCAAAATTCGATGCCTGACTCGATCTTTCGGACCGAACCGGGCCCCCAACCCTATTCCTCTCTCCTCTACAATCCCAAAAATTCTTTTTTAATTTCTTTTCAATTTTTCTCCCCTCAGGCATTTTTTGTTAGCCTTGGCTTTATTCGACTCTGCTTTTTTAATTTTCGCTGTTCTAGAGCTTTCTTTACCAATACCTTTAGATGGCCAACATTTGCTTATTTCTGTACATACTCGTTTTGTTTTATTTATTAGAATGTTTGCTTCTGCTTTTTATAAAGCTTCCATTTTGTAAATTTAAAGAATTTTTTTTAATTTTCTTTAAAAACAAGAATTGTTGTTGCTTTTAATGTTGAACGTTATTTGTATGTTTGTAGACCCCTTTGGGTTTATAGAAGTGGAATTTTGGAAAAAAGAGCTTGTTGGGTTGTTGGTTTGGCTTTGGTTATTGGATTACTGTAAGGGGTTTGAATTAAAGAGGGTTTCTTAAATTGAAGGGAATAAACGAGGGAATGTTTGGGATATCTGGAAAGGTTTGGGGGGGGGGGAAGGGAAGGGGATATATCGGATATAGAAAGGAGATTGGAACAAAAGGAGTAGAATTCTGATTATTTTTAGATGTAGCGTTCAATGGCCATTAGCGTGGCGTGTTGTCGAATTAGAATGTAACGAGCCTTGTGAAAAAGAGGAAATTGAAAATAATTGTTTAAATGTCAACAAAACAAAAATATTAAAATATTCAATTGTTGTAATTAAAGAATCGTTAATATTACAGGTAAATTATTTTTACAGTCTGATCTCAATTTTACAGATAAATTTTTGCTTAATATATAAAAATTCAATTTTGTAATTATTTAAGTAATTTATGTTGTCAACATTTGCGTCCGCAAAAATTTTAATTTTCTTTAATTTTTGGAGCGGGGGGTTATGACAGACCCCCTTAAAGTATTTCATACCGTTTTCTATGATAATATATTTGTACCTCACTATACAAAATTTAAACAAATCCCGCAATTCCGCTCGAGATTTCGCAAGTTTAAAATTCGGCATTCCGCAGACATTTTTAAAAGTTACTCCCGCATGCGGGATATGGATATTTATTGAGGTTATCGGATCCGGATATTCGGATCAGAAAAAAGGCCGGATATCCGGAAATTTTCGATTCGAATACCGGATCCGGATATCCGAATATTTCCAACTATACGACAACCTTAATATTTAACATACGATATGGATATTTTTTCTCCAATATGGATACACTTCTAGATATTTCATCTCAAAAATCCTTGTAAAATTGAGATCCAAGTTAAATTAAAATTCTTCGATTTTCAAGAAATATTATCGTTTAATGGACTGGTTTTCACTTTTTATATTTAATTTATTTCCAATTTTATTGCTTGCATATTTAAATATTCAATTAATGCAAACTCTGAGGCATATTGTTAGAAGAGATTCTTCTGTTTCTGCAAACTTTTTACAACAAAATTGTGAAGAAAATAATGAACAAATTGTTTGAAAATATTTTAAAAAATTAAATTTTTTAATTTAAAGAGAGTTTTGCCTGTAGAAGAAGAAAATCAACAAAATAATTGTAACAATTCAAATGCTAATGCAATGCTTTTTGCTGTAGTTTTGCTTTTGTTTGTTTGTATAGGGCCACAGGCTGCTGCCAGATTACTTTATGAATGGCATGGAATTTATCATTTAAATTCTGTTTTGTATACTTGCATTACTCAACAGGTAAAATTGAAAAGAAAGAGGGGGGGAGAGGAAATTGGTTAAGTAATGTTTGGTTCAAACTAGAGTGCGGCACTGGAGGGATTCTATACAAAATTTACGGAATCCCGTCTTGAAATTCGGAGTTTCAAGTGGCAAGAAAAAATCCTAACATGAAATTGTTAAAACATTCACACATAAGCAAAAACAAACCAATTTTAAGCCTCGCCAAAAGGCAAAGCAATTCCAAAATTTTTCCAAGTCGCCACTGGAAAGGGCAGGTTACAATTAGTACCTCAAACTTGGGTAATTAAACCGACTATAGCAACAAAAGCAAAATATACAAGCAAACAACAATGCTAAATTTCAGACGATGTATAAAATAAAAGAAATTTTGAAGAAAAGAGCGTAAGAACAACAGATATTTATACACTCCCTTAAACATTTTCATTTCTCTGCTTTAATGGGTTCTATTTAGTTCTCTTTCAAAGAGCGAAAAAATGCCCACACGCTGAAAAATAACGAGATCTCTACACTGCAAAGACGGACAAAATGATCAGAAAGAGAAAATATTTAAAATTGTCACTACTCTAAAATCAATTATTTTGGATTTGGGTTTTCTATTTTTTGCAAGATTTATTTACCTGTTTTTAGCCTGGTAGGTTTTTTGGAAAGATTGGCGAGTTTTCTTTGGCGTTGATTACACCAATTAAAATTATCGAAAGTTTAATGTTATGCGCGGTTAGCCCCGTTCCCAGTGCTCGTGTGGAGTTGATGTTTTGAGCAGATGGCGTATGTTGCTATCACCAGTGTATTCCCAATCGCTTTCCTAATGACATGTTAGTGGCGATATTAAGCTTAGATATGTAATGGGTGGCTAATAACTCTAGGAATGGTTATTAGCTTACAATAAGATGAAATCTGCCCAAAACGACATGGCGCACATCCCGGATGAATTGGCTTAGCTTTTAAAAGGCTAGGTGTTATTTAACTTGTAGATGTGCCTAGGGAGAGTAACGTTTTCGTGTGACGTCAAACTTGAAAAATCTTTACACTACTTCCCTCCAATTTTAAGCCTCACCAAAAGGCAAAGCAATTCCAAAATTTATCCAAGTTGCCACTTCAAAAGGGCAGGTTACAATTAGTACCTTAAACTTGGGTAATTAAACCGAAGACGGCATCAGAGGCAAAACATACAAACGAATAACAATGATAAATTTTAGACGCTGCATAAAATAAAAGAAATTTCAGAGAAAAGAGCGTAAGAACACCAAATATTTATACACTCCCTTAAACATTTTCATTTCTCTGCTTTAATGGGTTCTCTTTAGTTTTCTTTAAAAGAGCGAAAAAATGCCCAAGCGCTAAAAAATAACGAGATCTCTACACTGCAAAGACGGACAAAATGGTCAGAAAGGCAAAATATTTAAAATCGTCGAATTAAATACACATGATTGTTTTAATGTTATTGTTCCAGTCTTAGCGAAAATCTCAGAATCCCGGTGGGGTTCCGGCAAATTTGAGAACGGGATTTACGGTATTTTGAAACATATCCCATTACGGGATCCTTTGCCGCACTATAGTTTAGTTTTCAAAGAGTTAGTTCAAACGTTCATAAAGTAGTCAAAAAAGTACCTAGAGGTCTGAGGTTTTGTTGGAACATCTTTAATAGTATTAACTAACATATTTAAAAATTTCAGAATTTTTATTTCATTATTTCTAAAGATTAAATCAGAAAATTAGGCAAAAATTGACATTTTATTCAAAAATTGTGACTTTTCTGACCAGAACTTCTGAAATAAAGAATCAGAAATCATTAAATTATTAGAATAATTAAATAACAATATGAGGGAATTTTTACATAAATTAACAATTTTACAACATGTTATCTAATTTATTTCAAGCCACTCCCCTTCTCCTAATCAAACCACACCTATACACTTCCTATCATTCTAAAAAAAATTTTTTAGTTAGTGTTTCTAAATGCTTCATTAAATTTTTGTCTTTATTGTTTGGTCTCTCGCCGTTATCGTTTAATGCTTAAAGAAACAATAAATCGTTTGCTTCATTGTAATTTTAAAATAATTATTAAAAGTGAAGGTCGTTGTTTACAAAAAACAAAAGATTCCAATGAAAATAATAAAAAATTTCAATTAATTTTACAAAATAATACAAATTCAAATAGTAATGAACAAATATCTTTTCCTTTAATGCAAATGAATAGATTTAATAATTAAAAGTTAAAGGCGACATTTGATCCCAAAAATATTTTTTTGGTAATTTTCTGTTTCATTCCTCCTTTCCTTCCTGTCTCCTAACATTTATTGAAGGATTGAAATAGGCAGGGGAGAAGGAAGTGGAATGTATTGAAAATTATCAATTTTTAAAATTTTTGATATATGATAAATTGATATAAAATAAATATTTCTTTTTCTAAAATAAAAATGAGAAATGCATATTAGCATATTTAGATGTAACACAAAGAAAGTATTCAAATAAGAAAAAAAATGGAAAATCAGCCAAATATATTTTTAAAGAATTTTTGAGAAAAATTTTCATGGAAAATTTTCATGTTAAAACAACTTCTCTCCCGATGCTGGAATAAAAGGCTTTTTCTAATTTTGAAAAGCTATCCCAATATACTGAATAAAGTTACCCTCATTTTAACAACGTTTCCCGTAGAACACAATTGGGGTTGCTTTTCGATATTTTTTTTTCTTATAATTTTTTTTTTCTTATAAATTTTTTCTTATAAAAATTTTTTTCTTATAAAAGCTTACACTAAAATTTTTATTTGAATGTATTTAAAGTCTTCTATAGGGCATGAAAAACTGAATGATTTTTAGTGAAATGAAACACGAAACAAGGGAAACCCCCCAGAAAAAACAGTAACAGTTCTTCTATCGATTTAAGTTTTTCCCCAAAAAATTTCTCAAAAATTTTTTTAAAAAACCTTCTACAAAAAATTTAAAATCAAAATTTTCAATCCAAATCCAATAAAACAGTTGTTTGTGTTGTTGTAGTATTAGCTGCACCAGATATTTGTGTATTTCCATTAATAGACAGACTTCTTCCATTATTAATTGTTGTTGTTGGTGTCTCCGTTTCATCAATTCTACTTTCTTTAACTGAACGAAGTGAAGAAGTTCTACTTCTGTGTGGAGATGTTGAATTAGTTCTGCGTCGAATATATTGATCAAACAAATTGTTTCTGTGTGGAGATACCCAAAATGTTGAAAATAGTGAAAGTAAAAATAATTCACAAATTATAGCAAAATTACAAATAACTGGAAAAATATTTAAAAAATTAAAATAAATTATTTTAAAATTAGTTTTATTGGGAAAATTAAAAAAAGGAACTTTTTTCCTACGAATTTAAGCCTTATTTAATATGAATCCGTCTAAATATTCTCAAACGAAAAATTTGGGTAGAAATCTATTTTCCACTTTTTTTTTAAATTCACAAAATCCCGCTCCTCAAAAAATTTTCTCCATACTCCCATTCTATATGTCCAGTCCTCATCTAGTATGACAAATGACACCCCCGAAAGAGATTATCTTCAATTTAAATCATTTTTGTTATTTGAATAAATTTCCCGAATCTATTTCTCAATTCTCAAAGCTATTCTCAACTATTTCTCAATTCCTAAACTATTTAACAAATTAAAAAAAACAAACATCTAGCATTTTCTTGTGGAGAAAGAACAACGCCACAACGAATAACACCAAATCGAAGTAAAATATTTTGAAAAATAAAAGGTTGTTGAGCAGTAAAAAGAAAAAGTCCCAAATCAACAACTCTGAAAATACCTCCAAAACCATAACAAGAAAGTTCTTCCTAAATAAAGAAAATAAAAATTAATAAAAATATTTAAAAAAAATACAGAAGTAAGTCGTGCCAATGTATGAACTCCAAAAATGGCAAGAAGTAAAGAAGCAAATGTAGCGAGATCAAAAAATTGGAGCCAACTTTAAATTAAATTTTAGAAAATAATTTTTTTTAAACCAATAGAAAATTGTTTTAATGGTTTAAATTTATTTAAAAAATCTTTAACATAAAATTTTACTGTTTAAACAAAAGGAAATATTAATTAGCCGTGCAAAGGTTCGAACCTTGGGTGCGTGCCCCTTCCTATTGAATAGGGAGGCACAAATGAAAAAACGAGGAATCTAACAAAAATAGGGGTAATTAAGGGGGAATGCAAAGAATGAGGAGGTTAATAACGAGAACGTAGAATAAAAGTCTTTTAATTTATAATCTTCCCAACAAAAAATATATACTTGTAAGCATTCTCTCTAGCTTCAGCAACAACCACCACTTGTCCAAAAACAATAAAAACCCTAACTATAGGTGCTTGTAAAACTATCCATTCAAGTTTAGTTAAATTCACACTTAAAATAAAATTTAAACCAAAAAATTAACAAAAAAAACAAACATTGAAGGTCTAGCTTTAGGTAAACACCACAAAAAACAGCAAAAAGGAGGACTTCTAAAGTCAATAACCTTTCCCTTTTCAGTCAAAGAATTGGATAAAGCAGCCCTTCCACCAGCCAAATGACGCATTAAGGAGACTAAAACAAAGAGGCAAAGAAGGAAATAAAGAAGACCAAAAGATGAGACTAACAAAGCTGTTCGGGGACAAAACATTCCAACCATACAACAACAGGAACAAACCTTAAATAAAAAATTTAGAAATAGTTTGAGATTTAAAGTAAAACGAGGGTGAAGTATAGGCTGCTATAATCGGAAAATAAAAAAGGAAATCGACTTAAAAAAATTAAGACTACAACTCAAGCAATCTTTTTTATGAAAATAAGTTTTAAAAGAAATAACTTTTTAAATTAACAAATAAATTCCCAATCTACAAATGGCCTGTTTTTAGATTTTTGAGGGCCTGTAAGTACTTCAACGATAAAGTTATTAACTGGCCTTTTAAGGATTTAAACAATGAACCTTGATACGCCTAAAAACGGGTTCTCGTGAAACATTTCTTTTATAATAGAGATTCGTTAAGATTACCGAATATTTCCCCTAAAATAATATTTAAAAAATAACCGGAAATAGAGAAATTAGTAAATAAAGTTTATTTCTTCTTTGTTCTGACGACACATAATTGAAAATATACCACCAATGAATACTTGCCAAAAATAAAATTGCAAAAATTAAGCCACTTCCAACAGAAAGAAAAACAATTTGAAATCCTTCCAAATCTGTCAAAAAAATTTAAATTTTTCAATAAAATTAAAAAATAAACTTGAAATAAATTCTCCAGCTGAAGGCGTGTCATTAAAATTTATTGAATGATTTTTACAAGATCCATCAATTTTTTGTGGAAGAATTAAAGTCACAATCCAATTAAATGCATGAGCAATAAATGTCCAAAAATTGGAAGAATCAGAAGTCATTTTTGAAAATAAAAAATTTTTTCGAAGCAGCTCCTAAAATAATTTTAGAAAAAATTTTGTGAATTAAAGAAATGAGTCAATAAATTGAATATTTCATGATAAATTACACATTCACACAACATCATTATATAACATTAAATTTAAAATAAATTGGGCTAAATTGTACCCATATAAAAGAGAAATAAAATTTAAACAAAAATAACAAAATATAAAATCCTTAATAACAATAAATAAACAAAATGGGAAATTTTTCAATAAAAAATGTAAGAGAGATCAATTTTTTAATTCAAAATATTTTTCTTTTGATTTTCTTTCCAACACATAAAAATTGCATGATTCCTCTCAATTCTACTTTTCATTTCTTTTATTGCATCTTTATCACTCATTTGAGGTTTTCCAGGTGCAGGATTAATACAATATACCCAATCACAACAACAAAAAAATACTTGGTTTTGTTTCCTAGATTCCTCAATTTTTCCTTTCCACCATTCTGGGCCATAATCAATTGTTAATTCGTCGCCTGGGATGATATCACGACTGTTCAAAAAAAATTCTAATATTTCAAAAAAAATTTACAAATTAAAAACCTTGCAAAAAATCCCAAAGAAATTCTAGATTTGTCTCTATGATGACTATAATAGCGAAAAGGATGCAAATTTTCAAAGCAAGAATGGTTAAGAAAACGTGTTATATTGCCATAAACGTGAGGATCAACATCTTAAAAATATCTTTTTAATTAGAAAAAAATTTATACTTTCCCAAAAAAACTTTTAAAAAATAAAATGGAAGATTCATTGCTACAAGATTGCCCTTATAAGTAGGAAAACTAAATTTCAGATTTTCAAGGAAAAAATTTTTTAGAGCTTGCGAGTCATTTAAATCAACAAACAAAAAGCTTATTGATCAGAAAAATATAAGCAAAAAACTAAAAAGTTGTAGACCACATTTAAAATAAATTTAAAAAATTACAAATATTAGCAGATTTATTAATATCCAGAAGCGGTAAATCATAAGCATAATCAATAGGTCTGTGAGCCATACTATTATGATGAACAATTTCACCAACAAATTCTGCTATAAATGTACCTAAATAAAAATCATAAAATTTTAATTTTTAACTTCAAAGAAAACCAGCTTCAATTAGCTGTCTAGAACGAACAGCCCAACCAGCCAAAGGCGTTTTAAAGACTTCAACTTCCAAATTAAACTTTTCAGGTGTTAAACGCCAATGACATTTTCCTTTGCAGCCAAGACAAGTATTTTTATCACATTCATAAATTATGTTCTCATAAAAATTTGGCACGCCATTTGTGAGATCAATTTTATGATCCTGAAATTTTTTAGAGAAATATCGGAAATAAAAGAAAATTAGAGCCCAAAATATTTTACTGAAATTTTATTTAAATTTTTTAATCAGAACGGAATACCGAAAAAAACAGTCAGTAAAGCAGCACCGTTAGGCTATAGAGGAATTAAAAACCTCAAACTACTCAAAAGAATCAGAATTTAATAAAAATGCTCCCATTTTTCAAGTTAAAATTAAATAAATTACATAAATTCTTGTTGTACTGTTGTCTATACAAGCACAACTCCCAGGAAGACAAACATCAATACAATCACAACCATTCTAAAAAATTAAAAAGATGAGTACTTCTCAGTTTAAAAAATTAACCAAATTTTTCTGCACAAAATCTTCTCTTTCAACATTTTCTGCGACATAAAGAAATCTTTCCTTAAAATTAGAGTTATCGACAACATTCACAACCGGAATTTTACAACTTGCACTTCCATTTGATAAATCCTCTTTTACGACTAAAAATGGTCTAATTTGAAGAAAAAATAAAAAATAAACAAAACTAACTCATAAAAGTTTTGTTTGAAGTAAATTTGATTAATATATAAGTTGTTTTTGATAAAATAAATTAATAAAAAATTAGTAGAAATTTCGCTGAAAGATTAAAAAGATAAACAATCAATCCAAAAATTATTAATTTGACCTAAATAACATTTTGGCGTTTTGTTATTAGCTTCAATTGATATTTTGAAATATTTAAAACGATTTATTCAAAGTAAATTTCTTACAAAATATAAAATGTCAAATTGCTAAAAAAGAAAATTTTCTAAAAACCGAATAAAAATTTGATAGTTCTTGTTAAGATTTTTTAAAAGTATTGTGTTTTACGTCATATTTTGTCTTGTCTTATCTCATTTAAGGATTTTAAGCAATATTTATTACTGCCTTAATCTGCATTAAAATGAGCAGAGTTTACATTGGCAATCTTTCTTCTCGTGCTGACGAACGTGATATCGAAGATTTCTTTAGAGGATTTGGAAGAATTCGTGCTGTTATGCTTAAAAATGGCTTTGGTTTTGTGGTATTTAATAATTTTATTTATCTCATTTCTAATTAAAATTTAGGATTTTGATGATTCTCGGGATGCTGAGGATGCTGTTTACGAACAAAACGGTCGTGAGCTTTGTGGAGAACGTGTCGTTGTTGAAATTTCTCGTCGAGAACGTAATTTATTTTGACTTAAATTTTGTTATCCTTACATTTAAGGTCCTGGTGACAGTGGTGGTGATTATCACAGTAGTAGTGGTGGTGGATACCGCGGTAGCGGCGGTGGTGGTGGAGGATACCGTGGTGGTGGAGGATATCGTGGTGGCGGGGGTTATCGCGGAGGGGGTGGATATCGTGGTGGTGGCTACCGAGGTGGAGGAGCGTAAGTGGAATTAGTTTCTTTTCAATTGGTTTATCTGCTTCAATTTGATTTAGTTTACATCGTTTCAGCGCTCGCTATGGTCCACCTATCCAAACACGTTATCGGATGCTCGTGTACAATCTGTCTACTCGGTGCTCATGGCAGGTTCGACATTACTTTTCTTAAATTATGGATTATCTATCAGTAGCATGTCCTAACATTTTATTTTTACTTATATTTTAGCCCTGGGTTCTAAGAGCACAAAAACTCAGATTTTTTCAGTTAAAGTCTCGGAAGACTAGGATGAGGAAAGAGATGTCAATATTGAGGTATCTGATGAGATGCGCAATTTTAAACCAATTTCCCGCTAAATTATTACTGAGGGATCGCCCATCCCTCGCCTCTCACTGATGACAATAACTGAGGGTTTTCGCGCTTCACTCGGCTTCTAATTTTGACTTAATGAAGTTGATAGTTAAGAAGAATGAATAGACGTCAAAGGTGAAGAGTGGCAATTTGAAAGTATTTTGTTTTAGTTTTGAGGGCGTTTGTTCTTCACCTTTGTTTTGAGTTAATCCATCGTTTTAAACTACTGGGGGATTCACCTTCAAACCGCTGATCTGATCAGAAAGGCGGAATGATATACCGAAAGAGAAATCAACCAGAATGTGCTCTCTTACCTCGAAATCTGGGGATGTTCTGATGAAAGAAGAGAGGGTGATGAGGGAACAATTTAGGCTGACAGAATAGATGACGGCACTTTGCTTGTCTCGGTCTGTTATTCATTTTTCTCTAAATTAATTCCCATCTGTGTTTTTCTTTTATATTGACAATTGGTTTTTGATAGAAAAAAACACAGCTAAATTTCAATTTTTTTAAATTTAGGACCTTAAAGATCTAATGAGAAATGCTGGTGAGGTGACTTATGCAGATGCTCACAAAAAAACTCGAAATGAAGCGTATGTTTATTTTTTCATTTGTTCATTCAATTAAATTTTAAGAGTCATATGTTTTGCTTCGCATGAGGATCTTCGTCGTGCTCTCGATCGTTACCAAGGTTCGTTTGAGTGTAAAAGGGAAAACGCGTTTTTTACAATTATCCTCCATTCCCTTATACATTTAGCAATTTTATTTTAATATTTTCTCAGGTAAAGATATAAATGGTCGTCGTATAAAATTAGTCGACGATTCTGATGGCTATGGTGGTGGTGGCGGTGGTGGTGGGGGTCGTCGTAGGTAACACTTATTTTTATTTTTCACATTTAATCTAAAAGTTTCAGTCGTTCCCGCTCACGTAGCCGTTCTGCATATCGTTCACGTAGCCGTTCTCCACCTTCTCGTTCGGCTTCTCCAGGTTGATTTATTTTGTAAACTCGAAACTTAAATTTTTTTAATATTCAGCTGAAAATGGACGTTCTCGATCACGCACTCGTTCACGTAGTCGTTCTCTTTCAAGTGCGTCAAAGAAGAGTGGCTCTCCTGATCCCCGTCTATAAAACAATGACAAACATTTTTAAATGAATTGAGTTAAAAATTCTTTTGCTGCATTCAAATATTTTGTAAAAGAGGCAAAGTATTTGAAAACTTATCTTTTTTTCTATTTTTAAAATTAAATTTTTTTTCCTTTGAAGTATATTAAGTTTTTAAATACTTTTTTCATTTACATGCCTCTAATATTTGAATTTAGCATTTTTCCGTATTTTTCTGAAAGACTTGTTTTGGTATTTTTCATTTATTTGTTTCTTTTAAATTAAATTGAGCCGAGCATTTGTTTTGTTTATCTTTTTATTCGTTTACCAACGATTGTATTTTTTTCAAATTTAATTTTCGCGATTATAAAATTTGCGGATCAAGTTTTGCGGACTTTCATTTTATCCTAAATTTGTAATTTATGGAATGTTAAAATTTGACGAAACAATTCAGCAAAAGCAAATAAATCTTCAAGTTGGACGAGTAATTCAATTGGATGCAAAAATTCTTGACGATGCATTAATTTCTGCATTTCGGGTGGCCTTGAGAGACGGACTAAGAGATGGAGAAATTTGTTTACCCTTTTCAAATTGGTTATCTGATCTTCTTGAAACACACAAGGATTCTTTGCTTAAATTATCCTATCATCTGATGCACGCATTTACAGGTTTTTTAATGCATTTAATGTGGAGTTGGACTCGGTCCTGTCATTTTCGTCTCCATCGCCCCCAACATTTTATAGGTATTACTGCACAAACAAAAGCCTGTAAAAAGTAACCTTGTAAACCTCAGGAAATTAAAATATTTTCTGTTTCACACCCACAAAACTATCCCATATGTAAATTTATTTTTATAATTTTAAATCATTAAGGACAAAGTCCAGGCCAACGTCTTATGAATATACGCTATGGTAATTTTACAAAATTCAAAGGATTGCTCAACTATACTTTCTGCATTTTATTACCAACAATCTCAAATTCTTTATTTCGACTTTTGCCTTCATATTTTCGCTATAGAAGATTATATATTAAAAGGATTATTGTTGCTTTCAAAATTTTTGAATTTTGTTACTTCCTTTATTTCCTCAAATTTGGTGGACCGTCGCATCCAATAGAGGCGTTGCTTCGGCTTAAACCTGTATATGACAAAACTCCAAGAATTGGTAAAACTTTTCTTTATAGCAAATTACTGAAATAAAGCTAAAAAAATTCCTGACAGACTTCCATTAATTAGAGTACCCCTTCTAGTACTTACCATTTAAACAAAAATGTCTATGCCTAACAGTTGTTTGAATCACCAGAATTTTTCTTTAAATGAAATTCCTTCATATTTTTTTAAGAATTAAAAGAAAATTTTTTTCAGGTCAAATCAATTATGGAGCACTAAATCGCGAATTGTTTGGCCATTCATTTGCTTACATTTTAATTTTGCTTATACCTCTATGGACTCATCTATTCAATTTTTTAAAGACAACATTATTTAAAGAGGAGGATATTAAGGGTGATTCTGATGCCAAAGATCGACTTGTCTGTTCAAAATGTTTAAAAACTCCAATTTGTGCTGTTAGAGCAAGAAAAAATAATTTATCTAGTCAATGGAGGATTTATTGTTTCTTTTGTTTTACAAGCATTCAAGGAATAGAAAGGAAGGATTGGGAAGTTGAACAGCTAACAAGTGCTAATATGTGATCTCTGATGAAAAAAAAAGTATTTTTTAAAAATTTTATTTTCTTCTCCACTGTTGTTAATTTTGCTTTTTATGGTTTTCAGATTTTTTTATAAATTTTATAAATTCAAATTTACATTTGGTTTTTATTTGTAATTATCCAAATTATTTTTATTTTCATTAAAAAACTTCATTTCCTATTTTTTTATTTTTAAATGGAAACACCTAGAAAAATTGCGCAAAATGTAAAAAACAAAACTCGAAAAATGGATTCAAACGAAATTATGCAAAGACGTCAGAAGAGATTGGCCAGTGCGGAATCATCTAACAATTTGCCCAAAATTAATTTGAATCTTTCTAAAGAGGAAATGTGTATGTTTTTTGTTAATATTTTTTTTGAAATTTTTAGAATTTGTTGACGTAAGGGCCGTTGTTAGACATTATAATAAGTCTAGATCCTGTGTTTTCAAACTCGAAAATTTATATTAGTAGTAGAGGCAGTATTTGATTGGATGTTTAAAACTATTTTTTAGTTTCAATTTTAGTTAAAAATATGTTAAATTTTTCTACTTTATAAACTAGAATTTAAATTTTTAGTAACTAGACTTAAAAATTTAATTGGACTTACTTGTACCACAAATACTGAGAAATTCCACCTTTTACGTAGAAGAGATGAATTTCTTTCAAAGTTGGTTAATTTAGACTCCAAGCCAGGAAATAAATTTATAAAGGTTTTTGATCTTTTTTAGAAAAACTTTATTTCTTTAATATTCTAGGGAACATGTCAGGATATGTGTCCAGAAAAGGAACGTTATATGCGAGATGTAAAGAAAAGTCTACATTTTTATGAATGTGATTCTGAAGGACGAATTGTTCACGAAAAAATGGTTAAGGATTATAGTCGATCGGCAGCTGATCAGGTTAATGTTTAAAATATTTGAGTACTCATTTGGTGGAAAGTCTATACCTCTCCTAAAGGAATTATTTTTTTCATTAGCTTGGGATTAAGCTTCAATCAAAATTTCCTTTTTTATCTGAGGATTTTAGTGGAGTTTCAATTTCCTTTTATTTTCTCTTGGTTATGATGTCGCTTCAAGAAAGTTATTCTATATATTCCTTCAAATTTTTTTTATTTTAGGATATGCCTTTACCACACGAACTTAGACCTCTAGAAGTTCTTCAATCAACGATGGATTATTTGATTTTTAACATTTCAAGTGAAATTCCGACAACAAAAATTGAATTAATACGTTGGTGTGACTTTTTATGGTCAAGAACTAGAGCTATTCGAAAAGTATTTTTTATTTTAGATTTTCTTTTAATTTCCACCTTTAATCAGGATATAACTCAACAAATGCTGCAAAGTGAAATGGCTGTTGATTTGGTCGAAAAATGTGCCCGTTTACATATCTTTTCTGCTTTTAAATTGATTTCTTTGGGCACAGAACATGTAAATCAAGAAATAAATTCTGGTAAATTTTTCTTTTATAGGGAAAAATATTAACTGGGGTTTCTAAGAGTTCTCTATTTTTCTTTCTTTGAGCTTTTTTAGATTCTAATGTTGAAAAAATTTGTATTTTTTATAACTCCTATCTCTTTTCTAAAATTCTTTGCTTTTAATAGTGAAATTTTTTATTGAATGACTTAAATTCACAAAAAAATATTTTTTACAATTATTGGGTTGATTAAACTTTTATTTAATGATTTTAGAAATGTCTTCTCTAAACGCCGCTAGTGATCATCCCGCTATGGCAATAGCCGCATATAATACTTGTAGTCATACATTACGACAGATGTATGATGATTTGGCCAAAATGCAAAGATCTTGTCTTAATGAACCAGAATTTCGTTCTTATGATATTATTTTAAATTTGACTGATTTTAATGTTTACAGGTTTTCTTTTAATTTTAAAAATTTATTTGAATTAATTTTTTCTTCTAGTCAAGTACTTTCTTATCGGAAATTTGTTCGGGAATCTAAAGAAGTTCAATTAGCTTTGAATTTGGCGAGTGCACTTCAAAACAACAATTATATTTTATTTTTCCGTCTTGTTAAAAATCATGCCACATTTCTTCAGGTTGGGATTTTCTTGTTCGTTATAAAATTTAAATGGTAACATCAGGTCTTTAAATTTTGAATGATCTTGAATTTTTAGGTCCAGAAAAAATTGACGAGTATTTGGTCTGTAAAACATCAATTTGTTAACTTTAGGAAACCCTAACTAAAAATTTTGAGATTTATGGTTGATTTAGACTATGTTTTGAGTGATCTATTATTGTATAAGTTCCATCTTAAAATACATATTCGGTTCCGTCTTTTCTTTAGTCAATTTTCAACCATTATTACTCGAATTATTTATAATCGTTTTGCTTTAATTTTTTCTAATTTCCCAGGCTTGTCTCTGTTACCAATTTTTTGCTTCAATACGCTCTTCTGGCCTAAAAGTTATTTGTATGGCTTTTAATTCATTTCCTCTAGAGAAATTTATTGAGAGTTTGGCATTTGATTCTACAGAACAAGCTCTATCATTTATGAAAGTTTTTGGTGTGGAATTGGACAGAGTAGATCCTAATTTAATCAATACTCGGGATGGAAAGAATATTTTTTTACAAAGCAATGAAATGCCTAAACCAAATTTAATTCCACAAATGGGATGTAAATGGATCGAAGAAAAATCTATTCATTTAACAGTTCCGCAGGTTTTTTTTAAATTTTAAAAATTAATTTACCTACATTTTTTAAAGATTTTTTGTAATTGCCAAACACCTATTACTCCCCCAAAAACAACTCTTAGACACGTCAACAATTCTTTTTCAACTTCAAATGTTTACGAAAACGATCCAATTCTTAATGCGGTGCTTCGAGAACACAAAGTTGCCGTTAATTCTGTTAATAAGAAAACGCTTCCAATGAATTTTTCTTTTGCTCGGTATTTTTTAAAATATTAATTTTTAATTTATTGCTTCTTAGACTCCTTCACATTTCCCCAACTTTTTTTTCATTTCTTGATTTTATGAAAATTTAAAAAAATCCTACTTCGAGTATCCCATTTTTTAAATTATTTAACGTCAAGTATTATTTTAAGTAGCTTTACTATTTTTTTAAATTAAAAAATTTTTTTTCAGTGGAATTCAACCATTTAAAACTTCCAAACAAAATTATCCTTTTTCTGCAATTCAAGCTGACCATATTATTGCTAAAGTTTGTAACAGACTATTAATTAAAATATCTCAATCTTCAATTGAAAATTATCAACAACTTAAACTGGCACAAATTAAAAGAAATTTATATTCAATAAAATTGAGACGAGTTTTGAAACATTGGATAAATTTTACAAAAATTCGAAAATGTGAAAAAATAACAAAAAATTTGGTTATTAATATTGCCAATTCAACGCTTTCTTTTATTGTTAATTCAAATTTGGAACGTTTATCTGCAGGAATACTTAGGTATTTATTTTTTGAAATTTAATTTTATGATGTATCCGCTTTGAAAAGTTATTTTTTAAATTTTTCTTTGATAAAGATTGCCTAAAAAATTTCCCTTCCCCTCAAAAATGGTAATAAATCGATAATTACTTATTGATTCAGTCAATTGATTTGTGCCAAAATTTTAATCATGTAAATTAATTATGTAATAAATAGTATTTTCATTAAACTATTACTTGGTGATTCATTCTTATTAACAGAAAATTTATGTAGAATAATGAGAGAGAATACAAGTATATGCTTCTCTAAATTTAAATCAGAAAGAGATGTTTGAAAAAAATTTTCAGCCGTCGGGTTTACGCTAATTTTTGAGAGTAAAATTCAGTTTACAAAATATGTTTAATTGGGGTTTTTTTAATTTTACTTTTAAGAAAAATTGTCGAAAAGTCAAAAAATAGACTGGCAAACGAAATTGCTACAATTCAAGGAGATTTAATTTTAGAAAAAGTTTTGTCAGAACAACTTTCTTCTATTGTAACTCGTGTTAGGGCAAGTCAAGTTCGTGATATTGAAGATCGTTTAAAACAAATTCGACAAAATTTACATTTAATTTGGCAAAGACAATTTACTAATCATTGGTTAGCTAAAACAAGAAGAAATAGGCTTATTAGAAGCATTACTTTTCTTTCGACTGGTTTGTTTTTCTTTTAATTTTTCTGCTTATTTTTTTGGGGATTTTTTTCCTTTAACTTTGCTTTACATTTTTAAAATAATGTTCAAAGAAGATCCCTATAATGACGGAATTTGAACCTTGTTCCTTTGGGGCTGTAGATCAGGACATTTCCCACTGCACTAACAAATAAAATTCGTGTCATAGCGCTAAATAAGTTTATTGCATTAGACTTGAACTGCATTCAATTTATTTTAATTTTATCTTTTTTTTTCAAGAATCCCCTTCATCCTCCACTCAATTTATTGACACAAACTCAAGAAGATTTTTCCATCCCAAATTAAAAACAATTTCAACCGAAAAAATGCGTGAAATGGCCGAAGAAAAAATTAAAATTAATGAACAAAAAAGACAAGAAGAAGAGGAGTTAAATATTAATAATGAGAATGGGTTTACAATCGTTAATGGATTTTCTCCAGCAAAAAGCAATGGAAGAAGAGCTACTGCAGTTTCTATTAGAGATGAAATTCTTGATGGTATATCTTTCCAAAATGGTGAGTTGTTTGAGTTTTTTTCTAGCATTTTGGGGATTTTATTTTTTCTTAAAATCTGTTAGTTAATAAAAAAGGAAATTTTATTTTTTTTTCCATGCTTTGAAAAAAATTTCCCTTTTTTGGCATATGTAGGAAGAAGAACACTCGCCTTTGGGTTACCTTCACTTTATGATTCACTTTTCCTATCCTCATTTTTCCTTGAAGGTTAGGGGGAAAATATTATAGGATTGGATTAACTATTAAAATTTCTATTTGTATATTTAAAATAAATTTCAGAGAACGGAACACAAGGAGGAGGATTTTTTGCTGAATCAACATCCAAATTAAATCTTTTTAAACCTGGTATGGCTAAAAATGCGGAAAACTCACAAAAATTAGTTGAAGAAATGTTAAAGAAGAAAAGAAGAATTGATGATAGAAGAAGGGAAACGAATGTGGGTGATGATTTTGATAATGAGGATGATGTTATTATTGACTTTCAGAGCTTTCCAACTACCTCTGAATTAAAACGGAGGAGGTTGATTTAAATTAATTTTATGTATTAATTAATTATTAATTGAAAATCTCTATATAATGAACTATTATTTCCTTGGCGACCTAAAAAGCTTTAACAGAGAACCAGAAAAGTAACTTCAGAAAAGTAACCAGAAAAGAACTTCTTTAAGCAAATTTTTTTTGCGAACTGATAAACTTTCTTTCCTTCCGTTAGTCGAACCGGATTTCGGGTTTTCAGGGTTCGATTCGGAAGGCATATACTAAACTGTAATGATTTCATTATAGAGAGTATTTATATTAAAATATCGTTATATACGAGGTTAGAAACTATTATTTTTGATCTTTTTTTGCATTTTTTATTGTTTTGTTTATTCAAACACTTAAAAACAATTTAATTATCCAAACTTTTAAAATTAAATATATTTTTATTTTATAAATTAAATAAGAGAGAGATCTATTTTCTGTATAGATTTTTTTAAAATTTAATTAATTCTCCTTTCCTCTAGCCAATCCTCTGATTTGATTGGCTGCACTCCCTCGAAGTATCCATGCAAGCGAACGAAGCGAAATTCCTCTACGGCATATTTCACGTGGAATATTTACCTTTTTTTATTTTTTAAAATTAAAAATTTAAATTAAAAAATTAACCCACCGGAATGACTCTTTTGCGAGTATTCCTGTTTAGGGGAGAGAGAAAATTTTTTGAATAAAAAAATTAAAAGAAACAAACGTCTCAATTAATCTCAAAACCATTTTGTCTGTTTTTGTTGAATATCCACGTTTCCAATTTGCAGGGTTATTGCCAAAAACGGGTACAAATAAAGACCTTTTTTAAATTAAATATTTTGCCAATTTTTATTTTTAAATAACTTTTCAGTCCCCAACATTGTTGTGTAAAGTCCACAATTTCCTTCATCCTTTACATATTTTTCTTCGTCCCCTATTGGAAGTTCTAATACAGCAACCTTAATTTTTAGAGGGTCATTAGATTTAATATTTTTGTACAGGCTTGAGTTTGATATAGGGATTAAAATTCTAACCAGGGATATGCTAAGGATATGCTAATTTCTGATACTCAAGTAAAGCACTCAAGTACTCATCCCTTAAATGAAAATAATTGGAAGAATTGATTCCGAAGCTCTCCGAACGCTTAGAATAAATGTCATCTAATCAACTTTCCCACCACAGATTTGTGCTTTTTATTTTCGCTTATCAAATGGGCAGAGAGGAAACTTCACCGGTATATAATGATTAAGAAAATAAAATCATAACGTCATTTCAACAAGAAGTCGGTAACGTTCAGTTGATTTTTACTCAATCCGTTTCTACCCCATATAACTGAGGAGGATTATTTACTCAATGCCTGTATTTACACATTCCCCTTTTTAAAAATTCACACATCTTTCTTTTCCCGCTTGTAAAGTTCAGAAATAGTCCTCGATTTAGTTACTGGATCCAAACCAGATATTATTAAAAGACCATCATCAGCAAAAGCGAGAACATCATCCAATCTTAAATTTTTTCTGCCGGTGAAGGATGTTGGGGAAGGAACAATTACAACCTAATGAATAATTTTTGGGTTTATTAGAAGAGAGAGACCTTATTGAAAGCATTTTGTAATTTAAGTGTTAAACTCCATTCAGGCAGCTTCTCCATATTTGTAATTAAGGCAGTCTATTAAGGGAGAAAAATATTTTTATTTTTTATTGTCCCTAAAATTTAATTAATTTTCCATAGTCTTCCCGCCCGGACTTTTTTCTATACATATGTATCTCAATACACTCAATATACCACAATTTTTTAAAATAAGGTTATCTACTGATGTGGGGAAATCACCTTAGACAATACTCCTAAAATTGAATTCATCTCGTTATAAGAAAGACAGGTAAGACAGGTTTGACTGTAACTCAATCTGACAACTCGAAGGATTCAAGAATTTCGAGGAATTTAGAGATTTAACGGATAAATGGGAGAATTCCTTTCTAAAATAACCCAGCTTTAATTCAAAAATAAATTTAAAAAAATACATTAGAGATTAGTGCTCTATTCTTTCCATTGTCGACAACATCCCTTCAACAACATTTTTTAAAAATAATTTTCAAATTATTCAAAAAATCCAAATTTTTGGCTACCTTCCAGAAAGAATAACTTCAGGTTCTCTTCTTTGAAGTTTAATTCGATTTTTCATTAAAAAACGATTTATACTGTCATCGACTTGTTTGGAGGCGATTGGGGCCCATTCAGCATTTCTTTGTTTAAAATTATTTGGCAAGTTAAAAAATTTTTCTACCTGTATATAAATTTTATTTGTTTCAAACAGCCCATTGGGGCAAAATCACGTAAATTGATATCATAAATATTCCCTTCTATAAAAATACAAGTTTTCAAGTTTTATTTTTTAAACTTAAAAACCCTCAATTGTACGTACACATCTGGGGATAAAAATCTGCGTATTACAAGGAAAGAAATCCATATCTAACAAGAAAACGCTTACTAGACGAAGGTTTATTAAAAGATAATGTAAAGGGAGCATCACAGTAGTTCAATCGGGTGAGAACCTATACGTTGTGGTGGAATCCAGGCTGGGGGTCACGGGATCCATGCCTTCCCGGTGCTAAACTTTTACCTCTGTCTTACTGCACAGATGGAGGTGTACATAAAATCGAGGCCATCTCTTGTAAAACCCCCTACCTAATAATAAAGTTGGAGGTAAATGTTCTCTCAACATTTTTGTTCTTCCATCTAATAAAGGCATTGTATGTCTATCTGCTATTAATATAGCTGTTTCATATTCTTTTGAAGGAAAAATTAAATTTAATTTTTAATACAAAATACCATTTAATATTTTTACAAGTTTTATTTGAAATTCCACAATTGAAACAAAATCGTCTGCATAATTGACGTCCCTCAAAACAAAAAAAGTTAAAATTTCCCCCTTATATATCTCTAATCCTAGTAATTAATTAAAGAGCGACCGAGACGAGACTCGATAAAAACCTTAGTTCCGGAACTGGCTCCAGAGCCGGAGCCGCTGCTAAGATTCTAAAATGCCTAGAACCGGGTCCGTTAGCACAAAGCCCAATACTCAGCACTAGTCTCTACTACTCGATAACATTGTTTCTACCAAAGGGGCTCTCTTAAATGATGAATGATAGACAATAGAGATCGAGCTGGGCCTGGACCAAGGCCTGGGTTTTTTCTGTACCCAGGCCCAGGCATTTTTTGACCTTCCTGGGTTTTTCCTGGACTACAGGCCCAGGATCCGGCCCCGGTCAATAAATTAAACTCCGGAGTCCAGGAACAGGTCCAGGTTTTTCAAAAATCTCGATCTCTAATAGACAAGTTCGTTACTATAGGACAAATACTGTAGAGGCCAAATCAAAAGAATTTCCTTGTCTTGTCCTCTTCCTTTATCCTCATTTTTTCAATCCTAACTCAAATATATCCCATTTTTGGACCTTATTTAATAAACGAGAATGTCTCCCCATACCATATCGAAGGTGCAGCAAGAACAATAAGACTTCTATTTTCATAGGGTAATTTTAAAGGATTTGAATTTATTGAAGGAAAAAAATTAAATAAAAAAATAATAAAAAATATTTTGGACATTTTTTGGGAGAAAAAGAAATTTTTGTGGATATTTGGAAACAAAAAGGAAAATGATTATTAGCACAGGTTTTTGAATGATTATAGTTAACAGCAACTTTTCCTCCTTTCTTTCTTTTTTTAGCGGCCACTCTCGCCAGGCTGATTATTTTTATTTGGAAAAAACAGGAGTTTATTTTTTGTTTTTGTTTTTTTTGTTCCTCCTTTCCTCCTTTTACCACTGGCCGATCACTAGCTGATTAAGGAAATTAAAAAAGAGAAAAGTTGCGCGGCCTCGGAGATAAAGAATAATAATAAAAATAAAATAATGGCCTCGGAGAGCCATTTTAATGTTTCCCACGATTATTTTTTTGAAAGAGAAAAGGAGATAAGAGAAGATAAGACAGTCCAAGGGATATATGCAATAGTCACGGATGTTCCATTTGATTGTAAAGCTGATTTGGGGAGAGGGGAAGAAGGGAGAGAGAGGAAGAAGAGAACATGTGATGTGACGCGATAATTGCAATCAAGAGACTTGATTGATATATTTAATAAAAAGAGAAAAGGAAATGATGATGTGATCATTTCGGCATCGAAGAAAAGAAAAAAAACAAAATGTGCAACAACTTGTTGACAAACAGGAAAAGTGAGAAGGATTGAAAAGATAAAGGAAGATATGATTCTTCTTTATAAAGAAAATGCCGAGAGACTTGATTATGTACTAATTACATAAAGGAAAAATTATTGCGCGATCCTTCTTTTTTCAATAACAGGATAGACAAAAAATAATTTAAAATTGTGAAGTTTTTTGTTAAAAAGGATAGCCGATTAAATGTGTATCTTCTTATAGCGTTCCGTTAGACCCCAAAAAATGATCAAATATTTTGTTAAAGGTATGTAGTCTATGGAAGTTATATTTCAAACCCCTCAGGTCAATATGTCTGTTTTAACATAAAAATATCAGCAAATACCGTATTTTTCCATATAATGCCCCATGGGGCGTATTTTTCGACAGTCCTCCAGACTGGGGCTGTATTAGGGAATAGGGCTCTAATTGGGAGGGGGCTAACAATTCTGTACTTATAAAGGGAAAAACGTGGAGAAGGAAAAAGGGGAACCCTAAACCTCGGCCTTGGTTTACCAAAGGAACACCTTCCTTTATGTTAGCTAAATCTGGCCCCGAGGATGAAGAGTTGGAGAGATTCAACCATGTATTTATTGCTGGATTTTATCTATTGCCGGATGAATTTTTGTGATACATAACTCGAGGGTTAGATATATGGTAAGGATGAGTATGTAATATATTTAGATTGACGTGAAAAGTCGGTGAATAAAATATTCGGTGAATTTTATGTGAAAATAATAATTTAAAATCAAAAGACACAGAATAATTAAATACTCTAATGTCCTGTCTGTTGAAAAAAGATGTGTGTCTGACTGAAACAAAAAACTCTTTGTTATTAAAATTTTAATTTAATTTATTTATTCAACATATTTTTCTTTAAGCATTTAAATTAATGACGTCAAGATTAAATTAAAATAAATGTGTGAGAATTATTCAGAACAACAACTACCAGAAACAAGCTTTTGGTAAATTTTAAAAAAAAATAAATTTTTATTTTTTCCTTTTAAAAAATTGAGTAATCGTTGACAATTTTATTTTAAAAAATACTCTCTTTCAATCAATAAAAAAAGCAAAAAATAAAATAAAAATAAATTTTAGACATCACATGATTTTTTTTGTTTATTTATTTTAGGCTGTCAGTTAATTTTTAAACGTTAGAGTCTCGGATTTGGAGTAATTAAATACATACTAAATAGTTCTTGAATTTTTCTTCTTTTTAATATACTGGAAAAGGGAGAAGGGGGAAATAAAAATTTTTTGGGTTTTCTATAACGAGGATACAATGAAATATTTTTAAGATTTTTGGTGATTTATTAGTTCTAGATTTAAAATATTACTGGACAGTGAATTAAATCAATTTTATTTCACAAAAGTATTTGAGACTCAAATAGGCAGTTAAATAACCAGCCTGATTTCTTCCAGTTAAATTCCTCCAAAATTGTTAACGATTACTTTTCCTTTTTTTATTTTAAAAATTTTCCAAAAGTTATATTGAGGATTTGGTTGAACAACAAATAAATGAAGCCATTCAAGAATCTATTCCTCGTCTGTTAGAGTCTGAAAGACAAAAAGACAGAAAAAGTTTTTTTTCTAAAATTTTTAAAAATTTTCAAAAATTCCTTTTTTCAGGCTTACTTTCCAAATTAAAAACAATTTTATTACAAAAATTAAATTCCCGGTATGAATTGAGTATGCCAAATATTTTTGTTTTTGTTTTATTTTTCTGGACTCTATTTTACACTTTTAGAAATTCCAGGTTTGTTTTTAATTAAAGGACGGTTGGGTGCGGAATTTTAAGTGTCTGGGCTGTTTTTAGGGATATTCTTGAAAAATTTTTTTTTGAAAAGCTTGGGATATTTTGTTGTTTCTGACCAATTTTTTAAATTAAAAAAATTTTTTTAAATTTAATTCTATGAGATTTTTTATTGAAAAAATCAGAATTCATGTAAAAATCGCAATTACCTTCATTTCTTTGGCTGTAACTTTTTTAGAAATGAACGGACAGGGTTGGTCCAATTAGATAAAATATTCCCAACTTTTAGAGCTTTCGAATGGTATAAAATTTATTTTTTTTCTGATTTCTAAAAATTTAAAAAAAAAATTCCAGAAAAATAATTTATTTCTACACACTCAAAATTTTCGCTCTCAACCGACCATTTTTATTAAATTAATTCGCTCATTTTCTCAGATTTTTTGCAATTTCCTTTCCGGATAGAGAAGCTCCTTTACCTTCTCCATTTTTTAAAAATTATGAAGGCCTTTTAAAAGACTTTTATGATGGAAATATTTCTGAATTTGAAACTTTGAGATTTAATGCTGAATTTACAATTGTGGTTAGTTTTGGAGTCTGAAATTTGTGTAGAGAGTATTTTTCTCTCCACAAATTTCAGGAAATTTTGAATTTAATTTTTAAATTTAAATTTTTTTAGATGTTATATGCTCCCTGGGATTTTAGATGTAAATTATTTCGATCTTCTTTTCTTTATGTTGCGGGTTTATTTAAAGAAATTAATGAGGTTTCTTTTAATTAAAAAATGTTTTTTAAATTTTGTCAAGACTCAAAAGTGCCTCGATATTTTTAAAAATTTATTAGTTTTCTGGTAAAAAATTTGTTTTAATGGGGTTTTTGAGGGTGCTTAACATGAATTTATATTTCTTTATTTAAAGGAGTCAAAAAATTTTTTTTTAGTTTTTTTTGAAAATTTTCTAAAAAAATTTTAAACTCAAGAATTTTTTAGAAATTTTTTTACAAAATTTATATTTTATTAAGAATACCCATTTGAAAATTAAAATTTAAGTTATGCCCAGAATTTTCAAAAAGAAACAAAAGACGAATTTTTTAAAATTCATTTGACTTTTTAGATAATAAATTTGGGTCCTTTTGAGTCTTTCCACAATTAATATTTTTTTAATTTTTAAAGATAAAATTTATTGCTATAAATTGTAATTACTATAAAGGAAGGTGTGTCTGCGCCGAATTTTTGGCCAGCAGGCGAAAATTTGAGAATTTTAGAGGGCCCCACCCTCCTCCCTGGCTACGGGCCTGAGTGAGACTCTAATGTCTTTTTAAAATTTTTTCAAAAATTTAATTTTTTTAGTTGGATAATTAATTTATTATTTCCATTTAATATTGTCAATTCAGAAGAGAATTTAAATAAATTAATTTTAAATTTTGAATTTGTTATAATTGGACATTTTGAATTTAATGTAAATTTTTTAAAAATTATTTTTTAATTTAAATTTTATTTTTCAAGTCAATATCCTTTCAATTACCTCGTTCTTACAGTGTTTTTGTTAATTCAATTTATTATTTAAATAATAGAAGGACTTCTTTGGCTTTTGGGTATTTTTGATTTTAATTTAAAAATTATTTCTTTAATTTTTATTTTATTTAAAATGAAAAATAATTTTTATTGAAAAATTATTTTTAAAAAAATTTAGAAATCGAACATTAAATTAAAAACATTTAACTTATTTATTCAATTTATTAATTTTTTTTGGAAATTATTTATAGAAATTAATAACTTAATTGCTTATTTAATTTCTCTATAAAAATATTTCTTAAATTATTTTTAATTTTTTTTAAATTTTAAATCTAAAATCGAGACTCTAATGTCTCCTAATTAAAGTTATTTAACCTACCTATTTAAATTTTAATTAGCATAGTTGGTGGTGTAGTGGGATGATTGTTGATTTCTTTCTACGAAGGGTAAAGGTTCGACTCCTTTCATTTCCCTTTTCTTGTGTTTCTACTTTTTTAATCTTAAATTAATTTAAAATTTAATTTCCTTTTGACTTTCTTAAGTAAAAATTTTTTTTTAATTTTTTTAAAGAAAAAAATTAAATTTTTCTTAGATTAATTTTAAACAAAACAATTGGTTCAACATTAAATATTTCTTTAAATCAATTAAATATTTATTCTTTAAATTCAAATAATTTATTAAAAATTGATTCATTTTTAATTAATTCGACACAAAAAACACAAAATGTAGTTGATTGGATTAATAAATGTTTGGGGAATTTTGAAGAAAAAATTGTTAAAGAAATTGAAATTGATGGTGAGTTTTATTTAATTTAAGAAATTTTCTGTTTGTGTTTTTGGTGGTGTAGTGGTATAATTTTTGAATTTGGGTTAAAACGGGGAAGGTTCGAACCCTTTTTATGTTTTCTTTTATTTTTGATTTTTTTATGAATTTTAGATGAAATCTATTTAATTTTATTTATTTTTGTAATATTTAAATAATTTTTTTCTAATTCTGTAGATGGTGAAAGTCCTTCAAAGTCTGATGCTTTATTTAAAAAATTAAATTCCTCTACTTTTAACGTTGTTTTATTTACTAATTTAATTGGATTAAAACAGCAAAGTTCTTCTTTAATTGCTTTAAAAAACGTAAATTTTAATTAAAAATTGGGATAATTTGGATTAATTAATTACTATAAAATTGTTAAATGAATAACTAAAATCTTGAAATTTTATTCTTATATCCTCCATACTGTTTTCCACTTCCTCTAAAAATTTCAGAATTTTTGGTTTATTATTTAAAAAATCATGGTCAAAAAACTAATAAAAGTTGTCATTTTTAATCAAAAATTCTGATTTTTTGACCAGAACTTCTGAAATATAAAACCAAAAATTCCGAAATTTTTTGAGATTTTAGATATTAAGTTTGAGGGTGTCTTTGTAAAATTTTACAATTTTAGAATTTTTGGGATATTTTACAAGCGTTGGCGCCATATCGTTATCGCGCTCGGACATACTTTTCAAAATAATTTTTAAATTAATTTTTTAATTTTTAGATAGCAAAAATAATTAATTATTGTCCTTCAGATTCAAATAATTTAGAAATAAATAGACTACCCCAATTTTCATCAAAAAATAATTTAAATAATTTTATACAAAAATATAGAAATTTATGTTTAATTAAAGAAGAAAAGATAATTTTTTGTTGTAAATATTATCAAGATTTGTGTACAAATTATTCTTTTAAAGAATATATTCAACAAATTTATGGAAGATTTAATTGTTTGAAAATATTTGAAGTTTACCCTAAATGTAAATTAAATATTTTTTTACACCCTCTGTCCTATTAAATCCCTTTGAATTATTGGGATAGGTGAGAGATTGGGATGTGTGGATCTCATAAAAATCAGGACTGAATCCAGCAATAAATTAAATCGAGTAGATGAAGGCCCGGATATACTAATCCATCCGAAAATAGTAAGAATATTGGATCCTGATTTCCGGGGATTTTACAGGATCTGCCAACTCTGGTTGTAAATGCTTTTTTCGGATAGAGCTCTGGACATTTTACTGACAATGGAATAAAATAAAAAAATTTTCTTTTAAAATTTATTTTAGATCTACTCAACTTTTATTGTCAATCATCCAAAAATATGAGAAAACACCAAAAAACTCAAAATTCATCGTCAATAATTAATTTAATTGGATTAAGGCAACAATATTTAAATTGTCAATTAATTAAATTATTAAAAAGGAAATTTAATTATTTATTTAAAAAAGAAGAATTTTTGGAAGAAGAAAATAATTTAAATTTATTATTTGGAATTAATTGTAAATTAAATAAAACTTTTGGATTTTTAACAATTGATAAAAGAATTGGAAATTATTTTATGAAAAAATGGGGAAATTATAAAGAAGATGAGGGGAAAGATTCTATAGCTATAATATCTAGAGAAGATGAAAAAATATTTTGGTTAAGAGAAGAAGGAAAGGAAGGATTAAATATGTTGGTATAGTTAATTAATTTTTATTTTAACGAGAACTGTTGAGGCAAAAGAAAATAATTCCGAAACTCGGAATTTCGGAGCGGTTCTAATAGGGACTCACAAAACTCGTTCAAATAAGTTTTCGGTTCTATCACTTTTTCAAACTTTCTTCATAAAAGTTTGGTTCTGAATCTAGAAACGATGAATTGAGAAATTTTTTGTGAGATAAATTTGCCTGGCACAAACCTCTCTTTACTTTTTATGTAAATAACAAAGCTTTCCTCTACTTTCTATTGGAAGTCATTAATTATAATTAAAGACTGGACTATGAGGATTGTATAAGAATTGATATCTCAAGAAATTTCAACTCTCAATTCCCAAGTCCATCCCTGCTTTTTTTGACAATTTTTGGATTTAAGTTAACCCTAAAAATAATTTATTTTAAATTTTAGCAATTTAATTAGTCAATTTATTTCAAATTTTATCAATTCTTCACTTGAATGGATACTTAAAAACGAAGTTTTGCCTTCCTCAAAAATTAAAAACAAAAAAGGAACAAGTGTTTTAAATAAATTAAATTTTGAATTATTTAATGAAGAAATTTCGAAAAAAGTTTTTTTAATTAAATAAATAAAAGAAAAAAATTTTTTTAAAAAGGAAAATCGTTCTTTTGATGCTGTTATATTCTTTTCTGGTGGAAATTGGCATGGGCCTAGCAAAACTGTTTTACATATTTTTCATCAAGTCAAAATTTATTTTGACAATTTTGGACAGAATATTAAATTTTATTTGTAAGGAGGGGGATTTAAAAATAAATATTTATTCTAATAAAAGGACCTTTACTACTATGTAGGGAGGGGCCCTACTGTATTTTATAAACGGAATTTTGGTGGAAAGGTAGAAGCAGAAGCCCATCTCGGTCCTTTGGAAGGAATCCATCCATTTTAACTACTCAATAGCCAACAGGCATAAATTCCAGACTTGGTAATGGACATGGATTTTGGTATCCGTATTCGAATATTTACGGCGGATATAGGCGGATATCCACAGACATTTCGAAATTATCTGTATCCATACCCGTATCCATTACCAAGTCTGATAAATTCTGTATTGTGGTATGGTTGTGATTTTTTTAAACAAAGTTAGGGAATTTATTCTACTGGTTATACATTCCTAAATTATTTAAAATTTTTGGAAGTACACATTAATAAAATTTAGACTTAACTTGATTCTAATTTATTTTTATTTAATTTTTTAGATTCGATGCAAGCAAAAATTCTCTACCTTGGGCTTATAAATTTGATAGACTTCCAGTTGTTGGATTCTTTCCTTCTTTTATGTAAATTTAAATTAAATTTTTACAATCAAAAATCATTTTTAGATATTATTCATTAAGGGATATTTTAAATAAATCCATTAGATAATCTGAGAATTTACCATTCATTACCTAGTGGGTAAACAAAAATTAAACCGAAATTTATTTTAAATCTTTTTAAAAAATTATTAAAATTAGGGAAACATGGAAATAAGAGACTATTTTGATATTTTCTTAATAAAATTAAAGCTAGTAAAATCTCATTATACTTCTTCGGATCGGGCTATCAAAAATCCGGTCCCCCCTAACATCGACCCAATTTAAGACACGGGTTCTAAATGTAGATTTTGGGAGTATCTAAAAATATTTCTTTCTTTTTTTCAGTCCAAACGAGAGTAATTTATTTCCAAAAGAATTGGCTTTTACATTTCCAAATTTAATTGGCTTTTTACTTCCTCGTTTAAATAAATTATTTAAATTAAAAATAGCTTTTGAATTATGTTTAACAACAAATTATTGTTTAAGTAAAAATGTGGAAAATATTGAGAATTTAATTTTAAATATAAATAAAGATTTGAAATTATTTGGTAAATTGAAAAGAAGAAGAAGAAAAGGGAATGAGGATTTAATTACAAAATATATTAAAAGGTAAATTAGTTGATTTTGAATATTTGGCTGGATTGGTAATGGATATGGATACAGATACGTTCAAAATGCTTGCGAATACCTTTCTGTATCTACTAGAGATAGATATTTTCAAAAATGCTGGATTTGGATTTAGGTTAGTAACCTGGACTGGACTCTGGATCCAGGAAAAATCTAGACTGGATCCAGACCGATCTTTACTATCCGCCCTAAATATACGGATACCAAAATCCATGTCCATTACCAAGTCTGATTTAAAAGTTTTTAATTTTATAAAACAAAAAAAGTAGTTAATTAGGTGAAAGTATAATTGCGATTCCTAACAAAACTGTTGATATTTTCCAAAATAATTTGGGGAGTTTGTGCACAAACCCCGGCCCAAAAATTAAAATAACGGGAATAATATACAAAACATGAATATATTTAAATAATTACAAATTTGAATTTTTATATATTAAACAAGAATGGATTATTTTTTTTAATAAGATATGCCCAAATTTAGGATATATTTATATACCTAAAAAGGTTGACCATTGGATAGAAAACCGCTTAAGCTTTTTAATAATTACTGGGATTTGTAGAGAAATTCTGATTTTTAATTTTATTTATTTACTATTTTGAAATGTTTTTAACAATGATTCTTAATAATTCCTCTACAAATTCCAGTCCCCCTCCTAAGCGATATCCTCTATTTAAGATATCCCTTTATTAGATTTTCTTTCTTAAATCGTTACAATTTTTTAATCATTTTTTAAATTTTAGACTAAAATTCCAAAAATCAATGCTTTTACATTTAAAACAAATATTATTATTCTCATCTTTACAAAAAACTAGTATTAATCGAGAAAGGGAATTAGATTTTAAAAGAAGAAAAAGGAAAATTTTATTTTTATTTTGGCTATTGGAAAGAAGATTTTAATTAAATTTTAAATTAAAAATATTTATTTTCTTTTGTTGTTTTTGTTGTTGTTATTGCTTAATTATTTTATGTGAAGAGAATATTTTTAGTTAAGTTTGGCCTTTTTTATCGGTTATCAAAAACCTAGGCAAAAATTTAAAAAACAATTAAAACAAAAATTTTACTTTTCTTTGTTAAAAACATTTCAAAAAATTAAGTAACTAAAATTAAAAATCAGAATTCCTTTCTAAATAATCAAATTGAGGACAATTAAAATTATTTTTCAATTATTCATTCACATAAGCTTTGTTTCTTTCCTTCAATTTCTTATTTTTAACCCCATACTTGAACTACTCTTTTTCTGGTTAGTCCAATATTCATTTCTTCTTTTCTATTTCCATAGCAACAAAAACCTTAAAGCATATTTTAAAAATATTTTTATTTTCAAAAAAAATGTATGATCAATATACAGATTCTGAAGAAGAAGAAGAATCAATTCCATCTACTTCAAAAGCAAGTTCAATTAAATCAAATAAAAAAAGAAATTCAATTAAAGAAGTTTTTGAGAATTCTTTAGAGAAAAAAGGTGAGGGAAAAGTAAAGGATTTTAATTAGATAAAACTCTCCGGAAAAATAGAATTTTTATTTTACAAGTGAATTACAGTTGATCTCCTTAGGCGTGGAGAGAGGATATGAAATGTAGGGAGAGGGTATCATTGAAACAGCTCCTCTCTCCAGCCGAATAAAAAAACTTTTTTGAAGCTTTATTGGAATCGACAAAAAAGAGTTTAAAAAAGTTGTGAGATAAGGAGAAGGGAAATGATCCCAGTCGTTAAATTTGTCCGATCTGTTTGAGGCAGTGATGCGGAAATTCCAAAATTTTGGCGGTTCCAGTTCCAGTTCCGGAACCGCCTTTTTAATTTTGGCAGTTCCAGTTCCAAACCAGTTCCAGACCTTTACCGGTTCCACGTTTCCAGTTCCGGAACTTGAACCGTGGAACTCCCGCGTCACTGGTTTGAGGTTGTCGTTCTGAGGAATAAATACAAAAAAATCCTTATTTTGTTTTGACTTTTTTAAGATTTAATTTTTTAATTAGATGAAATTCCAAACAAAAATAAAGAAACGGCTTTAATTAAACAAAAAGAAGAAAAATCAGAACATCCACCAATTAATGTACAAGTTGAAGAAAATATTAAAATAAATGAGAAAATAAAATCTATCGAAAATTCCCCTCCAAAACAACAAGGAAAAGAAACAATTAAAACACAACAACAACAAATAAAAAAGAAAGAAAAACAAATTGTTGAGGTTAAACAAGAGAGAGAACATTTCCAAAAACATTCTCCGGATTTTCATTATTTGCCTGATGAATTTGCAATAGAACAGAGTGACCATTACTCTTTAACTTGTCATTTATTTCCTCGAATGTCAGAAAGCAATTTACAATTTCATGATATTTATTGGGATAAAAACGAGCAGGTAAAAAGTAGGGAGGGAAATTGAGTAGAGGGAATTAAGCAGTCTGGGAAGCTAAGCAGTCTTAGACTCAACTGCTCCTTCCGGTTTACAATAATACCGGAAACTAACTTTAACGGTTAGAGAATAAAAAATAAGAGAGTGTATTAAACTGCAATTATTTAAAGAGACCAACTTTTCAGAAAACAGAATCTCTCTTCTGTTAGGCTAGGGATGAGCGCCAAATTTTTCGAATTGCTAAAATATGCCAAACACAAAACGCCAAAAATGAACGCCAAATTTTTATAAACTTATAAATTTAAAGAAGGCCAATTTCTTCCTTTTTTTAGCGATTTTTTCTTATTTTGAAAGGTCAACAAATCTCTTATTTACTGTGACGAGCGTTAGGACGCCGCTTCGCGGCGTCCTAACGCTCGTACCTCGCTTTTTTATTTCGCGAACTTCTCTTTAGCAGGTTAACGTTCTTTAATTGACGAACCCCAAATCCCCTATTCAATTTAATCCTTCATTATATCTTAGAAACCCTATTAATCATCCAAATATTCAATATCTCTTTAATTCCTTTAATCCTCCCTCCTTTATTATTAACTTAAAACACCAAAATCGTCGTTTATCCGTTCCTCCAAAGCAGAAGACATACCTAATTTTTAATCCTCGAAATCCTTTATATCAATATTAATATATTAATCCCTCCCCCTGTCCCTGATTTCACTCAAACACTATAATTCCCACAAACCATCTTGATCCGAAAATTTCCTATAACACTATTGATACTAAATTCATCATTTTCATTCTTTATTATCCTTAAATCCCCAATATTTCTATTAATCCCTTCAACTCCCTATTATCCCTATTAATCACTCAAATCACTTGGTATCCCTCATAATCAACAGAAAACCATCTTTATCACCAAAATCTCCGATATCCTTTTTAATCGGCATATCCCTATATATCACTCAATCATCAATAAATACACGTCCTCTTAACCATTTGGATTCAGTGATTGATTCAACATTCCATTTTATCAGTATTACCAAAATTCCAGATACCTTTATAATCCACATATCACCTTATATCACTCGAAATCACTAAAAATCTCAAAGATTTCGAATCACCAAAAAACAGCTGAATCCATCTAGATTTCGCTTTCTCGTTCCAAAAATTCCCTACAGCTATTTTTTATCCTCAATTCAGAATTTACTTATTCGCCCCATTATCCCTAGCCATCAAAAAATCATTATTACATATCACTTTTAAACTCCAAAAAACGCCGATATTCCTCTTTATATTCCTCACATTTATCAGAGTTAAAACATTAGATCCTCGTTGACTCTCAATTACCACCTATTAATCCCAAAAATCCTTTGTCACTCTTGATTTCTTCAAATTATAGATATCACTTTAAACACTAAAATTCCAGATATTTCTTCTATTCGCTCTAGTCTTCCCAATCTTGATTCGTACTCAATCCTTAGTATCCTTCTTAATCACTTCAAATCCACGATTTCCTTATTAATCTTCAAAATCGTCGATACCGCTTAATCCTAATATCACATTTAATTACCCTAAAATCTTCGATATCCAGCTTAATCCCCACAACCCCTCTTAAAACTTCAAAGCCTTCCTTAATATCACTCTTTGTTTCCTATAATCACGATAACATATTAAAACCCTAAATCTCTCACAACCCTTAATTTAACTTTTCTATATAAGTCTTATTCCCCGAAACTGTATATCCCTTTTAATCCTACAATGTCAATATTATTTTTCTTGACAGCTATCTTTTGCCCGATTTCCTCATTAAATATCCCTCACATTTTCTTCCCCTAAATCTCCTACATAAATATTAATATACGCAAAACCTCAAAATCCCACATAAATCCCCGATCCACTATATGACCAGCAAACCCCAAACCCCGCTAAACACTTGATTTGCTAAATCACAATATTCATCAATTCTCCGCAAACCCCGATATCCTCTTAATACTTATCTTTTTATTACACAAAATACCCTTATCCTTTTTAATACCCAAATCCCAGATATTCCTCTCAATCCTCCGAACTCCATATATCTATCGCCTATATCACTCCTTATCACTGAAATCCCCGATATTATCGGCCATTGTTCCTCAAATCCCCGATATCTCTCTTAATCCCACCAAAACTCCGATATAGCCGAATCCCCATATATCCCTTCCACAACTCTTTATTCCCCAACACAAAAATCTACCTACCTTATACATCTTCTCGTAAACAATAAATCACCCTAAATTACTCTTAATCACCCAAGAATCTCGATTTCCCTATTAATCCACTAAAACACTCTTAATCACCCCATATCTCTATTTATCACAAAGAACTCCTGATATGCATCTTATGAATCACCCGATATCTCATATTATCTAGCTTTAACGGAATAGCTTTAACAGTCTTTATACCCTAAATCACCGTTTTAACTCTTAATCACCCATATTAATCCCTAAAATCCTCCTATATCACTTATAAGGATTAATTATTCCAAATATCGATATCCCTTTTCAAAATTCACGCAATCTCTATTATTCACCCAATTATTCACCCACACATTTCGGCATATATGTAAATGCGGCAAAAAGTGGTATTTAGGGGTGTTCATATAATTATGTGACGGAGTGCACATCTTAATGACAACAAAATTCTTTTATATAACTCTCATTCTGCAAATATCCATCTTAAACACTCCAAAATCGTCGATATCTCCTTGATCCTCCAATACTGTTAATAATCCCCCTCAATCCCCAATATCACATTTTACCTCAAAATTTTTGATTTTCATCCTAATCCTCAAAAATCCTCCTTATATCACTTTTAGGCCCACTTCAATTATTTATATCTCTCTTTGCTGCCTCAAAAAACCAATATTACATTAATTCCCAAAAAATTTCACGTGTCAGCCATGAATCTTCCGCCCGATATCCCCCTTTAAATAACAACTTCACTCTTAATTCGCCAAAAATCCTCAATATTCATACCCTAATTAATTCCTCTAATTCGCCGGCGGTACGACAATTGCGGATACGCACGTGCGGATGCGACGATTGCGGATATAAAATTTTTAAAAAGTTTAAGATTTTTTAAAGTTTTCAGTGCCACATCAGTCTAAAAATGATTCGGAAACCGTCAGAAGTCTGAAGCTGACAGCCGGGACAAAAAACGGAATATCATTTCAATAATTTTTAAAATTTTCAAAAAAATTTTAATCCGCAATTGTCGCATCCGCACGTGCGTATCCGCAATTGTCGTAACACCAATTCGCCAATATCTTTTTAAAACTCAATATTTTTAACCAAAATCCCCCGATATCCCTCTTAATTCACCTTATTACCTTAAACACCCGCACTCGAATTTCCCAGAATAGTCTATATATCTTTAAATTCACCGATATCATTTTATTCTTTCAAATCCTTTAAATCTCTATTAATCCCAAAAATCCGCTTTTCAGTTTTCATTTGCACAAAACACGATATTCTTTAAATTACCCACAAAACTCCGATAACCCCTTGATTATTTACACTATTAATTCCGGAAAATCTCATATATCCATATTAATCTCCAGATACCTGATATTCCTCTCAGCCCCGAAACTCATTTATCACCCTTCGTTAACTCGCCGATATCCTATTTTTTATCAGACAAATCCTCTTCTTTTCAGCTTCTATTCCCTCTGATTCCCGATATCTCTTGAAATTCGCCAAATCTCCGATATATCCTGAATCCCCATTTATCACTCGCCAATCACTCTTTATTCCTCCAGATCCTCGATATTTCTCTACGATATCTCTTAATCTCATAAATCCCCATGCATCCTTTTTCTATTGCTTCTGATATATATTTTAATCCCCCAAATCCTCATTATGACTGCGCCTAAATCTCTGATATACCTTTTTAACACCCAAAATCCCGAAAACAGCTCATTTCTCATATCATCTTTGTTGACCTCCGATATTACTTTCAGTTGAAAGTCTCTAACAGCCAGATCCCCATTTATCACTTTTAATACACCGTATCCTAGGTATCCCTTTTTGACTCTAATGGTGTAACATTAAAGTTTAATTTTGCGACTAAATAGCTGCGATATACTAAAAGTCAACTTCTTGCGAATAAAAGGCAGACGGCTGGTACTGCCGCGTCTAAATGGCAGATGGCTGGTTGTTTTTGTTTACACTTAACTTTTTCATGCAAAATTAGAGAAAAACAACTTTTGCTCTCCTATTTTTTGCAAAGAAAAATTTTCGTGTCAAAACAAATTCTGTTTATCTTTTTAAAAAACGGCAAAAAGCGTGACAGAAAGTGTGAAATTATATAGTTAACGAGCGTTAGGACGCCGCTTCGCGGCGTCCTAACGCTCGTACCTCGCTTTTTTATTTCGCGAACTTCTCTTTAGCAGGTTAACGTTCTTTAATTGACGAACCCCAAATCCCCTATTCAATTTAATCCTTCATTATATCTTAGAAACCCTATTAATCATCCAAATATTCAATATCTCTTTAATTCCTTTAATCCTCCCTCCTTTATTATTAACTTAAAACACCAAAATCGTCGTTTATCCGTTCCTCCAAAGCAGAAGACATACCTAATTTTTAATCCTCGAAATCCTTTATATCAATATTAATATATTAATCCCTCCCCCTGTCCCTGATTTCACTCAAACACTATAATTCCCACAAACCATCTTGATCCGAAAATTTCCTATAACACTATTGATACTAAATTCATCATTTTCATTCTTTATTATCCTTAAATCCCCAATATTTCTATTAATCCCTTCAACTCCCTATTATCCCTATTAATCACTCAAATCACTTGGTATCCCTCATAATCAACAGAAAACCATCTTTATCACCAAAATCTCCGATATCCTTTTTAATCGGCATATCCCTATATATCACTCAATCATCAATAAATACACGTCCTCTTAACCATTTGGATTCAGTGATTGATTCAACATTCCATTTTATCAGTATTACCAAAATTCCAGATACCTTTATAATCCACATATCACCTTATATCACTCGAAATCACTAAAAATCTCAAAGATTTCGAATCACCAAAAAACAGCTGAATCCATCTAGATTTCGCTTTCTCGTTCCAAAAATTCCCTACAGCTATTTTTTATCCTCAATTCAGAATTTACTTATTCGCCCCATTATCCCTAGCCATCAAAAAATCATTATTACATATCACTTTTAAACTCCAAAAAACGCCGATATTCCTCTTTATATTCCTCACATTTATCAGAGTTAAAACATTAGATCCTCGTTGACTCTCAATTACCACCTATTAATCCCAAAAATCCTTTGTCACTCTTGATTTCTTCAAATTATAGATATCACTTTAAACACTAAAATTCCAGATATTTCTTCTATTCGCTCTAGTCTTCCCAATCTTGATTCGTACTCAATCCTTAGTATCCTTCTTAATCACTTCAAATCCACGATTTCCTTATTAATCTTCAAAATCGTCGATACCGCTTAATCCTAATATCACATTTAATTACCCTAAAATCTTCGATATCCAGCTTAATCCCCACAACCCCTCTTAAAACTTCAAAGCCTTCCTTAATATCACTCTTTGTTTCCTATAATCACGATAACATATTAAAACCCTAAATCTCTCACAACCCTTAATTTAACTTTTCTATATAAGTCTTATTCCCCGAAACTGTATATCCCTTTTAATCCTACAATGTCAATATTATTTTTCTTGACAGCTATCTTTTGCCCGATTTCCTCATTAAATATCCCTCACATTTTCTTCCCCTAAATCTCCTACATAAATATTAATATACGCAAAACCTCAAAATCCCACATAAATCCCCGATCCACTATATGACCAGCAAACCCCAAACCCCGCTAAACACTTGATTTGCTAAATCACAATATTCATCAATTCTCCGCAAACCCCGATATCCTCTTAATACTTATCTTTTTATTACACAAAATACCCTTATCCTTTTTAATACCCAAATCCCAGATATTCCTCTCAATCCTCCGAACTCCATATATCTATCGCCTATATCACTCCTTATCACTGAAATCCCCGATATTATCGGCCATTGTTCCTCAAATCCCCGATATCTCTCTTAATCCCACCAAAACTCCGATATAGCCGAATCCCCATATATCCCTTCCACAACTCTTTATTCCCCAACACAAAAATCTACCTACCTTATACATCTTCTCGTAAACAATAAATCACCCTAAATTACTCTTAATCACCCAAGAATCTCGATTTCCCTATTAATCCACTAAAACACTCTTAATCACCCCATATCTCTATTTATCACAAAGAACTCCTGATATGCATCTTATGAATCACCCGATATCTCATATTATCTAGCTTTAACGGAATAGCTTTAACAGTCTTTATACCCTAAATCACCGTTTTAACTCTTAATCACCCATATTAATCCCTAAAATCCTCCTATATCACTTATAAGGATTAATTATTCCAAATATCGATATCCCTTTTCAAAATTCACGCAATCTCTATTATTCACCCAATTATTCACCCACACATTTCGGCATATATGTAAATGCGGCAAAAAGTGGTATTTAGGGGTGTTCATATAATTATGTGACGGAGTGCACATCTTAATGACAACAAAATTCTTTTATATAACTCTCATTCTGCAAATATCCATCTTAAACACTCCAAAATCGTCGATATCTCCTTGATCCTCCAATACTGTTAATAATCCCCCTCAATCCCCAATATCACATTTTACCTCAAAATTTTTGATTTTCATCCTAATCCTCAAAAATCCTCCTTATATCACTTTTAGGCCCACTTCAATTATTTATATCTCTCTTTGCTGCCTCAAAAAACCAATATTACATTAATTCCCAAAAAATTTCACGTGTCAGCCATGAATCTTCCGCCCGATATCCCCCTTTAAATAACAACTTCACTCTTAATTCGCCAAAAATCCTCAATATTCATACCCTAATTAATTCCTCTAATTCGCCGGCGGTACGACAATTGCGGATACGCACGTGCGGATGCGACGATTGCGGATATAAAATTTTTAAAAAGTTTAAGATTTTTTAAAGTTTTCAGTGCCACATCAGTCTAAAAATGATTCGGAAACCGTCAGAAGTCTGAAGCTGACAGCCGGGACAAAAAACGGAATATCATTTCAATAATTTTTAAAATTTTCAAAAAAATTTTAATCCGCAATTGTCGCATCCGCACGTGCGTATCCGCAATTGTCGTAACACCAATTCGCCAATATCTTTTTAAAACTCAATATTTTTAACCAAAATCCCCCGATATCCCTCTTAATTCACCTTATTACCTTAAACACCCGCACTCGAATTTCCCAGAATAGTCTATATATCTTTAAATTCACCGATATCATTTTATTCTTTCAAATCCTTTAAATCTCTATTAATCCCAAAAATCCGCTTTTCAGTTTTCATTTGCACAAAACACGATATTCTTTAAATTACCCACAAAACTCCGATAACCCCTTGATTATTTACACTATTAATTCCGGAAAATCTCATATATCCATATTAATCTCCAGATACCTGATATTCCTCTCAGCCCCGAAACTCATTTATCACCCTTCGTTAACTCGCCGATATCCTATTTTTTATCAGACAAATCCTCTTCTTTTCAGCTTCTATTCCCTCTGATTCCCGATATCTCTTGAAATTCGCCAAATCTCCGATATATCCTGAATCCCCATTTATCACTCGCCAATCACTCTTTATTCCTCCAGATCCTCGATATTTCTCTACGATATCTCTTAATCTCATAAATCCCCATGCATCCTTTTTCTATTGCTTCTGATATATATTTTAATCCCCCAAATCCTCATTATGACTGCGCCTAAATCTCTGATATACCTTTTTAACACCCAAAATCCCGAAAACAGCTCATTTCTCATATCATCTTTGTTGACCTCCGATATTACTTTCAGTTGAAAGTCTCTAACAGCCAGATCCCCATTTATCACTTTTAATACACCGTATCCTAGGTATCCCTTTTTGACTCTAATGGTGTAACATTAAAGTTTAATTTTGCGACTAAATAGCTGCGATATACTAAAAGTCAACTTCTTGCGAATAAAAGGCAGACGGCTGGTACTGCCGCGTCTAAATGGCAGATGGCTGGTTGTTTTTGTTTACACTTAACTTTTTCATGCAAAATTAGAGAAAAACAACTTTTGCTCTCCTATTTTTTGCAAAGAAAAATTTTCGTGTCAAAACAAATTCTGTTTATCTTTTTAAAAAACGGCAAAAAGCGTGACAGAAAGTGTGAAATTATATAGTTAATTTATTTAAAAAAATCCCTCCACGCACTAAACTAGGAAACATTCTCTTTACCTTAATTTTAGTAAAATTCTAAAAAACATTTTAAAAATAGGGAGAAGTAATGCTCCGTAAACGTCATGTTTGTGTAAACAAATTAATTATCTCTCCATCTGTTCGTTTACAAGAAGCTGATAAATCTTCTTTAGCTTCAACATATAAAGCTAGTTTTTCCTTATTTGATAGACGCCCATTTGCAAAAAGACAAATTGTTTCGAATATTTTTTCTGTTCAAATTCCTGTCCGTGAAAGTGGAATTGTTGCTAAAGTATTCCAAAAAAGTGAGAGAGAAAATTAATTTAGCGCTGGTCTAGTTTATGCGTCCAATCAACAAAAAATTGGATTTTTCTTGGGTCCCCTGGATAACCTTCAGAAATCTCGAGGGAGTTAGATTGGAATGGTCCCAGACCCAGTGGGCGTAGGTCCCGAACATGAAGAAATGTTACGGAACCATACTCCAACTTTGCAACACCAATAAAAATCCAATTATTTTTTGATTGGACTCATAAACTAGACCAGCGCCGAATTAATTGTTTGAAAATTTAATTTTCTCTAAAAAAGGCCAAATTAATTCCTCAACAATTTTAATTCGTTCAAATTATCGTCAAAAAGAAGTTGCCCTTCAAATAATTTTAGAAAAATATTCTTTAACTTCAAATAATGTTATTTTAATTGGAAATGTTGAATTAGAATTATTGGGGGAAAAAGGACAAGATTTACTTGGAAATCGTTCATATTCTCATTTATTCGAGAATGGAGTTAGATTGGAATTTAGAACTGGAAATGTTCCGACTGGAGAAGTTTTGAAAACTGAGTTAATTATTTTTTAAATATTACAAACTCTGTCTTATCTCATAACTAGGGTTGGGGTTTTCGAGTCGGGCCGACGTTCGAGTCGTTTTTTTCGGGCTTCATTTTAATCGGACCGACCGACTCTTTTTCGGGCCAAAATTCGATGTCCGACTCGATTTTTCGGACCGGACCGGGCCTCCAACCCTATACATACCACCCCACATAGACCACCTCTATATTATCTCAACCTTTTTGTACTCCACTCTCTCTTACCACACATTTTCTCATTTATTACGAGCTTTTGGTTAGCTCTTTAGAGAGGGGTAATTGGAAGGGTTAACCAACAAGTAATGTGATATGATAGAGATTGGAGATTATTAAATTTATTTCTTCTTAAAGTTCACTACCCGATGTACTAATATGTGATGAAAGATGGATTGGAATGTTGGCAATATATAGACAATTACTTTGTGAAAGTTTTGCTAAATATGGAAATGTTTTTGCTGACAGACCTTGTAAAATTTAAAAAATAAATTTAAGAGATAAAAATAAATTCCATTTATGGGTTATAAAGAATTTGTTTAAGAAAAAGTATTTCATGGTGTAGTGGTTTCGGAGTTTGTTTTTATTTCCAAACTACCCTAGTTCGAATCCCTTTGTGGTTATTTTCCTTTTCTATCCATTTTTTCAACTTTAATTTCTCAAATTTTTAATCTTATTCCTTAAAAAATAATTTTTTCTAATTTAAAAAGCAATTCTTGTCGACCCAATAATTGCCAATTTTACACTAATTCTTGACAAGGACCAACCCTTTGCCGAATTAATACTTAAATTATTACAAAAATATGGTGTTCTAAATGTGAGTATTTTTTAAAAACTTTAAAATTAAATAAAAATTCAAATAGAAAGAAATAACCCCTCAAGAATCTGTTCGCCGTTTTCGACAAGTTTGTAATCAATTTATGCTTCCCTCTTTAGCCTTAATAAATTCTGAAGGATGGAAGGAAAAAATAAAAAAATATTTAAATGGAGAAATTAAAGAAGAGCCTAATCCAATAAATTTATTGTCGACAGAGCCGTGTAAAATGATTAAAATTTCGGATTTTCAAATATTATTATGTGGAATACATTCGCTCGATTAAATTTTTTATTATTAAAAAGGCATTTAATAAAATTTTAGAAATAATCACAAAAAATAGCCTGAGAAAAAAAAAGAAGAAGGCAAAGAAGAAAAAATTAATTTGAAAAAAAGAAAGAAACCGTAAATGAGTGAAGTTTTTATAAAAAAAAGAGTAAAGACTAAATAGAAGAACCCCCCGAGGAAAATCCTAAATTTAAAATATAAGGAGCTCGTTCCTGATCAAAGTCCCTAAGATACATAATTCTAGGTTACAGATAGAGAAAATGAGTTAGAATATTAGGTAAATCACCGAATATTTGAATAAGAATATACACATACTCAAAACAGACTAAGATCGTTAACATAAAATAGTTTAAGGCATTATCAATTATCCTCAATTTCGTTGCTTTTTTGACTTGTTGTTGACGTTTCTCGACTACTTTTGCTTTTAGATTTTGCTGTTTTCATTTCAAAAGTTGGAGGTGGAACAACAAGCATTGAGGGAGAAGGCCATTTATTGAGTAATTTGTTGTTGTTGTTATTTTGTGAAGGAAATGTAGTATTTGTTGAAGGTAAAGTCTAAAAAAAGGAATAAAATTATTTAGATAATTCAAAATTATTTATAAATAGTTAAAGGAAATAGCTAACGGTTTTACAAGTATCGAGGAAAAGAATAAAATTTTTCGATTAAATCCATTTCTGATGGTTACGAAATTATAAGGTTTTCACATTAAGAGTCATACAAAAATTTTATAAGAATTTCTATGAATATCTTAGTAATGGTCGAAACTCTCAGTTTCGGTTCCCGAGTCAAGAAATTTCCCGGGTTTTTTGAGCTCTCAGTCTCGGTCGGAGACTCGGGGTTGATTCTCGGTCTCGACTCTTATCCCAATTTGTATTGAAAGAGATTTAAAATTATATTCAAAAAGAAATAAATAACCAAAATTTGTTTAAAAAAGTTTTGGTTTGGATAATCTTAATAATATAATTACTTTTACTTTTCCAATATCCTCCAAATTAATATTTTCTTCTTGTTTTGTTGTTGTTGTTGACATTAAAGGTCTTTTCTTTTTTGAAAATAATCTTTTCATTGCATCAAATTCTTTCGCTTCTTTTTGAAAATTTGTTGATAATTGTTGTTGTTTTAAATTATTATTTTCTTCTTCCCTTTCTTTCTCCTCCTCTTCTCCTTCTTCATCCTCAAAATCACCCAAAATATCAGAAGAATTTGAATTTGTTTCATCAGTTGTATTATCTATTTCTAAAGAATCTCTTCTTTGAAGAACTGCTTGTCTCATCTTTAAATTTAAAAAATTAAAAATTTAAAAATTAATTCTTCAATTACCAAATATCGTTCTCTTCTAAGTTGTTTAATTATTTCTGTAGGCATATCTGGTATTATATAAGCAAACATTGCTTTAACAGTAAGGACGATTAACTAGGAAAAATAAAAAAAATATTTTAAAAATATAAAGTCCCCGGCCTTACATTTCTTATGTTGAACTCTCTCAATTTAATGAGATACTAACAAATTAATTCTAACAAATTAAACCATTTATTTTACAAAAAGACAAGTTCAAACTAAGGCGCAAAATAAGGCAGGGGACATTATACTTTAATTTGTTAGTTCCTTATTAAATTGAGAGAGTTAAACATAAGAAATAAATATAAGGCCGGGAACTTTATAAAAAAAACTTGAATAAAAATAATATGTAATGTGAATTATTTTAATTTAAAGATCAGCACAAGGAATAATTAATCTCTATTTTAATTTAAAAAGTGAGGCCGAATATATACAATTGAACCAACTTTTTAGTTAAACACAAATTCCCCCAATAAACATTTTTTGAAATTTAATTATTCACTTAATGGAGGGCCTGTCTAAGCAAAACTCCCTATTTAAGTACACTACCACATTATAAAATTTAAGTTTCCTGACCTAAGGTTAGACTGTCCTAGACACCAAAACTAAAAAACAAAACTTTACTTCAAAAACCAAAACAAAAGCAAGTCTAAAGGCCAAAATAATCCACCAACTATCAGTAAATTCATAATTTTCAGCACAAGGAACATCAAATGTAAAATTATATTTTTCTAAAGAACATGGAGGTCTTTAAATTATAAAAAAATAAAATTTCTAAAATAACTAAAAACCTTCTCAAATCCCAATATCTACAATAATTTTGTGTTGGATACCCAGACTTTTCAAATTCTAATTTTGAAGAATCAAAATAAGAAAGTGTTTCATTTACATAACTTTAAGAAACAAATTTAAGAAAAAACTTTCCAAAATTAAAAGAAAAAACCCGTGTAAAGTCCCTTGTGTCATTCTATAATAAATTTTAGGTATAAAATCTGAAGTAAAGGCAATTACAAAAGCATTGCATAATACAGCAATATTTGAAAGCATGTTTATTATTGTCTAGAAAAGAGAAGAATTATTGTTTGAGAGAACTTTAAATTAAAAAAGTCCCTTGTAGAGAGAGATAAATGGTAAACTTAAGATTTCGAGATTACAGAAAATTCGATCTGACTGACAAAAGGAACAATTTTGGGTAGAAGTGTCGGATCGATCTGATTTTTGAAATGTTGTAGATCTCGTTAGGTTTTTATTGTAAAAAATTCTTCAGCAATCGATAGTAAAAAAGGGCCAAGTTATCCTTTTCTTTATATTATTCTCTCTGAGTATAATTCAACTTATTTGTTAGGTGTGGAATTACAACATATTATTAAAAAATTATATCCGCCATGGTCACCAAAAGGGTCCTCTTTATCAGTCATTTAGATCGCTTTGTGTATCATCAAAATTTTTTTCCAATATCTTTTCCTATTCCATTTTAAAACAAACTAGCCATTCTTTCTTTTTGAAAAAAAATATTTCTTTAACCAAAACTTACAAGCCAAACACCAATATTTCTAGATTGTGCAGGTACAGGTCTTCTCATAGTCACAATAAATTTATAAGCATCAAAACGAATTTCAAAAATATTATTAATTAAAGCTAAAAGTGGAGCTAAAGGAAATGCTGCGACAAATAATGTACAAAATCCAAGTTGTATAACCATCTCTAAATATTCGTCAAAAAGAAATTGTTGAGAGACGGGGTTTAAGGCATAATCCTTAGAAATAAAATAAAGTCAAAGACGCCTTTTGGGGTTAAAAATTTTCTAATGATGAAGGGTACTTTAAATTAGGTTATCGAGTAGTCAACACCTTCCCCTTAATTTTGTGATAAATTAAAAGACAATAAATAATTAATATTCCAACCAAACCTTTTCACACAAACAAACATTAGAATCAGGCGAATTTTCCTTCTCTTTTTTACTTCTTTCAATTTTTTGTTGTTCAGTTTCAGGTTGTGAAAGTCTCCAACGTCTAAACCAATAACAAACCATTCTTAAAAAATTCAAAAAAAATTTTCAGAATTTCAAATCCCCCCTTACGGATATGCCAATTCAATAAATCCATTAATTGCTTGTTTCCCAATCATAATAACAATTAATTGAATCATTAATTCCACCATACAACCAGCAGCCTCACACCTTTCCAAACGAATATTTCCAACTTTAAGTTCATGTGGATCTGCATATCCTCCTGTTGAATTTGTGGGAGTTCCTGGAATACCTGCAAATCTAAAAAATATAAAAATAATTTAATCTTAAATTTAAATACCAAACCTTCCTTTAAAGAATGCAATATAAAATAATGATGAATAAAAATTGACAAATTGGAAAAGAAAGACTGAAAAAAGAAAGTTAGTATAAATTGTATTTTACATTGGACATAAAATTTATAGAAAATTTTAATTTGATTGACTATTTTTCTAAAATTTGAAATTTTCAAACTTAAAAGATTTTATTTGAATTTGATTTTATAGAATTTCCAATAGATATTGTGGATGATGTTTTGGACATTTAGTTATGCGAATGCACGATTCTACTTATGTATGTTAACCGTGCTGTATTTCTTTTATTATGTATATCCTTTATGAATATACAGCACGGTTAAATTCTTTTTCAAAGAGAGTGTTTCAACTAATAATTATCAAAATATTGAATTCTGACTTATTTAATATCTTTTAAAATTAAATAAAAAAAATAAAAACCTTTAAATGTAAAAGAATTATCAAATTCACTTTGAGTTCTTGGATATTCCCAATTTGTTAATTTATAAGCCAATTTATTATAAAAATAATTCATACTCATAATAAATATTAAATTAATTAAAGCAGCTGTGGCAGAAGTAAATATAACTGCTTGCGATTGAATAAATTCGCTATTTTCTCTAGCATTAAAAACACCTCTTACAATTATTCTATAAACAATAATTCCAAATAAGAGGGCGATAACCAAACAAATCTATAAAATTAATTTAATTTAAATTATGTATTGGAATAGAGGGGGTCAAAAGGACCAGTGAAAAGGATTAAGGAAAAGGATCTTTTAGAATCCACTCTGTGATAAAAATTATATAAAAATATTCTAAACAGCCATTCTCTTATATAATTGAAGAATTGAATGTCATAATTTTAAAATAAATTATCTATCACTCTGACTGGCGAGGAGAGTTTAATGGGGGGGGGGGGGGGGGGGTAATTAATTAATGCCAACTAAAAAGCTGGGCGATTAATTCAAATTTTGAATTTCAAACGTCATTAACTTTATTTCTAATTTATTAGAGTCTAAACCCTCAATGAAATAAAACCTTTCCAAAAATTTTTTTAAAAACTTACAAAGAATAAAACAGTTATAGCTGATCCAAAAATACGAAGAGCTTTTTCTGCAAGTGAAATATAAGGCTCCTAAAAATTAAAAAATAATTTTTAACAAATAAATACTCAAAAACCGCTTCTTTAGTCACTCTATTAATTTTCATTTTTGCTCTCTTATAATATTGATATTCTGGCCTAATTACTTCTTCATCGGGTTCATACCCCAAAACATTCCATTTATAAGCCAATTCTGCATGATATCTTTTCCATAATTCAACAAATACAGTCATCCAAATAGACATTATAACGGTAAAAGCAATTGTTGCATAATTATCAAAAACATATGCCGCCTAAAAGAATTGTTTTTTTTGGAATTTTTTTGAAAAAAATATTTATTTAACAATTTTCATAAGGGAAATTTTCATTTAAATTTCCATATTTACCAAAATGTCTATAACTTGGCTTATGAAAATCGGATAAATTCAATTCTGACATGCGCCGGTTAAAATCAACCTGTTCTGATAAGTTTACGCTTCTTTAGTTAGTTATGCCTAACTAAGGTAGAATGGCTCGTTGAAAGAATGGTATGATCCCGTTTCGAAATAAACCGATAGAGAAGGTAAAAAAACTTCTTTAAATTTATAGTGGAACAAACAAAAAATACTTTTGAATTTAAAATAATTTTTTAATTTTTTTTCAAAATAACAAAAAATAAACAAAATTAGGAAAAATTATATAAAAAAATATTCCCATCAAAAATATTTTTTGCTAGTTTATTTATTAAAATTAGGGAAGAATCAATTTAAACTTAAAATAAAAATTTAAAAAAACCTTTGAGTAAAGACAAGTACTGTTTAAAGGAATAAAATCACAAAATTTTTCACAAGCAGGACAGAGTAGTTCTTGAGAAACAGAGCCATCTGGTCCATAACAAATATCATTACTTGAAATATCTGTGCTCATAGTAAAAAGTCCATAAATAACACAAATAACACCCAAAATAGAAATAGGATATAAACAACGAGTATAGAAGCCTAACCAAGCAAAATAAAAAGCAATTTTTGTTCCATAATATTTTTGAATTCTGTGGGGGAAAAATTGAAAGAAATTAAAATTTAAAAAATAATTACAAATCTAGAGGTTGATATTTAACGAGATTTTTTAGTTTAACCCATGTTTCGTATAACAATTGACGATCACTGGGGCATGTTGAATAATCAGCCGTTTTTGCAGAAGTATCCAATTCCTTTTAAAAAATTATTTTTTAAAAATAATAATTTTTTATTGGGGTCTTAAAGAATAATATTTGAAAGTCTCTAGAAATTACTATATTTTAAAAATGGTTTTTTTGTTGCTTGAATGGACATTCTGTCTTTTGAACATTTCGAAATATAAAGGAAATTCTATTCTTTCTAAAATTTTTTCAGCTTATTCCTTTTTAATTAGAAAATTTCCCTAACCTCATGAAGTGGATATGCAGCAGAATAAGTTTTATTTCTAATAAGCCTTTCAATTCCAAAACGCATTTTGTCTACTCTATTCCCTCTATCATAACGTGTTCTAATTAATAAATCATAGACCATACGAGCACGATCCGCTCGAGAAAAGAAATTGTCTGGATTTTCGCAATTTACAAAACTAGAAAAAATTATATTAAAAACGGTTGGTTATCTTTTAAAAAATTCGTTTTTGACCCCCTTAAATCCGCATGTTTAAAAACTGGGCTATTTTCGGTGTAAAATAGCAAAAATTTGTTTAATTTTCATTTAAATCTGGGGAAATTATTTCACACAAGATAGTAATTTTTAGGTAATTCAGTATTAATCGCTCCTAAGTATCGAGTCGTTTTCTAATTATTTTTAACAAAAATAGATTTTTAAATTTCTTAAAAGGGGCAACCTCAAACAATACAAAAAATCAAACCAATGTAAGTGTTGAGCAACAAAAGGTTGACAAAAATATTCTTCTGTTTCTATTCGATTTTTAAGCGATTCTTTATGATTAAGAAATTTTATTCTTTTTAAGATTGAATTTATACAACCATCCATTAAATTTACTTCCTAAAATTAATTTTTTTTAAAGTTAAATAAATCAAAAAATACCTTTTTAACATCATTTCTATGTACAGGCATTCTAATCATTAATAATTCTGCTTGTTTCATTAAAACACGAAAGGGTGCATGGACAAGTATAAATTTAACATTTCCTTGCTTAAATTTAAAAGAAAAATTTAAAAAAGAAAAGGTAAATTTTATGAAAAAATTGGGACTTAAGGCTAATTACTTTCCAAAATATAAAAGTAACGATCATTGTTAGAGGAAAAATTGATAAACAGAAAATTATGATTGGCGAAACAAACATTATTTCTCTAATTTATCATAAAAATCTATATCCAACTTAGAGGCGTATGTGACCCCAAACTTGACATTTTTATTTTAATTCCCCCAATTCTTTAAATAAAATTTCTAACCTTCGAAGTAACATATTCAAGTTCTAAACCAAGTGCTTGCATATTATTCTCAAAAATTTGTCTTTTCTCCATTTGTTCATCTCCTGAAGATTCTTCTTTACTTTCAAACTCATCCAATTCATTAGCCTTTACTTCATATGCCAAAACAAAATCTATTAGTCTTTTTCCATCAGAAAAATACGAGGACTGTCTAAAAGTATAGAAAAATATATTATTTTATTTATTTATTCAAAATTTAAAAATATACAACGAAAGGGAGTCCACTAACATCGTTGTCGAATAAATTTAAATAAAGTTTAAGTAAAAAAGGTGATAGTAGAAGGTCATAAATGGGAAGTCAAAGGATTTATTATTTCTTTAAAAATTAGCAGACTAATGTAAACGATATCCCCTTTAATGGATGCCCTCAATATTCTATTACGGAAAATTTTACGCCTAACTTTAATTAAATTTTGATTAACCAACTCCCTCCATAATAACCCTTCAATAAAATTATTTTTATAAAACATAACTTGTTTGGAACAATCCTCGCCTATTCCCATCGACACCATTTGAATGTTCAATTTTATCAGTAATTTTGTCATTCCTTTTCATCTCTTCAAGCTTAAAAAGAAAAAAATTGAATTAACTAAAAAATATAATTTCCCAACCTGAAAACATTCCTGGTCAAATCCGACTTTATTGGATTTATTAGTTTGATTTGTATCTGAAAAAATATAAACAAAATTTACTTAAAAAATTATATTTTAGAGTAAAATTAATTTAGATTTTGAGTTAAATTTGGAAAGAACATTTGACGTTTCTATGAAAACTAACGAATAATTGGAAAAATTAATAAGAAAAGGAAGATGTGAGGTAAATGAGGTGTAAAATTTAAATTTGTTAAAGCCTATAAGGTGCTAATTATTTAATGATGAGGGGAAAATAAGAGATATTTTTAATTATTTAGAAAAGAAAATGGGAAATTTTAAATATTTTGAAACTAAATAAAAATTTATTTTAAAAACGCTTCATCCATTTTTATGACTAATCAGAAGAAAAATAGTATTCTAAAGGAAAGAATGACCTTGGAAAAGCGTAAAAAAGGAAGCGATCACACCAATCAATTCAGTGAATCAACCATTTTTTTAAACGTTTCTCCTTCTAAATATTTTATTCAAAAAATACCTTTATTTTCATTTTGCAACATAATTTCAGAATCATCACATTCAACAGGTATTTTAGCATGTAATTGTTGTAACTGTTTTCTTTTTGAATTCATTACCCCTTAATTTTAGAAACCAAACAAGATGTTAAATACCTTCTTTTCCTTTTTCAAGTCCTAAAAAAGAAAAAAAGATAATTAAAAAAAGAATTCTTTAGTAAAATCAGCTGACTTATTCTCGCTCTTTGATTATTCTCAGAAAAGAAAAAATCAAAACATTTCCTCTCACAAAATTATGTTGTCTATTAAATTTAAAAACCACTAATATGTATTTTCTCACCAACAAAGCAAAGGACTTTTAAAAATACTTTTTAGTAAAAGACTAAAAATAAAGAGTGCAATCTAAATGATTTTTTTCGTTTTGCTAGAGATGGTTTTCCTACTAGGTTAATCTAAAAATAAGCCTAAATGATTTTTTGCTTTGCTGACATGATTTCGAGATGGTTTCCCTAGACTAATCTAACAATAAGTCATAATTTTTACTAAAGATCGGATATCTCGAAAATTAATTTTTGTCCTAAAAAAATTCAAAAAAAAATTCATTGGATACATAATTAAACCAATAAATTAAAACAATTAAATCTTAAAATAATTTCTTTTAATTTTTCTTTTAAAAAATAACAAAATATTTAAAAACAATAATTCTTTTTAAAAATAATTTTTTTCTCAAATTTTAAAACTCTGCAACGGATCAGCCATTTTCTTTTGAAAATTTCTTTTAGCAAAATTTTTTTCAGTTTTTTGTTTATTAAATTTTCTTCTTTTTTGATTTTCTCCATTTTCGTTAGTTTTTCCTTCTTCATTTTCAACAAAAAATTGCCTTCCAGATCTTTTCCTTTTTCTTCTATTATTATTCGATATATTTGTTGATTTATATGTTTCAGAGAATTTTTGACCCCTCAAAGCTTTTGGAACTTTAATTAAAAAAAATTTTTTTGGAAATATTTTTTAGAAGTTTCCACAAACCTAAATAATCTGGAACATCTGCTATTGCTGGGCTATGTATTTTTAATTTATACTGTTTTTTATCTTGTTCAAAGGCTAATCTTTCACGAGGATTTTTTTCAAAATAAGCATCCAAACGTTTTGATTTGAGTAATTCGTCTCGAATTTCTGCCATTCTTGTCTGAAAAAATTACAAATTTTAAACCAAAATTTTTTTAAAAATACCTCTCGAATAACAGCCCTTGTACAAGCAGCTAAAACTTCTCTAGCTCTTAATTGAAATCCTTCAAAGTCCTGCATACGGACTTGATAAGGTCGAAGAACGGGTTGACCCACTAAAATAAAGAAAAATTTCTAAAATTGACATAAAATATTTGGAAGGGTTTTAAAACGTTCTAACAGAAAAATATCCAAAAAATTTTTTTCTTTAAAATAAACTCTTCTTACTTCTTTCATTGACTTCTTGTCTAATTTGTTCAAACAAAGCCTGTTCTGACAATAAACAAAAAGAAATTGCTGTTCCTTTGTTAAATCCTCTAGCAGTTCTTTAAAAAATTTATTTAAAAATTTTATTCAAAAATTAAAACCTTCCAACTCTGTGCACATACATATCAGTAGATAAAGGAAAATCAAAATTTATAACATTTGGGACTAAATGAAAATCAATTCCTCTGCCTATTCCTGATTCTTTGTCTAAATGTCGTTTCTTGTTTTTCTTTAATTCTTTACGTTTTTGCTGAAAATATTAAATAATTTTTAAAAATTAACAGGGAACGTCATTTACTGAGAATGCGAATTTGTCATAGAATATTTTTTGATATGAGAATTTATTTGGCTCAAATAAATTTCCTAACCCTCTTACATGGATAGGTGAGCAGAATAAATTCTAACGAGAGGTAGTAAATTTACTAGATATGGCTAATCCGATAAGCTTTAATTTTTAAACTAACCTTATTTTTCTTTCCTTTCAAATTTTCTTCTGCTTCCTGGGAATCATCAAAAATATCATTACATTCTGATGCAATCAAAAAAGGCCATTTTCCTTGATTAAATTCGCGAATAACTCTACAGCGAGAATTTGTTGGCATTTGAGCATTTAAAACACAAGAAGGGACTTTAAATGCTTGCAGAAATAAATAAAGCCTAAAAATTGGGAAAAAATTAAAAAAAAAATTCCTAAAAAAATACAAACTTGTAACAACGGTCCACAGTAGAAACAAAAACGACAGATTTACCAACTAGCAATTTAAGTTTTATAAGAGCCATTAAAATTGTAAAACGTTCCTCATCGTTTTGGCAAGAAATGTGAAACTATTAAAAAATTTTTAAAATTAGAAATTCAAAAACCTGTTCCAATTGATCAGTTCCAGGCAAATCCCTTTCTTTTAATTTAAGTGAAAGCATCTTCCCTTCAACAAAAGTTTTTTGAATTTCACTAAGGTCTTCCTTAAGAGTTGCGGAAGTCATTATTGTTTGAAATCTTTTAGGCAAAAGTGCTTTTAATTTTCTAAAATTTAACTTTATATAAGGGAGTCCTTCCAGTTTACAAAATTTACTTCATTTCATCCTGATATCCATAAGAAAATATTAAATCGGCTTCATCAAGTACAACAGTCCGAATTCTATCCAATAAACCAGGGTTCTTTTCCACAACGGCCAATAAACGTCCAGGCGTTCCCAACAAAATATCAAGCAAATCGTCATTTAAGGTTTGATTCTCATTAGGATCAAGATAATGAACTAAATCGAGAGCTTGAATGAAAGGAAATGGAGCAATTAATTGCTGAAGTTGAGTGAATATTTGAGAAGTTAATTCTTTTGTTGGAGCTACGATAAGAACATAAGGACCTCGCATGTCTGCAGACGGCCTTTCCTATAAAATTAGATAAAGCTTTAAAAATACTTTAAAATCAAACAATATTCAACTGCAAAATATTCTGAATAAGTGGAAGTAAAAATGCCGCAGTCTTTCCACTTCCAGTGCGTGCTCGAGCAAGTACATTCTTTCCGCTCAAAACCATTGGAATCATTGAGGCTTGAACTGGTGTAGGTGTTTCCCAATTCATTTCTGCAATCATCTAAAAAAAATATTTTTAATTAGGAATAATTTTTAAATAAAAAATTTAAACCTTAATTAGCCTGTCATCGAAATCAAATCTCGCAAATGCGTTATCAGAAGCAACATTTTTAGATTCTTTGTCCATTTTTTGCTCAATTCTAAAAAGCAAAATTAAAAAAAATAAATTAGATTCTTTTGAGGGTTTGTATTTTGCATTATGAAAATTTTTATTAAAATGTATGTTAAATTATCGAAATTTAATTTGTCCATAGGGCGAAATGTCAACAAATTTTTTTTTTGATTTTTCTCGATTTTAGTGTTTAGGTTTCCGTTTTTAAGACTTTATGCTTTGGTTCAGTTTTTGGTTGAGGGCAAAAGTTGATCCTCTGTAACTCGGTTTAGACAAAACTCGGTTAAAAATTCTTCATTTTCAATTGACTTGGGTCTTTTTGGCGCAAGTGATGTTTTCCTCTTTGTTGGAATAACTTTTCCTGCAATTGGAACAACATTTTCTTTGGTTGGATCTTAGTTGTAATAACTTGTAACAAATAAGACCATCACTCGTGCCAAAAAGACATGGTTCATTGAAAATGCAGTTTTTTCCTTAATCGAGTTTTGGTCTAACTTATTTTGCCCTGACACACTTTATTCTCAACTCTACACCCATTTTAACAGTTTTTTAATCATTTTAGATTTTTAATTTTTGTTTTATTTTTAATTGATCAATAGCTAATAAATAAAAATGGCAGAAGGAAATGAGGAAGTTAATCCTAAAGTAATTTTTTACTTTCTTTTTATCGTTTTAACCCTCATTTTAGGCTTATCCTTTGGCTGATATTCAACTTTCTCAAAAATTGTTGGATATTGTTCAACAGGCAATGAACTATCACCAATTGAAGAAAGGTGCGAATGAAGCAACAAAAACGTTGAATCGTGGCATTTCTGAGGTTCCCCTACTTTATTTACTTTTGCTTAAATAAATCTTAGTTGATTGTTATGGCTGCTGATGCTGAACCGCTTGAGATAATTCTTCATTTGCCACTTCTTTGTGAGGACAAAAACGTTCCATATGTTTTTGTTAAGAGCAAGGCAGCGTTGGGACGTGCTTGTGGAGTTACTAGACCAGTAATTCTTTTATCTTGAAAATTTTTAACCAAAACTTTAGGTGATTGCTGCTTCGATTACGCAAAATGAGGGATCTCAGCTGAAATCACAGATCCAACAAATTAAAGAGGATGTTGAGAAACTGTTGATTTGATAACTTAAATTGATTTTTGATTTGTTTTTGATTGTTAAGTTTGGTATATTTTCAAATTAAAACTTTGTTTACATTGAATTTGTTGGTTTTATATAACGTTTTCGCGTTTTAATATTTTAATTTTGATTTTTGAAAATAATTTTATGGGAGAAGTGATGAGTTTTGTTCCTGGTTTGAATATTTCTGATTCTAAGAAGGTCCCTGATCCAGGTACAATTGTTGACACGGTAGCTGAGATTGCTGAGGAAGCAGAAAGATGTAAGGTTTATTTTTTGTCTAAAGGCATTTAAAAAATAGTTTTTAGCCAGTATAAGTTCAAGATTTGGCTTTCAATTTGATGATGATCCCGAGACCTTTATAGAGGTTGTGTTAAGGTTTCTTTGGAGTTTGGTAATCGACTACGGGTTCTACGTCGTTTGTGGATTGTCTTTATATTCACTTATTGTTATGTTAATTAAGAAACGTTACATGGCAGGGATTGTCAATCGATGGAGTAAGTTTATACCTTTGTTTTTGGATGTTTTTGATTGTTTTAGTATCTGAGATATTGAGTTTTTTGAGCTCAATAAGGCCTTTTTTAACCTCCTTTAAATAATATTTTTTAGAATTATATCTTAATTATCGTGGAACGTTAAAAAGGATGAGTTTTCTATTAGAAAGGAACTACAAAATTGAACTTTGGAGTGATCAAGAATTTTGTAAAAGTTATTTACAGGTATTACCATTTAAATTGAAATTTTTATTAATTAATTTTTTTAGTTGTATGAATCATTCCGTTTCTTTCGTTCAATGGCAAATAGAGACCACAAAGGAGATTCTATCATCGATGATATTAAGCAACAGGCGGAGGCTTATCCACTTTACCCATTTTTCAATGTTGATTATAATTTGCGTGATCGACTTTTGTATGCACTTGAAGGGGTTGATTGGGTTGGCAAAGACGAGGATGAGGAGGTAATTTTTATATTATTGCATTCTCATCCCGCCTTCAAGGGCCCCCTATAAACTTTTTTCTGAACAATATTTTGTAACATAGTTTTAAAATAACCAAAACTACAAAATGGGCTGGGCACATAACAATAATGACTTGGGAAAAAGCAAATTGTCGGCTTTCTATTTCTTTTTATTTCAGGAATTGACTGCTAAAAGTTTAAGTGAACTTACTGCTAAAAGTACTGGTGCTGAGAGGGAAACTAGTTCCGAAGAAGTTGTGGATGGATTAAAGAAGCGTCAAAGAAGCAACGCTGAAACCGTTACAGCGAGGGATACAAAAAGCGACAGATCGGTAGAAAGCAATTTTGAGAAGGGAAGTAAATTTGATTGAATTTGGTATAATTATTGAACATAATAGAATATTTAATTTTATTATATTTTTGCTGAATTACGGGTATTAAATTTCTTTTTGTTATTTTTTTGAAAGGACTTGTTTACAAGCAAATGTTATTTTTTTATTTATTGCTTTATAATCTTCTTTTTGCCTTTTAGAAAATTTTTGTTTAACAAATCTCAATTCTATACTTTATGAAAAACTTTGCATGTTTTAATGGATATGATTTATCTTCATCTGATTCGGATACATCTACTCCCAGTGCAGCTACTCAGGATGGGTCTATGCCTTGTTCTAGTAATCGAATTGATTCTGATAAAGAAGTAATTTTGTTAAATTTGTTTTTGTTTAATTGTTTTCAGGATCAACAACTTCCGCAACAAAACGTGAATGGAGGCGGACGAGTGGATGAGGTTTATTTGTTGAATGATTAATTCCCAAAAATTTGTAAATATTAAGGTTTTTGTGGTTGAGAAAATTTTGGCAAAAAAGATAATAGATGGTATCATTTTTTACAAAATCAAATGGAAAGACTATGACAGGCCTGAGGACGACACATGGGAAGAGGTTGATTTTTGTTCTTTAAATATTTTATTTAATTAGATTGACAATTGTCACTGTGTTGATCTGATTAAAGAATACGAGGATTCTCACAAGAATGACAAAGTGCAAATTATCTCAACTAAACCTCAACGAAAGGAGAATCGTGGGAGGAAGCGCAAATTTCGCAAAAGCATAGTATTTTTTAGTTTGTAATACAGTATTGCCTTTGATTTTTATCCCATTAAGTTTGGTTGGTTAATTTTTCCTTGCGAGATAAAACGTTGAACATTTAATTTTTATCATGAAAAGGGGAAAATATTGGTGGGTTTAAACCAAGAACATTAATTTCTGTCTTAAGAGGAAAAATTGGAGGGAAAAATATGGGGGGGGGGTCTAAACCAAGCTATTACCGATTTTTTGATAAATATTAAACTTTCCTATGCATTCTCTAACTAATTTTTCAATATTTTTAGACTAATGTCATTGCTAAAAAACAAAATGTTGACCACACTCCCAGACAAATACCTTTCGGTTTTAATTATTAGTAAATTAACCTGACATCTAAATTTTAGTTGAAAAGGAAAATTATTTCTTGAACGGAAAAGGTATGGTAGTGGACACCATTTTGGGATTTAGCAGATTGCCTGACAATGGAAAGATGATGGCTTTGGTTTAATTAAATAGTTTTTTAATAATTTTTAAAGATTCTTTTAAGGTTTGTTATTTGGATGGACAAATTGAGTATATCCCTGTTGATTTATTGCGTAAAAATGAAAGTGGAAAGGAGGTTTATTTTCTGTAGAGATTTTTGGGTTTTTTAGGGATTTAAAATAATTTTGCTAATCTTAACAATAAACTTGTTAAATTGAATTAGGAAAATGGAAAGAAAATTCGTTTAGGGCGACATCTTTCTTCTCCTTCGAAACTAATAACAATATTCGTTTTTGTTTTTAGTTTTAATCTTTTCATTAGATTTTTAATATAAAATTTTCACTATAAACAACCTAGTTTTCCTAATTTTCCTAAAAATTTTCCTAATTACCCTCTTAATATAAATTCTATTCTTTTCCAGTGTCTTGTTGATTTTCTTTTACAACGTGTTCAATTTATTGATCTTTTCTGATATTTTTTGGGTATTAAATGTTCATTTGAAAATTTATTTTATTTTTCTTCACTTACCTCGATGATTTTAAATTTAGTTCAAATATTTTTTGAAATTTTTTTTCATCTTTTTGATGCATATTACTTGACTTCATTGGTGATAAATGTTGATATCTACTTAAAATTTTTTGATAGATTGACTATTTTCTTATAGTTTGATATTTAATTTATTATTATTATTTTAATCTTAATTATTTTAATTTTTTTGAAGCTCTAGTATTTATAAAGAATTTGTTTAAAAATGGTTACTACAATTGGACATTTGTGAGTTTTTAATTTCTGACTAGAAAATTTTATTAAGAATTTTTGAGCATTATCTTTGCTGACTTATGATCTGTTAGGGATTTTTGAGGGGTTTTCTTTTAATAGAACTGCCAGCTTTTTCAGCATAAATTAGCTACCCCTTTTTTATATGATTTAAATTTTGCTTTTCGATTTTTAAATTCCTTTTGTGAATCATTTTTGCATAATTGATGATTATCCCTCCTACCGTGTTAGAAAGCACAACCCTTCAGAAAAGCAAATCGATTGATTGAGAACGTACAGAAATTAAATTATTTTTTAAACATCCTTGACACTTCATAAAGACAATTCCTAATATTACAAAAATTTATCCGCAAAAATAAATGTACAAAAAATCTGTAAAATTTGAGAAATATTCTTCTTTTAGAAACAGCAGCATAAGCGAAATTAATAGCTGGGTGGATGCTGTTGATCAAGAACATAGTCTGCGAGAAACGAGACGAACTGAGATAATGAAGGATGGCCTTAAAATTGTTACCGATTTTATCGAAAATGAGGTCAATGGAACTAAGAAGATGTCGAAGGTATGTGATAGGTTTTTGGATTTTTCGTATTTTTCTGGGTAAATTAACTGTGTCGCCTCCTTTTTTGTAAAAATATTTTGCAAATAAATTTAACAATAGTAATTCTATAACAGATGTACCAATATTAGGCAGTGTTAGATAGATAATTTAAAATCTGTTTTTGAGCACCTGACTTGAAGTGGGTTTTGGGTCGGGCCAATGGATACAATTATTTACCTGACATTTCTGTTCTGTTCCAGTATATCTTTAATCCCTCTGTTATATTTTAGGTTGTAACAACATACAAAGTCATTACAAAAAAAGTTCCTCGAGTCGTTGCTGAACGCAAAAAATGGAAAAAGTTTGGGCAATCAAAAGATGATGGTCCAGGTCCTCATATCAACACAACTTATGTGGCTGTTGAAGTTGAATTACAATTTCTTCATAATAAATTTGGGGAGACTGACGACCTTTTAATGGATGAAAAGGGACAAGCAACAAAGGGAATGCATTGTCGTTTATGCAAATCTGATGAACATTGGAGTACTCATTGTCCTTATAAGGTTTTTATTTTGAAAGTAAAAATTAAAAAAAATTTTTAAAGGAGCATTTCAAAGGGAATGAAGATTCTGATTTGGCTGATAAATCTGCTGCTACAAGAATTGGTGGTGGTCCAAGTCAATTACCTCGTGGTACTTATATACCGCCATCTCTGCGAAATGTTGGTAGTGGGGCTGCTATTGGAGGTTAGTAAATATTTTGGTGGTTATTGTTTAGGATTTGGGTATTTTTTTAAGTCTTAATTTTGACAAGTAATTTTTCGATGGATTTAAGTTTATGATTACTTTTAATGAATTAATCTTGTGAATTATTCTTTCGTGATAAATTTTTGAAGGTAAAACCTATGTAAGGACTATTCGTTTAGCAACATTTATTAATTCGACTAAATGCTGCATTGGTCTTAGGGATCTATAAAGCCAAACTTCTTATAAATTCTTAATTTTTTCCTATTTTAGATAACAATTAGATTTTTTCCGTTATTTAAAAGATTAATTGTAAGCCCTATATTCCTGACATTATTTACTAATTTCTAACCAAAAATTTAACTTTTAGTTTCTGAACGTCATTCGGACGAGACAACTGTTCGTATAACTAATTTGCCTGAGGATTCTGATACTTTGGAAGATGATTTGAGGGGAATGTTTTCTAAAGCTGGAAAGATTTTGCGCTCATATGTTGCTCGAGATAAAATACATAACAAGCCAAAAGGATTTGCTTTTATTACTTTCGCGCAGAGAAACGAGGCAGAAAATGCAATTCAAAACTTTAATGGAGCTAAATTTGAACATTTGATTCTTAAAGTGGAATGGACAAAGTGAGTTGTTTTGTGAATAAAATTGGGAATAATTATATAAATATTAGTTTTTAATGGGACCGATCTAAATATAAGTCTGATCTTTTGTCTAACAATAAGCGATACTTTCTATTTAGGAATACATCAAGACATTTTTAGCCCCAAGGGTGTATCCAAAAAAGGTTAGACTAGGAAATAACGTTAGACTGAATTTGTTCAAATCTCAATAAGATTTAGTTTTTTTCATGAGAAATTCAAAATAGATTCTTTCTAATACATATTACAAAAAATATTTTTAGACCATCGACGAATTAAATGGAAAAAAGAACAAAGAGAAAAGAATTGTTTTTGCTGATAAAAATATTGCTTTGTAAAAAAATGTTGTGAGTTGATATAAAACTAAATATCCATTGTTAAATTTTTTTTTACTTCCCCCATTTAAGATACTCCTTATAAGACAGTTCCAAAGGGTTTTTTTTATAAAAGATGGTCGGTTTTCGCATTTATGTATTTGTTCCAAGTTAATTGGGTTTAGTTAAATGAAAACTGTTTAATCTATTTTTAGGTCATCTACAAATTGAAAGAAAAGGTTGTATAGCAGGGGTGCAGCGAATTGAATTTTGAAAGGCGAGAACGAGAAAACGAGAAGCGAGAATGAAAATTAAAAAGCGAGAGCGAGAAGCGAGAGGCGAGACTACCAAAAAAGGCGAGAAAAAGCGAGAAGCGAGAGGCGAGAAGCGAGAATTTTAAAAAAATTGTAAAAATTTTATTTGCCTAAATTAAATAGTATATTTTTATAAATCATACTTATAATCGTATATTTTTAAATTATTATGAAGAAAAAGCAATTTTTCGACATTATCAGGCAACAATCTTGTGCGTAAATTACTTACAACCAATCCTGCAGTTGAGAAAAGCCTAATTATAATTCTTTTATATTTGGATAATTTTCTTGGTCCTTTTCCAATTTATGGACAATAACCCGAAACAATGGAATTACAGTCGATTACCGAAACAATGGAATTACAGTCGATTACTTCTTTTGAGTGTCATTTGCTTTTCCTTTTCCTTGTTCGATTTTTCCTTTACTTCTGTTGATTGATCCAAAAATTGTTTGTGTTGTTCCGGGTGCTTACTTTTTAAATGTGTTGCCAATGTCGTTGTTGGTGCTCTTGGCGGAAAATCTTTTTTATAATCACATTCTTTACAGAATGCAATTCGTCCAGAGAGTGTGAAATAATTCCAAATCTTTGACATCTCATTTATTTATTCCTTGAAAATAAAAATTAGAAAAATAAAGGGATAAAAAATTCTCGCTTAATTCTCGTTTTTTTGAGAAAAAGCGAGAGCGAGAAGCGAGAGGCGAGACTGCCCAAAAAGGCGAGAAAAAGCGAGAAGCGAGAGGCGAGAAGCGAGACGAGCTGCACCCCTGTTGTATAGGAAGGGAAAGAAAAGTTTATTGGTAAACTTTGTTTTTTAAAAATATGAGTATATTCAAAACCCTTTCGGGCTGTTTTATAAGGGCTATCTTAAATAGGGGTTGCCGGTTAGAAAAAGGACGGAAAACTTAATCTTCCATTAATAAGGAAACGCGTAATTGTTAAAAATATTTTTTCTAATTAAAAATAATATGTATAATTTTTGGTCTTTATAATTTTTCTTCAAAATTCTTTTTTTTGTTAGAATCATCAAGGCAAAATAAATAACGAAAATAAATTGTAATTACACAATAAGTATATTTGAAGACCTAAAAATAATATTAAATTAAAAAAAAATTAATTTTTGAAAACCTAATTCGTTTCAACACTCGAGGCACCCTTCAAGTTGGGTAATCTGTATCGAGGAAATAACATTTTGAAGATTTCAATATAATAGTCCACGAAATAAGCAGTTATTCCTCCCCTCTCTTCTTCTTTGATTTGGTTCCAGTCGCTTTCCATAGCTCTGGGAAGTATTATATATTTAGCTTGGATCCTTATTGCCGCTTTTAATTTGATTTCTAGTCCACAAACTTGAATAACTTTCCCCGTTAGCGTTATTTCACCAGTCATTACATAATCTTAAATAAGATTTTTTAGTTAATTAAAAATTTAATTTTAATTTATTACCATTTTCTGGAGGCATTGCCAGAAGACAGGATAACATAGCTGTCACTACGGACACACCACCACTTCCTCCACTTTTTGGCATCCCAGACTAAAAAAAGGAAAAAAATTTTTTAACAAAAAAAACTAACTGGTATCATATTGATGATTAATTGATCATCAAAAACATTTAACCCAATATATTGCTCCATAAATTTGGAAGTATAAGCCCTGGCTATTCGACAACTTTCTTTAGTATCTTCCGCACAACCAATTGTTGTTACACTTTTTGGTCCCTTCTTTAAGTTTGCACATTCAACATATATTATTCGTCCAACTGAAAAATAATAGAGTAAACTTGAATCATAATTTCTATGGCCTATCTGGGACTGACTTCTCTTCGAAAAATCTTTTGTTTTATTAAAGGGACAAACATAGCGGTTATGGCAAGGTCTGTATACTATTTCAAAAATATATTAAACTTACGATTATCGGTAGTTTCTAATAAAATAGTAAAAACTCCAATTGGGAGAGATGGAAAAAATTTTTCCTCGTAACCAATTAACGAATTGACTGTTTCTTGTTGCGTTGCAGCTTCAGCAATTTTCCATTTGATATTTTTGATGTTAGAAAGCATTCTCTGAAAATTTAAAAAAATCATGGCTAAATAGAAAAATTTCAATTTTTATATTTCATTATTTACCCCTTTTGGAAATTCCCATCTATTATTATTATAAGTGCTAATTGTTGCGGTAAAGTCATCATTCGTAGCAAATTTAATATTTGTATCATCGATGGAAGGTTGTAAAGAATTTTGTTTACTTGTTTGAACGTTCAATTTTTGTTTTTTCTTTTCATGTTTTGTCTTATGTTTTTTATTGTTTTTAATAACAGGCACAGTCATTTTCCTAACTTTCTTCTGTTTTTGATTCTTTTTGATAAGAGATCCCTTTTGTTTTCCTTTATTCTAAAAACAAGAATGAAATTTGTCGAATAAAAAGGGCAAAAAAATTTTTTTACCTTCTTTATTGTAGTACTATATTTCTTTCTCTTCCCGCAACATAACATCATAGCAACACATGACAGTAGAGAGATAACCATCCAACAAAAGGAAAAATAATTGAGATAAGGAGGAAGAAGCATTAAGTGTGAAGATTTTGACGGGTTTTAAAAGTTTAACGTGTTGGTAAGTTTTGGGTAAATCGGTGTGCCTTTTATAGTTAAATTTTGCGGTAAAAACTTTATTTCTCTAATTGACTAGCCGACCATTCTATTTCTCAATCACTTTTCAAAGAGCCATTCAGGAGACCGTCAAGAGAAGAGATTTAATTTAGAGAGTTATTATGTATTTTTAAGTTAAAAGAAGAGATTCAAACCTATTTTTCTAATATGTATTAGTGCAATTTTTGTTCGAGATTTCGTTTACATTATCTACTACATCTATTCACAAAATTTCACCTAAATTTTCTCTTAAAACTGCTTATCCTTGTTCTGTTCTAAAAAGTTCAATTATGTAGCAAATGGTGATCTTTTAGGCTATGTAACAATTTCTTCTATTGTTCTATTTATGAACACCCCTTGTACAGACCCCTTTAAATTATTTGAAACTTGCTAAATAAGGTATTAGTAGCTTCTTACCAAATCTCACTAGTATAATTTACACTTATTCAACTTATTTTTGGTATATTTGTAAATAAATGTTTATTATAACTTTTTATTTTTATTTTCAAGTTTATTTTTACATTTTTTCTCCAACTACATACATATACTATTTCTCTAAATTTTCTTATAACCAAAACTTTTCTACATAAGTTGCGGATTAAAACTCTCGGATATTTTTTGATAAGGAATAAATTTAAAAAATTAAAAATAATTTTAACCAAAGAAATGCTGAATGGGCCCCAATCGCCTCCAAACAAGTCGATGACAGTATAAATCGTTTTTTAATGAAAAATCGAATTAAACTTCAAAGAAGAGAACCTGAAGTTATTTTTTCTGGAAGGTAGCCAAAAATTTGGATTTTTTGAATAAATTGAAAAATTATTTTTAAAAAATCTTGTTGAAGGGATGTGGTCGACAATGGAAAGAATAGAGCACTAATCTCTAATGTATTTTTTTAAATCTATTTTTAAATTAATGTTGGGCTATTCAGAAACACTCTTTTGTATGCAAACACTCATAACATATACTTAGAATCTCTAAATTTCTGGGTCTCTCGAGCTTTCAGATTGAGTCACATTTAGACTAAAAAATCTTATATGAGATGTATTTAATTCTTAGGCAGTTTTTCTGCCTAAGACAGTTTTTCTGCCAAACCTAATTTAAAAAAATCGTGTTATATTGGGTGTATCAATAAGTGAAAGATAACACATTAGTTTAAGTCGGGTTAAAAATCATCAGAACTCGCCTACTTCCGTTTAAAATGCAAAAATTTTATTTTGTCAATCATGTATAGAAAAAAGGAGGAGAACAATGGGGAATTCAATAATAAATGATCGGGCAGGCTATGAGAAATTAATTGAATGCCAAGTGTAATGAAAAATAATAAAAATATTTTTCCCCTTTAATAAGATCTCCTCTTTAATAAAAAATTTTTTTGAATAAATAATGTAAAAATAGGTTGTAACTGTTCCCTCCACAACATCCTTCACCGGCAGAAAAAATTTAAGATTGGATGATGTTCTTCGCTTTGCTGATGATGGTTTAATAATATCTGGCTTAGATCCAGTAACTAAATCGAGGACTATTTCTGAACTTTACAAACGGGAAAAGAAAGATGTGTGAATTTTTAAAAAAAGGCAGAATATAAATAAATTACAGGCATTGAATAATAATCCTCCTTAGTTACATACGTATATGGGGTAGAAACGATTTGCGTAAAAATCAACTGAACGTTACTGACTTCCTGTTAAAACGCCGTTATGATTTTATTTTCTTAATCATGCTATTCTGATATGGAAATAGGGGATCAGAATATTATCTAAGAGGGGTAGGGAATTTATGATGTAGGGCTATTCTGATATGGAAATAGGGGATCAGAATATTATCTAAGAGGGGTAGGGAATTTATGATGTAGGGCTATTCTGATATGGAAATAGGGGATCAGAATATTATCTAAGAGGGGTAGGGAATTTATGATGTAGGGCTATTCTGATATGGAAATAGGGGATCAGAATATTATCTAAGAGGGGTAGGGAATTTATGATGTAGGGCTATTCTGATATGGAAATAGGGGATCAGAATATTATCTAAGAGGGGTAGGGAATTTATGATGTAGGGCTATTCTGATATGGAAATAGGGGATCAGAATATTATCTAAGAGGGGTAGGGAATTTATGATGTAGGGCTATTCTGATATGGAAATAGGGGATCAGAATATTATCTAAGAGGGGTAGGGAATTTATGATGTAGGGCTATTCTGATATGGAAATAGGGGATCAGAATATTATCTAAGAGGGGTAGGGAATTTATGATGTAGGGCTATTCTGATATGGAAATAGGGGATCAGAATATTATCTAAGAGGGGTAGGGAATTTATGATGTAGGGCTATTCTGATATGGAAATAGGGGATCAGAATATTATCTAAGAGGGGTAGGGAATTTATGATGTAGGGCTATTCTGATATGGAAATAGGGGATCAGAATATTATCTAAGAGGGGTAGGGAATTTATGATGTAGGGCTATTCTGATATGGAAATAGGGGATCAGAATATTATCTAAGAGGGGTAGGGAATTTATGATGTAGGGCTATTCTGATATGGAAATAGGGGATCAGAATATTATCTAAGAGGGGTAGGGAATTTATGATGTAGGGCTATTCTGATATGGAAATAGGTAATAATATCTATTCAAAAAAATTTTATTCAAAAAAGTTAAACGAATAAATATTAAATTTAGCAAAATAAAAATATATATTCCTTAAAATAAGAAAAAAATAACTTAAATATTTTTTATTCTAAAAAATTATTTTTATAAAAAAATATTTTCAAAAATCCATTAAAAATTTAAATGAAAAAAATTAATCAAAAAAATTAAATAAAAAATAAAAATTTTAAAAAAATATTAAAATATAAAAAATCTATTCAAAAAAATTTTATTCAAAAAAGTTAAACGAATAAATATTAAATTTAGCAAAATAAAAATATATATTCCTTAAAATAAGAAAAAAATAACTTAAATATTTTTTATTCTAAAAAATTATTTTTATAAAAAAATATTTTCAAAAATCCATTAAAAATTTAAATGAAAAAAATTAATCAAAAAAATTAAATAAAAAATAAAAATTTTAAAAAAATATTAAAATATAAAAAATCTATTCAAAAAAATTTTATTCAAAAAAGTTAAACGAATAAATATTAAATTTAGCAAAATAAAAATATATATATTCCTTAAAATAAGAAGGAAAATTATTTTTATAAAAAAATATTTTCAAAACTAGCATACCGTATTTCCTCTATTAGAATGCCACCCTCTATTTGAATGCCACCCATTTTTATGTCGAAGTTTTAACTAATATAAGAAGTTATCCAATCCAAATATGTTTCTTTTGACTTTCTCTTATTTTCTTGCCATTCTGTATTATTATGCAATACGAAATAGCAACTTCGAGATCCCCTAACGGGATTTTAAAATGTCAAGCGGGAGTTAAGAATTTTACTTAAAAATTTTTACATAATATATATCAGGGATGCTGGGTACATGATATAAATCGCAGATATCATGGATTGAAGGATTAAAATGAACTCAAAGTGTTAGCGGTGGATTTTAGGGATTGAGAGGATATAATTGATTCAGAGTTACAAGAGAATATCGAGGGATAAAGAGTGATTATGAGAGATATCAGGGATTAGAAGAATTAGAGAGGAATATCGGTAATAATAAGATAAGATTTAAGGATGAAAATTATTAGGTGGGGGAATGATACTTAGATGTGGAGGGCTCCTTTAAACTTCATAATCCCTTTAGATCCATCGATATCGCCACGACTTATCCAAATCACTTTTATTCGTTACAAATCCCTCGATATCTCCTCAAGTCCCTTACCTAATCTATATCCTAATCCTTAAATATCATATCCATATCTTCATAATCACTTCATATTCCCTTTATTCCCGATAAAAATATAATACTCCACTCTTCTCCAAGTCCTCCTTAATCATCAAATCAGTTAAATTCTTGATTATTCGAAATTCGATAGAATATTCAATAATATTTTAAAAAAATTTTACGATTTTATTTATCGAAATGGTCCAAAAATTATACAAATTTTAAAAAATACAATGCCACCCTCTAATAGAATGCCACCTTTGAAGGTGATTGAAAAATAGAATGCCATGACATTCTAATAGAGGAAATACGGTACGTTAAAATAGAAAAATATAATACTCCACTTGTTTGATTTTCTATTTTTCCTTCTTTCAAAGTTCTCCTTTAAGATTGGGTTGATCAATTAAATGGTACATGAAGCTGAAAATAAATATTTCAAATTTAATATATTTTTTAATTGTTTTATATATTAGTCGAAAGCACATTCCGTATCTCATCTATGAGTACAACAAGAGTATCGACATCCAAAGTATCTCCCAGAGTATCGCACACAAGAGACGATTCTTTGGGTGTAGATACTCTTGGTTGATCCCTCATCTACACATTTAAGTTTTTTCATGAAGATTTAATGTTAATATCTTATTTTCATTTCTAAAATTATTTCTATACCAATCTCTTATTTTGTTAAAATCATGAAGGCAAAATAAATAACGAAAATAATCTGTAGGGACACCATTTGTTGTTTCACAATAAGTCATACAACCACTTTGAACGCCTAAAAATAAGTTAAATTTAAAAAATCATTTTTCAATACCTAATGCACTACAACAACCGCTATGGTCTGCACGGGTGGAAGCACAATCCCACATTTGACCAACAGTTGGACCTTTTTAATATAAAGGGGGATAAAATTGAAGAGGACCAAGCAGGGTGGCCCTTTTACCCTATTTATAGAGGATTTTCCCTATTTTTGACCTTTTCGCCCTATTTTTTCCCTATTTTCTTATTTGCCATATTTTTGCCCTATTTTTACCATTTGTAAAATTTTAAAAATTCTTCGTATTTCGTAAGAAAAATGGTAAAAAAGAAGGATTTCTGACTTCATGGCCTTCCAAATTCCTCAAAATTTTTGCCTGCGGCGCAAAAAATGGAAGAAATCTGGCTTTTAGCCTCCCAAAATCCTCAAAATTTTCGCCTGCGGCGCTAAAAACGGAAGAAATTTGGACTCTTGGCCTTCCTAAATTCTCAAAATTTTTGCCTTATTTCAAATTTTAATTATTCTTAAGCTTTTAAAGCTATGCCCTAATTTTTGCCCCATTTTTGGCCGATTTCGCCCTATTTTTGCCCTATTTTTGAGTGGCTGCGCCCTATTTTAGTGTTTTGGAAGGGGCCACCCTGGGACCAAGCTATGAAATTCAACGTTTTATAACAAAACGTGAATAATGTTTAATATGTAAGAAACATGTTCGAGTAATTACCAACAAAACATTTTTCCTATACAAAACATTTGTTTTTACAAAAATTAAAACATTACGCAAACATTTATTTTAATTTTGTGTTTTTTGTTTACCTCTTCCATTGCAAGTTGACAAAAAGAATAAAACATTATTAGAACTTAGAGCGCTAAAATCGCAAAATCTATTTTTGCAGTCAGCATCCGCCTCATTTAAAGTTGCACAACACATTTTTAATTTTTCATTGGGAGAGTGGCCATTAGGTTGTTTTTGTGGCAAACTTTGAAATTGCGGTTCTGGAGGTTGTAAAAATAAAGGAAATAATTGGTGTTGTCCAAACATTTGTTTTATATTTAAAACAAATAAAAATAAGGAAATAGCAGTGAAATATCGTTTAATGTTCATTTTGATGTTAATATGCAACAGAAAATACCCACTATAAATGTTTAGATAAATACAAAACATTTTTTTCATAATTATTTTTAAACTTTCCAGAAAACAAAAACAGAATATTTAAACAAAACATTCCGGAAACAATTAAAATCAGAATTTTAATAAACATGTTTTGAAGATCAGAAAAACATTCCGAAAACATACATTTTATTTAGGGAATATATTTCAATAAGTTTTGTTTAGTAAATATATTAATTTTAGCAATTAACCTAAACAAAATGAAAAAGAAAGGACTCGTTTTATTTTACTAAAACACACAAAATAATTAAAAGAAGATGAGCAGCTTTTAATTTTATTCGATTTTGTAAACCTGTTATCTCCTTTATCTTTTATCATTTATTAGTTAATTTTTATATTTTGTAAAGAAAAGAAAATTTTGAAGGAATTTCTTTGCCCAAAATTTTACCAAGAAAATACAAATTAAATTTATTTAGTTAAAAGTTTAATGTTTCTTTGTTTCTAAACTTTTTAGTTGTTAAAATTAAAAAGAAAAAATAAATAAAACACAAATTTGGCAGAATTAAAACTTTAATTTTCAAAACATGTTCAAACAATGAGAATGTTTTTACAAAAACACAAACATACAGAATAAAAACAAGTTCTCGTTGGAACAATGTTTGAAACAATGTTTGGAAGGAATGTTTTAAAACAAATTTATAAACAAGTTTTAAAAACTGCTAAACTTAAAAACAATGTTTGGAAATGTTTAAAAATTAAAACATCTTAAAACATTGTTTTTAAGGTTGTTTTTGATTTTTAGAACTTGTTTATTAATAAACTTGTTTCCAAACATTGTTTTTAAAACGATTATTAAATACAACATTGTTGTGCTTAAAAACAACAAAGTTTTTGTTTTTAATGAATTTCCAAATATTCTTTAAAACAATCACGAATTTCATTAAATGATTCAACACAAAATCTTTAAAATCAAAATTTATTTTTAATTTTTAAAAATAAATACAAATAATCCAAATAATTTGTAGGTACTCCATCATGTGCTAAATAATTTAATTTAAAGAATTTTCGTAATAAAAAGATAATTAGACAGTAAATTTTCAGATAATAAAAAATCACCTGCACAATATTCCAAACATTTTCCGCTCACTCCTTTTTCCTTTTAAATTTATTTATTTAATAGAAAAAATTCAGAATCAGAATTTTTAAAAATCAGAAGTAGAAAACCCTTCATGAAAAAATCAGAATTTTATAAAAACAAAACTTTCCGGAAAACAAATATATTCTGATTTTTCTGAATATATATAAACTTTATCAAAATAAGTAAATTCTGAAAATATTCTGATTTTTTAAAAATTTATTTTAAAATTCTGATATTCTAATTGAAAAAATACAAACTTTACAACATTCTGTGTGGTCAATACGAGAACTCGCACAGTCCCACATATGCCCTACCTTTAAAATTTATTTTCTATAAAATTTTAAAAAATAGATAAAATTTATTTTTTACTTAAATAACTAATTATAATTAATTTTTAAAAATAAATTTATTTAAAAAAATAAAATTTTTTTTCTCTAAATATTTCTACCGTCTCCCCCCTGTCAGTGCACGTTGACAGATAATTTAATACCTAAAAAATTATTTTTTCAAAAAATTTTTTTTAAAATTATAAACATTAGCTTGAGATATTGCTTCAAAATCACAAAATCGTCTAACACATTCTTTATCATCATTTACCAATTTTTGACAACATTTTTTTAATTTTAAATTTGGGTCAGATTGAGAGAATGGGGGGAAAATTAAAAGAAAAATAAAAATAAAAAATAAATTTAATAACATTCTTTTATTTTAATGGAAAAAAGGCCTAAAAATAAATAAAAAAAATTTTTATTTAGAAAATCCAAAGAAATAAGTTTTACGATAAACGTTGGGGCTGTATGTGAGAGTCGGAGGTAGGTCGGAAGTACGATTTCCGACTTTTGAGCCATTTCCGATTTCCGGCACCTTCGTCATTTCCTATCCACCTCTGGTGAGAGTTTAAAAAGAAATTAATTAATGAGGATACTTAAACTATAAATTTAGCTTTACATCCAAAATTGGTTAAAAAAATAAAAATTTATTAAGAAAAAAATTATAAGCACGTTTGCTTATAATTTGACAGAATTTTTGATGTAATGTCGATTTTTTAAAAATTAATTGACTAAAATTTTAAAATTTATCAACAGATTTTTTGTCATAAAATATGACAGAAAATAGATGGAAAATTGGCTTTGTAACCTTTCTAAAGCAATTTTGCTTATTAATTAACCGCTCCATAACTGACCGATAGTTTTTTTTAATTTTCTGCTTTTTTAATTAGACTAAAAGGAAACTTAACCAGGCTTACAATAATTTAAAGTTAGCCAATTAAAGTTTAAAAATCCAAAATTTCTTTAAGAAAAAAATATTTTTTAAATTAAATATTAAATATTTACAAATAAAATGATTTTTGATAATATAATTCAAATAAATGTGACGCTTTCTTATGAAATTAGGGCATTTAGGTAAAAAAGAGAGATTGATTAATCCAAAGACAATCAAAAATGTTTTTGAAGGACATTTTTAAAAAAAACTTAAAAAAAAACAAAATATTTTTTGTTTTTTTTTGTCTGAAAGAAGGATAAAAATATTTGGAATAAAATAATTTTTAATTTCTAAAAAAAAATTAAAAAATTTTTTAAATGATTGGAAAGTTTTGGAAATATTTTTTTGTAAATTTTGAAGGTAAATTTTAGAAAATTTTTATATTTTTTAAAACATCTTTTTTTATTGCTTTATTTAATAAATTTATAATTGATTATCCAAGCCATCTTGGGCTTATTTGTTATTTTTTATCCAAAAAACGAAATTTCAACAAATTTATATGAAGGCAAAATAGAAACGAAAATGACGGCGTAAAATTGGGGCCGTACTGAGAACCTGATTTGCTGCATTTAACCGGTTTCCAGAGGTTACTTTTGCAATTATAAGAAAAACCTCTGGTTTTTGGTCAGATGATCGAGGTCATTTAAACCTTCGGGTTACCAGTACTTCATTTGTAACTCCTTATCTGCCCTTTAGCAGGGTTAGCAAAAATTCCGAAAACTTGGTTCAAAAAATAATAAAAATTTTAAATTTATATGTATTTTCTAGGGTTTTTTAAACAATTAAAAAAATTTTAGAATTTTTGGACAATTATTTTTTTAGTTATTAGCGAAGAACCCCCTTTTTCAAGTAATTTTAGATTTAAGATTCTATTACTTTAAGGAAAAACAAATTAATATATGCGATAAACCGTCCTCTAGCCAATTCCTTAAGCCAATTTTAATTCATCGGATAACTAGCAATATTTTCATCAAGCGATTTCGTCATTTTAGGGGTATAGTGATTTTTACAAATTTTTAGAATAAACAAAAATATTTTTGTTTCTGAAAGGTCATCTCCCTCGCCATTTAGAAAAAATAAATTTGCATTATTTCCTTTCTTCTTATTATCCAAAATATTTAGTAGGTGTGGCCAAGTTCATTTAAAAAATGTAAATATTTATTTAGAAATTTCTACAAAGGGAAACCATAAAAATGTAGTCAGTCTTTATTTTTTCTATTTATCAGATGATCATCCTTATTTTTGGGTTTTCTTTTTTCATTTTTTCAATAAAACTCCGCCTTTTTTTCAGTTTCTTTTTTTTTCAATAACCCCGCACCCCGCCTTTTTTCAAACTTTTCATTTTTTGTTGGCACTATAAAATCTTGGTTCGTGGTCTATATAAAAACTCCCATTTTTAAAAAAATAAGGACATTAAGAGGTTCGATTGATATAAAAGTTATTCGAAAACGAGAAAAAGTTGAGGTGCAGAAAAGATATAAAAAGCTGGAAAAACACCCATCCTTTAATTTTGGCATAAAAATTATTTATTTGGCGTTCTGTTTATTTTTGCTTTTTTAATCCTTTTTGATTTTCTTTCATTTTCTTTCATTCATTTACCTAAATTGCTGGAAAATTTTTGTAATTTTTGAGGTTCGTGTTTGTTTTTATTTGCCGTATATCAACTCGTATTGATTTTTCTATTTATTACTTAAACCTTTTTAAATTTAAATAAATTAAGATCGAGTCTCCATACACATTTTCTTCATTAATTTCATATCCCACAATTTATCATTTTTTAATAAAAATACTTTGATTTTTTAGAAGCCTCTTTTACTTAACTTTACCTAAAAATGGACAATTTTCAATTTATACTTTTACTGACCTGTTTCGGACTTTCTATTTGCAATCATACTGACTCATTTTGCTCCTCTCCTGACTTTGACTTTGATTGTGGGGTTGGCGAACTTCGTAGTCGTTGCATCTCTTCCCAATGGACTTGTGATTACATTTTTGACTGTTCTACTGGAGCGGTTTGTTTATTTTTTAATTTTTAGATGTTTGGGGGGGGGGGGGTAAATATTAAGGGGAAGCTTGCCAAGTTAATCGATCGTCTTCTTGGTTTCACCATTTACTTCTCTACTTGAATAGGTATTAGAAATGGTATGTATGTACTAGAATGTATACACAGCTTTATTTGGGTCCGATTCCGGATATCTTCAGATTTCTGGGTAATCTTCTAGTTTACTGCTCCCTAGAAAATTTAGCCGAATTCGACTTGGTCGAATTCGGGTCGGGGTTCGAAATAAACAAATTTTAACCTTATATTCGAACTCTTACCTACTGCCAATCCTAAAAAATATCGAGAAATGCCACATTGTTTTCTTTAGACCAGTAAACTTAAGATTACCGATTTGTGGAACTATATCCAGACTTATAAGGTGCTTAACAATTTAGTTTTTTCACGTCCAATACAATAATTGTATACATATTTCAATTTATAGGATGAGGGCTTTCTTTGCAAATACTTACATAAATGCCCACCCGGTTATTTTATGTGTCGCAATGGTGATTGTATCTTGGCATCCAAACGATGTGACTCCTTTAATAATTGCATTGACCGGTCCGATGAGCTTGCTTGTTTCGTTTCTACAACGGAGGAGGAGGACAATGAAGTTATTCTTGACCAACGTGCGGAGGCTTTTAATGATCAACCCAATGGGGCCACAACCTCAATCTTCATGCTCTTCTTTCTCCTTTTGGTTGTCGTCTTGGTGGTTCTTCTCATTATTTGGGTTACTCGACGTTATCCGGATACCAAATCGTTTGTTTTATTTGAATTTTTTAAATTAACTTTGTTTTTTAGTCAACTTGACCTTGCCTTAAAAAATTTTAATCAAAGACTTACTAGAACCCGCGGCACTTCCAGTGAGGCGCATATTCTCGTTCCGGCCGATGACAACAATTTTTTTGACAACCCGGTATTTTTTTACAAAATAAAATTGTAAAGGATTTAATTTGGAAACATCCTAATTGAGGATAAACCAGACTTTAAAATCCGTTTAGTAGGACCTGTGCTTAGAGACTATGGGTGTTATTTTTTCTCTGAAAGATGGTCTTCAGTCTGATTTTCCCTTTCCTTGTTTATTTAAATCTTGATCTCTAATAAGTTTGGGCATCTTCTTAATGAAGAAAAATTATTGGCCTAACTGCAGTAAACCAACGTTTTTTAGATTTGAACTATTTATGTGTCATTCGAAAGAGCTCGCCGAGCTGAGTCGAATGACACCAAAATTAATCCGCGGACTCAACTGTGGGCCGAGATATAGGTCCCCAAAAATCGAAAACCATAGGGGGGACCAAGCACTTTTTTGGGGGTGAAAAATTCGGATATGCAAATTATACCTCATTCGAAAGAGCTCGACGAGCTGAGTCGAATGACACCAAAATCACCGTGATTGAACAAGATTAGACAAAGTTATAACACAAAAACCCTAAACCTATGGAGCGTAGGCGAGGCGCTTGTGCAAAACCCCGCGCTTCGCGCGGGGTTTTGCGGCACGCGCCTCGCGGGGAGTCTACGGGCGCTGGGTCTGGGCTCGTAACATGAACCTATTCCTATCTCACTTGCTCTGGACATATTTGGGGCCTCCGTAGCAGCAAAGATGCCATAGGTAAGGAGCTAAAAGAAAAGATCATAACTTTGTCCAATAAAGTTGGATTTCATTGATTTTGGTGTCATTCGACTCAGCTCGACGAGCTCTTTCGAATGAGGTATAATTTGCATTTTCGAATTTTTCACCCCCAAAAAAGTGCTTGGTCCCCCCTATGATTTTTCGATTTTTGGGGACCTATATCTCGGCCCACAGTTGAGTCCGCGGATTAATTTTGGTGTCATTCGACTCAGCTCGGCGAGCTCTTTCGAATGACACATAAATAGTTCAAATCTAAAAAACGTTGGTTTACTGCAGTTTAGCCAAATTATTTCCCACCTTTATATATTTTTTATCTTATTTTTAAAATTTATAGCTCTCTACGTTGCAACCTCCACTCACGCTCAATATCAGTGAAATCACCATTGGACAATAAGAATTTTTGGAAAATTTTTTTATTTTATACCTAAACAGTAGGGGTGTGCGAGTTTCGCCTTTCGTCTTTTCGCCGATTTCCGCCTCTTTTGGACTCGCATTTTGCCTTTCGCTTTTTAAAATCACTTTCGTCTTTTGCTTTTTAAAATCACTTTCGGCACACCTCTGGCTAAATAAATATACATATGTAGACAATTCACTTAAAATTAATTTTTGTAGGCTAATAAAAATCTTTTACATATTTTGACTTTATTAACTCTAAAATAGTTTCGTTGAAATTGTTCAGTCAACACATTTTTCTTTTTTTTGATATTAAGAGACAGAAATCTGGCATTGAAGTCATTAGGCGAGAGTGACCAAAATTATAAATGAAAAAGATTTGTTTTCTTTAATTTAAGTCAAATAAATTGCCCGTTTTTTGAATTAGGGAGGGCTTTTTCTACAAGCATTTTTCCTCCATTTTCTCGTTTTCTACAGCTAATTTTGTTTTTTTTGGTTACTATGACTACATTAGCTTCAAAGAATTTTTTTTCCATTTTTCTCGCATTTCTACTGGAAAATTCTCTTTGATTTTTATTGACAAAAAATGAATGGTTGTTTATCATTTTTAAATTAATAAATAATTCTTTTAAATTTAAGTAAATACAAGCAGTAAATGGACAAGAGCTTTATGGGAACCTGCAGCTGGTATACAAACAAGTAAAGATTTTGTAGTTTTGAGTGACCTGCAAGGAAGAGGCGATTATCAACTTATTCTTGTGGATGAGTCTTCTTTGCCGTTCAAATTAAAATTGTTTAAAGGGTTGAAACCAATTGTTGAATCTGCCCTAGCTGAATGCCCAACAGGAATTGTTGGATTTGCTTGTGATTCGGTTTATTTTTTAATTTTTTATTGAATAGGGGGTGTAACAATTCTGTGGTAATTGTTACCCGTTTTTTTGAATTAGGGGAGGCTTTTCTATAAGCAGTTTTGTTTAATTCTTCAGAACCCGTTTCCCAGTTCCAGGACCCGGTTTTTTGAAAATTCCGATCTTTAGTTTATATACCTCTAATATACTTTTTGGAGAATCATTTCTTTTTTTAAATTAAATTTCAGGGCAATTCAGATTCAACATGTTTAGCTGTTGCTTGTGGTTCTAGCCTTCTCATCTACAGAAATATGAAACCATATTATCGTTATAATGTACCTCAAAGGGATATTTTGACATCTGAAATGGAATTGTGGGGGCTTTTAATTAAATCTCAAATTCAGAAAGGACAATTATTGGAAGGATTAAAGGTTAGTTAAAATTAAATATTTTTGAGAAAGTTTTAGTTGAGCTTCAAATGTTATGTGGGCTATTTTTACTGAAAATAGAACAGTTGACATTAGAACATCCAATAATTGGCACAGATCCGTTATAAATGTAAAATAATCCCTTTTTGAGATCCTCTTGTAAAAATATACTTTAATTATTTACCCAAATCCACAGACAGAAAATAAAAGACTCTCTGACATGAGAAGATTGTATGGAATTTTGATAAATTTTCTCAACTGTTGTAATATTTGTGTTGCCGTTTTTGAGTCGGGCCGACGGTCGAGGCATTTTTTCGGGCTTGTTTCTATCGAGTCGGGCCGGTACGAATCTTTTTCGGGCTAAATATCTTAGGGGTCCGACTCGATCTTTCGGTTTGAGTCGTCCATTTTTTCAACTATGTTTTAATATCTCCGACCCTCTTTATTTCTTTCTCACATTTTGGAATCCTCCAAATAATTTTAAAAATAATTATTTTTAAGCAACTTCAACAGCAACATTCAATTTCTGAATTAAGCCATCAAAGTCAACGTTTATTAACTTTTGAGGAAGACAATTCAATTGAAAATATTCAAGAAATTCAAAATTTATTTATTGATTTTGTTTTGAAAAATAATAGTAAAGAAATTAAAGAAAATGATAATTATGGAAATGTTGAAAATTTGGTTAATCCAACACCTCCACCTTTAACTAATATATTAATTACTTGTATTTGTACAATTCCAAGAAATCAGTCAGTTAATTCTGCTGTGGTTTGATTTTTAAATTTTTTTTAAAATTGGTGGTAATTGTGTTGTTCTTCTCCTTTTTTATTTTTGGGTTCCCTTTAGATTCTGACATGAGACATATTTTTTTGATTTTGTGACCTATGTTAACCGGGTCTGAGGAGTGAGGCGTTGACTCTATTTGGCCTGTTTTACATCAATTTAAAATTTGAATGACTCAAAACAGACCAAATAAGTCACCATTAAACCAACGAATAGTCCCAGTTCTAGTTCCCATAGGCCTTGAACTCAAATAACTTTTTGAACTTCAAAAGTGACCAACCCCCTAAAACTCCAAACAATAAAAAATTGAAGACAATTAATTTGTTATTTTTTTTTTAAAAAGGATGTTTTAATTTTGGGAACAGAAATGGGTTCAATTTATTTTGTTGATTCACAAGCTTATACTGTTATTAGAAAGGATAACATTGATGCTGTTCCTGTTAAAATTTTGCCAACAGGTTTTTTCAGTAAATATTTTTTTTAATTTTTTGGGAACTCTTTCCAATAATCTTTTTTGTAAATTTTGTTGTTTGTTATCCTCAGGGGCTAAATGTTTTTTCTTATTTTTCTCTCATAATTAAAAAATTTTTTTGCAGGTCATTATGATTTAGAATATCGAATTGTTATTTGTACAAGAGAAAATGATGTTTTTGTTTTACGTAAAAACAATAAAGGAGATTGCCATATAAATTCTTTTTATATTCGAGAACATCCTTTTAATGTTATTTTTTGTTCTAGTCAGGTAAAGAAAAATTTTTTGGAAAGACTTCCATTTATAAGTGAAAAATGTGCGATACCCCGAATTAAGTGCACGTCTACTATATTTAATATACCTATTTTTTAAAATTTGGACTGGCTTTTTGTTGGTGGAATTTAATAAGTGAATCTCCTATTTAGGATAAACAAGCATTATAAGCTACGACAATTTCAACCCCAAGGGTGTATCCAAAAATGAGATTTTTTTATTTTCAACGGAAGAAAATTAAAATTTTTTAAATTAAAATTTCAAGTTTGTCTTTGCCACTCGTCGTCGCCGACTTATTTTTTACAGTCAAAAATTTCGTCGTCAAAATTCTATGCAATTTGATGAAGATATTGTCGATTTGGAACATTTTTATTATGAACCTAAACAGTTTTTAAAATTATTTTTTAAAAAATAAAATTTTTATTTTGAAAGATATGAAGGGGTTCTTGTTGCTTTGGGGAATGAAATTAATTTGTATATTGACCAATTAAGAGTTGATACAATTAGAATGGATAGACCTATAGAATGGATTAAATTTGGAAGAATGGGAAGGGAGGAAGGCGTTTTGGTTATTTCTACTGAAGGTAATTAAGTTTATTAATTTTGATGAAAAGACACAAATTTTAAACAATATTTCGGGGCCGTAAATAGACCCATCTAGGAAAAGCATTCGGCCCCCTGAGGAGTGACCTTTTGAAAAATTTTTTCTGCCCCGCTGGAACGTGTGTGAATACACTAGTAACAAAAATTCTCAAAATTTTTGGATCTTTTAGAAAAGCTCTAAAAAATAAATAACCAAAGTTTTACAGACTGAACATATACAAAGAAAATTCTATAAATATTTTTATAAAGCTTACTTTTTATCCCAATATTTACAAAAAAAACTTGAAGGAAAGCAAACAAGACTACTATACCAAATTATTGATAGGGTAAATACAAATATATTTAAGATAATCAACAAAATTAAGAGAGCATATTAACATTCTGGGGCATTAATAAACAAAAATTTATTCATTTCCTAACATAACTTCAAGATCTAGCCACGGAAATTCTTCTGACGCAATTTTATCCCCCAATACAGTAAACGCAACAAGACACGAGTAGATGCAGAAGACCAATGAAAGCAACGTCATAATAGTAGCTATCCAAACCCACGTCGGATCACGCTTTACCTTCTGTCCCTTTTCTAAAATTTGAAATATATTTTAGGAATTTTCCTTTGGAACAGGGCTGTCAATTTCACTAAATTCTTTGCTTAACCGAACCAATAAACATCGAAAATCTTCGGTTTTTTCTGTTCTGCTTGAAACCGACAACCCTTTCTGAATATCACAACTTACGTTCTTCAGGTTCTTCAGGCTCTTTATTAGGCTTCCTTTCTGACTTCTTTTTAGGAACTTCTTTCTTCTTCGATTTCTTTTCCTTTTTGGGAGGTTTAGCTTCTTGCTCTTCCTCCTCCTCCTCTTCTTCATCTTCCATTTCATCCTCTGTTGTATCATAACTACGGGAGGCATCTGGCGACTTCTTTTTCTTTCCTATTAATTAAAAAAAGAGGATTGGAAGTGTTTTTGACACTAACCTTTTTTTGATTTCATCTTGCTTTTCTCGTGAGCAGTTTTCGTTGGTTTCTTCTCTGCAAAAAAAACAAAAACATTTTTTAATTTTAGAAAAATTCTCAACTTACTTGATTTAGCCTTTTCGATCAGAGAAGAAGAGAGCTCGCCAATTGGTTCATATCCCTCCTTTTGCGTCTTCTCTGAACGGAGTCGAGAAGGTTCACTTTCTGTTGAAAGTTTATTGTCCGATGTTTGTTGTGGAAGGTTTACAACTGCCGAAGGTTCATCATATAGCGGCGGCTCAGGTCCTCCCTCAATTTCCTTTCTTCCTGAAAATGATCCTGACATCGTTTTTACACTGCCTTTTGAAGTCCTGAAAACCCACTAACGTTTGGATGTGCCTGAAAGTATGTTGTTATAGTTTTGATAACAAGAATGCATGTGCCTTTTATACTATCTCTGTGTTTACCCCAAGAGAAAACGAGGAATTAATTCTGTATATTAAACTACCTGTAATGTACGATTCTCTAATTACGACATTCTATTTTAGTGAAAATTAAAAAATTCCCTAACATGGATTTTCAGTTCGGTTCCTGATGTCTATTTCCAACAACCGACAACTCTACATAGCAACCACACTTAGAGGAAAGGGGCGAGAGAGTGTTTCATACTCTTGAGTTTAATTGACATGTTGTCAACACCTCTCGACATAGGGGAGGGAGAATACAACAAAGAAAATCAGAACAGAGCTTTATTGAAACGAAATCGAAAGGAAAACCTCGAAAATCGAACTTTCGAAACAGCTTTGGCCAGAATTACTTTCATTTATTTTACATAAAGTTTGCCTGATGTGATCTTTTTAAATATTTTTTAGGTGGCGGTCTTTGTGTAAAAATATTTCGTCGTGTAGCCACATTTGATGAAGGAACTAGAATCACTACAAGTGGAATACAACAAAGAAAATCAGCAAATATTAGCTCTATTGAATTACCTAAAAGATCTCGAACATTTGTTGATCAAAGTTTAAGGGAAAGGGAAAATCCAAAATTATTACATCAGGCAAGAGAAAGAAAATTTTGTCTTTTAATTTTCTCTGACAGATTTATCAACGAAATTGGTTTATGGTTAAATGGCATTCTGCTAAAACTTTTGCAGCGTTGGAAGGAGGGGGTAGGGCTGGGGAATTGTCAGCAGCAACTGGAGGGTCTGAACCTTTGCAAGTTCAATATGAATTGTTGGGGTTTGGGCCTAACTTTCGACTTCAAATAAAAATTTTTTGTAGTGGGTAGGTTCTTAATATTAGAATTAGAGGCCGGACTGGGATGGTTGTATGTACAAGAATCGAGATTAATATCTCGAAAAATATGGATATCGATAATATAGTTAGCCGGTATTGGGATTTTGACAAAAAATCGGGATAGGGGTTTTGAAATAATGATCGGGATTTCGGTCTCTGGATCAGCAAAACCGGAATAGAAAACCGGGATAATCCCGTCCGATCCCGACCAACTCTAATCTATAACTGAAATTTTTATTTTAAACCTTATCTCGGTCCGGTCGTTAGCTACACTAATTCTAATTAATAGTATTTTGATTAATTTTAAAGGGAAATAGAAAATGTTGAAAGATGGCTAATATTTATATTTAATGAACAAGAATATTCTTTTAGTCATCGGTTTGATTTTATTTAAAAAAAATTTCCAAAAATTTTGTTTTCTTTTAAGAATGATTTTTATTCCTCGATTATTTCCAAATAAACAATTAAAATTTTATTCTGATATTTATTGTCTTCATCCAGACAAACAACATTTAATTGGGGAAGAAGAAACAGAAATAAGAATTATTTTGATGAGAAAGGACAGAACAAAACCTGTTTGGTCTGCTAATTTTCAAATGCCTGCAAGTGAATTGTTGATTGAGTAGAGAATATTTTAAAAAAATAAAAAGTTAAAAATATTTAAAGTTGATTTAACATAGGGATTGCTAAGCTAAAAAACGGCTCGAAAGGTGAACAGACTCTCTTTTCAAAAATCCGTCTCGGAAAAGACTCTAGGGCCGCCCAAGTAAATTTAAACTCGAAAATTTGACATTTTACTGTTCCCAATCTAAAAACGGCAATCTCAAACTTGTTTTTATTTTCCGCATCCATATAAAAATTTTTAAATAAAAAATGTTTAAATAAAACAATTTTTCTATTTTTTATTTAAATAAAAATACATATAAAATTGTGTTTATAATAATGTGCTTAATAAAATGATTAATCCTTCTTTCCTTCAGATAAGAGGTCGCTCGGAAAGACGAAATTGCCGGAAATCAAAATTGACGGAAATCAGCCTAAATTTTCGGAAATCGGAATTTCGATCGACCTCTGCTTCAAATATACTTTTAGCTAAATAATTCAAGTCATTATTTAGTATATAACAACAATCAAAAACATTCTTTTTCAATTTTGCTTCATTTTCTCATTATTTCCAACTTTTTTAATCACAGAATTTTTTCTACTACCATTTTTATTTAAAACTTGCTCCTTTTCCTCAATATTTTCCTCTTCTTCCCTCTCATTTTGTTGTTGTTTTAATTGAAATAATAATTGTTGTTTTTGTTGTTGTTGTTGTTGTATTTGGGCAAATAACATTGTTGAAGCTGCTGCCATTTCTTCTCTACCAAATGGCAAAAATTGTTGTTGTTGGCAATTTGTCCGTTGGTTAAATGTTGTTCCGTTAGTGTTGTTTTGTTGTTGTTGTTGTTGTGTTTCTTCTGTTTTTGTTTTGTTTGGTGTTTTTGTTTGTTTTTGATGTTCTAAAAGTTTGGCTATTAAATGTTGTTGGGATGTTTGGATTGTTTGTTGGGGTGGTTGTTCGTTGTTGTTTGATTGACCTGGGGGTGCTCCCATCCACATAGCAGCAGCGGCAGCTTGAAATTGTGCCTGAACAGCAGCTAGGCGTTGAGTGGCTAATGTTGTTGCCAACTCTAAAAGTTGTTCTGAAAAGTTTTTTTGTCCCATAATTATTCTATGTTTATTTTATTTTCAGTTATATATTTTACTGTATTGCACATAAAAATAAACGTTAGTAAAGGAAAGTTAGCCCATCAACACAAATGGTTCTATTTAAAAAGGAATTTATTTGGTTGATGTGATGGGCAAAATCGTGCTTACAGGATCCCGCATTCTTTTCTAAAACCCTTATTTCATTGTAACCTGGGGAAGTTCCTATCTATTAAATTCTATACATGTCTCGGTGAGTTAAGTGGAATGGTCCCCTTGCAAAAATGCCTAGGGATCTAGATATAAGTCTTTAACTATCGAAAGATCGTGACGGGGAGAAGCTTAAAAAATATTTTTTGTTTGTTAATTAATTTTTTTACCAGAATTTAAAGTAGCCAATCCCCCATTGGGTAATTGAAATCCTCTAGATAACAAAATATTTTCCATTTGTTCTAATTGATTAGAATTTAATAAAGAAGAATTATTCTCTTCTTGATTATTTTCTGTTAATTCTAATCTTGGCCTTTTAATTAAATTAATTTTTGTTTCTTTTTTATTTTCTTCTTCATTATTTCCGTCTTCTTTTTCAATTAAATCAGAATTTATTTTTGTTGTTTGGTTATTTGTTGAACATAAAAGGGCTGCTTGAATAAGCATATGACGTTGAAAACCGGCCATTAAAGCTTCGCGTAATTCGTTTTGAATTGGAAGGTCACTGAAAATTTTTGGAAAATTTTTTTAAATAATTATTTTTAGATTTTTGTTGGATATTTTGTATGTATTACTCGAAGAAAAGGGAAAGGTGGTTAATTTAAAAATAAAAGAATTTACTTGGGGAAAGATTTAACTCTTTTAGTTGTCATTCTTATTTGATTTTGGATCACTAGCGCTTTTAAATTTCAATTTTGCTTTACTCTTATTTTGAACTAGAAAGCTCAGATCGGTTTTGCATCCGAAAATTTTGCGATTTTTTTAGATAGTTTAAACCGTTCTCTTAACATTTTAAAGCCGAGAATTGAGGAATTGACAATTTCTTTAAAGTTTCCCCTATTTTGAATTAAGATATGAAAATGAAACGATACGAGTCTCCCTTCCTCACATTCATATTTCCACAACTAAAATTCTTCCCCCTAAACCTTAAATTCTTAAAAATAAATTTATCTTTTGAACATTTATTTTCAATATTTTTTAATGAAATCCGAGAATTTATTTTTACTTTCCTTATTTTTTCTACAATTTTCCCATTCGCGCAATCATTTGTTTATGTAATATACTTAAATTACTTTTTAATTCTTTATCCTTTTAAAATCCTTTTATTTGGATTAAATAAATTTATAAAATTAAAAAATCCTTTTTCTCCTCTTCTTCTTCCATTTTTTTGCCTTTCCTTAAGAAAAGGGATTTTTGTCCCAACAAAAATCCTCCTCCCTCCCTCCCTGCTCCTCTTCCCATTACCAAAATCCCCCCCCCCCCCCCCCCTTCTTTTTCCCTTCAATTTAATACCAACAAAATCCAATAATCGCGTACAAGCTTTAACTAATAAAAAAAACCTTCTTCCTTTCCTTTCCTCTATTAAAAACAATATTTTATTTCCTAAAAATTATTTTCATCCCCTCCTCCCCCCCCTCCCCTCCCTCCCTCCCTCCCCTCCAAAAACATTATTTTTATTATTTAATCCAATTTGCCTTTTCTTTTTAAAAATATTTTTATGCCAATATATATTCCCCAAAGCTTGGAATTATATATTTAAATAATTATTGAAGAGAAAAGCATGTTAAATTTATGGTAGAAAAAAAGAAAAGATTTTTCAAATTTATGGGCCAGAAAAATATTTTTGTTGTTTTTATTAAAAATTCTAAAAATAATGAGAGAGAGTGAGAGATTAAAACTAAATTTATTATACCTCAAAAAACTGTTAATTGCCTACTAAAAAATTTTCAAATTTTTTTTGAAAAATATTCTAATAAAAAGCCCGCTCTCCTATAGGGGTTAAAAAATAAAAGAAGGCGTTAATTAGAATAAATAAGCTAGAAATGAAATTTTCTAAAATTTATTTTTCAAAGACAGAGATTCTTAAAAATAATCATTAGTAGATATTTTAATAAATTTAAAAAATATTTTTTCCTCAAAAAATTATAAAATATATTATACGTATTTATTTCTTACTAAAATATTTACAGTAAGAATAACAATAGAAAAATAAAAGAAGAGGGATTTTACTTAATATTAAATATTTATTTAAATATGTCAATCAACTTTTTTTTGGATCATCATCCAAACAATTGTCAAGAGTTTATTATTTTGAATATTTAATTAAAAATAGTAAATTTACATAATTATAGCAACAGAAAAAGTGTTTAGGGGAAAAAATAAATTTTGTGAAGCAGAAAAAATTATTATTAAAAAAATTCTTAAAAAATGGAAGGAATGAAAATTTAAAAAATTATTAAAATAAATATTAAAATTTATTCTAAAATTTAGTTTTTTCTATTTTTAAGCCTATCAATTTCTAAAAAAACTTTTTAAATTAAATAAAAATTAGAGATAAGGCAAAAATGAGAAAGACAAAAATTTTTGAACTAAAAAATATTCAAAAGAGAACCAAAATTAATCAAATTTTGTATAAATATACTTAAAGTTGTTAACTACCTTCTCTAAAAATTTCAAAATTTTAGGGTGTGTATTCGAAAGATTGTGTTCAAAAAGGTTAAAGAATTTTTAAAAAGGACGTCGATTTCGGTTATTCCTTTAATCATAACTTTCAGAATTTTTTACCAATAATTCTAAAATTTTTAGAATTGTTAAATAACACTATAGAGAATCTAAATATTTAAATTCTAACTTAAAAGGTACTTTCCCAGCTATTTTATATACGCCCGCGCCGAATTATCCTTTGCGCCGAAACTGCCTTAAATAATTTTCCCTTTTAATTTTTCCCATATTTAATTTCTAAAAATTCTTTTTTTACCCAATTTGTTCATTAATTTGAAGTCTTCTTTGTTGTAAATTAAAAGAAAGATCAACAGGTTGTTGTTGTTTAATATTATCTTCTTTTTCACAACAATTTTCTCCTCCTTCTTTATTTTTAATTAACGAAAAAGAATGCTTTCTTCCATTTTTATTATTTACTAAACTTGTTGAAGGTTCACTAGAAGAACCCCTTTCTGGTGTTCCTTTTAAAGATTTTTGTTGTTGCCTTTTATTTATTTTATCTGCATAAGCTACTGGACAACCACTTAGAGAACGGTGGGAATTGCGAGACTGAAATAAAAGAAAAAAAATTTGACAGAAATTGAAAAGATTTTGAGAGATTTTTGCGGAAATTACAAAAACATTTCTAAAAAAATAACCAGTTTTCAAGATCCAACTAAAACTTTTTTCTTCCACAAAATTCCTCTTCAGTAGGGATGTCGGTTCTGGACCGAATCAAAGAATCGAAGATTTTTCGGTTTGGTTATCCCAAGAATTTCCTGGAACCAACAAACTTACTCTTCAGGATCCCCATTTTTATTCAAATTTATTTACTGAATTCCTTTTTCCCAAATGCATCTCGAAAAATTCTTTGTAAATAATTCCCGATTAATACAAAAATTAATTTTCAATTTAATAAAATTTAAAAAAATCTTTCTTGTTTAAAAACATACAGAATTAACATGCCCTCTTCCATCACAACCTGGATATGTGCAACGAAGTTGTTGGTCTGGTTGGAGGGCCAAAACTTGAAAAATAATTTTTTTTAATAATTTTTTTTTATTTTTTTTATTTAAAAATTTAATTCCAAAAAAAATACTTTTTGGCTATAAAATTATTTTTTTATTTTGAAAATAAAAATTTTAATTAAAAGAAAAAAGTTTTTAATTATTATTTCAAGTTTTTATTACCCCAAAAATAAACTTTAAATAGTAAAAACTTTATTACCCTTATTTTAGTGAAATTAAATATAAGGGGGGGGGGGTTTGAAAACTTATAAAAAATTATTAAATAATAAACTAAATTTACAAAAAAATTTTTTTAAATAATTTGGAAAAGGAGAAAAATTTCTATAAGTATTTTCTAAATTATGGCTAAAAAACTCAATTAATTCGACAAAAAGTCGAGTTTTTTGACCTGAACTTTCCAATAAAAAATCAGAAAATTCTGAAATTAATAGAAAAGTTAGGTAAAACTATAAAATGTATTTATACAAAATTTTAAGTGGAAGATGGGGTAGTAAAGTCTTTTTAGTAGTTATTGCTAGGGTTGGCGGATCCTTAGAAAATTTTTGGATATCTGGGTTCAATGTTTAATCCGAAAATTTCCAGATGTCCGGAATTTGAGCTAAAAAAATTCTAGGTATATATTTTAAATAGAGAGCCTATCGTCTAGATAGCCCTCCCCCCTATCAAATTTAAAAAAGTTGTCTTAAATAGAGATTTATCTGTCTGTATTAGGAGTATATTTTAGTGAAGTTTGACTTTAAATTCGTTTTTAAAAAAATTTTAATTTTTAAAAACATTTATTCCCTTTGTGTTTTTTAATTTATCTTTGTTCCCCCTTCAAAAAGTCGGCAAAACTACTTTCTCCTAAAAAAATAAATGACAAAAATGCATGGAAAATTTAATAGGGAAGAGAGAATAAAAAATAAATAAATTTTATATTTAATTTTGCCGCTAAAAACATTATTTTTCTTTTAAAAATGTGCAAACAATATAAAGCCATTTTTCAAGTAATTAATCTTATTTCCCAGTAAAAACATTCTTTTTCTACATAAATGGACATTGAGTAAATATAAAAGTTAATTTTTGGGTTTTTTAGAAAATTTACTGTAGATTACTGTAAATATTTAAATAAAAATAATTTTATATTTAAACCCCTTACTGTAATTAAAAAAATAAAAGAGAAGCTTTAAAAATGTTTTTTTTCTGTTAATTCTATTTTCTCTTAATCTTTTTTTAAAGCGTTTAAAGAAATAAAATTTTCTTGTAGAAAAAAAAATTTATTAGAATTATTTAAAATTTTAATTAATATTTATGACGAGATGGGTTTACTTTTTGATTTTTAAAATACTCAAAGAGAGTAAAAATAAATCTCTGAAATTCTAAACCTAAATTTTTGGGAATGTTAACTAACCTCTCTAAAAATTTCAAAATTTTTGGTTAAATTTTTGAGAAATTCTAATTAATTAAAAATAAACACACTTTATCCCAAAATGTTTATTTTCAAAAATAAAATTCTAAAATTTTCAGAATTATGTAAAAAGTTGGTGATTAATTAAAGGGCAGTCTATTAAATTTTTATAAAATTAAAGGGGGAAAGGATTTTTCTTAAAAAATTTCTTTTTAATTTTCTAATTTTTTTTTATTTTTTCCTAAAAAATATTTTTGTTACAAAAATATTTTTTTCCTCTCTTTCTCTATTCATTTACAATCTGTTAATCTTTTAAAAAATAGAGGAGACATGCGCCCCCAAAATATTTTTTTGGAAATACCTAATTATTTAAAGGAATTACTAATTGGTTATTATTATTTAATAAAGGAAAAGAAAGAAAGAAAAAGAAAAAATTCCCTTATAATTTAAGGGCAAAAGAAGCGCTCTAAATATTTTTTTCTCCTCCAATTTTTTACTGTTACAAACACACACACACCTGTTCTTTTTTTACTTATTTTAGTAGCAATATTGAAAATAAAATAAAATTAGAGGGAAGAGAAATTAGTTTAGTATTTTATTTTTTTGGGTTTTCTCTCCAATATAATCTCTCCGGAAATAATAAAAAAAATTAAATTTGAATTTTGAAAAAAAGAATATTCGAAATACCCCTATAACTATAAAAATAATTAATTAATTTTCAAGAAAGTTTCTCGCGACACAAACAAAAAATTTAAATAATATTGAGAAGTCTTTAATTAGAAAGCTCTCAAATTAGTGAAAATTAAATGTTTTTCTGTTTGGTATTGAGGGAGTGTGTTGGGAGAGTTTAGGGTTGTTCCCGGGGGGGGGGGGGCTTCAGGAATAACTTTTCGGGAAGGTAGTGCCACGGAGAAAGGACGGGCAACTTTTCAAAAAACCTCTCAAATTCGCCGAACTTCGGGGACGGGGAACAACCCTCTAGTATCTGGTGTGTGCCGAAACCGCTTTTAAAAAGCGAAACTGGCACACTTCTGGTATTTATAGATAAATAGCTAGACTTCCCTAATTTATCTCCAAAGAAATATTTTACAAAGAAATAAGATAAAAAAGATTGTAGGAAAGAGGGATTACTAAAAAATATTGTTGTTATTTAAGTAGCGGGTAATTAAAAAGAGATAAAAAAACAAAGAAGACTTATGTAAAAGAAGCAACAAATAAAAAAACACCTGCCTATTTTCTATAAAATAAATGAAAAATAAAGAAATAATTAGAGTTGTCTTAAATTAGTAGTTTTTGGATAATTAGAAGATAAAGAAGAAGGAAAAGAGCCAAAAATATTTTTGTAGAAAAAAAGAAAGAATATATGGATTTAATTAAATCAGAGAGAAATATTAAAGTTTTATTTGGATATTAATTTTGGGGGTTTAAACATTAATTTTTGGACTATTTTTCATAACAAAATTTTTTCCAGTCTAATCTTTTTATTTTTTTTTAAAAACAGTTAATTAATTAAAAATTCCCTCTATTCCCTACAAAACACTTCCTCTTCCCCTGCACCCTTCTATTCTTCCTCTTTTTTAAATAAATAAAGAGGAATGGCATAATTTACAGCTGCATTTATTATGTAAAATTGTGACAATTGAAAAGAACGTGAATTTAGAGAAAAAATAATTTTTAAATATGGCAAAAAATAATATTTAATTATTATTTTTTTCCTCTTAATTTAAATAAAAAAATATTTCTTTTGTTATTTAAATTTAAAAAAGAATATTATTTTTTAATGAATGGAAAAAGAAATTAATTTTTGGTTGTTATTATTTAAAAGTTGAGAGGAAAATGAGTGGAAAAATTAAAAAAAATTATTTTTTTGGAAAGCTTTCCAGTAATTAAAATATTTTTAAAAAATTAAGAATGAAAAATATAAAAAAATTATTTTTAAAAAAATTTGTTAAATTTTAAGTTTTCCTTTTTTATTTTTAATTTAAAAAAAATAAAAATTTACGGTGTATTGTTTGTTTGTCTGGCCTTCGAGGGCAGCCACTTAATGAACGGTGATGTGTGTAGAGACCTGTTTGATGACCAGAACCGTCACATCCGGGGGTTGGGCAATAAAGTTTGGCATTTTCTAAAAAAAAGATTTTTTTTTTAAAAAATTTTCAAAAAAATTTTTTTCTCATTCAAAAAACCTTTTCTCCTATTCATTTGCGGCACAGAATTATTCATTCCCTCCAAATTTTGGGCCATAGGAGAAAGAGAACCATCAGGTCTAGAAAGTGGAGAACAAGCTGCAGAAGAGGAATAATAGGGTTGTGGACTAGAAGAATCAACAAATAAATTGCTAACAACAAAATGGGGTTGTTTTTCTTCCTTTAAATTTAAAAAATTAAATTTTTTTAATTTTGAAAATATTTTGGAATTTTAATTATTGTCTTTTTCTCTCTTCCAAACTATTTTGGAATGGCTTTGGATATGTTAGGGAGTTTAAATGAAATGAATATTGAAGTTAGAAATTAATTAACTCATTTACTCCTTATTAAAACTTAGAAGTTATCCCATCCTAGTCTTAAAAAGGAATAACCGAAAGAGCGAGAAAGTGGGAAAATAAAGGAAAGTGTTAATAAATAGAAAGAAGACTAAGTCAAAAGCTCTAATCTCAATACTAGCCCATCCTCCAAAATAATTCAAAGTAGGGATATCTGTGGGAGATTTGGACATTAAAAGGAGAAAAGAGGTATGTGAGAGATTTGATATGAAGAACACTTTCTAACAAATTTAATTAATTTTAAACAAAAACAATTCGCACCTCAGAGGGGCAACCATTTAATTGTTTTCCTCCTTCCTTATCTCTTCCCTCTTCACCAATTTCTTCATTTTTATTTAAAAATTCTTTTTCTTCATTTTTATGATGTTCCTCTTCTCCAATACTTCCACCTGTAGACGACCCCCCTTCCTCTAAATTAATGAAAGGATCTCTTTCTTCTTCCCCTTCTTTCCAATTATTTTCAATATTTACTGGTTGGAAAAGTAAGGATTCAATACTCGTTAATGGAAGTAGAGATTGAGAAGATGGTGGGTTTGTTGGTGAAGTAATTAAATTTATTGGGGAAGATATATCGTTATTGTTGGTATTGGTTGTGGTTTCCTTTTTAAAATTAAATTAGAAAAATTTTAAAAGAAATTTCCCATTAAAATAATCAAAATAAAATTGAACCCTCGTTTCGAACCCTTTGAGGCTGGAAAAGCACATACCTTATAATGAAGGGTATTTTAAATAGAGGGTATATTACTTAGACAACTCCATATCCACCCACCCATTGGCTAACCAGGTTTTAAAATCTACCTCAAATAGAAGGATGTATCTAGTATTGGGCGTATTTAAAAAGAAAGAGGTCGTTAGTTAACATATATTTAGTTAAGCAGAATGAAATTTTAAATTTTCAAAATATTGCTCTTATTTCCCTGATACTTTTATCTTGCTTCGAAAACCCCGCGCCCAAACAATTATCGGGCCGAAAAGGTTCCCCTTCCTACAATATATTATTCACCTCCTCAATTTGTTCCTCTTCTTGTTCCCCAACAAATGGTTGTTGTTGTTGAATTGATGACAACATTCCTTCCTCCTCTTCTTCTTCTAAAGGTTCTTCTGCTAATATGGTAAACGTTCCATTCTTTTCTTCATTTTCCGTTTTTTCTGCAATTTCCTTTGGGTTAATTAATAAATTGTTGTTATCAGAAGTTACTGATTTTTCTGTTTCTGTTGTTAACCGAATAATGTTTTTGGCTAAAATAAATTTTTAAAACCTGTGATTTTACAAGTATTTTATTTAATTCTTTATCTCCTCTTCCCAACTCTTCAACATTCGCTAGTCTCTTAGATATCCCACATTCTGATATACTCTAGTCTATTTCTTATCCCTTCAGTTTTTCTCCAAACTATCATCCCCCTCCTCATATTACAAAATCCCTTAGTTATCCCAACTAAATGACACTCTCGATGGGTGGGATAACATAGAAAAACGAGAGATATTAACAGAAGGTTTTTAATTATTAAATTAAATTTTTTTCCAACCTTCAGGCTTCCTTCTTCTCTTTTTAGCACTACAATCATTACTACTAAATCCTTCTAATGAATTTGGGGGAATGGGGGTATTTGAAGGAATAGATCTTGTTGTAGTCAAAATAATAGGGCAAAGAGTGGGGGAAGTAAAATTGTTTTTATTGTTGGAAGAAGTTGCTGTTTCCATTTTTTAAATAAAAAAATATTTTCTATAATTTTTTTAAATTTTTAAAATTAAATTTTTTTAAAGAAAGTCTAAATAAAAAATCACAAGAGTGACTTTGAATGCCAAATAAATGGGAAAGGAGGGAGGGAAAAAAGAATTGTGGAAAGGAGGGGGATAGAGGAGAGGGAGAGAGAGAAGAAAATTTGAAAAGAAAATTTTAAGTTTTAGCTTTAAAGTTTTGCCAATTTTTTGAGGGAAGTGATTGAGGAGGGAAGAGGGTGAATCAATCAATAAATAATAGATTTTTAAAAGCTATATAAATAAATTTAAATAAATGTAAGAAATAGTGAAGGAATGAGAGACTAGAGGTTAGAGAAAAAGTCTGTGTTTTGTTTAAAGTTTTAATTTCAAAAACATCTAAAAACATTTGTTTGGTAAATTCTAAAACAAAAAATATAACAGGGAAACATAAACATAAGATGTTTTTTCAAAAACATAAAAACATGTTTGCCAGAAAATAAACATTAAAATAAACTTGGAACAAACAGGTTTCTAAGTTTTAATTTTTCTGAACAAAAGAAAAAAAGTTGGACAACATGGAAACATGTTTAAGAGAACATCAAATCAGAAAAACATTAAATTAAACTTGTAGAACATGTTTAGCAATCAAAAAAAAAGAAGAGAAACAAAACATGTTCAAATCTCTAGTAAAACATTAAATATTAAAACAAGCTAAATTAATAATAGGCCCAAGATCTTTAAAGTAAGGAATATTAAAAAAAAAGAGGAAATGAGAGAATAATTGTAAGGGAAGTACCGCCTACTTTTTTTTATTTTTTCTTTTACTTTTCTTCTTTTAACTATTTTCTACATTTACTTTTTAAATACGCCCAACTTGCCAAGCGGCTGACCAAAAAGTCTTTTATTTAGTAAGATATACAGTCTCCCTCTCTCCTCTCCTCTCTCTTCAATGTTTTTCTTGTAAAAATAAATTTCCCAAAGCCATCTTTGGGATTCTAAAAAGTAAAAAAAAAGAAGAAATGAAGCTTATTTTATAGTTAAAAACCTATATGTAATAGTCAACTTGGCCTGAGCAACAAAAAAAAGTAAGAGAGGAAGGGGAGGATGCAGCTGGTTGAGAGAAAGAAAAAGCTTTTTTTAGTTTTCTTCTGTTTGCCATTTCTTTAAAAATTACTTTTAAATGACAACCAATAGGGAAAGGAATACAAGTTAGTAGTTCTCACAAACAAGTTGTATGTACATATACTTACTTTTTTACTTATTTGTCCCGCCCATTTTCTCCCCAAACATTTATTTTAAATTTCATCTCCTTGCAAAGTTATTGTTCACAAACATGTTTTAATGGAAGAAAAACATGTTCAGAAACAAAGAATAGACTTTAAAATAAACATACAAATACTAAAAAATCTTAAACCAAAAATTAGAACAAAAACAAGTTCAAACATGTAAACACCAAAACAAGCATTAAAACATTAAAAAAAACTTTTCCGGAAATGTTTTGGCAAAGAGAATTTAATAATAAAATTAGATGTTTTTATCAAAGTTTCTGGTTTTTGTTTTTATTATTCCAAGTTTCCAACATATTGTAAAAGTTGTTAGGAAAAGGATATAATGAGGGTAATCCTTTCTAACAAAAGGAAAGAATATATTTCTTTCAAAAAAATTAAATTAAAAAAAATTTTTATATTTGCATAAAGAATAGAAGAATATTAAAAAAAAGTATTTCTAAAGAAAAAAAAACTATTTTTAAATTAAATAAAAGACGCTGAAAAAGGCTTATCTCTTCTATTTTTTCTATTTATTTTAACCATCTGTGTGCCATTCAAGAAAATCTTTTTTTAAAAATCTTTTAATTGGACTTTTCCCCCAAACTTTAAGTCAAAACCCCCAAGGGAATGCGCAGCCTTTTATTTTCTGTTTGATTTTGCCTTTTTAAACTTGAAATATTTTTAAAAGACTGGCGACAGGAGAGGAGAAAAGAGAGAATTGTCAATAAGTAAAGGGAGAACATTAATTTTATTTGGTGAGGTTAATATTGTTGAGATTTTGAATTTAAATTTGTTTTTAATAATTTTTTGAAAATTTCTGTTAGAACGATAAACAGGAAAACATAAACATGTTTTAAATAAAAACGTTCACAACAAAACATGTTTTAGAAAAACTTTAACTTAATAAAATATTCGTAAAAATATTAAAAACAAATAAACATGTTTAGGAAATAAAAATAAACTTTATTTGTTGTTTTTGTAATCTTAGATGTTTTATCTGTTTCTAGGTTTTTGGGTTTAGTTTTTTATTTTGTTATTTTTATTTTGCAATGTTTCTGAACATGTTTTAATTACAATTTTTAAAACTAAGATAAATTAAACAATAAATTTTTAAAAATTAATTTTAAATCAGGACAGAAAAAATAAAAATAAAAAGTTGATGGACGCCAAATAAAAAAATAAAAAAAGTGAGTGTTGAACGAAGGCATGGATTTTGTAAATAATAAAAGGGGGATATATATTCTTTGCTTTAAAAAAAGGGAAGGGCAGATGCGCGTACAATGGCAGATGGCCAGAGTTTGGAAAAGTAGAAGGAGAGAAGAGGGAGATCTTCCTCAAAAAGGGGGCGGAAAAATATAAGAAGAAAAAAATTTTTGATGAGTTTTTGGGGGGAAGGGATTGCGGGGAGGGAAGGAGGGAGAGGGAGGGAGGGGAGGGGAGGGGGGAAGGGGGAAATTATTTTTAAATAATAATAAAAGTTTTTTCGGCAAATGACCGTCAGAGATTTTACTCAATCTTTTTTCTCTTCTAAATATATCCATATATAAGTTATATGCCACTGTTTTTGAATTTTATACTTGCCAAACATCTGTCCCGCGCAACAAAAAAATTTTTTAGAAAAAAGGAAAAGATTTTTTGTAATTTTTAAACAAAAAAATAAGAGTTTGGGAGGGGGAATATTTTTTGAAAATTTAATTTGAAATTTAAAAATTTTTTACTTCCTTATCATAAAATTATTTTTTGAAATTTTATGTGAATAGTATTTTAGAAAATTATAATACTATAACTTATTTAAAAATATATTGAAGAATTGAACAAATTGTTAATCACTTTTTGAGGAGGGAAGGGAGGAGGAGGTACTTTCTAAATTCCAAAGAAAAATTATAATTTAAATAATTGACATTGAAAGAGAAGCCTTTTTTAAAGAAAATCACGGTCCTTTAAAAGAAAATAAATTAGCAAATATTTTTTGGTTAAATATTTAATTCTTTGATGGATTTTTAAATTTTCATTAGAAAATCAACAAGAGTTAAGCATTCCTCTTTCTCAAACAGAAAGCGGGAATCAGAATTAGTCCAAATATCGGAATTCGGAAGTTTTAAGGCATTTCGAAAAAGGACATGACTTGGAATCAGACCCACTCCTCTTCCCTCAATAAAAGTAAGCTAAATAATTTAATTTATTAAAACAATCTTTGTTTTTCTAAATATTTTTTAAAATTTTCTTAAAATTTAAAAAGGCCTAATCATTTCCTTTTAAAGAATTCCTTTCTTTCCTTCACATATTTAGTCATTCAAAAAATCAGTGAACATTCAACAACAACAAAAATACAGTAATATAACAAATAAATATGTAAAAAGGGGGGAATGTGGTTGAGATGATTGACGATTTAGCGCCTCAAAAAGGCATAAATAATTTGCCGGGAAAAAAGAAAAAAATTATTTTTTAAGAAAAAAAAGAAAGAAATTGCCGGCTGGCAGAATTAAAAAAAGGCCAAAAGCCTTTTTTTGTTAAAAAAATTATTCGCGCGTCTCCCCTCCTTTCCCTCTCAACTACTACCAAAATAATAATAATAAAAATGTTGGGAGAAAACCTTTAAAAAGAAGGCTTTTCTTTTTTTTTTCTACACGCATTCTGCCTCAATTTTAATTTTTTTTCTAAAAAAATATATAAATTCCAATTTTAGAGAAGCTATTTATATTGAAAAAATGAGGAAAATGCTCGTTTTGAATAATTAAAAATTGGACAAAAATTCTGAGAAAATGGGTAAAATTGATTTTGAATATTTAGAGACAATAATAAATAGAGAAAGGTAGAGAAAAAGATGATAAGTTGTGAAGTTATAAGAACATGTTTATTTAGAAACATTAAATAGAAAAAACATTTCATAAACATGTTTATTAAAAAATTGAAATTAAAACATGTTCGGATAAACAGTAAAATAAACTTGAAAACAAACAAGTTTAAAAACAAGCTTAAAAGAAAGTTTAAAAGAAAGCTAATATACTGTACTTAAAATAAGAGAAAGTGAGAAAAGAAGAGCAACTTTAAAATAAAATAAACTTGTTTCTAAAACATTTATAAAAACAAGAAAAAACTTGTTTTTGACCATTTATATTAAAATAGAAAATGCTGAATTTAACATTTAAAAACAAAAAAGCTATGAGGACAATTTACGCCTTTTTATTTTCTCGTCGTTTTTAGTAAATGGATCGAATTTCGTTTTATTCAATGAAATTTACATAGAGGTGGATATTTAAAGGAAGGAAAGGAGAAAAGTGCCAAAAATGTTTTTATTTGTTTATGAAAAAATAAAACAAAACTTTGTATTGACTCTTAAATATTTTCAAAAAATTTTAAAAAATTTTTTGAAAATAATAAAAATTAGAATTATAATGCCATGAACTTAAAGAAATTGGTTACTTCATAAATTTCAGAGAGCATAGAGTAAACATTAAAATAAAATTAAAATAAACATGTTTTTAAATAAAATTGCAGCAAACATGCATGACATTCTTAATAAAACGTTTATTAAATAAGCTATGTTTCATAAATGCTTAATAAAAACATCTTTTTAAAATAAACTTGGAAACAAACATGTTTTAAAATATGTTTAATAAACAAGTTTAAATTTTAATAAACATTAAAATAAACTTGAGATAAAAATTGTTCAGAAACAAATTTAATAAATGTTTTTAATAAACTTTAAAACTTAAAAAAGGGAAAACTTGTTTTATATTAATGTTTTTAACAATTAAAACAAAAATATTTTAAATGCTGGGAAATGCTTTTATATTCGTTCCAAAACATTTGTTTTGAATCAAGTTTGATTTGTACATTTATATATTTATAACTGTAAAATATATTTGTATTGTTTTATTAAATATTTTTAGTAAAAAATAAAAAGGACAATTGCGCAAACAAAGCGGGAAATTTTGGAAAAGAAAAATAATTATTTTGACGGCCGGCAAAAATATTTTAAAGGAAAAATATAGGTAAGTAATAGATATATTTATTTGTATTTTTAAAAGAAAAGTCTCTCCCTCCCTCCTTCCCCTCCCTCTTTCTCAATTGTTTTTGTTTTTATTAAATAAATGATCGGCCAGCTATTGTTTAATTGTACAAAATTTCTATAAAAAAATTTCAGACTGTAAATAATTAAATATATTTTGGAGAGAATTTATAAATATTTTTACTTTATTATTGTTTTCTTTTCTCTCAAATAATTTATTTTACAGTAAATTATTTTTGGAAACAAATAAATTAGTAATAAATAAAGGTATTTTTTTAGGCTCGAAAATTAGTTAATTTGGGCGGGGGTTGACAATTTTATTATTATACAGAACAATACCGAGATTGTGTTAACTAGATTTATTTTCTCAATTCTTTTTTCCTGAAATTTGTTTAGGTACTAGGTTCGTTCATTTTTGTGGAAAAAGTAACTTGTTCTCCTACCCTGTTTTTTGTATACCGTCACAGAAGAATTAATTAAAATTACCTAATCGAAATTTTGATTGTCCATGTCTAAGAGAGATTAGAAATGTAGAGAGGTCCGTAAGCGATCCTAAAATGCTAGGTATTTAAATTTAATATTGTAAGACAGGGATCATCCTGAAATCACATGATGCCCCACGGCTCTAAAACTATTGTTCAAGTAACGGAATTTCCCAGAGCCTTACTATAGGCTTACTACAGAGGCTTACTTTTCCCTAAGAATAGCCAGTTTTTGTTTCAAATCATATTTATATATACTAAATGTTTGGAAATATATAATGAATGAGGATGATTGGGATTGGAATTAGTTTTTAGTTAGTAGTAAAAAAAGAGAATAATGAAGAAAACCTTTTAAAGTAACTTGGTTGAATCATCCAAAAAAGCATTGACTAAAAAAATATTTTTTATATACTCACTGGGGTTGGTTGTTGATTTTTAAATGGCAACAATATTTTTAAATAAATAAGAGTGTCAATAAAGCTACTGTTCAACCTTTTTTTTTATTTAGAGTTGGTGGAGTTTAGTTAATGTTGAAATTGGAGAAGAAGAAATTCAAAAATTAAAATAAATTAATAAGAAGGGGAGGAAAATTTTTAAAAAATAATTGTGCTTTTTAATTAATTAAAAAAAAGTTCTTGAAAATTTATGTAGCTAAATCCGTATTTGATAAACATATCCAACTCGATCTACTTTGAAAACACACCAATGTACCTCAGACTTTGGTCAAAATGGTTGAATTCGGGACGCCCTGGTATGGTCAATTCAGCTCGTCAAGACGCATCGAACCATACCCCATTGAATGAAATTATAGCTCGGCAGTTGGCCTGCTCTCGATCTACTTTATTCAAGCATATCTCGTTAACTTTACTATTTTTTATTGAAAACGCTAAAAACATGTCAAATTTTCTGATTTTTCCTTACCCTCTATGTATAAGAAAAAAAAAAGATAATTTTAGAATTAAATAAACGAAAATTTAAATAAAAAATTTTTAAATAAAAGAGGAAGTTGTCAACAGAGTTTTATATAAACAAATACTTGCGCAGTCCAATTTATCGTTAATTCTTTAATAAATTTATTTTTTCTTTCAAAAACTATTTGTATTAAAAAAAATTTTTTTCCTCTTAATTAGGCAGGTATTCAATAATTTTATTTCCAACTTAAAATTTAAAAACTTTATTCAAAAAAATATTTTTATAAACAAAAATTTTTAAAATTATTTACCAACACTAAAATTATGATTATCGATTTGGAACCGAAATTGAGGATTAGTTCTGTTCCGGATATCCTGGGATTTTTCAAAAACCGACAAACTTAGAGACCGGAAGTTTTAATAGTCTCAAAATCCAGACTAATTATCAATTATTTAAAAACAACTCTTTATTTATTTTTAAATTTTACAAAATCTCTAATTCATTTTACTAAACAAATTAAGTCAAGAGAATATAAAGGTGAGGAAAAATAAACACAAAAAGATGTCTGGTTGGGCGAAAATTAAAAAAATTTAATTTCTAGGGCCAAGATTACAATTATGAAAAATATATTTGAAGAGAATAGAGACCGGAAATTTTAGTTATTGAATTTTGAAATTAAAATAAATATTTATTGTTGACTTTAGTTATCAGTGGGATATAATGTCATCTCTTAAGGTTAAAATTGTGAAGATTTATTCCAAATATAATATCAATAAAAAAATGATTGTTCGGTTTTAGGGTAACCAGAGTCAACTACAAATTAACAAAAAAATAAGTACTAGTCCAAAATTTCCCCCAAACTAAGGATGAAGACAGTAATTTATCCCAGCATTTACCCTCACATAAAAAATAGGGAGTCTACTAAATTCCAAAAATATTGCGATCTCTAAATAGTATAGAAAATAAAGAGAATTACAAAGATAAAGTTTAGAAAAAAAAGAAAAAAGTCAAATAAGAAAATTGGTCTGTTGACAAATAAAAACTGTGTTAAATAATTAAAGATTTAAATAATTTGCATGTTTTCTTTGTCAATTTCCAATTTTCAAGAAAAATATTCTAAACAAATAAATTTAATAAAATATATATTTTATGGTCAATTTGAATTTTACTTTCTTCCTTTATATTTTTATTAATTAATTATTTACTTCAAACAATAATAATTATATCTCTCTTAAAATGGATTGGTAGATGGATAAGTCACCGGTGCTGAATTAAAAAAATTTTTTAATTAAAAATTAAATAAAATTGAAGGGAGTTCCCCCTAGAACAAAATAATCATTGGATTTAATTTAGGAGGAATAAAGCGATTGTAGAGAATTTAAATGATTTTAAAATTATGGATTTTAATATTTTGAATTTTCGAAATTGGAAATTTTAAATAAAATAGGCAATTAAAATTTAAAGAATTTCCTCGTCTAGTTATTTTTGTAGGGATTATATAAACCAATAGTCAAAATTAGAGTTGTCGATTCAAACCCAAACTAAAAAAATTGAGGAATGGTTCTGTACCGGAGGATTTTCAATAACCTACAAGCCTATCATCATTGTCTGACCTGCTCCTATAAACCAGGAATCAAGCCGACAGGATCCTGTGCCTTACACCCGTCGTGTACAATATATAAATTTCGAGTTAACCTTTATTATTTTTGAATTAAAAAAACTAACCCCCAAAAGGATTGCTGCTATTATTTGCTTGTGTAAAGGATGGAGCAAAACCAGAAGTTGTTGTTGTAGAAGGAATCCCAAAATTTCCAACTAAATGAGAAAGTGTTTCGGCCTCAGTTTTTTGGATTCCATTATTTATTGGTGGTTGTTGGGGTGGTAATGGTGGACGTTGAGGTGGTTGTTGTTGTTGTTGAGGAATTGAAGAAGGTTGTTCTGTTGTATAACCAGTCGTAGTTGAATTAACACCTAAAAACAAATTATTTCTAAATTATTGAATGGTAGTCAAAAGAAGTTTTTCTAATAAATCAAAATCAATTTTCCAAAAAATTTTGTTTCGTTATTTCCTCAAGGAAATAATAAAAATTAAAAAAAAATATTTTTACCAAATTGTGGATACATTCCTCCCCCACCCATTTGTTGCATTTGTGGAGTCCAATAAGGTGTAGAAGAAGTCATATTATTAATATTTTGTTGTTGTGGATATATTTGACCACCAAAAGGATTTGGGGCCATCATTGGAGGAACTAATGGAGGTTGGGGTGGATAATTCAAAAATGGATTGTCTAAAGGAGGTGGTGCACCTCCATTAAATGGTGTTGAATGAACTAAAAATAAATGAATTATTTGGAATATTTAAAAAAAATTTTTTTTAATTTTTTCTAACCTAAAAATAAATTGTTTTTTTCCATTTTTCCCTCAAAAAATTTTCAAAAAATCCCCCAAAATTTACAAAATATATATTTTTTAATATTTATTTAATTTTAATTTCTCTTTTTTTCTATTAATTTTATTAGTAAACAAATATAATCTCTTTTTCTCGATTAAACGCAAATAATGAAGACGAGAGCATTATTAAAAATAAAAATGTCTCGAAAGAGAGTCTATCCGAATGAATTAAAAGAGGTAATTTAGAATTTTCTCATGTATTCCCCATTAGCTCAGTCGGTTAGAGCGCTGTACTTATAAGCAATATGACATGCAGATGTCGCCGGTTCGAGTCCGGCATGGGGAAGCAAATTTTTTTGACAAATATTTTTAATTTTTGAAAGAAAAAATTGAAAGGTAACCCTCTCAAAAAATTTTGAAAAATTTTTTAAAATTTATTCTTAGCCTAAATTTCGATAAAAACAAGCAAAAAACCTGGTTGAGTTCGATTATTTAATTCAGCCACCATAGCAAAAGGATTGGTAGAATCCAAATCTTGTTGTCTACTAGATAAAATTCCTCCTCCTCCCTCACTCCCTTTTGGTGGAGTATCAAACATAAGAAGATCAGAAGCAATTGGAAATTGTTGTTGTAAAGGAGTTGAAGAAAATCCTCCACCAAAAGGATTGTTTGTGTCAATTAATGGTCCAGACGAAGTTGGGACTTTAAAAAATAAAAATATTTTTTAGAAAAGTTTAGACAGAATATGGGGGTATTTTTTAGTTTATTTATTTCTTAATCGAATTTTTGAAATTTAATAACAAATTAAATTAGTCAAAAAATCACAAAAATATTTTTCGGTGTCAGAGAAAATAACTGGTAATATTCCTTTCCCTTCACTTTCAAAAGCGTAAATTCCCCCAATTTAAAATTTTTTCAAATAAATCCCATCCAACACAAATAATAAATCCTCAAAAATATTTAAAATAAAAACCTCCTTGTTGTTGAAGTTGAATCCGTCTCTGTTCTTCATATTGACGTAAACGCTCCTTTTCTTCTTCCAAATAACGCTGTTTAACAGATTCGTCGACACTATAATCTTGATAAGATGGATATTGGGACTGATTTGAATAAAATTGTTGGGCAGAACAAATTTGTTGAGAAACAATCTTTTAAAAATAATTAAAAGTTATTTAAAAGTTAACCAACAAAATCACCAAATTTATCCACAATGTCTAAATGGGTATTATTGATGTCACAAAAAATATAGGGAAAAGTAATAAAAAATTTTTCGAAAAATATATCCAGAATGAGAAAATAAAGGAAATGAGATGGTTTCCGAAGGGTAAACTTTACAAGAAAATCTCTATATTTTCTTTTTGTGCTGATAAAATATAGATTTTCTTGTATGTTCTAAAATTTTATGCCTTCAAAATTTTTTCAATGATTTTTAATTTGTCGAATATTTCTCGGATAAAGGTTGCGGACTTTTACGGAATTTTAACAAATTAAAAAAAAACTTGTTGAGCCGAAGATTGAGATAAAGTTGGCTGTTGAGCTCCACGTCCACCTCCCAAATGAAATAAATGAGCTTCTAATGCTTCCAACAAAGAAGCTGGAGCTCGAGTCAAATCAGGAACTTCACCACGTTCAATCCCTGCAGATTCAGCCATTGTAAGGAATGCTTGGACTTTGTCTAGGCGATTCTGAAAAATAAAAAAATTAATTGAAATGGATTTTTAACGTCTCAAAAAGGTCAAAAAACATCTCAAAATCCATCAAAAATATAAAAAATTAAAAAAATAACCAAAAAAGCCTTATACAAATCCAGCGCTTCTTTACATTGTTTTTTATTCATATCAAAATATTTCTCCAATAAATTAATTATTCCATCATTATAACAAGCAAATAAACGAATCAAGTCTCGAAATAGTAAAATAAAAGAGCAATTAATTACGCTATTATTTAATTCTGAACTGGTCACCTTAAAAATAAAAAAATTTAAATGATAAATTCAAATTTGAATATCAAAAAACCCCAGTTAAATAAAGTCAACAAAAGTTCTAAACCAAACAAGTTCCAAACCCGATAGATCCCCTACTGTCTAGAATTGCTGGAGACAAAAAGTTTGAGCCCCCGGTAAACGTGGGTTTTACTGATCCCTAGAAAAAATGAAAACTGCTCTTCGATATTTTTGAGGTTTTAAAATTTTTTCCAGGGACCAGTAAACCGGGATTCCCAAGAGTTTCGTTCAAAGGATTCCAAAATTCTCGGGTCTAAAAAGAAGTGTTTTATCAAAAATTTTCGAAGTTGTCCACAAAAGAATACCATTTTAAAATTTAAAAAAATAAAAGAAACTTGAAATTCCAAAAGAGCATCTATTTGTGATTGCAAAATAGGCATAGTTTTAAGTAATTTGTCAGTATATAAAGTCCTCAAAAGTCCATCATCCCTTCCACGTTTTACTTTACAAAAGTCAAAAGCACAGAGGCGATAAGTGTGGATTTTCTCAGAAATATATTTCCCATAACGGCGAACATGTGTTGCCATATCATAACCTAAAAATTTAAGAGGAGATTAACTTTAATTAAATTAAAAAATAAATTCTAAAAAAATTTTCGGAAAAAGGGTAAGTCGGAAATAAAAAAGTAACCAAAATTATAACTTAAATTTTTATTTTTTTTCAAAAAAAATTTGAATGGAAAATATATACTTGAAACTAAAAATTGTTAAATTTTTAATTTTAATGTAAAACTTCTACAAGGGAAAGTCACAACGTGTAATAGAAATTAAGGGAATAAATGGGATAAAATCTGTGAGAAATGACTGAAATTAGTCTTAAAGACAGAAAGTTTGACAAGAACCTCAATACATTTTTGGGGGAGGACCGAAAAAACAATTTTGGCAGTAAAACTAAATTTTTAGTCAAAGTTCGTGACTATCATTTATTTAAAAAATTATTAAATTCAACCTGCAGCTATGGCATCACTTCCCAAAGAAGATTTGTCCATAAAATTGGTCAAATTAAATGTTGTATTACAAGAAGCCAAATATTGAGAAAAACGCTTTAAAAATTTTAAAAAAAATAAATTTAAAAATTCTAAAAAAACCTCATTTCCATAACACATTAAATTTTGGATTGTAATTAAAGCCTTTAAAATAAATTTTAAATTAATTTAAAATTAAAGAAAACTTTATAAACAACAATCCAATTTGGATTTTGAGTCCTCTCAATTAATAAATTGGCCATTGATGGAATAGAAACGTTAGGTTCATTAGTGCAATGAAGTAAGTCTTTAAAAATAAAATTTTTTGTTTGTTAATTTTAGATTTGCGGACAAATACGGGAAAAATACAAAAAATGGATGAATCACCTATTAATTTTTTTACATTAACTCACTAAAATTAAGCTGTTCGCAGTGGTTCAAAAATACCCATGACCTTAGGGCACGCTCTTAAAAATCCCACAAAATTAAAATTCGTCCGCAAAAGTTGTCCGCAAAAATTAAAAAATTATTTAAAAAACAAACAGTCCAAATGTTTCTTTTTTGGTGCCATCAATTCTTCAGTAGTAGCCTTACAAATAGTTTTGCCTAATTGAGAACCAGCCAAAGAATGTTTGGCAGCATTAAATCTGTCAGTAATTGTTTGTCCACCAGAAGTAAAAGGCATTTGGGCATGCGCAATTTTCTCGAGAGTTTGCATTTTTTAAATATTTAATATAGAAGAGAAAATCACAAAAAATAAAGAAATAAGTCGACTAGTTAAATCTGAAAATTTTAATTTGAAAAAAAAGTTTAGAGAGCCAAAGGCTTCCAGGCATAGCCAACCCAAAAGATCACCAAAAGTCATTAGAGTCTGGGTAAATTTCTCTTTTAATTCGTTTTAACGAGAAACAACGCAGACTTATAAAACGTTGAAATAAGAAAAAATAAAAACTTGCGAAACAAAAGAAAAGTGAATAGATTTTAAACTGGTTTTGAACCCGGTTTAATATTCTTTTAATTATTAATTAGACTTCAGCAGCAAAATTTTTGATTTATTTTGATCTTGCAGGGTGACATGAAAGTTAATATGTCAGCAAAAGTACACCGAATAGATCAGGCGATGGTGAGTCACAAGATTTATTTCTCCTCCATATTGTTTTAAACTCCGAAAATTACCAGCATTTTTATAAATAAAGGAACAATTTACCGTCAGACAATTCACTGACTGGACAGTTCAACTCCAACCAGCGTTCTTGTAAAATATTACTGTATGAGAGAAAATGGAGTATACCTAATTTGGATTCCTAGAAAAGAATACTCAAGGTTCTTATTAGATTAAAAAGGTTACAGGTAATTGAGTTTAAAGACCAAATTAAACATGGAGAATGTGTGGGACAAAAACAGACCAATTTTTGAGCGGTAAATTGTCTGTCAGTAAATTGTACCTATAAAAATATTTAAATATTTTATAGAAAAACGATGAAATCATTTAAATAAAAAATTATTATGGGGGTATTGAGGACTTTTTTTACAAATCCTTTCTCTCCCACTTCTATTAAAAGAGTAGTAGTTAAAAATAAATAGCAGCAGCACAGTTTAAAACTTCACAAAAAAATATCGAAAAATTGCCAAGGCAAAGAATAACTAGCTGGCATTAAAAAATATAAAGAAAAATTTATTGGCAGTCTCTGTATGAACTCATGAGGAGGAAAATGCATATTTTTATGGACGCCCGCGGCTGTGAAAGAGTTGAATAAAATAAAATTTTCTTTTACAAACAAGCAGCGACGGGAACACGTTGGGGGGCTATTGAGGAAGTAATAGCTAGGGGAGGGAGGGGGGGGATCGATATATTTACTATTTTTTTTCATTTCCTTTTCTTTACGCCCACTTTTTCTTTTCTTTTTTAATATTTCGTGGCAGCCAACAAGAGTTTTGCTTCTTGAGCCGAAAAATGCCGAAAAGGATTATTTGATGAATAAGAAGAATAAAAGGGGGGTATTTGAATGGTTTAATAACTAAGGAATGTTGCAAACAAATTTAAAAAAAAGTAGAATAAAGAAAAATAAAGAAAATTTATTGGCAGTAAAGCTAATTTAATAGTTAATTTGAACGGGACTATGATAATAACCTAGTATTATATGACTAATAATACTAGGTTATTAGGACTAGCTGGCATTAAAATCGAGTCGGTTATCTGGGGGTGAAGCTGAGGGCGACCCAGCATCTCCGGACTGATGTATCACACAGCCATTACAACACAGCATTAGGAATTAAATAGCTCTATCCGCTTTAGATCCGCTTATCTAAAGCGGAAAGCTTAGATTCTATCCGCTTAGATTCCCGAAAGTTGGAATTTACTTTTCCCATGCCGGCTAGATCCCTGATATATATACCTATATGTACTCATAAAATAGGTTTATCTGCATTATTATTTTTTAATATTCCATCTAATCAACGTTACTTTTATTTTTTATCAATTCTCAAATTAATTTCACCGGAATTTTTTTTCTTTCTAAAATATCAATACAAATAAAAAAAAATATATAAAATTATTTAGTAAATATATTTAAATAAACGAAAATTTAAAAAAATTGAGCGATATCTTTTGGCAAACAAATTTTTCCTTTCCATTTAAAATTCCCTCCATCTAGTTAAATCCATTTGAGGAATTTCTGAACAAGAAACTAGAGGTCCAGTTCTAAAAGCTTCTCTCGGGACAATTCTAATATCATCAGCATTATCACAAACAATTCTGGCTAATGATGAACGTCTAATCTCTGCTAGTTGTGCTCTTGTAAATATTCCAGGATTTTCAAAGTAAAAACGGTCACCGTCTCGTGTACGGGCAAATTGGGGGCCAATTACACAAGCACTTTAATTAAAATTTTAAAAAGTGAAAAAACACTCCTTGGAATAGAGGGGAATAGAGGTTTTAACCTGGGAAAAATATGGGATTGAAAAAATAAAATATTAGAAAGAAATCTATCCTAGAATCAATCCCAAATCTATGAATACCTAGGAATCTAGCCCCAGGAGGTTTACCTTGGATAGAAATGAACTAAAAATAAAATATTGGAAAAAGAGATAGGGCTAGAAGAATCAGAATATCCAAGAATGTTTGATGGATGGATAATTAGAGGCCTTTGAAACCCTTGAAAGATAACTGCGAGGACTAGAAAGGTTGTGAGATAAAAACTTTCTATCTCACAACCTTTCTAGTCCGCTTAGTTATCCTTCAAGGATTTCAAAGGCATTATTTATTCATCATTATTTTTTTGTTTCAAAGGCATTATCCCTCAATATTATCCATCAAACATCTATTAGAAAGGATAATTAAAGATATTTTATTAGGGATTCTCTCGCCTAAAAACTTACACGGTAGGCCCAACAAGCCCCCTAACAACCGGATCTTCAAGTAAAGCACCAACAAAAAAGTCAATTTTATCTAAAAAAATTTTAGAGATTTTTTTACAAATTTTTTTCCAAAAACCTGGAGATCCATAAATTCTTTGTAAATTATTTCTAGCTTCAACACTTAATATTTCCCTGCTTAACTGTTTAAAGGGAAAAATAAAATTAATGTAAAAAAATTTAAAGAACATGATCGAAAGTTGAAGCCCCAGGTAATCCACAAAGTTGTCGAAAACGTAAATATGAAGGCAACTAAAAATATATTAATTAGGAATGATTAAAGAGAAATAGATTTTGAAGGGTACACCCCAACTTACCGCGAGCCCAACTCGTCGCAGAGCGATAACCTCGTTCAGAATTGTTGAATCCGGGGCGCCCTGGTATAGTTCGATTCAGCTCGTCGAGGCGCATCGAAACATACCAAGGCGTACCGGATTCGACAATTCTGAACAAAGTTATAGCTCTGCGGTAAGTTGGGCTCGCGGTAAGTTGGCCTGCTCCCATTTTGAAAATTTGGAAATTTAAAATTTGCGGACAAAAATTCTATCCGCAAATTAAAATTGCGGACATAATGTTGTCCGCAAATTTTTAAAAAATTTCCTTCTAATAGGTATTTTTTAAAAATTATTTTTATTTATAAATTATTACTTTCCCAATCTTATGTATTAATTGCTATTCAATTAGAGGATGACTTAAACAAATTTTTTAAAATAAATTAAGCCCTACTCCGTGATCTCGACCTCGTTGAATGTTTATTGTTCCTTTAAAAAATTAAAAAAAAATTAATTTTAAATTCTTTTAATTACCCAAATCAGTTGTTCCAAACATTTGTTCTGTTACCTTTTTAAAAATTAAAAATCAAATTTAAAAAATTTTTTTAATTTTATTTACCGTTCTAGTTAACCTTTGAGGCCTTTTTAAAGGTTGTGACATCATCCCTCTAATTATTGGGTCTATTCCTCCTTGGAAAATAAGACGGTCAGATTTTAATGTGCCATCTACAAAGGCGAAGCCCCCAAAAGGAATTGTTCTGTTGAAAGCGTCCAAACGTTGATAAAATTCCTAAAAAGAATTTTTTTGAGGGGAATTTTTGACCAAAAAAATTTTTTTGATTTTCAGAATTTTTAAAAATTTTTGAAAAAATTTTTTTTTTAATTTTTAAAAATTTTTGAAAATTTTTTTTATTTTTTATTAAAAAAATTTTTAAAACTAAAAAAAATATTTTTTTTCTTCTTTTCCAATCCCTCACTTGTATCATTCCATGTCCAAAACGATAGGCACCCGAAGTAAATTCATTAGCTACTGTAGAATCTACATTTGGATCATATCCACGATAAGAACCAACTAAAGAATAATTTAGAAAAAAATTATTTTCCTATTTACCTGTAGAAGCAAAAGAAGACCCCAAAACTTTAGGTAAATATTCTCTATAACAAATAGCCTAAAAACAATTTAAATTTAAAAGAAAATATTTTCTTCCTCCCAAACTTGAATTTCTGCCCCAACAATTTTTCGAGTTTCTTGAAAAAGTCTGTCGCCGTTCCAATGAGGGTTAAGTCTTTGTAAACGGGAAGCAATTCTTTAAATAAATTATTGGAATTTTATTAAAGATTTTCTTTAACCGATTATGTTCTCTTGTAAGTAATAAATGAAAGGAGGTTAATCCCAAAAATAAATTTACTCTACTATCTCCAGCAATAAATGTTGCAGAACTTTAATTTTAAAATATATTTAAAAATCCAGTTTTTAATTTTGAAGGAATTACCAATCCCCAGAATTACGGCATTTTGAAGAATCAAAAGGTAATAGACGCATTCTGGAAATTAAGAAATAATAAATGTTTTGAATTAAATAATAAATAGGAAAAGATTGGGAAGTTATTGAAAGTTATTTAGAGATTATTAAATAATTATAAGGCCGTCGGAGTTCCCTCTTCCCCCACTCCCCCAAGGCTGTTGATAAAATAATAATGAAAAATATGATGGGAAAGTTGAACCTACGACGACCTTTCATTAGATCTCATTTTAAATCCCATCAAAAAATTGGTAAATTAACTGTTATTTTTCGACTAATTCCCCTGAGTAGTTACTTTCAGACAACCCCCGGAGGGTGTAATTAATCGAGGAAATACATTAATAGCCACTACAAAATAGAGCCGTTAACTTATCAAAAAGTCAGAAAGGAAAAATGAGGATTAGAAAAACATTTAAAAATAATTCTCCAAAATTCCCCTACCCATTAAAATTATTTAATTTCAAAAATCCAGTAGAGCCCTCTCTAAATTTGTGTAAATCCCCAACAGAAGAGCCATATATCGGGGATCCATCAATATATCCAGTATTTTCACTTAATTGTTGTCGAGGCTTAGTTCTGCCCGAACCACAAATCGGAGAGGAACGGGAAACTCTCAAACAGCCATCCGCTCGGAAATTGGAATTTGGGTCTGAGGGAGCCAGGAATATTGCCATACACTGAAAGAATCGAGTTTAAAAATTAAAAAAATAATTTCCTCTTACTCTAGAAGGAATATTTTGACAAACATTACATTTGGCAGAGGGCACCAAAGTAGTCTTTGCCATATCGTGGGACATAAATTGGCCAAATTGCATTAATAAAGCATTGTATTCTTGATGGACTACTTGCTATTTTTAATTTATAATTTTTTTATTTCGATAGGGAAAAATTTTAAAAAAATTTTATTTTTAATTCAGAGATGGGATAAATTGGGGATTAAAAATATAAAATAAAGATTTATTAAATACAGGATGATATACACCTTAGAGATCGGACCGAGACGAAATCTTGAACAAAAATATCAGCCATCAAGATTTCTTAAGAAAACAATCCATGATTCTCGTACGACTCATCCAGTCAGTTTTTCCTACCATCTATTTTAATTACGATATTACCTTAGCTGTGGATAAAACTTGTCGATTAATTTCTCTAGGACTAGGGCGAATATTTGTAATTGAAGCTATAAATATATTTAAAAAATGAATTTTTTAAATAAAGAAACATACAAACAGGTTCAGACAATCCGCCATCATATTCTGGAGGCATTAATCTTTAATTAATTAAATTTAAAAAATAATTCAATTTCTTCGAAACTTGCCTACTATAGGGGCGGAAGGCTGCACCTCGAAGAGGAAACTTTAATTAAAGAATTATTTTTTATTTTTTTTATTTGAGAAAATACCTGAAAATTATTACAAGTTCCATCCATTGTTCGAAAATGTAAATTATAACAAAGAGAACTAAAAAATAATTTTAAAAATTCAAAAAAAAATAAAATTAATAACCGTTCACATTCTGCTTCATCCAACCTAGGAACACAGGCATTTGCAATGTTAGAACGAACTTGAAGGAAAAAAACATTGAAAAACATTAATAAATTTTATTTTACTTACCAACTTGTTCTTGTGTTAGAGGATGACGACCAGAATTATCTAAAAACATTTAACATTTTGTTTTAGAAAAAGTTGGGGGAATGTTTTCTAGAAAAAATTGTTTTTGGGAATGTTGGGGGGAATGTTTTAATTAAAGTTTGTTTTGTTGGGAATGTTTTGTTAAAGTTGCTATTTAATGTTTTCCTTCAAGTTTGTTTTTATTAAAGTTTAAAAATGTTTTTGAAAATGTTGAGAAATGTTTTTATTAAAGTTTTTGTTTAATTGGAAATGTTTTGGTTAGTTGTTTTAATGTTTTTATTAATGTTTTGTTTAATGTTTTTCTTTGAATGTTTTAATTAAACATTTTAAAAACACCTTCAGTTGCAACAACTAATCTTTCTCTAATTAAAACTTCAGCAGCATTAGAAGGATCTCTTTGTATTTGTCTGCACCTTTCTGTTGGGTTAGACACAATTGTTTGTGTAGTTGTTGTTGTGTGTATAGTTGTTGTTGTTGTTGTTGGAGGTGGAGGTGGTGGAGGAGGTGGAGGAGGGGGTCTAAATGTTGTTGTTGTTTGTGTTGTTGTTTGTGTTGTTGTTGGGTGTGTTGTTGGGGATGTTCGTGTAACAAATAAATGAGGAAATGTTTGTGGCTGTCTTGAATGTGTTTGTATAAAAGGGTTGTTGGGAAAACGAAAGGGAAGAGTAGCTGCTTGTGTTTGTGGCGGTCTTCTTGTAACAGGCGCTAAAAACATCAAAACATTAAAAACAAATTAATTTATTTTTATTTACGTCTTGTGCAAGTTCCACAAGCTAATTGACAATTAATTGCTAAAAAATTTTTTTTTAATTTCTTAGAATTTTTCTATTTAATTTACACATCCATCCAGAATTACTTCCACATTCCCCCATTGTAGCCCAAAATCTACACCATTCATGTTGATCACAACACCCATTTAGACGGCATTTAAAATTTCGGATTATTGGGTTTTCATCGCTTCCAAAAACTTTAAAATAAAATTTTTTTAAGTTTTTATTAAAGTCCTTAAAAATGTTTTTTAACTAATTCAACTATTTTTCCAAACATAAAAAGGGGGAAGTCCTTTTCCACTAAAAAATATTATTCTATTTTTTCTCTAAATTAATTTATGTTTTTATTTAAAAGCTCCTTCAAGAATTCGTTATTAGCTCCTTCTTTCTTTAATCTCCTCTTACAACTCCTATCTCGTAACATTCCAATTTTTATTTTAGAATAACTTCACATTTTCCAGATTTATTTGAGCAAATGGCAAAATGAAAACAAAAATATTTTTGAAATTTTCTTATAGTAATTATAGGTATTATAATTGTTTTTCTTCTTTATACATATAATTAACAGTTGCAAACAACCAAACAAAACAAAAACAAATAAAAACAAACCTGTTGTAACTGTGCAAAACAAAATAAAATTAAAACAAATAGTTAGTGTTGTTATTCTTTTATATAAACAATGTTTTTGTTGTTTGTTTAAATTATTTGTTTGTTTTAATGAATGTTTTAAATACATTGCTGCAATTAAAATTAAAACCCTATAAATTAATTTTATTTTAAACAATTTTTGCGGAAAAATTTGTTGAAAATTTAGTTAAAAAATATAGAAATATTTAAAAAAAAATAATTTAAAAAATTAAATTATTTATATTTTAAATTAAAGTTTTAAATAAAAAAATTTTCTTTCTTTACACACGACTCTGTTTTTTAAATTTAGCCCTGTTTTATTCCTTTTAAAAAATTGGCAAAAATTTTCAAGCTTTTGGAAATTTTTGGTTAAAAAATTTTTTCGAAAATTATTCGAAAAAATTTATTTTCAGAAAATTTTAACAGAAATTTTAAATCCATAAAATCTTTTAGAATGCTCTTAAAATACAAATTTAGAGGCAAAATTATTGTTTTCTACATAAAATATACTGATTTTTATCATATCTTTTCACTATTTTTCGATCCATATTTCGGGATTTTATATTCATATAAATGGGAGCCCTAATAATTAGAATATAATTATCCCTTTAATTTCAAAAAATATTTACTTTAACAAAATTAAATTATTATAATAATTTACCAGAAAATAATTAAAATTTATTTTCCTCTTATTATTAACTACATAATTTTAAAATAATTTTAATAATTTAAATATTTTTAAAAATTAGAGAAAAGTTTAAAAAATTTTTTTAAGTAAATCGATTAATAAAAAACTTAAATCAAACAAAGAATTTTTTCAGAAAAATTTTTTTCGTTTATTAAAGAAAATGCGCGAATAAACTCAAATTAAATTAAAGAATTGTTTGTAAAGTTTTGCTATTTACACCGAAAAATTTTGAAGGAGTAAAAGAAAATTAAAAGAAAGGAGGAGAACAAGCCAAATAAAAATTCAAGAAAAAAAAATTGTTTTAACTGGGGGAATTGGGCGTAAGTAGGGGGTTGGGCGTGAATAATAATATTTAATTATTGGGACAAATATTTCTTATAAGATTAGTTAATAATTCTTAAAATTTAATTTTAATAACTCTCTTTTTAGTCAATTACTTATTGAAACTTTTTTTTATATTCTATTTATACTACATATGTAGAAAAATTAATTTAAAAAAATAAGATTCGATTATTTACATTAAAAGGTTATTTTAATTTGATTGACAATTTAGTTTAAATTTTAATTAAAAAATTACAATTGGGAAATTAAATAGAAATGTAGTTAAAATTGTATAGGGTAAAAACTAGAATGATAACCTTTTGAGGATATCAGTAGAATTTTGGTAAAATATTTATTATGATTTAATTAAAGATTTTAGAATTTTTGTTTTATTGCTTTAAAAATTATCAAAAAAATTTAAAAATTCAAAAATTTTTATATTTTCAGTTAGAATATATTTACCGTATTTTCTCGATTAATTCCCCTCCCTCGAATAATTCCCCTTCTCGATTAATTCCCCATGCTAGAGTTGGGTTGAAACAATAATTCCCCACCCCCAGATACCCTACTGGTCGTTCAAATGCCAAAACTCGAATAATTCCCCTCCCTCGATTAATTCCCCATGCCAAGGAAGGGTTGAAAAAATAATTCCCCAGGGGAATTAATCGAGAAAATACGGTATGTAAAATTTAACTAAAAATTCTAAAAAATAATCTTTAAAGAAAGTAAACCTAAAACATTTTTAATTAAATTTTAAGCAAAAATTCACGTTTCCAAGTTTTCTCATTTGTTTGTTTTATAAACGATCACGCAAGCGTTACTTTTGCGCCTAAACATGCCAATTTGTAAAGGCGGAAATTAAACGGAAAATGGGAGAGAAAGAAAGGAAAATGTTTTAAAAAGCTTTAAACAATAATTAAATAAATATTTATTTTAATATTTTTCTTTTAAAAAATAATTTCCGATTATCGAGGAGAGGGGAGGTTTATTTTATTTCGCGCAAATTTCAGTTAAAGTTCGGGGGTCATTTCACCATTCTAATTCAGAAAGGAAAAGAAAAGGAAAAAAAAGAGAATCTTCTTAAATAAGCACCTAAAATTTTTATTTTCTTTTAATAAAATTAAAGGAAGCAACAAAATAATAAGAATATGATGAAAATACCTATATTTAGATAATTATTTGAAAAATAAATTTAGAGGAAAAATTAAAAGGCTTCTCTTAAAAGATAATAATTTTTGAAAAATTAATTTAAAAATATAAAAAAAGAATTACTAATTTAATTTTAGAAGAATATTTAAACTCAAAATCTCGTAATAATTTATAAGAACAAGAATTTGCTAATTATAAATAAACACAAGAAGAATCATAAAAAAAGACTCATCTCTCAAGGTGTGTGGTTGAGTGGGTTGGGGGTAAACCTTGTATACATAGTAAGGTTCGAAGCCTTTTAATGTCTAACACTTATTGACAACTTTTAAAATTTTTTTATTTAAAATTTAATATTCATGATTGAAAAATAAATTTAGGAAAAAATATTTTTATTATTATTTAATAATAATAATTAAAAATTAGCGGAAATAATAAAAACAAATTATTTAATTGAAGGGGAAAGATTACACACATTAATTCCTTTCTTTCTTTTCTGTTCCAAAAAATTACAAAAATATAAATAATTAAAAAAAGAGAAGACCATAAATTTGTAATGCTCAAATACACACGTAAATATATATTTATTTATTTATTTTTTCGCGAATAAATCAAAAACGTAATCAATTGTGGCCCTTTTTCCCTTTCTTCCCCACAATTTTTGTTGTGGCATTTGCGCGGCTTCTTGGGGGCAACGTGTTTCTCTCTTTTAAAGGGAAAAAGAGAAGAGAAATGTGAATATAACTCTAAAATAATTTTAAAAAGAAAGGCGTCAATTAATGAAAAAAAAGTGAAAATATATAGGGTGGAAATTAAGCAAAAGGGAGGGGGGAAGGAGGAAGGGTCTTTCTAATGCCCTTTGCTCTATTTGATTAGAAGAAGAACTGACGAAAGGAATTAAATAATTAAATGATTTAATTTATGTTTTTTCGAGGTGAGAGAGAGATTAATTTTTAAATTAATTTATTTCCTTAATTTAAAGAATTTTAGGAATTAATGCAAAGGACGCAGACATTCAATCGTCAAGAAAAAAAGGGGGGATGAGAGAATTTTAATAGGATAAAGGGGAAGATGACTGATACTCCTCGAATACCCAAGGACGGATTCGACATCTAAAGCCAAGAATTTCCGGATATTAAAATACTCAAAGCCTAAAGCCCTTACACCAAATGAAATTGAGCAGAGTTTTAAATAGAGTTCGGCACGGTACCACGTTAATTAATTTGCCGAACACAAATTTTGAAGCTATAAGGGCAAGGAGGATATTTTATATTTATTTATTTGAGGTTTGGACGAAAAAAAAATTAATTTAATTTTATATAAATTTATTTAAAAAATAATTAACTAGTTTTTCATTTCTAGCCAGTTTAACCAAAAATGTATGTAGATTTTTCTTAAATGAAATAATGACCTTGAAGACTAATTGCAAAATATATGTAAAGACGTATATATTTAATTCGCTAATCGACTGACTAATATATTTAAATAGAGCTAAATAAATTAATTTAAAAAGGAAAATATTTATTGGATTTTATTTTAAAAAATTTTAAGCTCAGACAAAAAATAAACGGAAAATTGACTTTATTGTGGACAAGAAAGGGGGATGTAATGAAAGGGGAGATATCCCTTAAATTTAACGTAAAATTCATATAAAAGAGAGAACATCGGATTCATTACCTCCAATAGCTCAATCAGTAGAGCAATAAAAATAGAGGAATTTTTGTTCAAAAAATTCCATATTTTAAAATATATTTTTGGCAAAATTTAGCAGAAAAATTAAAAATAAGAACAATTATTAAACATTTATCTCATTAAAAGAGAGTTCACAAATCGTCGGCCTGTTCCCCTTCCCCTCCCTTTCATTTAATGCCCCGATCCAGACAATTTCTATAAATCGTCTTCCCTTTCATTTTTAAAGCATTTCCGCGACATTTTCTACATCTATTTTTTCCTTATTCTTCCAGACGTTCTAAAAGAGAAAGGAAAGACAGATTCACTTCCCCTCTTCCCTTTTCTTTTTTCCCCTCTTGAACAAATAAATAATATTTTAATATTTATATACAATTGTCGGCCCGCGCACCATCACTTTTTGATTATATTGCCGCAGGCAATATTAATAAGCCTAGAAGCACATAAATATTTTTTATGAATTATTGTTATAATAAATTTTGTTTTTAGCGGTGAAATAAATGAAAATGTGAATTAGATAATTAATTTTAATTTTTTAAAAATTTTATTAGAAAACTCTCCCACGTTCGTCAGAGAAACTTTTTCTCGTTAGAGAGGCTTTAGAGTTCATCAGATCTCTAGGCCATTCTCTACCGATTAAAAATAGGCTTGATAAATTTTTAAATTACGAGGATCTATACATAATTAAATAACCAAAATAAATTAGGATAACTAGAAAATTTTAGGAGAACACAATTCTATATGAGCAATTTAAAAAGTCAAACAACTAGGAACGGGACTTCGTCTCAAGACGTTTTTCAAATAAAAGATTATCTAAAAAATAAATGATTTATTCCAAAATATATAAATCTGTCGAAAATTTAAAATAAATTCTACAAGATGTTGTGCAATGTCTGGAATGTGCCAGGAATAAATAAATACATAAAAGTGATAAAATGTCATTGAAAAATAAATAAAGGAATTGGATACATTGTTAAAAGACTGTGACATTTTTAACCATGAAATAATTCTTAAAAATTCAAAATGACCAAAAAACCAGTTAAAAAGCACAGTACTTTAATTATAATGACCAAAATTAAAAAAATATTTTTGAGCTTTTTATTCTAATAGTCTAACCTCGTTTTTAGATAACCCTTGAGAGTAGGATAAATTATGTCTTATAAAATAAGAGATATTTTAAATTGTGAGGCTATCGGTTAGGCCGCGGCCAAACAAATTTTAAAAATCGTATCTTAAAATTGAGGTTATCTAAAAATGAGGTTTGACTGTAAGAAGGTCTACATACTTCTAATAATTTAATGTTAATTTTTATTTATAAAAATGTGTGTCATTTAAGTGTAGAAAATGCTGATGGCCTAAAGCTTTGTTCTCTAACAACAGAAGGAAGAACTCCTGGGCCTCTTTCAGAAATATCAGAAACTCCATGCCTTGATGTTCTTGTCCGACGCCAATACCAAAGAAAAGCAGACAAAACGCCCAAAGTTAATACTCCTGCCAACCCTAACGAAATTGCTGCAATAAATCTCCAAAATCTTGCTCTGTCTTCTTCTTCTTTTCTTTCTTTAATTACCAAATCAGAGTCGACAACATTAATGTCATAAGGAGAAAATGTTGATAATTCTGGTTGTTCAAATTTTGGTAATTTTAATAAAATCTCTTCCACGGTCATTTTGTGCTGAAAGAAAAAAATTATTGAAAAGGGTTGGGGACTTTGCTAATTATTTTGAGATTTTTTAAGATTATATTGACGGTCCCAAGTCTAAACGATACATAATTGAATTTATAAGGGAAAAGAGGTAGAGAGAGGTTACTCTTTTAAGACAAAAGTGGGATTCGAGAAAAAATTTCAGAAATTTAAAAGGATGAATGACTATAGATAAAACTTATTCCTTCCATAAGGAGCTTTTTCCCATTAAAAATCGAATCAAATGAAGTGCTGGCCCGTAAAAATCAAAGCTTTATTTAAACTTTGTTAAAAATAATTTTATTAAGATCTTAATTTTAGCTTTGGCAGGTCTTCATTTTACATAGGAAAAGTTTGCTTTAAACCCTGAACATTATACCATTCCCTATAAAAATCTTTTTCCCACATATAGCCACCACCAAAAAACATCCAAACATTCCCAAAAATCATTTAAAAAAAACAACTCACATCTTTACTAAGAGAAGCCAAAAGTTTATCAAAATTGTCTTTAATATGTTGCTGTAAATCCAAAGGTAATTTAGTAAAATCAGGCATTTCTCCTTTCATAACTTGTTTAACAACTTCTGGTTGAAGTTTACTTAAATTGTAATTTTTTGGGAGAAGCTGCATCATTTGAATAACTTTTTGAGGTAATATATCAGAAATTCCAGTTGTTGTATTAATACCTTCTATTGAACCGATTGGAGCATGTTGGGTATAATATTCCTTTAAAAGGTAAACATTTTAATAATATTTTTAGAATTTTATAGAGAAAAAGTCTTATTGTTAGGTGAATAAAGGTATGGGCCCTGCCATATTTTAAAAAGCAGGAGAAAGAAGGCAGAAGCGGAGAGCCCGAAAAAGGCAGAATTCCACATTAAATTCAACCCCTGGCTTAGACAATGAGAGGCCTTAAAATTTAATTTGATAGAGCAAGAAATAAACCGAAGAGTAGGAAAACACCCTAAATAAACCTGCCAATAGGCCCCTCTATGTTACAATTAAAATGCTTTTTGAAAATAAAATTTCTCCCACCTTAATAACGTTAGTTTGCTCAGTTGTCAAGTGTGGAAGTGATTTCCCTTCAATAACACTCTGAACTAGTCCATGAGGTAATTCAGATATTGGTCTCAATATTCTACTTGTAGTATTTGTGTCAACAGTTACTGGAAGGTCAGAAGTTGAAATTCCTTGTGCCTGAGCTGCTGCAACATATAATCTTTGCATGTACTGCTTGACAATGTTGTCGAGTGTTTCACGTGGAATACCAGGAATTTGTCCGCCTTTAAGAACATAACCAACAATTGATGGATTTAACTAAAAGAAATTTTATAAATTTAATAAGAATTAATGTTAGCCTTCCAAGGTCAATTAGTGTTAATTAAGGTACTTAAAAGTTAAAAATTCTGCCAAATTAACTTTCCCATTAATTCTAACAAAATTAAATTTTCCCCCTTACCTTGCTAACATCAACATTTCCAAAACCGGGAACATTAACAATTAAACTCGGAATTGAAGAGAGTAGTTGGTCTACATCAGCAGAAGATGGAGGAACGCCTGAAGCAAACTTCACCAAGGGTTCAGAGAACTTTAAAAAAATTTCTTTTTAATTCTTTCCAAAAATTTTTCAAACCTTGTCAATAGCTGTATCAATTCCTCCCCCTCCTCCTCCAACATTTCCCTCATTCTTTTGTTTTCCAATTGAAGATGCCGGATTTAAATTTTGAACAAATTCCATTCCTGGCAAATTTCGAAGTTCAGGAATATTTTTAGCAAAAGTATTAAGCATTTCAGAGCCAATTTGTGTTCCCGCTCTTTGATGTCCACCACCTCCATTTGGCAATAAATTAGCTAAGAAATTCCCTGCTGCTTCTGCTGCTCTATTTTTGTTGACATTTTGTGGTAATCCAGGAATGTTTTTTAAAGAAGTTTCGATTAAAGATTCTGTCAAATTATTCCTTTTAATCATTAATTCTTTTAAACGAGTTCCTCTTTTTTGTTCTGGTGAAGCACAACGAATTTCTGGTTGGTCTGGAACAAAAGTTCGAACTTTGTTTCGAACTAGCCAGTCGACAAACCAATCCAATTTGTCATCACAACGAAGAGAATTTCCTTTAAAAATTAAAAAAAAATTTTGTTTAACAATTAAAATATTTTATGTAAGATAATCAGGGTATCCCTTTAAAATAACCAAAAAGGGATGGCTTCTCAAAAAACTGGCAAATACCTCGGACAAAGGGATACCCTGAAGCTAATCAGTTCGAATAAATTAATTCTGTTTACAGAAAATTCCAGGTTTGAAATAAATTTTCTGGTCTAGAAAACGGTTTATCTCTAATAGACCACTCAGATTTTATAATAAATTATTAAAATTCAAACTGTTTACTCCGAAAAATATAAATTATTCTAATTTATATTTTCCGATTCAACAAAATTTATTCGCAATGCAGCAAACAAGTTTATATTTTTCCCCAAAATTCTTTTAAAAAATCAAAACAAACCATCAAGCAACAAAGTATCAACTTTCCAATCAAAAGCTCCCTCTTCAATTGTTTCCAATTTATTGTTGTCCAATTTAAGTATATGAAGTCTTTGAAGTGGAGCAAAAGTCCCAGCCTTTAAATTGCTTAATTCGTTATGGCTCAAATCTAAAGAGACAAGTTCTTGAATTGAAAGAAAAGATTCACGGCTCAAATTATTAATTGAATTGTTTCGAAGTATTAAATCTTTTAAATGTTTCATTCCTTCAATCATTCCTCTTTCTGAAAATTGAAGAAAATCATTAAATTTTAGACGACGATTAATCGTTTAGTTAATGAAAATCCAAATTTGAAAATGAAGAGACAGTGAAACAGGGATTTTAAAATGAAAAAATATGCCTCGAACCCGAATCAAAGAAAACGGGAATTTAGTATTCCATCTCCAAAAATTGAAAAGGAATAAAAAAACTGGATCGAGTCCCATTCCAATCTCTAAACATTTTTCCAATTTTGATGATTTTGTAGGTAAGAACCCATTATAATTTTTAAAAATTCCGAAAAAGTTAACATGTGATCAATTAATATTTTTATATTTATCAATATGTTTCTTTAAAAAATCTACCAACCAATAGTCACAAGTCCATTATCAGCCAAATTCAAAAATTCTAATTGGTCCAAAGCGTCAAAACTGTTCCTAGCAATTGTCTCAATTTGATTCCCAGAAAGTGAAATTTTTTGTAAATTTGGATTGGAAGAAAAAGCCAAAGTTTTAATTGAATCGATTCTGTTGTTGTCTAAACGAACTTCTATTAATTCATTCATATCTTTAAATGAAGGAATCTGAAAATTAAAAAAAAATTTTTTTTTAATTTTACTGATGTGAAAGATTTAAAAGATTTGGAAGAAGTATCAACCAGGGTTGTCAGAAATCGAACAACAATTTTAATTTGTCGACAGCCCTACATTTAGACCTCAAATATTTTTAAAAGATAAGAGGAATAAAAAATTTCGAAAGAATAATTTTATAAGAAATTATCTTTTCCACTTTTCTAACCACATGGCTACAGAGTTGAAGCCATAATGAATTTATTTGCTTAAAAAACATTTTCCCTTTTTATTCTAATTTCTGTCAATTATTCAAAGCTTTAGAACTTTCGGTATCAAAATTCAAATCTTTATTTTTTGCTCAACCATTCGCTATCTAAAATGAGTTCACTCGGGGCAAATATAAATGCCCGGATAGAATATTAAGTTATTATTAGAACTACCAGTAGAATTATTTCAAAAAGAATATTTAATATTTTAAACAAACCTGATTAAATTCATTTAAACTCAAATCAACCAATTTTAATTCTTTAAATCCTTCCAAAGTTCCAGGGTCAAAAGTTGAGAGAGAATTATTTTGAAGTAACAAAATTTGCAATTTTTGGACATTCATAAATCCATTAGGCACAATTCTTGTTAATTTATTATTTTGCATTCGAAGTTCAACAAGTTGAGGTAAACTCATAAAATGCATTGGACCAATCTCTTCTATTGAATTCCCAGCCAAACTTAAATATTTAAGTTCTAATAATCCTCTCAAAGCAATTATTGGAATTGAAACAAAACAATTTTGACTGAGGTCGAGTAATTCCAAAACATTCTTTTGGTCAGTAAATGGATGCCTAAAAAAGCGAATAAAAGTTAAATTATGAAGAGGATAAGATTGGCCCTCAATTTTGGGACAAAATGTCATCTCAAAAATCCTAGGACTTCTCTCAAATATTATAGAATTGGAGCAAAAACCCACTTAAGTGAGAAAAACCCCAAGACCATTTCTGAAGACGACATTTTGTCCCAAAATTTTTTAACTCAAGAATACACCGTATTAAATGCCCCTTTCATCCTATAAATGTTCCCTCCACTCCACCGTGTATTTATTTAAATATTCTATTTTTTTACTCTCCAAATTTATTTTTTTTTCTTTTAATTTCTTTCCAAATAATTTAATTAACCCTCTTTCATTCCCCCGTTTTTATAAAATTTACGGAATAAGTAATTGACCCAATCAATTGTCGGATTTGTTATTAATAAACAAAAATCTGCACATATCTCTTCACAATATTGACGAAAAAAAGCGAAGAAAGGAAGAAAAAGTCAAGCATTATTAGATAATTTAGAAGGGTAATAGGTACGAGAAAAAAGAGAAAAAAATTCATTTTTCTAAGGATTGCGAATCGAGACAAAAATTAGGTCAAAAATAAGTGAACAAAATTAAAAAAAGAAGTATTGTTTTGATTGCGCTACCCAAATCATATTTTTAGTTGGGGGAAGAGAAGAGATCGCTTTAAATATAAGACAAAAAAATTGAGAAGAGGAGAAGGGGGACACACAAATATAAAATATTAAAAAGAAGGTGAAGATATGACTGTTCAAGAAAGGTTGGGGAAAAAATTAAATTTTAATTCGAATAAATAAAGATAAAAGTTTTACAAGAATTAGATGAATTTTAATTGAAAAAATAATGAGCTAAAACAGAAGTATTGAAGAAAATTTTCTTAAGAGTTGAGAAGATTTGAGTTATAAACCACGGATATTACAAGTTGAGAAAAAAGTTGGGTCAGGTTTCGGATCGAAAACTTCCCACATAGGTCAAAAAAAATTTTTAGGAATTACTCTAGCTAATTTTAGGAATGCCTCTTCAGTCTTAAATAAATCCCTACCCCCAAATAACTACCCTCTATTTAAAAAAACTTACACAAGAGAACAGATTTTATTCTTCTTAAGTCTTAAATGTTTTAATTTCTTCAATCCAATTAAAGAACTGTCCGGAAACTTTTTCAATTCGTTCACATTTAAATTCAAAGCAACCAAATTTTTTAATTTTGACAATTTTGGAATAGAAGTAAGGGAATTATTGAGCAACCAAAGTTCTTCCAAAGAATTTGAAAGAGAGTCAAAAGAAGTTGGAGGCATTTGGTTAATTTGACAATTTGATATTTCTAGACTTCGAATCTTTAAAAAAATTTTCAAAAAAAATTATTTGAAAAAAAACCGTCAATGGGGGCACAGGCTGAAAATTTTCAATAATGTCGGAGCAATCCCTTATAGCCATTTTTCCAATAGAAATACTATAACCATTCAATTCATTCCATATTTTCTCTGGTAAAGTCCCCGAACACACAATTTGAACAGATTTTTGTTCTAAAAGAGCATGGCACAAACAAGGCAATTTTTCAGTTAAATTCATTGGACAAACAATTGTTGTTGAAGTCAAAATATTTTGAGAACCAGCATCAGCAAAAGCGTTGTTTATTAAAATAAAAAAGATTAAAAAAGTGAAGATTGATTTTGTTGTCTTTGAAAAAAAAGAAAAAAAAATTTTTGAAGAAAATTAAAATTTTTTAAAAATTTACCAGAGTTATAAAATTGTCACATTTTGAAATTCGGGGCATTGATAATTTATTGAATACCGGTAAGCAGAATCTAAATAAATTTATAAGAAAATAACAACCAAAAATAATTTGAAAATTAAATGACAACGTTTAAAAAATTTTTGTTAAGGAAATCCTAATCAGAAAAAAATCAATTAATTAGTCTAAAAATTTAAACAACAAAATTTTTGCATTTTTGGCAAAATGAATTTGTTTAAAAGATAAATGACAAAATATACAAAATTTATTTTTAATTTTTTTCTCTGCTAGTTATCTCTCATTAATTTAATTTAGAGTCTAACCTGATTATTTTCTGTTTTTGCTTCTCTACACATTGGAAGATTTTTAGTTTTTTAAATTAATTTCATATTTTGCTAAACAAAGGAAGGTTTGGAGAATAATAAATAATTTTTAAAGATTTTTTGAAATTATTCTGGAATTTTTTAAATTTCTTATATCTTTCAAAATCAGCGCCAGAGGAAATAATAAATATAAAATGACTGCGAGAGAAAGTTATAGGCACTCTTCTCTCTGTATGAACGGATTTTTCAGCGTGCGATTTTCTCCTCTAAAACTCATCTACTCTTTGTGCAGTAGCAGTTGCCCGCCCAAATTGGGTCATTTTTGTGTTGATGGACGGTCCGGTTGAAGCGACTCTCTACGGGCGATCCCTACAACAAAGCCCCATTATATCTCTTTTTCTTTCTGACGTATTTCACAGATATTTAGGGGAAAGAAAGGAAAAAGGATCCGGCTGCCACAAAATTTCACTATTTTTGTTCACTCTCTTCTCTTCGTTTTTATTACTTTCTACTCTCCCTTTCTAAATTCTGCGTAAGGGAAATTTTCTTCTCTTCAAAAAATTCTCATGGAATGTCCACTTGGAGAATTATAAAATTAAAAAGAAAGCTTTTTTTGAAAAAAAAAGAAAATTTTTAAGAAGCAAAAAAGTGGAATTTTATAAACAAAGAAAATCGCAAAAAATCAAATGAACATTCTCACAAATAAATTTTCTTGTGCTTGGAGAACTCAAAATAATTTTCTTTTAAAATTATGAATTAACTAGCTCGTGGACGAATGATCATTCTAGATACCAAGAGAGAAAACAGCCAACAACTCAATAAACAAAATAACAGCTGAGATAGGATTCGTCAGGCCCGAAACCAGGGGGAGGGGGGTTACGGGCCTGAGCCCCCCCCCTCTCGAAAAAAAATCCTGGAGAGTTCCTCAAATTATTTTTAACAATTTCAACCCTTCTTCCTTAAAACTTGCCTATAAATTAAAAAATAATTTCTGTATAAAATAATTTCAGTATTATTTAATACTGAAAAATAATTTCAGTATTATTTCAAATCCGATTAGATTTATATTCAATTTAAACATAACTTGAAAGGCAAACAAATAAAAAAGGATTTTCTCCCTTCTTTAATAAAAGTGAAAATTATTTTGTAAATATATTTACAATATAATAAATATATTTCCAGTTTATATTTGCTAACAAAAAACTGCAGGAAATTTTATTAAAATATTAAAAATCCTGTTTTTATTTTCAAAAAATCAATATATTTAAGGAATTTAAAAAATAATTTAAATTAAAAATCAGAATTAAACCAGTCAACTACAGGCTCCGGAATTAATTTCTTTCGTAATTTTGCACAATCAGAAATTGCTTCTTGTTCAATATTTAGCATTACTCTTCTGAAATTTAAAAAAATTGTTCTTAATTTAAAAAATTTTATTTTATAGGAAAAGGAATATTTATGTAAAGATTAATAAGTTACCCCCTTTAATAAAAAATAAGAGGAAAAATCCAATCCCAAAAGATTTTCTCTATTTTATGTTTTTAAGTGTAATATTCAAAAATTATGAGTAAAAAATTTAAAAATCAGAAAAATGTCGCTTTGAAAATAGTTGGAATTTAGATAAGGTTTGGTTGTGAAAACAGTTAGGAAATAAATTTTAAAAGGTAAATCATAAGAAAAATTTTTTAAATTAAAAAACCTAAAAGGAAGTTGTCCATTATCCACCTTTTTAGCAACTACCAAAAAGTCCAAATCAACCAATTCTTGTAAATCTTTGTAAAGAACAACATCAGATACTCTCATTGAATTTTTATTTTCATTAGCAAAACGATAATATTCTTTTTTTTTTAAATTTTAAAAAATAATTTAAATTTAAAAAAACCATTGATAATTTCTCGATAATTAAATTCAAAAATTTGATCATTTCTTCCATCCAATTTGGCAACACAATTTAATAATACAAGTTGACGAACACTTAATTCTATTAAAAATTATTTTTTGAATTTTGATAATAATTGTTATGGGATTAAAAGTCCTCAAAAATTCAATGTCAAGAACGACATGGAAATGAGGGAAATTATTTTAAAATCAAATATCAGGGAAAGAGTGGGTCCAACTCCACTTCAAGATAATCCTATAATTAGGGTTGGGGGTTTCGAGTCGGGCCGACGTTCGAGTCGTTTATTTCGGCCCGGCCCGGCCGAGGCCAAAATTCGATGCCCGACTCGATCTTTCGGACCGGACCCCCAACCCTATAAATATATCCACTCAAAAGTTAAAATTTCCCATTTATTACTCAAATACAATTAAATAAACCCCTTAACTGTTTAGCAATTTGCTTTGTTCATTTTCACACAGAACGGCTTCCAAACAATAATTTAGAATTGAAACAGGATCAGGCATTTTTCCAATTTTTATATAAACAAACTCAAAAAGTGCCACAATTTTTTTGAGCCAAGCAATCATTCCAAACCTTTCATACAATCTTTGTAACATTTTATCGACAGAAGGCTCATTTTCTATTTTCTAGAATTAAAAAAAAATTATTTTGTTTAACAATAAGCTTCTAGGAAAATTAGTGTAAAGGGATTATTTGCGGACAAATAATTGTCCAAAAAATATTTTAAAAATTAAAAAAAATATTCTGCCATTTATAGGCTCATTTCCTCTATTTTTGCCAAATAAATAAATCAAAAATGAATTATTTTTAGGCAGTAGATTAAGAATAAGAGAAAATAAAAATAGGCCTCCTAAAGCTCAAAATTAATTTAAAAAATTCAAAATTACCTTTATAATATTTTTTGTTATTTGAGTACATCCAAGAAGTTGAAAGAAACCCGATTTAAAATCGTCAATAGAAAGCTGAACATTAAAGTGAATATAAAGTTTTGAAAGTCTTGAACGGACACGTTTTTCCAGTATAGACAAACCATTCTGAAAAATAAACAAAAAATTAATAAATGGTTATTGGGAACAATTTTATTAAGCTTGTGAAAGATCAGAAAAAGCTAACTAACACGACTTTTGAATAAAGAATCTTCGAAACAAAATTTTGACCTGGTCTCATTATAATGTAAAATTTTTCGAAGTTCCAAGGGAAGTATAACATAGCGGACATATCGGTAAATAAGATTTAAAAAAACCTCAGTATTTCCAACAAGTATTACAAACCAAGGAAGCCTTTGACAACCATTTAAAAGACTATACAAAAATACTTGATTATTCTTTTTAGCAAAACTTTCAAAGTGATCAACAACAAAAAGAATTTTTGAATTCTAAAAAATAAGGGATTTAATGCTATAAATTAAAAAAAACAACCGATTCCCCCATTTCTTTTTTATTTTTTTGTTCATCAAAATTTCCTATATCCAATCCGTGTTTTTGCAAAATTTTGGCACTCGCAGCAAAACTGCTACATTTCTCCCCGTCAGCATTTACAATTCGGAGATTATTTGGGAGTCTTTTAATTATTTGATCCAAAACAAGAGATTTGCCTGAACGTTTTCTTCCACAGATTAAACAAGAACCGCCTAAACCAGTTTGCACAAACTCTAAAAGAATTTTTTCTAAATGCCTGAAAAATGAGAAAAACTAAGGAATAAGAAATGTTTAAAATCTTACTTTTGTTGTTCCTCAAGTCCAATTATTGTATTTGCAAGTTTTTGATTTGGAGATTCCATATTGAATCGAAATAATAAAAAAAACTTTTTATCAACCTCGGAATTATTTAAAAACTCAATTGGCAGGACGACCATTCTGTCTTATGTTACCCTTAGTATCGTTTTGTCGTGTACCTTTTTGTCTGAAAACGATTCACAGATATTTTGTCGCTAAATATTTTTTTATTTAAAAATTTGTCTTTTTTCGATTTTTACAAAAAATTAATTTTGTTTTTATTTTTATAGAATGAAGTCTCTATTTTCTGTTAATATTTTTAATCCTTGTTGTTCTCGTTTATTTATTCAATCAACAATTTATTTAAATAAATTAATAGTTAGATTTTATAGTCAACAAGATAAACCGCTTATGTATCAACTTGAACATGTTCAAAAAAGGCTAGAATTTACGGTTTTCTTTTTAAAATTTCAAAAAATATTTTTATTTATTTTTTAGACTCCATTAATGTTTAAAATGAGAATGGATTATACTTTCCTTAGAAAAGATGTTTTTTTGGATGATCAAATAATGGGAGTAACTAGAAGGTTTATTTTTTATTTAAAATGATTTTAATATTTAAATTTAGTGGACTTAATGAGATTATGCATCATTTTGGAACAATAGCTGTAGCTGGAAATTTATTACGTGCTAATATTGATGCTCAGGTTAAATTTATTTTTTTGAAAGTTTTAGTTGAGTTTAGACTGGATTTTCTGTCTTCAAGTTTCCGGGTTTTTTTGTTGTGATCTGGCTAGGGCCGGGGTTTCAAGCTAAATCCCTGAAAAACTGCCGTAAAAAATAACAGGCGTATCCTAAAAATCTGGTCATAGCATAAAATGACCGAAACAATTTTGGAAGAAATTTGTCTATGTGGTTTAAATACTTCCAAAATTGTCCTCTAAATTTCCTATTCATAAATATTGTCCAAGATAACAATTTCAAAAAATGATTTTTGATCCTAAATTTTTAATTTTTTTTCGGAAAATAAACGAGATTGGATTTATCTAAATTAAAAATTCTTTCTGTTTAAGTTACTCTTTTTTCGTTTACTTTAATTTAATTTAAAGTTTTTTTTAAATCTAAATTTTATTTTAAAAATTCCAATTAAATTTAGGCACTCAATATTGTACCTATATTGGAGGATGGAACAGTTAGGCTTCGTTGGAGACTAGTTTATCATAATTGGATTGATTATTTTAGCTTTAAATCAGACAAAGAAAATGTATATTTTTTAATTCAAAAATTTTCTAAAATTAATTGACCTCTTAAATTTTGACAATTTTCAAATGGATAGAGTTCTAGGCAAATTAATTCTGGGCTATAATTCCAATTATAAGTTCAGTTTGGGTTTTATTTACAAAAAATAATAAGTATTTCTGCCTAGCTAATTGCTGTTTTTAGACTTGACATGAGTTTTTGATACACTCAAATTAAAATAAATTTATTAAATTAATTATTTTAGGAAAAATGGTATGATGGTTACTCGGTGAGTTAAAAGAACTTTTGATTTAAAATTTATTTAGTAATTTCTTTTTCGGATTTAAAAAAATAAGGTGTTGGGGGTAGGTTATGAACAAGAATCTAAAAAAGCTTGAAAAAAAATTTTTGATTTTAAATTCCTAAAAATCTTTGTTTTAAAAAAAGATTTTCTACGTCGACGGTGATGGTTTAGTATATAAATTTACATTACAAAAAATAATGCCAGATGATGAATCTTCATTACAAAAATTTAAAGGAACAAAAGAATTTGTTAAAAAAGTAGTTACACAAAATGTAGCAAATTATAAAGAAAAAGAACAAATTGTTAATTTAAAACAAAGCTCAATAAAAAATTAATTTTTTATTTTAATCTGCATCGACGGAAGGGTTTGATACAAATGGGGGTAAATTAAAATCTATTATAAATTTTAATTATTTTATCCTTTTCTTTTTTTGCTTTCTAAAAAGTAGGGTTGCCGTTTTCGAGTCGGGCCGATGGACTTCACCCCAAAATATCGACACCCTAAATATCGCCGCCCAAAATATCGAATGCCCCTAAATATCGACACCCAAAATGACGAAATTTTTAAGCTTCATAATTATGTATTCCAAGGACGGGGAAGTCGCCCATTCACTACCCAATTTACTTCCGGCGAAATCACACGGCACCAAACAAAATTATTCATAATCAATTTATTCATAATCAATTTAAATAAAAGTGAATTTAACTAGATTTTAAAGGAAAAGTCTAATTTCACAAAGGCAAAAATAACCTAACAATGGGGAGGTAATAAAAAAAGTTTAGTTATGTTCTCCCTCAATTAAAAATCCATTAGTTAGAAGTTCATTCAAATTTTCTAATGATTGTTGATTTTCTAATGGTGGAGGATCTATTTCTTCTTCAGGGATTGGTGCTGGTGGTTTTTTCTAAATGGAAAATTTTTAAAATTAAAGTATTGGTATAAAAAGATTTTATTTTAGCAGAAAAGGAAAAGTGTTAGTTAAAATTGGAAACAGAGCCGAGGCCTCTCTATTTGATTTAGGACAACGGAAGAATAAAAGACCATAATAATATTTTTCAAAGTAAAGAAAGCTTTGAAAAGTATCCAGAAAAAGTTATGAGAAAATAATATAGTTACCCGAATTGTTAAAATATACAGACAGATTTAGTTTAGATATACCCTATAAGATCTGAAAAAATGTATTACTAAATTACCTCCCAACGTCCAAACGAAATCGAAAATGTAAATGGAAGTGGGGTATAGACGAGATCTGACTGCATTCCTGACGGCTTTAAAATCTCCCGAAAAAAATGAAAGTAGGAAAGGATTAAAAGCAAAAAGCACATTAAAAACGATCGAAAAAACAACTTAACGTTGAATCTATTTTTGTATTAACTTAATTAATTTTAAAATTTAAAATGTTTTTTCGATCAAGCACATAATTAATTTTGAAAAAGACAAAAACATCCACAAAACAAAAAAGAAAAACAAAAAAATAAAAGCTTTTTAACTAACCAGGGAGAGCGAGTGAGCGGAACATCTCCTTCCGAATATTCCCACTACAAAGGCACAAATGAATTTAAATTTATTTTTTTTTATTTTTAGCAAGATAAAAGCAATAAATGTAAAGAGATTTTGAATGAAACGAATAAATAAGTAAAAATTTAAGCAAAGGAACCGGGAATATAAAAAAAGAAATTTCAAAAAAAATTTTTAAACTTACCACCTCTCCAGGTTTAGCTCTATAAGTATCAACAGCATCTACTTTGAATTTAAACATTTCGATTAGACAACCTAAAAAGAATTTTTAGTAATTATTAAAAGTAAAAAAACTTGAAGGATCCAAAGATTTTTTACAAACTGACGACAAATTTTTTGTCCGAAAATATTTTCGGAAAAAATATAAAAAGAAAGTCAGGTCTGGATTTCAAAATTTTCTTCGGGGTAGTTTAGGTCAACTAGGGAATTTTCATGGAAAAAACTTCCATGCAGAATATTGGGTTCGCAGGTCGCGTTTCGGGTTAAAAAAAGGTTCAGAAACTCGATTCACCTCTGTTTAGCTCACAAAAATTTATCTGAATAAAACAGTTTGTGAAGAACAAAAGCTTTTATTTCTTTTACCCGTAAATATTGTCAATAAAAAAATCTCCGAAAAAAAAACTAGAAAAAATACAAAACTAACTATAAGCTTTCGGTGTCAGTTTAATTACTGTGTGCAATGGGACATCCAAATAAGGCAGCTCTTCACGATTTTTATTATTAAAATAGGCGAGAATACCTTAAAATTTGTTTAAAAGTTGAAAAAATTTTTTTTTAATTTACAGCGGAGAACAGCTTGATGTGAAACGACAAGAACGTTTGACTGCCTAAAAATTGTTTAAAAAATTATAAAATTGCGAACATTTTGAACTAAAAAGATTTTTAGTTAGGGTTGTTGTTTAAGAGTCGAATCGGCTTGTTAAAGTTTTTCCAACTCCATAATATTCCAAAAATCAATTTTATCGAGCTTGACTTTCGAACTATTTTAGCAAACCAATTTCTAACAATAAACACTTTTTTACTTAAGAGGCCAAGCAAAAAATATAAATTTAGATTTGAAAGAACAAAAATTATGCCTCTTCTCTATGGTAATATTCCCAAAAATTTAGGTTTAAATATTTATTTTAGATTACAAAAAAAAATAAACAAAAACTAACCTTTCCAGCTCCATAATTACAGGTTCTAAACGAGCAACCAAATCTTCATAACTTTCTCCAGATGGATATCTGTAATGATATTTGTCTTTGTCTCTTTCAATAAATTGTGTTGGATAACGCAATTCAAAATCTTTGTAAGTCAATCCTTCACAAATTCCCTTTAAAATTTAAAAAAATTTCAAAAAATTTTTTGAGTATACAGCATCAATTTCATCCAAAACTTTCCAATATTCTACATGTGCAGCCAAATCTTTGAGATAATTAGCTGTTTGGGCAGCTCTAATTTTTTGTGAACTCCAAATTCGTAAATCACCAATGTTTTCATGCTTAAATTAATTTAAAAAATAAAATTTTCTGATTTTATAATTCTAAAAAAGGACAAAATGTCACTTAATGGTCATAAGATTTTATTCGACCTAGTAAAAATAATTCACTGGTAATTTTGTTACACGGCGTTTTATAATATTTAATTTGTTTAAAAAATTCATATCTCAAGTAACAAAAAAATTAAAAACCTGAAAATATTCATGCAGTTTCTGTGCATAATTAATACCATTCTCGCTAAGGGGGCTGTCTCCTCCTAATCTACCAATTCTATTATATTCACTCTCTCCATGCTTAAAATAAAAATTTAAAAAAAATCTTTAAAAATTGACTTACTCTTGTTAAATAAATTGAACGAGGCAATAAATGAATATTCATCAAAAAATAGACTACTCGACTTTGGACGTGCCCATTTACATTGTGAACATAAAAAGAACGTCCAGCATTAATTACCTTTAAAATTAAGAATAAATAGGCAATAAATATTATTTTAAAATTGACAAAGGCCAATTGTGTCTATGGTGTGAAAAAAAATAAAAACAAACTTTAATATAAGAAAGGTCGTCATCAATATCGTCATTTAAAGGCTCATATTGAATTTTATAATTTTCAATTCGTTTTAAAAAATCTTGACGTGCTTCTTCTTCAGTCATTTTTCCCATATAATCGGGAGAACTTATTTTTACTTCCTAAAAATTTAAAAGTTAGATTAATTTTTGAAATTTTAATAAATTTCAATTTTTCTTTCTATTTGGGAATGTCGATCTCGAATCTGACATTAATTTGCTATTTATTTAAGAAAGATAGTATAATTCTTTAAAGGAGGAAAGGAGTGCTTATTTTTTTAACAAATTAAACATCAACAAAATGTCTTATTCGTGTTCAACATTTCCTAAAAACAACACAACATTTTCCAAAAAATTAATTTCTTTAATTAAAAATAGAAGAGCGGACCTCATTTAAAAAAACATTTAAAAACAAACCGCAATATTCGAATTAATAATTTCTGGATCATCACAAATACTTTCAATAAAAAATATTCGAAATTTTGGCTCTCTTTCCCCTTCTTGACAAAAATCAACTAGCCACCTTCTCCTTTCCCTTGTTGTATTTGTTGCATCAAAAATCTTTAAAAAAATTTTTATTTTTAAAAAAAAGTTAACAAACCGCAACTTCTCCCTCTTTATTTTCCAAATATCTACCCATATCTTCCATTGCTAATTTGGCACAGTGGCTGAAAAAAAATAATTTTTTAATCTTTTAAAAATGTTAATTTACTCTCGAATTTGTGTTCCTTGTTCATTAAGTGGACTAAAAAAATCTGAAGCACCTTGTTGAAAAAAATCACAGGCTTGACGTCTATATTCACCAACATTAAAGGCTAAAAATTTTATTTAAATAAATTTGAATGGGAAATGAATGAGAAAATAAATTTTTGAGATCTCTAATCTTGTAAACGTTAAAATAATGTTCTCAAGTAGTCTGGAACGAAATTTCATTTTCAGAAATATCAGGAGAAAACAGAAAGTTTTAAACCCGAATAGATGGTTCTTAATCATTAGTGATTGAAATGTTAAAAAGTATGAGTAAAGTACTAATCTTCAAATCCATTTAATGGACAGGAGCATGGACCGAGAAAACCCAGCCGTATGAAAACACAATAAATCTCAGAAAAATATTTAAGTAAAGAAAATCTACATAAACACCGATGTCTTGATTTTTAGAAAATTTTAGTTTAATGAACAAACTACATTTTCGATAAATATTAATATACGCATAAAAAAGAATTCAAATAAAATATTAAAATACCTTTAGTTTTAATTCCAATCCAATTCAAATATCTACAAAGTTTGTGGGAGATATCTTTAAAAAATAAAATTAAATCAGATTTGAGTATTTCTCTTATCCTAAATTTATAACTTTCCCTCTAGAAATGATTTTGAAAACAATCAAAGCCAAAAAAGGGAAAGTTTGGATAAAATAAAAATTCAAAAATATTTTTGTTCTTACAAGTTTTTCCTCTAGCAGGCAACCCAACCAATGCAATGACATTAGGTACCCGTACTTGATCACGTGTTGAATCTAAAATTAATTTTTAGAAATATTTCCTTAATTAATAATTTAATTTATTTACACTGATGAACTCTTGTATGCATCTTTTGTTTTTACAGAAATTAATATTTAAGATTAGAATTATATTTTAGTTAATTTACAAAATAATTATTTTTATGTACATTTATTTTATCTAGAAAAATTATATATTCATTGGAAAAAAGAAATATGTAGTAACGGGAAATATTTACAAGGACAAATATTAAAGTAATTAATTAACAAAAAAATGTCCGCAAAATAAATCCGCAAAAAAAATAAAAAACACTTCGCCAAATTATTCTAAAATTTGAAAATGTCGTAACTGAGTGTGAGGGAAACTTTCCACAAAATTAGCAACTCGTTAAACATCCCAAACTCTGTTTAATTTTCTTACCTTGAATTCCTTTAACTTCAAAATATGTCATCTTTCTTTGTGGCACTATTCGACCCATCTTTTCTTTTAAGCAAGTGTTAATTTATAAAATAAAGTCGAATCTCGGTTTGAAATATTAATTTTTATTTATATTTTTTTTTCTAATTTTTTTATTTTTTTTAAAACTTATCTAATGTGTGTTTTTATTTTCTCATTTATATTATTTAATTAACCTCAATTTTCTATCAAAACCTAAATATTTTATTACAACACAAACATGTGTTTAATCAAATAAATCAATTAATGACGAGTTGAAGATTAAATATAAAAAGATAGAGAAGGTAAAAAATAGGAGGGGAATTATTGGGTACTTTGGCCTTTAATGTTGTGCATATATTTGGTTTTTGGGGTTTCCGAAAAAAACTTTTTTCTTTGGTTTTTTTGAAAAATGAAAAAAACTCGTCTGGGAGAATTGGATATTGTTTGAGGAAAATTGAGGGATAAAAGAAACTAGGAAATTGAATTTTCCATGACCAGATAAAAAGGTGTTTTTATACAATCAAGCCTCATTTTTAGATATGTACTTCTTAAGGAGCCAAATTGAAAAAAATGTATCTTAAATTTAGGCGTATCTTGTGGGAGTATTTAAAAATTAGATCCTGCCTAATTTTATAAAATTAGAGTTCCCTAACATGGTAAGTGAATAACCAAATATAAAGTTTATTCTAAAATTAATAACAAGACCTGAAACAATTGTTTTTTTTGTCTGAACGCGAAATTATTTTTCTTTTATTTTTTTTCTCTTTTAACTTCCTTTCTTCCTCACTCACATAGTTAACTCCTAAAAATTGATAAATATTCAATTAAAAAAAATATAAAAAAACAAACCATTATAGCATTAACCAAATCATTATCAGCTTTTCGGAGCGCTTTTATTGCTTTGTTTCTAGAAACATTCGCTTGCGACATAACTAACTCAATATCCTTTTCTTCAATTCCAGTAGCATCCACCTTAATATTATTTAGAAGTCTTTTATTGTTCTTAAGGAAAAAATTGAGAACGTTGATTTCCCCTCCCAATATTTTCTTAACCTTGTTCGAGGATTTTTTGGAATATCCACCAACCAAAATTTTACTTATCGTTGTCCGCGTTCAAAGAAGAATTTTTTTTGGTTAGGAAAAGCTCTTCAAGTTCGGGCACATGATGTGAGAAGCTCACCCCCAAATTACCCTTATTTCTAAATTAAAAATAAAAACAAACTTCTTCCTCATCACTTTCCTCCTCCGGTTGAGCCATTCTGTTACGCACATCACGAATAATTGAAGGAGGCTTCAAATTCTCCACATCAGTAATTTGCGCATGTTGAGCCAAATCTTCAATCTTTGCCTCACCAAAGACAATATAAGTGTCTGAACCAGGGCTTTTATAAACATCTGGTTTGTTGATAACAAAAAGAATATTCTTGGATTTGCGAATGCAGACACGAGAAACGCCATGAACTTGTTTGAGGCCTTTAAAAATTAAAAAATGACATGAAAAACTAATTTGAATTTTATTTACCAAGTTTGCTGAACAGCTTACGTGCCTTCTTCTCAGAACGCGATTGCTTGGCACCCTTATCAGTCACCTTGAAATTTAAAATAAATGTAATGTCAATACCAAAAGTGAACGAGATCCAAATAGGCATGGAAACCGAAGACAAAAAATTCCAACGATAATTAAATTGAAACGTGTCTAACCCGAATCAAAACTATCAAAGAAAACATGTTCTAAAAACCTGTTCAGCAATCCCAGCAGCCTCGGCTACTTTCTTTTGGTCTTCAGTCACTTCTCCTTCCTCCAACTCTGGCACATCCCCATCAGAACTAGAACCATCATCGGCAGATTCTTTCTTCTCGTTTTCATCTTTGTTTGGTACAGCGCTAGTGATATCATCAGCAGTCACCATTTTTTCTTTTATTTTCTTGTTAACTGAAAACTTTTAAAATTTAATTTTATAAAATTAAAGATATTTTTGAAAGTTAAAAACATAATTTTTATAAAAAATAAAAAAAAAGAATCATTTATTTATTGGAAAGTAAATACACAAAATCTTTATTAGAAAACTGGCTTTAAATCTGCCATTTCATAAAATTTACATTTATTTTCTCACATTATTCAGTCAAATACTTTGGTTAAGAAATATTTTTAATAAAATACAAGAGTATTTACTTTAGTTAAACCTAATTTTTGTTAATCTCAAAAAGCACAAAATACAATTATTGAATGTTTGGTTAGATAGCTTCAATTTTCTAAATATTTTCACATTTTTTTAAATTAAAAGATATGGCCATAAATTATATTACAGACAAATTTCTTTTGTATTTCAGATTTGGGGGAGGATTAGAGAATTTTATAACTTGAAATGAAAGAAGAGGGTCAGTCCTCTAGAAGAGTCAGTTATGACAGAGATGCCAAATAGCGTGCTCCATAAAGAGATCCTTTTGGCGGTTAACCTTTCAAAATTTTTTAGAAAATCTATGGCCACACCCAAAAACACAATAGAATTTATCCGTATTTATTTTCTAATTTTTACTTTTTAAATATCTATTTTTTATTCGTTGCCAAAACCTTCAGTCATCTCAATGGCAGCAGTTAGTTTTTCTGCAAGTTGCTCATAAGAGCGATATGGTGGCAAATCAAGGCGATTAAAACAAGTATGTGAACGTGGCAACCATCCCTCTTTTCCCACCCTTTCAATACAAAATAATTGAGGGCCATTTGAGCCAATTAATTCAGCAAAACCGCCAACAGGCACACGACATGTTCTAATCCATTTATGTTATTTAAAAAATGAATCTCAAAAACAACAAACCCTGTAACAAATTGTAACAATTTGGAATGTTTTTCTTGATCCAAAGATCGAACAAATTGCCAGAACCATTGAATTTGTTTACTTTGTGGAGCATAATGTCGATAAACAGTATTTCGCTGCCAATCATCTACATCAATATTTTGCATTCCACATAAAAGTAATTCAAGTTCACGCTCATCAAAATACTAAAAAAATTCTCAAATCTATATTTTCTATATCCTCTTTCTAAACCTGTAGCCATTGAAGAGGAAAAATAGATGTAAATCCTTGAAAGAAAGCATTTGTTTGTTGTTCAATTCCTCTATTAAATCTCCATTCTACCAATAATTCTATATATTCAACTTTATTCTCTTCATTAACGGCAATTTCAGTTCCATTTTCTCTTAATTCATGTGTCTTTACTTCACCCAACAATTCATAATCTACCACAAAATATAATTCCATATCACATTCATCAATGTTATTATCACGAACTTAAAATTAAAAAATTTCGAATCTTAGGCAACCCCCCGGGGTCACTTTAGTACGTGGGTCCCGGAGTTAATATACAAATGTTATACCATTCGAAAGAGCTAGTCGAGCTGAGTCGAATGCCACCAGTTTTAGCCCGAGGAAAAATTTTTGGACCGAGATATAGGTCCCTGAAATTTGAAAAAGCATAGGGTGGACCAAGCACTTTTTTGGGGTGAAAAATTCGAAAATGCAAATGATACCTCATTCGAAAGAGCTCCTCGAGCTGAGTCGAATGACACCAAAATCAACGAAATCCGATTTGATTGGACCGAGATATAGGCCCCTAAAAACCGAAGATCCAAAGGTGGCGATTTTTGGAATAAAAAATTTTTTATACAAATAATACCTCATTCGAAAGAGCTCGACGAGCTGAGTCGAATGACACCAAAATCACCGTGATTGGACAAGATTAGACAAAGTTACGACAAGAAAAGTCAAAAAACCTAAACCTATGGAGCGTCGGCGAGGCGCTTGTGCAAAACCCCGCGCTTCGCGCGGGGTTTTGCGGCACGCGCCTCGCGGGGAGTCTACGGGGGCTGGGTCTGGGCTCGTAACATAGACCTATTCCTATCTCCCTTGCTCTGGACGTATTTGGGGCCTCCGTAGCAGCAAAAATCTCCACAGATGCCATAGGTAAGGAGCTAAAAGAAAAGATCATAACTTTGTCCAATCAAGTCGGATTTCGTTGATTTTGGTGTCATTCGACTCAGCTCGAGGAGCTCTTTCGAATGAGGTATCATTTGCATTTTCGAATTTTTCACCCCAAAAAAGTGCTTGGTCCACCCTATGCTTTTTCAAATTTCAGGGACCTATATCTCGGTCCAAAAATTTTTCCTCGGGCTAAAACTGGTGGCATTCGACTCAGCTCGACTAGCTCTTTCGAATGGTATAACATTTGTATATTAACTCCGGGACCCACGTACTAAAGTACAGCCAACCCCCCCCCCCCCCCCCCCCCAAAAAACTTACTCCAAACAATTGAATTGTAAAACTCCGAGTCAACAGATTCCAAATCTTTAAGAGTTATTTTTCGGCTAAGCATCTTCTTGTAAAAAGGAAGAGTAAATCCACTATAGATAAATTTTCCATGAAACAAAGCCTTTAAATAAAAATATTTTTTGAAGTTTTTAAAACAAACCATTGCAATAAAACGACCAATGAATTCAAAATATTTTAAATGATCAGGATTTACAAAAGAAGCAGGGTTTATTTGAAGACTATAATTATTTGAATTGGCATATTCGAAGAGACAATACATAGGGTTGAGCACATCATGGGAAAGTAGAAAGAACCATTCTCTGTTTAATTAAAGAAATGAAGGTTATTTAAACTTATTTGGAGACTCCAATTATCAACCGTTAGGAAACGAAGCGTTCAACTTTTAGGACAGGATATTCCTAACATAAGTACAAAATACGACATACATCAACAGTCCAGTTAAAAAGCATAAATATCCCCAGTATGGTCAATTAAAATTATATTATTCAAACAGTAACTAACCTAGCAACACCTCCATAGTCAAGCCCATCTTCTCCTTTAAATTGAATATATAAACGATTACGAAATTCTATTGGACTCTTTCTCATGACCTATTAAAAAATAAATTATAAATAAATCTAACATAAAGATAAAACCTCTTGAAACGAATCCTCAAAAAGATTTTGACGAGTAACAGAAATTTTTACATGTTTAGGAAAAGCATTAGACTAAAGAATATTTTTAACTTTTTAATTTAAAAAAACAACTTACATAACACAGATAACGGAATTGAGCAACTTTGTTCTTAAACGTTTTATCCGAAGCCATTTGAAGTCCAGGCCCTCCTAGCGGTCCAACAGGGCGGCCAGTACGAGGATGGTTATAGGTTGTTGACTTAGTATTGTGATCAATAAAGAAAGGAATTCCTTGTTCAGTTATACGCATTTCCCATCCTTCGGGTAGTGGAGCGTTAGGAAGACTGAATTTTTAAAAGTTATACATTTAAAACCCAAAAAAACCCTTGAGTTCGTGGATCCTCCCATTGAGTTGTTCGGTTCTGATGATTTACAAAATAATTTCGTCCAGTGTTGGGTTCTACTCGGCGCTCCCATCCAGTAGGCAATGGACCCAAATGATCCTCTTCTTCAGACTTTAAATCAAAAATTTAACCGACAAACAACTTTTTGAACAAACATTGTAAAGAAAACGCTGTTCCCATTGACTCATAGCTTGAGAACGATTGGAGTTCCATTGCTCGTGAGCAGCTAGCATATCAAGAGTAGGCCTTTGCCATGTTGTAGTTCTAGTGTTATGATCAACATAGTAAACACGCCCTCGATTATCACGTCGCGATTCCCAGCCTTGGGGTAGAGGAGTATTACTTGGTCTGAAAGCATTAATTTTAAAGAATCAAAAAATTTAAACTTTACCTAACCCATGTAGTACTTTTAGTCGTGTGGTCAACATAATAACGCCTTCCAAACTGGTCTGAACGCATTTCCCAACCTGAAGGAAGAGGCTCTTCACCAGCAATATTAAGAGAAGCCTCCGTTTGTGGCATTATTGTATCACGAGTTTTTGGCGCATTTACAAGTTCCCCATTAGTAACTAATAGAAAAGTTATTATACAAGAAATTTTACTACCAGCATTTATTCCAGTTGATGTCGACGGCTCGTTACTCTCGTTACTAAAAGTAGCAGGAAGCTCTTGGACTACAGAAGGTGTAGCAGAAGTCCCTCGTGTACCTCCTTAATAATAAAAATGTTTTTACTGTTATAAAAATCAAAATTTCATTTAAAGTTCGATTCAACTTTGCCAACCCAAGACATTCAGAAATAACTAATTGTAAACAAGATTATGAACATATAGAAGCAAGGAAAATAAGGATTGGACCCTGATTGACAAGAAAAAGCAAACCACGTCTGGTCCTTTCAATTGTTCCATTGACATAAACTTTAAGCTCGCCAGTCTTCGATTCACGATCTCTTGCATCTTTTGAGATTAATGGAATGGTTATCTTTACATTGTCAACTAAAAAATTTTTTCAAAACAAAGATTAACTAAAAAAATAATCTTTACATTTGCCATTATCAGATTCCTTCTTAACCCAATGCATAACCTTTATGGTCTTCGAAGCTATCAAATTGTCATCAAAAAATTTGGTTTTGCTAAAAATTTTGAATTCAATAATTGAATTCTCTCCAACAATTAAATTAAAAGGTTCATCCCATTGAGGTGAATAAGTTCGTTTTTTGGTGCTTGTTCTCTTTGCTAGTTCAGCATTAGAGTCAACAATAATCTCTAAATAAACATCTGGAGCTTTGTTGAACAAACCACCACCATTTAGTCGAGCAGTATGAACTTTAAAAAGAAATTAAATTTAAACAAAGTTTTTATTTTTAAAGAAACCTGTAAGTTGGATAGGAAATGTTCTTGAAGCAGGCTCTTGTATGTTTACATAACCATTTGAGAATACAGAAGCAAAACTGTTGCTGTGTGCCATCAAAAATAAAAATTTATTTACGATATATACAGCAACTTAAAAATTGTTTAAAAACTTTTTGTTGATTAAACAGACACACATAACAAGGGGAGGGATACTAGAATAGAAACAATTCTTCTTAAAGTTCTTCCTTCCAAGACAATTACAAATCAATTTACTTACTAATAAACCTACAATTTCATTTCACACTAAACAAATTTAAATAAAAAGTTAATAGACTACACCTCGATGACGAATCCTTATCAAAACAACAACTGATTTTAAAACAAACAACTTAAAAGAGATAAACGTGTGAAACGTCAATAAGTCCCAATTTGGGTGAAAATAGCGTGTAAAATGAAGAGAGACAGTTAGAGAGATTAGAAATATAATGGGAAAAGAAAAGAGAAAAATCAAAGAACACAATGACAAATTGAGACCAATTTTAATTTTTTTTTAATTTCGAGAAAGGATTTTCCCGAAAACTTTGATTTTTTTCTCGGATTTTTAAATTTAATTTTGATTTAGTGCTTTATTAAATGCAATTATTGGCAACAGAAGAATTTTATCTTATCAAGTCTGTAAATACAATATTAAAATGTTGTCGAAATACTTCAAATCTTTCTATATTTTATCATTCAGGTTACACATTATCTTTTTATATATTTTATTATTTTTTAAAGATATAAGTGCACTTGAAGATCTTGAATTAATTGGAGATGTTTTTGCTTTTATTGGTTAGTTTTTTTAATTTTTCTCATTAAAAGTTCTTTTTTGTAGGTAAAGTTGTGATTGATGGAATTTCTTATCTTTTATTGGTTACGCAATGTTCTGAATTGGGAAAGATTTCTTCTAAAAATGACACAATTTATCGAATAGAAAAAGTCTGTGCTTTGCCTATTTTGGCTGATGGAATGAAATGCAAAACTTTTTTTGAAAATATTAATGGAATTGACAATTTGGAACGTTTAAAAAATCAACCAAAAAAGTTTGCTAAAATGATCTCACACAAAATGCCTATGCGTAATTTACCTATTTCTCCTAAACTTATTGATGAAATTGTTTGTTATTTTTGTTTAATTTAAGAGTTTAACATTAAGGGTTAACCCATACCCAGTCGTTTTTTATGTTAAAATCCCCACTGAAAGTCTCAACTTCGACAAACTCGAACTTCATAACTTTTCAACCCTGAAGGGTCTGGGTCCAACACTAATTTTTTCTCTCATCTTTCTTGTTATTCTTTTGACCTTCCTTTATTTAACTAAAATTAAACTTTATTTTTAGGTTGTATTTTTAAGTCAACCAAACAGTTTTTACTTTGCACATAATTTTGATATTACGAGAAGTTTACAAAGTGCTACATCAAACATTGATTTGTCTGATTCTCGTTTCTTTTGGAATAGGCAATTATTGGATGGTTAATTTAATTTTTTAAATAACAAAATTTTTGAATTTTTTTTAGAATTTTTTGTTCGTGATGGAACACCAATTCCAGCATTTAAAGATTGGATAACACCAATAATACATGGCTATGTTGATCAACAAACAATTTCTTTTGATTTAGACTCTCCTTTGTTAACACTTACTTTAATTTCCAGACGTTCTATTAAAAGAGCGGGTGTTCGGTATTTACGAAGGGGAATTGATGAAGATGGGGATGTTGCCAATTTTGTAGAAACTGAATTTATTATTTGTATGTTTGATCATTGTCTTTCTTTTGTACAGGTTTGTGGATTTAATAAAAGACTATTAAAATTTTATATATTTTTTAGTGTCGTGGTTCAGTCCCAGTTTTTTGGAGTCAAAAAGGTTATCGTCTAAAACCTCCACTTGTTATTGATCGCCCTTTGGAGGAATCATTGCCCACTTTTAGCATCCACATTGAACAATTACTGCATTTATATTCAATTCCACTTGTTATTGTAAATTTGGCTGATCAGACAGGGAGAGAAGCTGTTCTTTGTGATGCCTATCTTCAAGTTTGTTTAAATTTTCTTTTACAAAAGTTATGCATACAGGTCAGTTCTCGTTATATTCTAATACTAAATACACTAAAATCATTTTAAATTTGGCTTGCCTATTAAGTGGGGAAGTTGTCCAAATGATTCCTTTTATCTAACATAAAACACATTATAATTCACGATTTTTCAGATCCAATTTTATATCCTAGCGAACTCAAACTTTAAAGACCATTTAAGTCGTTTAAAATTTAAATTCAGCACATTTTGGCTTTTAATTGTAATAATGTCACCTACCATTCATTCGATTTTCACCAAGTTTGTGGCAATAGACGGCATCACAAACTGTCAGAACTTATGGAGACTTTAAAAGAAGAAATTGCATCAATTGGTTTTTGTTGGATTGATAAAAGTGGAAAAGTAGTAATGCGGCAAAAAGGAATAATTAGAACGGTTTGGATTTTAAAAAGTTTTTGTTTAAAGATTTTTGATTTTTTTAAAGAATTGTATTGACTGTCTAGATCGAACTAATGTTGTTCAAAGTGCAATTTCCCAAGCTGTATGTTTAATTCAATGTAGAAAGTTGGGAATTATTGAAGCGGAGGCTAGTGCTCCTGAACAGTTTGTACGGTTATTGCAGCGAATGTGGGCAGATCATGGAGATTCGATTTCTAAACAGGTTTTGACTGTTAAATTTCTTTAATTTTTTTTTCAATTTTTAGTATGCAGGCACTAGTGCGTTGAAGGGAGATATAACTCGAAATGGACAACGTAAAATTTCTGGTTTAGTTAAAGATGGCTATAATTCAGCTTCTCGTTATTATTTATCTCAAATGTGTGATGCAAATAGACAAAGAGTTATTGATGCTATTTTGGGGTTGTCAATAACGGAAGAAGATGCATAATTTTGTGGAATGTTTAGGGTATTGCTATTATATACTCAAGAAAATTTCCAAAAAATAATTTAAAAATCTTGTTAAACTGTATAAGGACTTCCTTATGTTTTCAGAACCGTTTTGTGTTTTTCCTCCCTTTTTGATTTTCAAACTTTATTTCAAACAGTTTTGGTTGTTAGGTGTAGCAAATGTTGATTGTCTATTAATCGGACACAAAATTTCTGTTTTTATTTTTTGGAGAACCTCTATTTCGGCCGGACATTTAAATCTATTTGAGGAATAATAGATTTCCAAAAAAGATTTCTTGCATATATTTTAATCCTTTAATCCTTCCAAAAACTGATGAGTATTTTTGAAATAATTTGAATCAAAACAAAGAAAAAGTTTTCTCTTACCTTCACAATTTTTCAATTTCTATTTGTATTTTCAAAAAAATCTTTTTTATTATCACCAAAAAGCTTTAGATTTTTATTTTTCTTTAAAAAATCCCATTTTTATGCATTTTATTTTTCTTATCAAAATATTTCCTTATCAAAATTTATCTTTTTTTGTATTTTTATATATTGACTACCCCTCCCCCTTCTATCAATTTATTTAGTCTTTTACATATTTTTACTACAAATTCCTATTTTTCAATGTAAAAATAACCAAAAAATATTACTAAAAAACTCAAAAAAATATTTCCCCCTCAATTAAATATTCACTTGTCAATTTTTGTCTTTTTTCTTTCTCTCCTGTATTATTTTTTAACAAACATTTTTAACTGCGATAAATAATATAAATTCTTTTATTTGTAAAAAAAGAAAAATATTTTTTAATTGTCATTTAATTTAAGCTCTGACTAGAAAAAAAAACAATTTTTTATTTATTCACCTAAAATATAAATCTAAATTTTTTTTAAGTAAAAAAATTTTTAATTTGAGAGAGCTAAGATTAAATGACACGTAAATTTATTAAAAAAGATTTTCAATTTTTCAATTAAATATTTTTTTAACAAACGTAGAAGGTCGATATATGTATAAATATTTTTCTGATACATAATTATGTCTAAAACAATTGGTTTTTTGTTAGTATTCACAGGAGCTTAAGCGCGTTTTCTGTGTATATGTGAAAGGAAGTTAATGTACATGTTGGTGAATAACTTTCAGAGAAAAAATCCAATTGAAAATTAAAAAGAAAAAATTTTAAAAATATATTTTACCTTAAAATTCACATTAAATATAAAATTCGGCAAAAAATAACAGTGTTTTTCTTTATTTTAATTCATATCCACTAAAAGTGGTCCGAACTTGTCTATCTGTTTTTATTTTGTACGAGAGCTAACCGACTAGGCCACAAATACGATAGCTAGAATAAAAAAGTAATTTCTACTTATTTTAAACTCCTGTGATTATTAGCAAGAATTTCCAAAAAATTTAATTTAAGCATTATTTACCCACTGATTTTTTCTAATTAATTTTTTAAATTTAGTAAATTAATTCACAAATTTATGGCAAATCCACTAAAAAATGCAAAAAATGTTTTAGTTTTAATAACGGGTGCTAGTCGAGGAATTGGGCATGAATTGGCTTTACAATTTGGACAAATATTTGCTGGAACCCGTTTTCAATTCTTTTTGTTGGCAAGAAGTAGAAGTGGACTTGAAGATGTTGCCGAAAAAATTTGTAAAATTAAGTTGGTTTTTGAAATTTTTTGAAAGAAAATGTTTTGACATTCGTGTTGTTTAAGCACCCTATTTTTTCCTTATTTTGTCTAACTGTAAGGAAGCAGAGAGATCCAGCTGTTTAGCATCGGGGGTTTGACTAGTCGGGGTTTGATAAGGAAGGTGAAAGCAGCCTCGATAGCTCACAAGGAAACCATCTTTTACTGTAACTCTGAATTTGGAATTTTTTGTTACCATTCGATAGATGACCCCCGACTTCCTATTGAGAAGTGATAGCCGTTTTCTTGCAAAATGACTTTGGGCCGAGTTATGCTGTACATGATGGGAGAAAGTGTTTAGCAATAACTGCCAGATTTTACTGTTATTTTTTTTGTTATTTCCCTTAAAATATTTAATCAAAAAATACCTCCTCCAATTTTTAAAGAAACGCCTCTTCTGGAAATGTCGAAATAGTTGTAGCTGATTTATCCACCCCAGAATGTTCTTCAGCCTTCGAAAACATTCAACAAAAAATAAAAGAATTGGAAATTAAAAATAAATTTGATTTATGTTTAATTATTCACAATGCTGGGACTGTCGGGGATTTAACTAAAAAATCGTCAGAATTAAATGAAATAGAACAATGGCAAAATTATTTACAAACAAATTTATTATCAACAATTTTACTTAATAATTTAATTTATTCGGTTATTTGTAAAGAAGAAAAGGTTTTCTTTTTTATTTTTTTTTAAATTAATTTTTTTTAATTCTAAAGAAAATATTTATAATTAATGTGACTTCTTTACTTTCTGTAAAACCTTATCCTTCATTTACTCAATATTCGGTTGGGAAGGCTGCTAGAGAGGTTTCTTTTTAAATTTTTCTGTTTAAAAATTTTTAAGAAAAATTTTTTGTTTAAAAATATTTTTTAAATTTTAATGAAAAATATTATTTTAAAAAATATCCGGAATTAAAAGAAAAAATTTTTAAATCAAAAATATCTCCACTTTTTAACTAAAAATAATTTTTTAATTAACTATTTTCCTTCTCTTTATCGAAATTTTTTTAGATTATCCCTCTAACTTGTTTGTGGTTTAGTGGTAGTGTTCCCGGATATAATTTTTTCTTACATAGGTTCGAGTCCTATCGTTACCAAAATTTTAAATTTAATTTTAAAATTATTTTAATTATTTTAGGCATATTTTCGAGCTTTTGCAATAGAACATCCAAATTGCCGTGTTCTCAGCTATTCTCCTGGTCCTGTTGATACAACAATGCACAGTGAAGTTGCAGAAAAGTAATTTAAAAAATATTAAAATTTAATTCAAAAAATTCCTTTTTTTTTAAAGAACTTATGATGCTGGAGTAAGAGAAGTTTTTGGGAAGAAGAGACATGATAGTAATTTACATAGAAAGCTTTTAACACCTACAGAAACTGTTCAACGTTTAATCCATTTATTGGAGAAAAACAATTTTGAGAATGGATCGAGGGTAGATTATTTTGATAAATAAAAATAATTTTTTCTTCCAAAAATCCCTAATGATATTATTTTATTTATTTCCACTTCTTTTAATTTTACAAATTTCAAATTGTTCCTTTAACACTTCATTATCTTTTATTTGCTTTAATATAACGATTGATAATTGAAATTTTTTGAATGTTTCTACCGCAGTCAGGAATTTACTAAATTTGGGGATTAAATCTGCAAGATATTGTTTTTTTCTTTTCCTACTACACTGTCCAATATTTTAGTAAACATCCGACCAAAACACTGTCCAAACATTGGAGTAAATTATCTGTAAAAATGGTGTTTTTACTTTAATGTCAGGGACGGTGTTTTGTCTTCACCCACAAAATTTCTAATTTTCCATTTAATCTTTTATTGAATAAAATTTCCAAAAGAAAAAAATAAAATTTCCAACTAGTAAAATAAAAAAAGACAAACATTTATTGAAAATTTTGTCATAACGGAATACATAAAAAGGCGTAAAGCAAATTTAAGGTGTTTTTTTGGAAAAGAACGAAAAAAAAAGATCTTTTAAGCTTTTAAGTAGAAAATATATTTTAAGGTATTTATAGAGAATAGAGAAAAAACCAAAAAAAAAGAAAATTTAAAAATTGAGTAGGCTTTTTCTTATTGCAAAATTTTTGTGTGTATTTTTTCGTTAATAAAATAGGTATGGCTTATAATTTTCAAAAATATCTAGTTTTTATTGTTAATATATTTATAGAGAGAAGAGAGTAGTTAGAAAAGATTGAGCTGCTAAAAATAAGTGCAAAGGGGGTGGACGGATGTTTAGAGAGAGAGTATATGTCGGTAGATTTTATAGATCCTCGATTTGTAAACAGTCAAAATATAATTATCAGAAAACCAGAAAAGATAAAACTACTAGGCTTTTTTTGATGAGATTACGATTGAATAAAAATACTTTAATTGACAACTGTTCATTTATAAAAAAATTAATAATTTTTTGTTTTCCCTATTTTTAATAAAAAATATTTTTTCTCTCCAAACTTTTCTCCCAAAAATTGTTGTCAATCAAAGCAAAAACAATTTCAAAGAATTAAAGAATATATTTTTATAATATAAATGAAGCATTTTCTCTCTCATCTTTATTTTATTTACCCAAAATTAATAAGCGTAGGCTCAGGCGGATGCATTTCTTCATTTCCATGTCCATTATTCATATGCGGATCCTCTGGAGGAGTCCGAATTGATTTATAGTTGTCATGCTGTGAATTATGTCCATTTGTTTCGTTCTTCTCTTCAGAATGGAAAACTGCATTGACCGGAGGATTTTTTGCCATGATCGTAGCAGAAACCTTTTTTGATAAAAATAGATTAATTTATGAAGAGAAATAAATGATTTTTAAAAATGTTAGTGGCCAGTGGAAAAGTAAATTTTTTTTTAAATTTCCCTTTTCTTCGATGACTTACTTGTCCTGGAAGTTGCGGCTGTCCATCTCCACCATTAGATTCCTGCATAGATTTATTCATCGCACGACGACGTTCTTGCAAAAATTCCTAAAAAATAAATTTCAAAAAAAAAAACAAGTTAACAATATAACCGCTAAAGCAGCACTCCTATCAGACACCTTTGTCATAAGCGGGTTTGCAACAGCAATGTTAGAAGAAGTCATAGTATCCGAAAACATATTCTTAAAAAATATATTAAAAATAAAACCGTTTTTTCCTTACATCATTTTTTGCCAATCCATTACTACTAGAATGGTGGATTGTCGGTGTTTGTGGACTTGCACCATTCTCTGGACGAATCTTCTGAAGAATTTCATTAAGTTGTTGACGACGTTGATTCCGCTTTTCCTCCAGGATCGGAGGAATTTGAACTGGTGGAATCGTTGGTTTTGGTGAAATAACTTCACTTTCATCTAGTGAAATTCGATTATAACTTGGTGGACGTTGCTCCTGAAAAAATATTCGATAATAGTCAAGCCCTAAAAATAGATGAGCTCTTAGAAAAAAATAACCAAAACCAAAAATATGGGAAAGTTCTAAAGAAATTTTCTTAATCTTTTGGAAAAAAATCAAGATAATTTAATTTTCGGATTTGTAGCTATAAAATAGTCCAACACTATGCATAGATACACCATTGAGATTAAAAATATTCTACAAAAAATTTAAAGATAAAACCTCAGTTGATGGAACCAAAGTAGCATCCGTTGTATCAACAATATTCAAAGAATCATCCTTATCAACCTAAAATTATTTAAAATTAAATTAAAATATAGTACAAAAATATACTCGAGAAAGAATGAGTGTTTTATCGCTCATAATACTCTCGCGATTACGATCTTCAGTTGGAGAGTGCTTTAAATAAAAAAATAAAAATAATTTTTAATAACAAGAAAACCTCCAAAACTTCTTCCATTTGGTCGTGCAAAGACGTATAAGGACCGCTACTTGAAGCCAAATAAGTTTTGTTAAACTCATCACTTGAATCGTGAAGATTTGGAGATTTAACCTCATCAATTGGAATCGAGTTGGAATAACCCTAAAAGTGGAAATTGAATAATTTATTTTCTCCTTTGATTTTTTAAAATTATGCTTATTTTCAGTTAGAACCTAGTGAGAGAGAATCTACTATAAGACAAGAAAATCTAACCATTTTATCAACTCCAAAATCCAGATTATCCTTTGGCAATTGATCAGGTTCAAAAGCAGGAACAACGTTCTGGTTTTGAACAATAATATCCTCTTCAAAAGTTTTTTCCATAGTCATATTGAAATCAATTGTTGGCTGTTGAAAATGTGTTGATATAGTCGCAGAAGTGCCGGCAACTGGACTTTTCAAAACTTTTGCTTTGTCTTCAACCTTACGGCGGATGACTGGTCGACGTTGCTGACGCGGATCAATATCACTAAAATCGAAAATGCTTTAATTTTTTAAAAATTTGCAACTGAAAACTTATAAAAACATACGCGTTCTTTTTCGAAACATTTTCAGGAGTTTTTGCTTTAGAAGGTGCAGATTTTGGAGACCCATTTTGCAAAGGTTTCGCTAAATTAAAAAATATAATTTAACATACTTATTCTATAATTAATTTACATGAATAAAGTGATTGAGTCATCAAAGGCTGTGGAGCACTCCTAGTGCTTGTGGTTGAACTAAGTGGCGATCTTGTTTGCTTCTTGACCGCTGAAGGCTTACGTCGTGGAGATGTTGGTTGTTTATTATTATTAGCAGAAGTAGAGCTAGTAAGAGAGCCAAAAACACTACGAGTCATAACATTCGATGACGGAATAGGTTTTTCGCCTCGATAATGAGAAGTTGTAAATCGAGAAGGAACACGAGCAGTTGGTGGCTCACTGCGCAAGTTCTGAAAATTATAAATTTAATTCGATCCAACATTCGAAACAAATAACCTGCTGGGGAGAAGCAGATCCTCTCGAATTCGTAGATAAGGCTTGATTTGATCGTTTCTGTTGACCACCCTTCTCCAAAAAACACAATTCACGCGGTGTCGAACTGCCAAAAACAAAGACAGGTTTGTTTTGTTGTCGACCAACTGCCACGCGTGAAGTTTTCTGATGATTCTTTTGCAAAATTTCCTTAAAAATAGTAGTAAACATTTATTCAAATTAATCATTTAAACCTCCTTCTTAGCATTCAATTTGTCTAATTGTGCACAGCGACGGTCTAATGCAGCCTTTTGCCTCTCCATCTCCCTCTGCTGTCGTTCACGAATTCGCTCACGAAGTTCGGTTTCCTTCTGATTTCTGGCTCGCTCCAAACGTTCGGCCTGCTCCTTCATTTTTGCCTCACGTCTAAAATTTTTAGATGAATTTTATTAGTTAAAAAGAGACATACCGAGCCAACAACTCCTTTTCAGCTGCTTCCTTCCGTTTAAGAACTTCTGCAGTTTTATCTATCGCAATATAAATGCTCCGCGTCATACTCATATTCATTAGGTTATTTTCAGGTTGTGCCATTATTAAAAAAACAAACTAAAAATGATTAAAAAAGGTTTAGAAAACAAAAGATACAAGACATGCTTTGTTAACATTAGAAAAAAATTGATAAAATAATAACAATTTAATCACATCCAGACGGAAAAAATTAAAACAATTAGAATAAAATCAACAAAAAAAAACTTTTCATTTCCTTCCCGATTTTGCAATTTTATCTCGACGTTTCTTAACCTTTTTTGGAACTTTATTTTTCCTTTGATCTCTTTTCTCTTCCTTTACAGCCTCTTTACGTGCTTTTCTTGCTTCATTCGACTCTCCTTTTAATCTTGGATGGCGTTGATGAATAACTTTCTTATCTTGTTTATCAAAATTTTCAATAGAATTTTCTTCATCATTTTCATGCTCACCACTGTCTTCATCACTTGGTTCATCTGTTGTTGAACCATTTTCTTCTTTTGATGTTGACAATCTTTCTAATTCCTCAACATTCTTCTCCTCGTTATCAAGCGTCTTGCCAATGACTTTTTGAAACGGATTGTTTGGTTCATGACCTTGTTTTTCCATTAAATGATCCCTCTCAAAAGTAACAATTTGTTCAAGTTTATGTGGAATATAAGCATTCATGAAAAAACTGTCATCGGGCAAATTATCACAACTTCGTTCATTTATTAAGGCTTCAGCGAATTTTGATTCATCAATCAATGGATCAACAATGATCTAAATTTTTGGATAAAATTTATGAGTTCTCCATTAAAATTTAAATTAACCTCTTTAAGAAATTAAAAATTTACCTCAAAAAGTCTTTTCATTCCAAAAACTTTCGCTCCCCTCTCCATAAAAAATTTTGTCACATTGCCTATATCAGACCGCAAAAACGTTAAAGCATATGGATGATCATGTTCAACAGACTGAGAGACATCAATTATTATAAGATGATTATCATAAAACAAAATGTTGAATTCAGAAAGATCTGAAAACTTGGCTTTAAGAAGAAAAGCAATAAAACTTATACCAGCGTGAACAAGTCTGCACTTTCTGAACATATTACGCATAATTGTAACGCATTCTACATAAAGTTGATCAGCCAATTCTTCGTCCATCTCAAGAACATTTTTAAGTAAAGGAGCAGGACAACCATCCTCTCCAATAAATTCCATTACAAGCACGTGCCCCTAACAAAAAAATATGTTTTAGTGATATTCAATACATACTATTACAAGTGAAACAATAAAATCAGAGATATTAATTCAGACATTAAATAGAGGGAATTCCTCACCTTAAGCAAGATAGGTTTAGGAACAGGAATGCCAGCCAAATACATTCTTTGTAAATTTCTGATTTCTTTTTCTGCCCATGTTGCAACCATTTTTCTAGGATTATGACGGCAATATCCTTTGCGGTATCTAAAAATAATGAGAAAACAAAAAATTTAGACAGCTACCTAAATTCACCAGCGACATATCTGTCACGATCTTTAAACGTCAAAATGCTCGTCTTGTAAATTTTAACAGCCAAACTTCCATTTTCTGTGATGCCATGATAGACATTTGCTTCTTTTCCTGTACTAATACAACCTTCAACAGTATCAAAAAATCCTCTTTGAATCAATTGAAAGAGTATTAGCCTTGTCCGAGGATCTAAAACTTGTTCCACAGTTGCTCTATTAGATCGATCATTGTGCCTTCGATGTTCTTTTGATGCTTCAATTTTGCTCATATGTGATTGGATATATGCTTCACCACTTCGCAATGATTGAGAACGAAGAGCTGACGCAGAATCGGAGTTGTGATGTTGACGATTAGGCTACAAAAATAAAAGATTACGATTACCTTAATTGTAAAAATTACCCTATAATTAGTATGGCCAGCAGAGGTAAATATTTTTGTTAAATCTAAAAAAAATATGTACTAGCTTAAGGAAATAAAAAATAGACCTCCAGTAAATTCTTCACAATCGTCAGCAAACTCCTCAAAATCTTCTCCACTTTCATTCTCCTCGTCATAATCGTCTTGTTCAAATATTGGGTCGCATGAAAGATTAAAAGGATCCATATGAATATGCATTGTAATGCTAAATTTACTTGAAAATAGATTATTCAATAACTATGAATGGTTTAGGAACAAAAAGAACGACTAAAAATTTGATGAAAATAACATGCAAAAAATTCCAAACGACTTTATAATTTGGATTTCGTTGTTTGCATTTTGATACTTTAATATAATTTATTTACAAAACATCTAATGTTAAAACCGTCACAGCTGATTATTCTTACATTTTGTCTCAATTAAATTCCGTTAAATCGGGACTTTTCGTAGCATTGAGTTTTTCATTTTTCAACAAGTCTCGATATTTATTTCCCCATTCATTCTTACGTTACAGTTATTTTAAGCAACAATTAGTCTTAGTTAAACAGATTAAAATCATATGGGAAACTAGATAACAATAAAAATTTTTGTTTAGATTAGTTAAAGAATATTTAAATAAATATGGGAGTTCCAGCATTCTTTCGATGGCTTTCCCGCAAATATGTCTCAATTATTGTCGATGCTGTAGAGGAAAGACGTAAAGAAGTAGAAGGAATAAAAATTCCAGTTGATTGTACTCAGCCGAATCTAAATTATCAGGTTTTATTAATTTGATTGTAGACATCTTATATTTTGTTTCTTATAAAATAATTTTGTTTTTAGGAATTTGATATTCTGTATCTCGATATGAACGGGATCATTCACCCCTGTACTCATCCAGAAGATCGCCCAGCGCCAAAGACTGAAGAGGAGATGTTCATTTTAATTTTTGAATATGTTGATCGTCTCTTTTCGATTGTCCGTCCACGAAGGCTCCTATACATGGCTATTGATGGGGTTGCTCCTCGAGCTAAGGTCTATAGCATTTTGAAACATTTTGATTGTGAAGAATTTCAGATGAACCAACAACGAAGTCGTCGTTTTCGTGCAGCAAAGGAGTCGGCTGAAAAACGCGAGCAGATTGCTAGTATTCGTAAGAGGTTAGAGAATGAGGGTATTCCACTCCCACCCCCACGTAAAGAAGAAGAACACTTCGATTCTAATTGCATTACACCTGGAACACCGTTTATGGCTCGTTTATCAACAGCTTTGCGTTACTATATTCACAAACGGATTACTTATGATCCTGCTTGGATGAAAATACAGGTTTTGTTTTATGAAAGTGAGATGACTAACAATTTGTTTTTCTAGGTTATCCTTTCTGACGCCAATGCTCCAGGTGAAGGAGAGCATAAAATAATGGACTACATTCGGCGCCAACGAGCATCTCCTTCACATGACCCCAACACTGTTCATTGTTTATGTGGCGCAGATGCAGACTTGATTATGCTTGGGTTGGCCACGCACGAAGCAAACTTTAACATTATTCGAGAAGAATTTGTTCCAAATCAGCCAAAAGCATGTGAACTTTGTGGACAGTATGGGCACGAATTAGAACATTGTCAAGGATTAGCAAGAGCAGAAGCTGGACCCGACCAAGCTGATCCTTTGAAGAAGGAGAAGAATTTTATCTTTATTCGCCTCCCGGTTCTTCGTGAATATCTGGAACGTGAATTGTTTATGCCGAATTTGCCTTTTGCTTATGATTTGGAACGAGCTATTGATGATTGGGTATTTTTTAATTTTTTCGATTAATCTTCAAATTATTCAGGTAATGATGTGTTTCTTTGTTGGCAACGATTTCCTTCCTCATTTACCTTCTCTTGAAATTCGTGAAAATGCTATTGATCGTCTAGTCAAACTTTACAAAAATATGGTTTATCAAACGGGTGGTTGGTTGACGAACGATGGTGTCGTTAATATTGATCGTGTGAAGATGATTATGCATGAATTGGGGAAGGTTGAAGATCAGATATTCAGAGAGCGACAGGTATATTTTAACGTTATTTGGGTGTCTTTGTAATTGCCAAAAAATTAAATTTTTGTGATAAACATAAATGTTTGTTGAAACCCTAGGAGAATAATAGATATGGATAAGGTTGATTCACCTTGATTTTTGTCTTACAATCAGTTAGGAAATTTATTCGACTTTTTTATCTCGATAACTGAATTTTCCAATATTTAGCTTCGCGAGCTAAAATTCAAAGAAAGTCAGAAGCAAAGAAAGAGGAGGGCCAAAGAAGCAGCAGAAATGCTAATGCCTTATAATGCTTCATTAATTGCTCCACAACCTATTTCCTCACAAAATTTGAACAAAAGTGGCGAGGAAATAAGAAAAATGGCATCAGATGATAGAAAACAGGTTTAGAAAATGTTTTCAATTATTGTTTATCATGGCTAATGATGTTTTTTAATGAGAAGCTACTTTGATCTTATTTGACCCTTTTACATAACTGGGTTTGATATGAAACGAGAACTGAAGCCTTTTTTAATATTTAAATATTCCGTATTATTTTAACTAAATTATGTTTTTTTTATTTAAGATGCAGCTAGCAGCTGAACAAGCTCAGAAATTGAAATCATTGTTGACTCCTGTCGCCGTTTCTGAACAAAAAACAATTGGAACTAAGCGAAAAATGGAGCAAGCATTAAATGATTCGCCAAGTGGATCGCCTCCTATAAAGGTTTGATTTTATTTAAATCTTTGTTGTTTTTCTTTATTTTTTGTTTTGTTTTGGTGCTTTAATAATACCTTTTACTTTCTTTTAGTCGTTTAAGGACGGTCGAGTTATTGAAGATAAGAGTACACCAGATGGTCCAAAACCAACAATTGTTTTTACAACACCTTCTGGAGGCAAAGCTCCTTTGGCTAAAGGTGCTGTTGGGGCACTTATGAACGATGATTCGGATGAGGAAGAGGCAACAGATGAAATTAGACTTTGGGAAGAAGGCTGGAAAGAAAGATATTATCGAGCAAAATTTAACGTTGATGAAAATAATACAGAATTGAGGAAGAATGTTGTATGTGCTTACATTGAAGGACTCTCTTGGGTGTTACTTTACTATTATCAGGTTTTTATTTTATGTATGTAGGATTTTGATTGTTTTTGGTGAACAATTCATTTCGGGCTTACAATCCGTCTTATGTATTTGTTTGCCTTACATATTTTAGTCCGGGTAGCGCCAGTGTCTATTTTTTTTACGGTTGAGGAGTGTGTGTAGTCAAATTAGGAATTCCTAGTTTAATGTATTCAAAAAAATAAATATTGGCATGTATAAAATATTTTAAGGGTTGTGCAAGTTGGACATGGTACTTTCCATATCACTATGCACCATTTGCTTCTGATTTTCATTTGGCTGGAGATTACAAACCCAGCTTTAATAAACCAACTAGACCATTCAAACCTTTGGAACAGCTAATGGGTGTTTTTCCCGCCGCTAGCAGGTTTTTTAGTTGTGTGAAATTTATTTTTGTTAATTTTTAGAGCCCATATTCCAGAAGGATGGCATTGGTTAATGACAGACGAAAAATCACCAATTATTGATTTCTATCCGAATGACTTTGAAATTGATTTGAATGGGAAGAAATATGCGTGGCAAGGAGTTGCTTTATTGCCTTTTGTTGATGAAAAGCGTCTTTTAGATGCTCTTACTTTGGTTTCTTAATTTAAATATTTTAGTGATATTTTTTGTTATTTTAGGTCTATGATACATTAGACGACGAAGAAAGGGCTAGAAATGATACAGGTCCTGATAGGCTTTTTGTTGGAAAACACCATGGACTTTTTGAATTAATGCAATCTGTGCATCAGTTAACAAAGGGGAATAATGAAAATTCTATTGTGACTAGCGGTGTAGAACATTCAGCAACTTCTACAGGTACAAATCGTTCTGTTGAAAGCGAACGAAGTCAATCAAATGGAGAGAATACTAATGAAAGAAGTCAATCAACTGAGGAATCAAATGAGAGAAGCCAGACAAATGAAGAGGATTCTAACGATAGAAGTCAGTCTAATGAAGAGGAAACTAGCGAAGCACAAAGTCGTTCTACAGGGGAGCAAAGTCATTCAACAGGGGAAGAACAAAGTAAAACAACTTCAAATGAAACAAATAGTGACGAGAATAATGGTAATAAATTCGCTACTTTTGATTTTTTACCCTTTGAATTTTGTTTTTAATAGCTAAATTCATATTAATATTTCTTAATTTTAGGTAATGTTGTGGCCAAGGTTGAAAAACAATGGGTAATTATTGATGCAAGTAAAGCTTACGGAATGGCTGGTGAAATTTCTCCTGATGAAAATGCTATTGATTATGGCGTTGATTATGTTTCAATGTTTAGAGGTTCTATTGAATTTGGCGATATAAAGGTATATTTAAATATTTATTGCATAATTTTTGAATTCTCTTTCAGAAAAATAGTTGTATTATGGCACAATTTCGCGATCCTCAATTTCCGCCACATTTTCAATTCAAAGCTTGTCGTCTCGAGGGAATTAAAGAACTGCCTCGTGCATTGAAACCTAAAGATTACGATGATCGACGTCAAGGATCTTATCGTCCTCAAATTGGATTCAGTCGAGATATTCCAAGGGCATCTCTTTCTGCAAGTGGTCACCGAACTCTTGATCATCATATTACTCAACAAAATCGAAGAAGTAAATTAAAATTTTTTTTTCTTACAAGTAGCTCAATCTACTATAATAGACCCCCTACTAGTGAATGATTATGCGGGGTTAATAAAAGGGGAAAGAAATGTCGTCTCGAGGGAATTAAAAAAAATGTCGGGAATTCGGGAAATTAAAAAATCGGAATTAAAAAAGAAATGTCGTCTCGAGGGATATGTGTCTAAATGTAACATTTCTTTTTAAGGTGGACCAGCTTCTCTTATGGCTTATCAAACACAACAACCACAACAACAAATGCAGTCAGCACCTCAACAACATCTTCCTTGGCATAGTGGTGCAGCACAGCAACAATATCAACAGTTGATGCCTTCTGATAACTTTCAGCATCCAATGCCTTTAAATTTTATGCAAATGGCAATGCCTCCTCCTCCACTTCCTCCACAACATTGGGTTGATTCAATGCAACAACAACAACAAATGCAACAACCATATATGGCACAATGGGGACAACCACCTTCTTTATTGCAAAATCAAAACTACGGAAATAATAATTCTGACACATGGCGACGTCGAAGTGATGATGGGGGCGGGGGATCATCTCGCTCTAATCAACAACATTTGCCATATCATAACCAATATGGACGACATAGTGGTGGGGGTGGTGGACGTAACTACAATAATGATGACAATCGTGATTCTTCACAAAGAGAGTATAGATCATCAAACTATAGACGTTAATAAAAACTGGAGATCTTCTTAAAATATATTGGAGTGTTTTTATAATTACTTTTCTTTTAAATAAGTTGTTCTATTTTTCTTATTTATCGTCGGGGTTATTTCTTCTCAAAATTCTAATAAACTTGAGTTCAGATTCACCTTAATTCTTCCGATCTCGTATGATCAAGAAAGGAATTTAAAATTTACTGAATCTAGGTGACATTTCCCCAACTCCGTGTCTCCAATGATAAGAATAGATTAATAATTTTGAAGTTTTTAATAAATAACCTGACACAAGATTAATAGTATAATTATACTAGTTTTGTTAACTGTGAAAATTGTCTCTATATGTTTTTTGTTATTTCGAGATTTGTTTAAAATTATTTTAAAATTTATTATTTTCATTGTTTTTTCATCAAATGTGGAGCTGGAGATGTACAGACAACCCTTTAAATATTTGCTTTGCTCTATTTTGTTGCTTAATCGCGTGTAATTGGAGAGATTTGTTAATCAAAACTATCAAAAAATAATTTTAAATTTTTACGATTCCTCAAGAAATTTTAAAATTTCTCCAATCTTTCAAAAAAATTTCTTGATTTACATGCATGTCTTTTCCATCCATCTATAATTACTCTTTGTTGTTCTTGGTAGTTTTTCTTTTTTTTTAAATATTCTTTTCTCTATTAATTTAATATTCTTGAGCCTATTTTTGGTTCATTCAGGATGTTGTGTACACCTCCATTCTTGAATTTCACCTCAAAACTCAATTTATTTTTTCGCCTTTTTTTATTCGTTCAAAACAAATGTTATTTTGCTTTTTTCTGGTCCAAAATCTCATTATTCATTTGTTTTTTAAACTCGAACGAAATTTTGAATAATTTTATTGTTTTTTTTGTTTTAAAGGCCTTTATTTGGCATATAATTTTTTTTCATATTTTTAGTTTATTTAAACTTTATTTGTTTGATTTTTAGAAATGTCGGTAAAATTATTTGATCGGAAAAGACGTTGTTTGGACAATCATTTAAAGCAAAATGATCAGGTCTAATAGATCAAAAAATATACAGTCTTACTATAAGATATCCCCTCGGGGCTGAAAAGGTTTATTTTATAGCCACACACATTTTTACTCTTTAATTGGGGGGTGTATTTAGTAGTATTGTGTATAGTATTGTGTATTTACGATGAAATCCGACTGCATTTTTAAAATTAAATTTTAATTTTTACACATTGAGAAATTGTAAACAAGAAATATGCTTACACCCACATGCCTAAGAAGCTTTTTTTAGATAACTGCAGTTTCTGGCTTTGGAGCAATTATTGTTGTTGGAACATATTCGGGAATGTTGATGATCTTTAATACATGCCCAGAAGGTTCATCTGCTGAATGGGAATTGGAAGCAAATATTTGTTTATCAGAAGAGAAAGTGGGTTTTAAAATGGATGTTTTGGTAGGGGGAATTAATGAATGGGAAGGAAAGGGTTTCTTTATGAACATTTTAAGGCCATTTAGAGGAGGGATGGAATCTTATAAAAATTACAGTTTTTAAACAAGGAAATTAATGCACACAAAAATACAATAAACGTATATATTATAGAATCAAATATTATACAATTTGTTATATTTATCAACAATATCAACTGTATTCTGTCTCATTCCTTCTCATCCGATTCGCTCGAAGACTTTGTCTCCTTTTCTTCCAACAAAGCCTCACTTTCAACCTTTTCAGCTTCCTTTTCATTCTTTTCCTTGTTTGATTCTTTGTCGTCTTTTTTACGGACAGAAATCGTTACAGATCGAGTACCTCCGCCTTTACCCACTTCAACAGATTTTTGAATGGCTGAAGAAGTGTTGCCAGCACTAATTGACTTTTGAGTTTCCTTGACAGATTTTTCTTTTGGCGGAATGAACTCTATTGCTGTTCTAGTTGACATTTGTGTGATGCTGATCGACTTTTGCCCCTTGTCTTTGCCGTCTTTCTGAAAATTAAAAAAATAACTTTTTAAAAATCACTCGGGGGTCGCTTTAGTATAGCTACACCGAGATCGGAACTCATAATATATACCATTCGATTCGTCTCGCCGAGCTGAGTTCAAATATGCAAGAATTTTCTGCGGGAGACGAAAACTCGCAGAGATACAGGCCCCCGAAGATTGAAAAACCATAGGGGGGACCAAGCACTTTTTGGGGGTGAAAAATTCGAATATGCAAATAATAGCTCATTCGAAAGAGCTCCTCGAGCTGAGTCGAATGACACCAAAATCAACGAAATCCGACTTGATTGGACCGAGATATAGGCCCCTAAAAACCGAAGATCCAAAGGGGCGATTTTTGGAATAAAAAATTTTTTATACAAATAATACCTCATTCAAAAGAGCTCGACGAGCTGAGTCGAATGACACCAAAATCACCGTGATTGGACAAGTTTAGACAAAGTTATGACACAAAAAACCTAAACCTATGGAGCGTCGGCGAGGCGCTTGTGCAAAACCCCGCGCTTCGCGCGGGGTTTTGCGGCACGCGCCTCGCGGGGAGTCTACGGGCGATGGGTCTGGGCTCGTAACATAAACCTATTCCTATCTCCCTTGCTCTGGACGTATTTGGGGCCTCCGTAGCAGCAAAAATCTCCACAGATGCCATAGGTAAGGAGCTAAAAGAAAAGATCATAACTTTGTCCAGTCAAGTCGGATTTCGTTGATTTTTGTGTCATTCGACTAAACTCGACGAGCTCTTTCGAATGAGGTATAATTTGTATTTTCGAATTTTTCACCCCAAAAAAGTGCTTGGTCCCCCCTATGGTTTTTCGATTTTCAATCGCCTGTATCTCTGCGAGTTTTCGCGTCCCGCAGAAAATTCTTGCATATTTGAACTCATCTCGGCGAGACGAATCGAATGGTATATATTATGAGTTCCGATCTCGGTGTAGCTATACTAAAGTACAGCCATCACTCGTTTCAGACTTGTCTCTCATTTATTTACATGTTCTCTTATACAACTGACTAGGATTTTAGAAAACATTTTTTAGAAAAATCAGAATACAGTATCTGATTTTCTCAGCCTTAAGAAGGTGAGAGACATCCAGAAATTTTAAATTTTCTATTTACCCCAGATTTAGTGGCCTCCAATTCCTTTATAAGTTTCTCCTTCAGTTCAAGTGTCGTCTCCAAAGACATCTCCTTTTCGCGAGTTCGTTGGCCTGTTTCACGCGACAGTGGATTTGATTCGCTTGTAGAGCTAACTGAATTTGCACTTTCAACCGATATTGCCATTGCTTCCGTTTCTTTTAATTTGTCTAGCTGTTTGACATATTCGGAATTGTCTTTTTTCTTCTTTTTCGTCTTAGAATTTGTCATAGAAATTGTACTTGTTGTTGGCTTTGAATTTTTCTTTTTCTTGGATTTTGATTTCTAAAAAAAGAAAAAAATCAGTAGAAATTGTGTAAAGATTAATTATTATTAAAAATTCTTAACCTTTTTGCAACACGGCACAAGAACAAACACAGAAACGAGAAGCAGGGCAACAACAATCCATGATGGCGTTAGAAACGGGTAGAAGAACATTATTTGAAGAAATTATTTTTGGGCGAAGTAATAGAATTTGTGTTGTTAAGTTTAGATTAAGCAACATCCTTTTATAGTGAAAAAAGCGAGGAATAAAATTTAGTTGTAATACAAGAAAGTATCTGGATTTAGACAATCGGGATTTTATCGACTCATTCTCGTAGGGTTGGCGATTCCTGGGAAATATTCGTACTTTCTTCAGCCAACCTTTTCCCTTTTATTTATTCCAATCTTTTCGCAATTTTTAACTTTCTAAAATTTTTTTCAAAGGATCGAGGAGCACCAATTACTCAAATTTGTTGTGCTTCAGCAATAGGGCTTTTAATTATTGTTGTTGGAGAAAGAGTACTTAATTTAATATTAGAAGAAGAAATAAGAATAGAAGAATTATTTAAAGCAAAAAGAATATCATTAAATACACATCCAATAAATAATTTAAATCCTTTTTCTATTCAATTAGCTATAATAACAGCAACAAATAATAATCAAATTTTAATTGGAAGAATTTCTTCAGAAAATAATTATTTATTTATTAAAGAAAAAAAATTAACAACAAATTTTGGGAATATTGTTGAAATTGTTTTTAATGGAAATTGTGTTTGTTATGCTACAAATAATTGCTATTTTGTTCAGAATATTAACGAGAAAAACGGAATTAAATTATTTGATGTAGCTGACTGTGAAGTTCCGAAAGTTATTTGTTCTGTTGGAATGGTTGGGGAAATTTTTTTGAATAGTTTTTTTGGGGGAAAGGGATGCTTTAAGGACTTTGAGGACCCAAATAAAAATAAAAATCCTCCAATAGACCTCAGTTTAAGATTATCTTTTAAAATGTTGGTTGGCACCATGGGGATAGGCTGTCTAATAATCGTAACTATACCCACATAATTTAATATCCCATAATTATAAGACACGATTTTCAACTTCAAGGGTGTATATAAAATTGGGATCCGACTGTATTTCATAATTTTGTTCCTTTTTAGGAAGAATTCTGTGTTGCTGGAATTCAAAGTCTTTTAATGTTTGTAAATGGAGAAGGGGCATCCACAAGGCCTCCATTATCCTTACCTGGACAAGAACCTCCTATTGGAATTTGTCTTAAAGAGCCGTATTTAAATGTTTTGGACACTGCTGGAATTTTATTTATTTTTAGGTGGGGATTTTGGACATTTTTTGTTTTGATTAGAAGATTAACTAGTTTTATCATTTTATATTATCTCAACATTCTCAAATTATCCCAGGTCTCTAAATTTTTTCAGAGGCATGTTACTCTCTAAATTTATCATTGAAGTGCGACACCTTAGAGGTTTTAGATCTCCCAATTATACCGACTGTAGACAGTCACATTTTAATGATTGGATAATCCAGAGATTGAAAATAATTATTTTTAAATTTTTTTTCAGTATTCATGATGGTTCTTTAAAACAAAGTCTCGAGTTTCCAAGTGATGATGAAAGTGAACAACAACTACAATCTCTCAATCAAAAACAAAATTTATATCAATTAGCTAATATAGATGGACAAACATTTATAATTCCGCCTTTTAGTGGATGTTTTTTTGAATTAATTGCAATGACTATATATTCACAAATTGAAGAAAATATTTTACATGGATATTTAGATATTGCTTGGACTATGTTAGAAGAACAAATTTCTGTTAATTTTGAGAATTTGAACGAATTAACGGTGAATGGGAGGGGAGGGAAGGAGGGCTTTAATCAATTTAGGAATACCTACATTTTGTGAGTACCTACAGTGAAATCTGTCTATCAAAAGCCATAAATAGATTTTAGATCCCCAATTAAATATTTTTTTTTAATTTTATTTTTTAAGCAATTAAAACAATTACAACAAAAAATAGCCATAATATTTCTTCAAAAAGGTGATTTCCCTAAAGCAATTAATTTACTTGTTGAAAGTGAAGCTAACCCAAATATTTTACTTTCATTAATTGCAAAACAAAATAAAAATATTTTTGAGAATTTTGAAGAATTTGAATTGGAAAATATTTTAAAAGAAAATGAAATACCTATTGAAAATATACCTGTTGAATTAGTAAAGGATTATTTACTTAGAATAAGAATTTCCAAAAATAATGATGAGGTAAGTGAGAGGTTCTAGAGGTGAAAGTTTAAACGTGGGCAGGCATTGATTCACTCTGAACTACCTGGGGCACTTACCTTCACCATCTCCTTTACTAATTAAACTTGCCGCTAGTAAGCGTTAACTGAATTTCCCTTCCACACTTTTATTAAAAATTAAATAAAATTTTTAAAATTAATAACAGACAAAATTCATTTACGAGATTCCATATACTGGAATAATTTTTAATAAATTTTTACGGGAGCAATTTTTTCTGGGATTAATCCCACGTCCTTCAAATCAAAAAATTGAGTGATTATTGGAGCAAAATCACCGCAAACCTGTTTTTGTACAATATATCCACTCTACTCTTTTATTCCACTACAAACGTTCCTCGTTCGAAAATAAATATTTTAATTATTAAAATTTTTTTCAGTTAATAGAAAGTTCATTAGCTAGAATATTTGTATATTTAAATCAAAATAATAATTTAAATGAAGAATTATTAAATACAAAACAAATTTGGAATAAACAAAAATTTCGTTTATGGTTAATTAATAAAAATTTTCAAAATTTAAATTTTGCTGCAAAATTGGCTTTTGAAGATGGAAATTTGGAAGAATCTTTTAATTATTGGAAAAGGATTATTTTTGAGGAAAATAAAATTAATAATGTTGATGAAGAAATGAAGGAAAAGGCTTTAAATGGTTGTTTTGATGCTTTGGAAAGGTAAATAAATGAAATATTATTTAAAATATTTGATCATAATAATTTTTAATTACTACAGTCTCGTTTCTGTTAACTATTTTTTAAACAAAAAATTTTTTGCTTTTTATTTTTTTTAATTTTCCCGTCATTTTATTCCAAACAACGAAAATAATTTGGAAAGACTGAAAACCAGAGGTCGATTGGAATTCCGATTTCCGACAGTTCCGATTTCCGGCACCTTCGTCATTTCCGATCGACTTCTGCTGCAAACCAAATTTTATATAAAATCGTTTGAATATCTGAAACTGAGCCTTCAAAAAATATTTTTATAGATTTTTAAATCTTTGGATAAATAATAAAATATGTATTTCATTACCTAATTAAATTTCAGTATTGAAGATGTTAATTTATTAAAATCTGTACTTGTTTGGTTAATTCCAATAAATCCAAGTTTGTGTATGGAAAAAATAGAATATTTGGAGAATAATAAACAAATTAAATTACTTCCAGAATTAATTATTGAATTATTTAAAAATGATGATTTTGATGAATTAATTTATAATTATTTGGATAAAAAAGGAATTAATGAATTGGTAATTAATTAAATATGTCCTAATAATTAGTTGATTAGGATTAGCTGATAGTTGAACTTATTCTTTTAATTATTTTTGTCGTATATCTTTTTACAAAGTTTGTTCTTGATTCCAAAATTATACTCGGAAAAATAACCGGAAAAATAATAGCCCATAACCGAAATATCCCATAACCGGAAAAATACCGATATAAGCTTTAAAAAACGGTCTTTTTGTTGAATAAAAATTTGAAAAAATAATTATGGTCGGAAAATAGACGAAAAGAATAGGAGGAAATTTGGGAGAATTAGCCTTTTTACTATAGATTGGAGTTGGACCGATATTTCGTTTAAAAATTATCAATCTACCATAAATTTAAGATATAATTTTGAGTTTCGATAAATCCTCTAGCCGACTCTATCCCTACCCGAACGATTTTTTAAATAAAATTCTTTTGTTTCTTTAAAGGGTTCAACAACTTCTGTACACAATAAATTCCTTGAATTATTAACACAAAAATATAAACAACAAAAACAACAAAAACATTTTGAGTTGAGGAATAAAATTTGGAATTTTTTACTTTTTTCATCTTTTTATGATAAAACAAAAGCTTTGAAATTATTTAAAGAAGAAAAAGACAAAAATGAATTTTTTGTGGAAAAATTGTTTATAAAGGCAAATGTAAGAGAATTTTGGATTTTTAAAGAAAAACATTGTAATTTGGCCTTATTTGAGGCGTTGAAAACTCGTACCTTATAGGGTAGTTTACCTTAATTTGTGAATGAAGGTGTGCGGCCCCTAACCTTAAATTTTGAAGATTGACCGTTTTGGATATTTTGTACAAAAATTAAATTAAAAAAGAAATTTTTTTAATTTTTTCTTAAGGAAAATAATTCTATCGAATGTCTAAATGAATTGGCTAATATTTTTGAATTAAATGAGAATATGGGTGAAATATTGGTGGATGCTGCTGAACTTCTTTGTACGCGTTTTCCAAGTCCAGAAATGCTTAAACCTTTGTTGACTTTACATTTACTTATTTCTAAGTATTTTTTAAAGAAAATTAAAAAAATTATTCTTTGTTTAGACCCCGGTAATATTAAGGACATTAAAATATACTCTTTCGTATCAAAATTAGAGGTGGATCGGAATTCCGATTTCCGAAAAAAAAAGTTTGATTTTCGAGTTCCGATTTTTGAGCCAGTTCCGATTTCCGGCTCTTCCGATTTCGACACCTCTGACTGTTCCGACCCACCTCTGATCAAAATCCAGATACATATACTGGATTTTTCTAATTCTCTCTAAATCCCTTCCAAAAGTCAGAGAATCAAAAACTTTATTATATTCATTTAAAATTTTCTAAATAATTTTTTCTTCTCTTTTTTAGATCAAATTCAACACTTCAAACAAAAATTCCCCATTTACTTTCCCTTTTAGAAAGTGAACTAAATAATGGAGAACAAGTATTAAATAATCTTCCAAATAATTTATCTTCAACAGAATTAATTAATAATTTTCTACAAAGACATGTCTCTAATCGTTTAAATACTTTTAATTGGCAAAATATTTATTTAAAAATGGCTAATTTGGAAATTAAAAATTTGGAAAAAATTTTGGAAGAAAAATTAAATAAAAAAAGATTTAAATTAGATGAAAATAATATTTGCATTTTTTGTGAAAGAAATTTATTAAATATTGTTGGAGAAGAAGAATTTGTTTATATACCAAATAATAATGAAGATGATGGACAATTTGCACATTTGAGGTGTTTTAGAGCTAGAAAAGAAAGAGCTTTACTTGATTAAAAAAATAAAAACAATTAAATCAGAATTTATTCTAAACCTTTAAAAAATCAGAATTTATTTTTCCGGAAAACAATTTCTGAAAGAAAGAAATCAGAATATACCTATTATTTTAATGTTATTCCGGAAAGAATAATTCTGAAATAACTCGAAGCTTTCCGGAATTTTTTATATATTTTATTCTTTCCTAATTAAAAATTCTTTTATTTTCCAAAAATTCTGTTTTTGTTTCAGAATAATAAAGACAATATATACATATATTTTCCTTAAGAAAACAAAAAAACAATAAAAGAAATATATTTACAAACCCCGACCATGTCTTATTCAATTTGTGTATATTTTTATTGTCACCACTCTTGAAAGCATTTTTTGTCTAAAGAAAAAATTTTTTTTCTTAAAAACAATATTTTATTTAAAAAATATTAAATTCCCCAATTTTGGCATAAATAATTTAAAGCAATTTATCAATTCCGTGGGAAATAAGGAAAAGCTTTTTTAAAGCTTTGTTTGTGTATTTCTTTTTCTGTTATTTGCTTTGTTTGTATAAAATAAATAAATATATATGTATATTCTTTATTTCAATTTTTTGCCATTTTTATTTACTCAAAGAAATTTAGTAAAAAAATAATAAATTAACTAGTTAGTCCCCATATGTTTTTATTTAAAAAATATTCTCTAAAGGTTTTTAAAGCAATGCTAAATAAAACCTCATTTTACTTAAAAAGTTTCTTTTTCCACATTTTTAAATGATTTATGATTTCTTTGCTGGAAACTTTAAAGAACTAAAAAAAGAAACTTTCTTTGAATATTCTTTATTTGTTTCTTTATTTTCCTTAGGCTAAACAAAAAATAATTTAAATATTTATACAACTTTTCCGGAAACAATTCTGAAAATTAACTCTTAAATATTTTATGAAAGTTTCCGGAAAATATTTTAAAATTTTGTTTTGTTAACAGAATTTTAAACATTTTATTAAATTAAATAATCAGAATTTTACAAACAGAATTCTTTTCAGAAATTTAGAAATACTTAAATAATTCTGATTTTAATTATTTACCATTTATTTAGTGGAATCGTTTCTGAAATTATTTGTTCTGAAATTTTTATAAAAGTTGAGTTTTTCTGATAATTTATCTATAAAATACCTAGTATTTATATATTGTCTTTTTTCCAAAATTTTTTATTTAAATTTTTATTTAAACAAATTAATAATTAAAAAAACATTTTTTCCCTTTTTATTTTTAACCTAGAAACGAAATTAGTAATCCTCACTTTTTTAAAAAAAGACTTCGAAAAACTCCTCGGTAACTAACCAAAACCGGTGAGAGGATGCTTAATGAATTTGTAAAAAAATATTTAGAAAAAATAAGAGAAAATGTGGAGAAATGAGAAAATAAGGAAAATGAAAAAGGAAAAAAAGTACTTTATTTGTTAATGTAAATTTTGAAAGAGGACACTACTAAATTAGTTAGTAGTATTGTTATTTTACTAATTTAACTTTAAATAAAGTAAAAAATTTTTTGAAACAATTTCGGGAAGAGATATATTTTTTTTGAATTATTCACAAAATTTCAGAATTAAATAAAAGTTGTTTGCAGGGATTATTTTAGTAATAATTCAAAATTCCGGAAAAGTTTCTGAAATAACTCTAAAAATAAATAGTATGTATTTTTCGGGGTAAATGTCCAGCTCGCATTCTACCTTCCCGCAAATGCAGTCCCAAAGGCATTCTGCAAAAAAAGAATTTTTGCTGTATTCTCCTCTTTTTCTTCTTTCCCTTCATTTCCGGAAATATTTATAAAAATAACTTTATGGTATTTTCCGGAAAGCTTCACAAATTAAAAAATAATATAGAAATTAAATTAAAATTTCAGACTTTCTCAAAATAAAATATTTAATTAAAAAATGTCGTCAACTCCATTAAATGAAGACAATTTATTACAGCAAACAACAGAAGAATCCCCCACTTCTTCAATTTGTTCTCAACATATTTTTGCTTTTGAATGTCAAAATTCAAGTTGTTGTGCTTCTTATCATCAACGCTTTTTAATGCTTTTATTTTCAATTTTTATTTTTATAGTTGCTTTAATTGTTTTTATTTTTATGATAATTTCTGTTCAATGGAGACCTTTAAGTTTGAGACAAAGGTGAAAATATTTATTTAATTAAAATCAGAATTATTTTCCGGAAAAGTTTTTCAGAATTAATTACTTCCGTAGCAAGTTTAAAATTAAATTCTAATTTATTTTCAGAATTGTTTTCCGAATAATTTTCAGAATCATTTTAAAGATAAATTCTGACTTATTTTAAAAATTGTCTTCCAGAAAATGAGTAAAGCAGCTGGGTTACGTCGTAATCGAAAATTTTTTTAGTAATCGTAATTCGTAAATCGAATTTTTAAAAAATTTCGGAATCGTAATTCGTAATTACGAGGCAACCCTGTAAAACAGCTGGGCTATAGCTACTTCTCTCCTTTAGCTAGTTCAAAAGGTTATTCGGCGGCTGAGAGAAGGTAAGTCAGTCCTGTCTCAAGTGGACTGATGTGTTATCCATTACACCACACCGTATACTCTATAGCCTTAGGAAATAAATAGTTATATATGCTTTACAAAAGCATTTAAAAAAGGTTTTAAAATAAATTCTGATTTTAATTTTTAGAAGAGAAAAAAGAATATCAGAAGTTGAATTAAAAAGTTTTGAAGAAACAAAATATTTGAGAAGAATGTCAGAATTGAAGTAAATAATTAATATCTTTAATTAATTTTTTTTTTTATTTTAGTCCAAATATAAGACGCGAAACAGGCGAATAAGAATAAAAGAATTTAATTAAAAAAATATTTTTAAAAATTTTTTAAACAATTTTTTAATCTTTTTTGTTTTAATAAAATAAATTTTTAAAAATATTTTTTTCGATTCAAAAGGCTTCCCGATATCCTTTCAAAAACGAATCTCTCTTAATCATTCATGTCCATTAATCCCACGATAATCATCCAAATTCGTCAACAATCCGCCCTTTAATCCCGCAACTCTCATACAGCCAAATCCCCGATATCCCCCCCTAAAATTAACAATTAAATACCCCCCCCCCCCTATAAATAAGGAATTTTTATCTGGAAATTTTTAAAAGAATTCTAAAAGGATTTTTAATGTTTTTTTGTTACTTTTAATTATATTTAGGGGGATAATTTAAGGGGGATTAAATTATCCTCCCTATAATTAAAAGTAACAAAAAACATTAAAAATCCTTTTAAAATTCTTTTAAAAATTTCAAGCTTCGAAACCATCAGATTTTCAAATTTAAAAATATGTAAATATAATTAAACTTTTAGAAGGATTTTTACCTTTAGAGGATATATGTACTTTTAGAGTTTAGAGACTTTCTTCACCTTATCCTCCCTTATATAAAAAATTAAATTAGAAAAATCAATGTTACTAATTAATAGAGCTGTAATTTCCTTGGTCATGTCATGATGTCAGCAAATGATTGCAAAGAAGTTGAGACGAAAGTAAATAAAATGTTTGGATTGTTAGGTCTTGAATATAAGAAAAAAGAGGTTTTGTTTTTAAGTGTTAGTAACAAAAATTAAAAATATATTTTCAAAAGATTTTTTAATTTTTAAAGAAAAAATAAAATAAATTTGATCAGTCAAAAATATATTTAAAATAATTAATTTTTATTTTTAAAGGGAATTTTAACAAAAATAAAGAATCATGGGAAAAAGACCATCTCTAGAATTTTTCATAAAGGAGAGGTAAGGGATATATCTATGTAATAAAGAATATTTAAGTGAAGGATGTAGTAGATATTTATATATTTATTTAAAGGCTTCCGGAGTCAAGAAAGGACCAAATAATGAGAAATATATAGAATTGCAAAAACCTTTTCTTGAATGAGATTCTGATGATGGAAATGTTTGAAGAAGGAAGTTGAAATGAAAGGAAGAGAATTTGAAAAAAGAAAAGTAAAAATGTTGAGAAATAATGTAAAAAGGGGGGAGGGGGGAATGATTACATTCAACAATATATACCTAAAGAAGTTTTTATTTGATTTTAAAATTAGCTTGGGAGTCGACTCTACATATTCCACCGGAGTCGGCTCTATCCGGAGCAATATTTGGGAAGTGCTGGGCCAAACATCAAATACCAACCACTGTTTGAGATAACCAACAATATAACGTTAGTTTGTAGAAGAATTTCCCTATGAAAAAAAGAGAGGTAAACAAAAACTAGCAAAATTTCCCAAAAGGTTTATTAAAGCTGAGGTTGAATGTAATCAACAAAGAATGTAATCTCCCCCTCCCATTCGACTTGTAAATATTCCCCTTCAAAATATGTAGTTTATTAGTACTACAAACAAAACAAATTCTTCAATTTGAAGACAACTCCATTATATATATCCAAATTTTTTGATTTTTAAATCTAAAACTTTTAAAGACATTTTTTTATTTTTAAAATTATTTAACAAATTTGTAGTTTAGATTATTTAAACAAAAGCATAAATTTATTTTATTCTTGAAGCCTTTCAAGAATAATCTTACTCTGAAACTTTTAGAAAAATTAAAGTTAGTATTCATTATTCATAATCCTTTTTAAACATATTTTTATTTGCTATATTTAATTAATTTAATTATTACTTTATTTAATTTAAAAAATTTAAAAATTAAATTTAAAACTCAATATTAATTTTAAAACAAAGAAAAAAAATTTTTTAATTAATTTTTTTCGATCCTATACGATTTTGTATTCTCTTTTAAAATTTTACCTCGGGTTTTCCTCCCTTTCTTTATCTCCTCCTCCTTTAATTAAGTTGTTTAAAAAATTATGCGCGGTCATTGTCTAGACGAGAGAATTTAAAATTTAGATGGAAGGTTGGCAAAAAAATTTTTTTTGGAGAAAAGTGGAGGAGGGGGGGGGGGATATGCACAAGGGGAAGATGAAAAGAAAAAAGTTTTATAAAAATTTTAGATATTTTTATTTTATTTTTTAGAGCATCGTGGGGGCATTTTTGGAGTTTTAAAGTCAAACTCAAAGAAAGGCTATCAATGATTGTAAAATAAAAATTAAATTGATTTAAAAAAAGATAAGAGGAGGAGACAAAAACGGCTGATTATGTTGCTATATTCAATTGCAATTTTATACAGCCCCCCCCCCGCCAATTAACTATTTCCGACTTTTCTCACCCCTTTTTTAGTTTTAGTAAAAATGTTAAAACTTGTAGATTTTTCTATTTAATATACAGTTTTATTTGGTTGGTCAGTGAATATGAGTGAATGTTCTATTTTACCCCTTATTTAAAATCCAAGGGAGTATCCTATAATGAAGTACGATTTATTTATTTAATGGCCAAAAAATTGTTTTTTGTATTTGTATAAGACCGAGAAACATTGCAACTCTAAAACATTTATAGCTTTATTTAATTTATTTAAAAATTTTTTTTATTTAAATTAAAAATCAATTTAATTTTTTTTAATTTTTAAAAAATTGATTTCCTTTCCATTGTTAACTATTTTGTATTTTCTTTATTGTATTTTTTTAAAATTTTTCCTCGGGCTTCCTGCTCTCTTTCTCTATCACCCCTCTCTCAATCAAATTATTTAAAATAAATCTCTAGGCAAGAGAAGTTAAACAATGGCATTTCAAAATAATAAATTTAAATAGAAGCTTAGCAGGAAAAATTTTTGGGGAAGAGGGGAGGGGGAGGGAGGGAAGAGAGGGAGGGAGGGAGAGGGGAGGGAAGAGGCATTATATATTCCTTCACTTCTATTGTCAATAGCCATTCTTCTCTTTAAATTCTTAATTTAATTAATTTTTAAATTTACATCCATTTTTCCTCCCTTTCTCCTTCAATTAAAAACTCTTAAATAAAAAATAAAATTAATTAAAATAAAATTATTAATATGTATATCCCCGCATATTAACCCCAATAGAAAAAAAATTCTTAAATTAAAATTTCAGCACTTTAGGCGCAAATTTTTTGAGATCCAGCAAAGCAAAAAAAGATACAAATAAGCAGATTTCTTCCTTTTTACTCTACTTTTAATAAAAAATCTTAAATTAAAGAGAATAATGTGGATAAATAAATTTAAAAAATAAAAAACAAAAAAGGCGGAAAAATTCATTTTTAGAAAATTATAGAAATTTTAAATTATTTTTTAATCTCTAATAATTTTAAATAAATACTATTTTTTCGTCTTTGTTTAGCATGCATCGATTATAAGGATTATTACTAGAGTTTCACCGGAAGTTCCGATTCCGGGTTTCGGAACTCGAATTGGATCCGGTCCCGGTCAAAATTTCGGTTCCGGTGAAACTAATTAGTAGCTACTAGGGCGGAGAGACAAAAAGATGTACATAAATGGGGCAGGGTAAAATTGAGCTGATATAATATTTGTGATATTTCCCAATTATCCTTTCTAACTCAAAATTTTATTAAAAAAATTTTTTTCGAAAATTATTTTTTAAGATAAAATCTAGATAAAAAATTCATTTAAAAGCATTATGAATTTTGTTCGAAAAACTTCCTCTCATTTATTTATATTTATTATTCAATTAATTTATGTTATTGGGGATAAACGAACAAACTTACAAGATAAAATGAAAGAAATGGGGAATTTTGATAACGAAATAGGAAAATTTAAACAAGTTTTGAGTAATTTAAAATTAGCACCCGGTGCTGCTGTAAACTTTGAAATATTACAAAAGGAAGAATCGGTTTTAATTTTAATTTTTAATTTAAAAGTTTAGAGTTAAATTGTACAGGCAAAAAATTGTTTATAAATTATTATTTTACAATTTAAAGAATATTAAATAAGAGGATCAGATAACCAAACAATTTATTTAAAATTTTATTTTTTGAGGGCGACCAACCCCCAAACCCAAATTTTATTTTCATACATTTGTTGTAGCTTTGAATTTGAACAAATTCTTATGTTTGGGATTCTTTAATTTCATATTTTGCCACTTTTTAGTGCTCGATATTTAAAAAAATTATCAACGTTCAGTTAGGGAATTTTTGGGGTTTTGTTTAGATTTATTAAAGCAAGCATAAATTAGGCTGGTCTAGGTAATTTATTGGATTTATTTTAACATTGCCAAAAGTTGCCTACAAGTTTATTGAAAACTCTTAATTAATTAAAAATTAAAATTTTCAGAATGAAGAGAATTTAAAAACTTTAAAAACAGTTCTTTATTCATATGAGGCTTGTCTTGAGATAATTGAAAAAAATGAAAAAAGTTATGCAAAAAGCAAAGATGACTGTGATGGTATAGGTGAAGAAGATGAAGGTATTATTACTCAAGTGGATAAAATATTAAAAAATTTAAAAATTAAATATGCAGAAGGGAAAAATAAAAATAAAAAGGTTTTATAAAAATTTTAAATATTTTTTATTTTATTTTTTAAAGTCATGGCTGGAGAACATTCTTGGGTTTTTGAAGCCAAAATCAAAAAAGGGCTATCATCAATTGTAAAATGGAAATTTATGTGCTTTAAAAAAAGAAAAAGATTTGAGAAAATTTAAAGAAACAAAAAACGATTGATTCTGTTGATATATATTCAATTGAAGTTTTATACCTCCCCCCATTAACCATTTTCAACTTTTTCTCCCCTATTTTTTTAAATTCAGTAAAATTGTCAAAACTTGTAAATTTAACTAACTCTTCTCCCATTCCCCTCATTAACTAAAATGTTTATCTAAATTATCAAAAACTTTCTCTATTATTTTAAATTGCATAAAATTATTTATTGAAGTTATTTATTATATATATTCGGCAAATGTACGTTTGGCTCCCTACCTGTCGCCAAAGAGAAGGTAGGGATCTGAGAGCATCTGAGTAAATCTGAGAATAATTTAAATATATTTTCGTTTTTAATTTTATAATAATCATAATAGCACTGTCGAATCAAACAAATTTTACGGACACAATGATTTAACATAAACTTGAGAACCTACTTTTCTCCCATTCCCCCAACCCCATAAACTAAATTTAAATATTCTAACTAACAAAAATTATATATTTACTTTTTATTTTGTTAGAAACATTAACAGGATTATTAAGCGTGGCAGAAGCTTATTTAATTCTGCTGACAATGAGTAAAGATAGGAAACAAAATTTTTATCAAAATTTCAATTTTATTTAAAAACCTAGAATGTCACACTTAAATTCTAAAACTATCGAGAATATATTGGAATCTCTCCATAACGATTCTTCTCAAAAGTAAAGGAATTTTTTTTCCTTTATTTTCAGACTTGGAAGAAATTTTAAAAAATCATAAACGTAACAAAAAAATTAATTTTAAAAATATCCACCTCAGTTTGTCCCCCCCCCTCCCCCATTATAAAGAAATTTGATTGTATTAAGAAAAAATAAATTTTTATATAAAACAAAATTTTTCTTTCAACCAAATTACACACAAAATAAACATAAAAATGTATACATAATATAAAAGAAATAAATTGTGGGGAATGACAGTCAGAGGAAAAAAAAGAAAAATTAAATATTTTTTTAAAAATTTTATATAAAAACCGAAAATTTTTAAAATTAATTTAAATATTTAAAAGGCAATGAGCATCAATTGGTCTCTCTCTACAAGGGAAGAAATAACAAAAAAAAATAAAAAAAATATATGTAATATCATTCAGACTGGGTATTTGTGCACGACAGCAAATCTGTCAAGACACTGAAAAAAATAATTAAATTAAAAATAAATATTTTGAAAAAAAATTTTAAATTTCCAAATTTAAAATGGAGAAACTTTTTTGCATAATACTAGGGTTCGATATTACGTGGCGGGGGTTGGGGTTACAGGGACCGATGGTTGCGGGGAATTCGGGCTCGGGGGTCCCCCGTGAGCTTATCCCCGGGGGAATTTTTATAAAATTCAAAGTACCCAAAATTTTAATAAAATTTGATAAACGGTAAGTTATTCCCGGGGAAATTCCCTTCTCTGGGGACCAAACCCTACTTAATACTCAGTTTTGGAAGAAAAATTTTAAAAAATAATAAAAAGGAAATCAACAAATTTTAATTCTACTAAAAAATAAAATTAAAAAATAAGAGGTCCTCTTCAAAAAGATAAATTCCTCATCCTCCCCCAAATAAACTTAAAAATAATTTTAATTCAAAACCTGCCGAATTCCAGGCAAATTTAATATTGTCCCAATTACAGGCATTTGACGAAGAAAATTAACTGCTGACGGTAGAAAACCGCTAAAAATAAATTTTAAAAATTTATTTAATTTCAAAAAAACCCAAAAAGAAGCACAAATCCCCATATTTCAACAATAATTCCAATTAACGCCCATCCAAGTAAAACTAAAAATATTCCTCCGAAAAAGAGTGCAGAGCCACGAATTTTGTGCCATTGGAAAAAGAAAATAAAAGTTCTTTGTATTCCAATAACTAGTGTTAATCCAGCAATAAATAATAACTTTAAAAAGATTTTTTAGAAAAGTGAAAAATAATTTTTTTAATTCAAAATTTATTTTTTTAAATTAAGTTAACAATTGCGACTTAATTTTCTTTTTCCTTCATCACAACAAAATATTAATTTATTTTATTAAAATAATTTGAAAGTAAATAAAAAATAGGCAATTGTGGGCCCCGCATCTTTTGCTACTCCCAAATTTACACGACAAATGTTTTAAAGAAACCCTCCCCAAACTTGAAAACCAAAGATTTAGTAAACAATTGCATACCGAATTTTAGGTTTATGGAACGCAGAAAATTAACAAAAATTTTAGAGATGGACTATTTGGGAATATTAAAAATAAAACTCCCCCCAAATTTAATAAAATTAAAAAAATATTTACATTTCCAATAGCCAAAAGAGCCTTGTCAAGAAATAAAACAATTCCTAAACCGATAAAAGTAACGCCAAATAAAGCTAGACCAACACCAATTTCTGTAAAAATTTAAAAAAATAATTTCAAAAATTAATAAAAAAATAAACGTTTTGAATTGCTGAGTTCAAAATTCATTTTCGTCTTTAATTAAATGTGAAATAAAATAAAAGTCAAAATATAAATTGGAAAAAATTTTAATTTTAAAGAAAAATTATCTAAAATTAAAAATAAAATTAATAATTTATAAAATGACTAGCTGGAACTTGTTTTGCAATTAAGCTACTTCACTGATATATTCCACTTCGGTCAGAAGAGAAGAAAGTTTTATTTGGTCAAAATTTAAATATATTTATAGTTAAATTTTGTCAATATCAAAGGGCAGAGAACATTTTTCTTTTAATTATTACAGAATTAAATTTTGAAGAAAATATATTTTATCAAGTTAAAACAAACTTTAATTGACAAGAACCTTTTAAATTAAAATTTTATTATTTTGAAATTTGACGCTATTTTGTGTTTTAATTTTTGGTGTTTTGAAATTTTATCTGAAAGTTTTATTTTGAAATTTTCCATTTAGACATTTTACATAAATGAAGAGAAAGTGAAAAAAGAAAAAGAGTAAATTTTGTAAAATTGAAGGAAATTTACTTGGAGTCTTTCAGATATTTTTTTTTTATTTTACTGCAAATAAGGTTGTCGGTTTCACCTGATTCATCGGTTAACCGAAACCGAATCGAAATCGACAACCCTAGCTGCAAATGTTGTTTGATTTTAATAATTTCTTTAATAAAACTTTATTTTCATTTTTAGATTTAAAAAATTTAAAAATAAACGCAGTTGCGAGGACTTTATAAAGGAGCATCTTGCGAGGATTAAAAATGACGTTAATTTTTGTTTAATTTTAAATTTATTCCTTTAACTTTTTTAGTGAATCTTTAGAAACAAACGAAGTTCTTAAACGTGTTTTGAAGTCTGCTTTGATTGCAGATGGAGTTGCTAGAGGTATTAATGAAGCTGCCCGTACATTGGACAAGTTTGTGTTTTTTTAATTTGTTCTTGGGGCGGTTTTATATTTTTAGAATCTCGGGCCCGAGTTCTACCATTTTTTCATTTCCTAGCGAAAACATGTTTCCATTGAGATGTCATACAAGAAACAACGGGTCGTGGGATTTCCTAGTACGAAGAGAATTGAACGGGTGATTATAAACTTTTGACAATAGGAGTAAACAACCTTCATTACCCACTTATAGTTAGTGTATAAATGAGGCGGGATAAAACCCCCTATTTTCCAATAGTTTTTTGGGAGTGCTTTTTATGTAAATTAATTTTTAAGGCGTGAGGCTTTTTTCTGTATTTATGCAAAGGGTTGTGATGAGCCAAGCTATGAAAAGCTAGTTCGTTCTCTTTGTAATCAACACGGAATTCCGATTATTGAAGTTGAAGATAAATCAGAATTAGGCCAAATGGTTGGGCAATGTAAAGTGGACAAGGAAGGGAAGGCTAGGAAAATTGTTGGTTGTTCTGTGGCTGTTGTTAAAAATTATGGGCGTGATGATGAGGCTAAAAGTGAAATGGAGGAAATTTTGAAGAAAGTTAAAGTTGGGGGAAATGATGAATAAATTAAATTGAAAGGAGAAAACAATTTAAAAGGTTTTTTTGTTGTTGTTATTTTAAATAATTGTTAAAGTAAAAAGAATTGTTTGAATTTTATTTAAAAAGTCCTTTCTGATTTTTATTAGAGAGGGGGTGATTTAGCAATGTAATATTTCTATTAAGGGGTAGTTTTTAATATTAGCTAATTTCAAAAAATGAAAGAACACAAAATTTAATTTTTTCCATCAAATATCAGTTTAGTTTTATTCAAATAAAATGGCTTTTTTAAATTAACATTGAAAATTAAAAGATGTCCAAGATTGAAAAATCCTCTAGACATAAGACAAAAATTAGTATAAACTGATTTAATATTCTGTTTATCCACTCCTTAAATTATTACTAACATAAGTAAAAATTGCCAAGTCAACCTGTAAATATCAAGCTAGTAATTCTAAGTTTTAGTTCTCCCACTCCGTGCCAACCAAACTAAAAAAGTTTCTTGAATTAAGGTTGTCTAATATTGAGGATGTTTTGGAATAAGTTTTTTTTTATTTTAAAAAATATTGAGAAATTTTGTATTGATTTTGAGTGCATTTCCGTTAAAAACATCAAAAGGGAAAATATAGACAGACTTAATCAATTACTTATTTACTGCTTCACGTGAATTAAAATTGGAAAGGGCATTTATTTGAGGATAAAGATAAAAGGAAAAATATATATAAAAATATACACATAGGTACCTATTTAAAGATTAATTAAGAAGCATTATTTGCTCATATTTATTTTCCTTAATTTTTTTATAAAAAAATAAGAATTTTCAAAATTTAATATTTTAACGACTATTTTTAATTAAATATATAGTCAAATCTTTATATTTACTGGGTACTAAGGGTGGAAATTCATGGGAAGTCTCCGGAGCCGACCCGTATCCTGTCATTTTAGATTTCGGATATCCGGAACCTCTCACCTTACCGGCTACACTTAAATTTAAATTACTTGCTATAACCAAATATAATTTTTTAAATTCAAAGGATATATCTTATAGTAAAATTTGTTGGTAAAAATTTATTTTTTTAATTTTTAGAGAATTAAAAGAAAAATGAAGAACAAACAAATTAATTTCTTCTTTTTTATTTTAATTATTATTTTAATAATTAATTGTTTTTATTCGACAGCTAATTTGTTAACAAATAAAAAAGTAATGGGAAAACAAATTGGTTCAAATTTAAATCCGGAAGGTCAAAAAATTAAAAATATTTTTATTAGATTAAATAGCTGAGAAAAGTCCTAGAATGAGATTTAACTTAATTAGGGGTATCTCTTATGCTGGGGATACACAAATTTCAACAGAAAAGATAACGGGAAAAGAGGACTTTTTTCTACTTTTTTTGAATCACCCATTCTAAGGCCAACCAATTTTTTAAAATTTTATTTAAATAAAAGTTAATAGGTCTCTCTCTTGTGAGATCCGATTTTATGTATATACCTAATTGTTTTTTTATTCACAGCTGCCCCTTACAATCCTTTAACTCCAGCTCAACGTAAAAAATTATTTGAAAAAATCAAACTTTTAAATTCTAAAAAATTAAATCCAAAAGGTAACTTGTTTTTAATTTTAAATTAATTATTAATACTTATTTAGCTACTCCCTATAAACCGCTTAGCCCTCATGAACGTCAAAACTTTTTTGATTCTATTTTGAAGCAACAGCATAATTTAATTAATGAGCACCCTTACGAGGATTATTCCAATTATTACCAAACACAGCAACAACAAGAATATTACAATAAATTGTCTCCACTTTCTGAAAATGTTTGTAAATAATTATAGCTACATACTAGCATTTTTTAGTAGTTTCAAAATTAATCGGACTTCACTAAACCAATGATTAAATATACACCGAGAATGGGCTGTCTCGACTTCCGGTTTTTATTTTGCTCCGCTTTCTCCCATCCTTTGCTTTTAAAATACGGGGCAGTGCCCTACCTGATATATACACATTATTAGATATTATTTTTTAAAACTTCCAATTATGTATTTTTTAAACTTACAAATGAGAAAACCACTTGGAAAGTTAAAATTAAGACGAAGGTTTAAAATCTTTACTAAAGGAGATATAAAATAATTCAAATTTAATAGTTAATTCATCGTTTTAACGAAGCAGCAGCATCATCAAGTCAACAAACTAATAATTTAAACGGTAAAATTAAATAGGTATATGAAATAAATTGAAATAAATATCTGAAATAATTTTTTAGTTTAAACACAAAAAATGGAGAAGAGCCTAGCAGTTGGAAAATTAAAATTAAGACGGAAATATTTATTTGTTCTCCTTATCCCCATGTTAAATTATAATGACAAAAATTGTTAAAAATATTTTTTTTTAATATTTAAAAATAATGTTCGAAATTAAACCCTCAACAAACATAAATCCGCCCTCATTGTAAGATAAAAAATCTAACAAATAAGTGCCCTTCCTCGATCTAAGGTCGTTTTATAGTGGAGAGGGAGACTTAAGATAGGTACATATTATAAGATAAAATCTTTTCAGTCCCAAGGGAGTATCTTATAGTGAGCTAAATTGAAATTAAATCCTCAACAAACTAATGTTAATTAATTATTTATTTAGATTTAGTATAAATTTAATTTGTATTAATTGTGTATCGAAGTAATTAAATAATTAAAATTCTTTTTAATTCTTTTTAAAAATATCCCTAACAATATATAATCCCTTTAAATCTCCATAAATCCTCCTTTCTATTTTGTATTAGTTTCAGTATCTTTAATTTTGTTAACTGGATTAAAATCAATCGGAATTGAACGTTTTCCCTCAACAGTTTGTTTGGCAGTTATATATATTGAACGTCCATTAATGTCAAATCCACATCTTAATTTTAATTTTTATTTGAAAATTCTTTTAAATTTTTTACTTAAAAGTTTCTTTTTTAATTCCCTCGGGAATATAGACACGGCGAGTAAATTGTCGATGAACAGTTTCTCCTTCATTTTGTTTATTGAAATGTTCTCCAGTAACTACAACTTCATTTCCCTCAATTTCAACATTTAATTCTTCTGGACGAAAGCCAGATACATCCACTTTGTAGGTAAAGTCCCCATTAGGTTCAATCTTCATTTGGGCGGCGTGGTCACGCATCTGGAAATTCTAAAGAAGATTAAAACTTAAAAAAAAGAAATTGAATGGAAATTAAATTCGGACTTTTTAATAAGTTACCCCTTTGGCACAAAAATATCTGGGTAAAGCATCTGGGCTATAGCTATTTCTCTCCTTTAGCTAGTGCAAGGAGTTATTCGGCAGCTGGGAGCGAACCAGCATCTTTAGTTTTTGAGGTATCCATTACAGGATGTGGTATCCATTACACCACGCCGCCTACTGCACAGCCTCCGGAATTAAATAGCTATATGCTTTACAGTATCTAGGTATTTGGGGTATTTCTTATCTTGTGAAGTCCATCTTTATTCAAAATCTATACTTGAAACCCCATATATTCATCAAAATAATAATCCATTGGTTGCATCCAATTATCCATTCGATTAAATCGGTCCATCCAACGGTTTCCATAAAATGGAGTCATTGAGCGATTAAATGGAGTACTATAAGCGGTGAAAAAAGCTGGAGAGAACATTTTTTGGAATTTTGTGGAAATTTGTTTTGTTTGAATGAATATTTTTGTTTTGTTTTGGGGTAATTATTCTCTATTTATATATTTATTAACACAAACAAAGGTCATTGTAAATTGCTTGTTTTGGTGTTTAAAAAATGCAAAACAAAGCAAAAAAGAATTATTTAAAATGTCAGCAAAAAGTGTTTTGGAAAAATAAATTTAAAATCAAAAAATAAACATTCGATAATAAAACTAGATAATTAATTTTTAAAAAATTTATCTTTTCAAAAGAATTCAATTAAATTTAATTAAAATGGACAATAAAGCCTTTTAAAAATATTATATGTCTAAAAAATAATAATAACTAGGGATTGGATTCTTAGTTTGTAAAAACCTTAAAATAGTACCTAAATAGGTTGTAAAAAATGCCAAAATAAGGGACAAGAAAACTTAAAAGCTTCAATAACCTAGTTTAGGTTGCAAAACGCTAAAATAGGTTTAATAGGTGATAATACCTTCACTTAGACAAAAGATTTTGAAAAAATAACAACGAATTTGAGCTCAATTCATCATAACTATTATGCAAAAATAGGTTAAACTAAAAATCCGATCCCTAATAATAATATTTTCTTTAATTAATAATGCTAGAAACTTTGTTCGAAATTTAATTGAAATAATTAATCTAAACTAAGGTCAATACATCATGCTTGGATTTAGATTTGTTATATTATAGTGAAAATTATACACACGAATCTTCGAGAGCTGTCAGGATTGGCAATCCGCAAAAAATTAATAGTCTTGCTCCTTCTCTTCATCAGACACCTCATCTGCCCAACTCTTTTTTTCTTTCTAAATTAAAAAATCTCAATTAATTACATTCATCAAGTAGACTATTAATAATTATTTAAGTAAAGAAAATACCTCATCCTTTTTCTCAAAAATTATATCTTTATTTATAGGTTTACTGGTTTCTTCGTTAAGTTTATTATTATTCTCTTCTTCTTCCCCTCCTCCTTCCTTATTTCCAACAGATTTATCAATTTCCTTAAATTTTATTTATTTTTTTTAAATTTTTAAAATTATTTTTATATATTTACGGATGGATGTTTTCCAAGAATTCCAGGTTGGGTTAAATCAATTGCGTAGTAGAACTTAAATATTTAAAGCTATCCTTAATTTTTATATTTTTAAAAGATTTAAACTAAATTTTAATTAACAGGCTTTGCTTTAAAGGCGGACGAATTGTAAGAATGTATCAACAATTGAAGGTGGTATTAGGATTTGGCGAATCTGGAGCTAGATATTTGAGGAAAAACATTTGTTTATCAAAATTCTATTTTTAACTACTTTTTTCCTTATTAAATTTAATAATAGAGCTTGAAATAGAGCTGGAATAGTCGAAATAGAGGTTCTCGTAATTAAAGTCCTGTCCCCTATTTAATATTCTCCTTTTTCTTAATTAAAAATAAAATTAAATATTATATTTATGTACATGATATGGAACTTCTTCAACTTTAGCATTTTCTTTTTTGATTTGATTTTTTGGAACATATTTTTGAATTAATTTTTTACCTTCATTTTTCTGTATTTTATTCTAAATATTTAAATTTAAAATTATTAATTCTCAATTTTAATTACCGTATTTACTCGATTAATTCCCCCGAGGAATTATTTTTTCAACCCATCCGTGGCATGGGGAATTATTCAAGGGAGGGGAATTATTCGAGTTTTGAAATTTGAACGTGTATTAGGGTATTTGGGGGTGGGGAATTATTTTTTCAACCCATCCGTGGCATGGGGAATTAATAGAGGGAGGGGAATTAATCGAGTAAATACGGTAATTAATAAACAGTCTCTCTTTATAATTTATTACAATGATATAAGGCTGTGATGAACCTAAAAGCAACCTAAACGGTCATTCCCAGAAGCTATTAGCCGATATTACCTAAGCTCAAAATGTATCTTATATATAGGGTATATCTAATATTGTTTATCCGATATAAACTAATTATTATTACTTTCGAAACTTTATTCGATTTTTTAGATTTTTTTCTATTTACTTCATGCCATACTTCATTATTATCTTCGATTTCATTCTCTTCCTTGTTTTTAATGTTTGTTTTCTTCATTTTCTTAATTTATACATATTAATGATAATTTAATTAAAAAAATTAATTTAAAAAATCTTTAGTTCACAAAGTTGTTTTGGGTCCTAACGTTTTTTGTGGTCTAGTCTTGGGTTTGATATTGTGTCAGGGACTGTTTTTATCTTGTTTATATCTATTTTTAGGGACACGCCCACTTAGTCGCGCGGCCACTTAGTCGCAGAGCCATAACTTGCTAAAAAATTTTTGGCCCTTATCAATTTTGGTACCAATCTCTTTAGCTCGATGAGAGGAATCGTTTAATACCAAATTTGGAAAGATTCGGAAATCTTAAAGCAAGTTATGGCTCTGCGACTAAGTGGCCGCGCGACTAAGTGGGCCGTACCCCTATTTTTAGACAGTTTATGAGGGGGTGTTTAAATTTTAGAAATTAATTTAAATGGTCTAGAACACAAAAATTTTTACTGAACACTCAACCCTTAACTTTAAAAACCAAATAAATCTAAAATAAACTCGGCACATACATTCTCATAATTTTCATTAAAATCATTCCAAATTTCCTCTTCAACATTTTTTAAAATTTCATCAGTTATTCCTTCAACTTTTTCTTCATTTATTTGTTTTGAATTTTCTTGATTTTTACTACCTTTTTTCTTTCCCTTTACCCTTTTTCTACTTTTTATTTTTTCTTTTCCAAAATTTGAAGTATTTTCCTCAATTCCTTTAAATTTTTCTTTTTTCTTCACCTCCTCCTCCCCCTCCTCCTCATTATTTAATTTATTTAAATTTTGTTCTCCCTTTGATTGTTCTAATTCTTTCTTTTTCCCATCTTGAAATGTTATTTTAAAACAATTTTTAATAATTCATTTAGCATCATTTACATTAAAAAAAATGTTTACAGGGTTAGTTGTATCTAATCCCTAGTTGTATCCAAAGGAGGATGGAGCTCTGCTGTATTTAAAAAAATAAACAGAATGAAAGCGGTAAGTAGAAAACCAGTCCCTCAAAAATAAATAAAATTACTTTCTTGTAAACTTACCTATTTTTATACTGTCTAATTGACTTAAACTTTGACGTTCAGATTTATGTTGGAAATTTACTTCAGAATTGATTGATTTACCTAAAAATATTTTTCATTTAAAATTAAATTTAGGTATATAATGACTAATTTCACTATAAGATAGCCCCTAATTCTGGGTATTTTTTTAACAAAAAATACAATTTATTAAAAATTACCATTTCGTTTTTTATTTCCTCCCAAGCAAACTTGACAAAACAAAATTGCAATTAACAACAGAGAAATTAACAAAATTTTATTTGAAAAAATATTTTTTTGTTTTAAAATTTTCATTTTTAATTTAAAAATATTTTTTTAGAAATAAAATTAAAGGGCAAATAATTATTTCATTTATATGTAAGAATTATTTACTATAATAATTTAAGGGCAAATAAATTTCAAAAGAAATTTACCGAAAATGTGCCGTGTATATTTTTTTAAATTGAGAAATCGAATAAATTAAAGCATTTTGCCGCTTATTGCCCTTTTTGTTTATTTAATTTTGAAATTAAAAGTGCATTTATTTATTTTTAAAATTTACTTAAATTTATAATTGGCCCACAGAGAGGCCCGAATATATTTCCAAAATAATTTAGAAAAACGTTTTCTGCCAAACTTTGATCAAAATTTTCAAGTATTCTAAATATTAATTTGTGTCACAAAAAGATTCGGCTATTCTAAAATATATTGCTAATTGTGGAGCTTTTCGAAAAATAAATTTAAAGTTTAGAAAGAATCAAATAAATTTATGTAATTGTAAAATGTTCTTATATTGAAAGTATTCAAAATTAAATCTTTAAAATATATAGAAAATTAAAAGTTTTCACAACAAGTGGGGCTGTAACTCAGTGGTAGAGTGCTTGCTTAGCAACTTGTCTAAAGTGCAAGAAGTCGTGGGTTCAATTCCCACCAGCTCCAGTTAATTTTTTCTATTCTAAAAAATATTCTTCTTTTTAGTATCTAAAAATTCAAAAACATAAAAATATATCAAAGTATTTTTGTTAAACATTTTTTAAACTAATAAATAATTAAAAAACAAATTTTTAAACTACGGTCAAGAATAGAATTTTTTAAAGAATATTTACTTGGATTTTGGAAGGATACATAATATGTACATAAGAAGAATTTATTTATTTTTCTTTACAATTTTTGGATTCTTTTTTATTGGTCTTAATTTTATATTTTAAAAATCAAAAAAAATTAACTGGAGCTGGTGGGAATTGAACCCACGACTTCTTGCAATTTAGACAAGTTGCTAAGCAAGCACTCTACCACTGAGTTACAGCCCCACTTGTTGGTTGTTTATTTTTTTAGTATTTTATAATTAAATGATGAAACATAATCAGAGAATCAATATTCCAAAAATTATTTTATTAATTTTTTAAATTTTTTCTGTTTAAATTCTCAAAAATACCTATTTTTTCCCTTTTATTCTCCAGACATCATTTCAAGAAATTCTAAAATATTTTTAAAAACTCCATAATTAATTTATTTATTTACCATCAAAATCAACAGTTCCAGACCCATCAGTATCAATTTCTGCAATCATTTCATCCAATTCATCGTCTGTTATTTTATCATCCAAAGCTCGCAAAATCTCTCGCAGATCACTTACATTAATATAACCATTTCCCTTTAAGAATAAATTTTATGTTTATTTAAAGTTAAAAATAAATGGATTGGGGGCAGTTTACTTTAAAATTATTCAAAAAAATAACGTTAGGTATATTTTTATAGCTTTTCTTCTAGTCAGAATTAAAGAAAGCTAAATATACTCATTTAAAATAATTTTTTTAAAACTTTTTCCTAAAAAATAATTTAATTATAAACAAACTTCTTTGTCATATAAACGGAAAGCTTCTCTCAATTCTTGTTGTAATCCTTCATTATCTTCACCCGAAACTACAAAATTCGCAACCATTGCAGCAAATTCTTCAAATTCAATTTCTCCAGAGCCTTTTTTTAATTAATTAAAAATATTCTCTTTTTTAAAGATTATTTTAAAGGGAATTATTTAATTTAAATATAAATACTTAATTTAGTTTGTTAACTAAATATGTATTAAAGGTCAACACGGAACAGAATATCATAGGGTGTTTTAAGTAGCCCGTTTCAAACTCTTGATTTTCCGAACTCTCGAGATTGGAATAATTTGGGACTATCGCGGATCCAATCCCATTAAGGATTCCAGGATTGCATTTTACCCAATCTCTAATTTAATCGGGTTAAATCTGAGAACCCATCCACATCGGACCTATCTCTAATTTAAACTTTTTCTTCTGCTCCCAATAATCTCTAAATTTCATCTCACGGTTAAATTTTCAAATTATTTGGAAAATAAATATTTTTAAATTAATTTAAAAACCATCAGAATCAAATTCTCTAATTAATTGTTTTAAATCACGTTCTTCAAAAGCCTGCCCCATTGTACGCAATATTTGCCCGACTTGTGTTGCTCTAATAAATCCTTTACCTTCCTTAAAATTAATTTAATTACTTCTCCTTTTCTTTAAAAAATAATTAATTAATTACTTTATCAAACATATTAAAATATTTTCGAAATTCTGAAAAGAATTTTTATTAAATTAAAAAAATAAAATTAATTTTTATTACGTTCAATTTGGTCAGAGGTTAATTGTTCCAAAGCTTCATTAACACGATCATCGCTCTTAATTAGTAATATTTTTAAACTAGGAAAATATTACTAATGGGGAGGAGGGGGGGGCTATCTAATAACAATTTATAAATACTATTTTATAAATAAAAGGCAATAAAAATCAGTTAAATATTTTAATTTTTTAAACTCCAAAATTTATCTTTTTTAAAAAAGTTATATATAAATATTAAATAAATAACCATTTTAATATCCACAAAATTAATTTAAGAAAAATAATTTCCAAAAAATTAAATAATAATTAGAATTAATATGTTAAAAGTATATATAAATATTTACTCGAAAATATATAAATTCTGAAAAATAAAAACTTGCTTTAAAGTAAAAATAAACTTGCGCGGAATAAAAGAAAGTTTCCCCTTACCCTCTTTCTTCATATCTTTAAAAATCAGAAGGATCGACTTTCCTTCGCTTTCTTCTTTTTGGCACTAATTTATTTGTTCTGTCTCATTGTTTATTTATTTACACATCTTGAGTGGAAAAATTAAAAAGAAAAAAAATTTTTTTGTGTGTAAAGGAGAGAAACAAACATTGATTATTTGAACGAGTTTTTGACAAAAAAATTTGGAAAGCTAAATTAACTAGGTATATGGATATATTCAAAATAGATTTATTTAATGAGAGACAGGAAAAATTGAACTGATAAAATGACAAGAATGCCGACATTAAAATTAGATTACCGATTTTCGGGAAGATTCCTGTTCCACAAGTTTGGGATGTCTAAACAATTTTTAATTGGAAATAAAAGCAGAGTATCACTTTTAACTGAATCATTATTAAAACGAATAAGGATTCAAAAAAATAAAAATAAGTAATAAAAAAGGCAAATCGAATTAATTTTATTTTAAAAATAATTATATTTAAATTTTTCAAAACAAATCCCCTTCCTTTCCTTTATTATTATTTCTTTCCCTAATCCACCCATCAATCATTTTTTGTATTTTCTTTAAATTTTGGCGTTTGTGCCATCACTATATTTTTACTTTTTTTAAAAGTCTGTCAGTTAATTCCCTTGCGTGTTTTAAATTTAAAAAAAAAAGAAAAAAATATTTTTTTTTGTTTTTCTTAAACATTTGAACAATTTTTTATGTTTATTTTTTAAAAAATATTTTTAAAGAAAGGAATGTGCTCGTTCACAATAATGCAGGTGCTCTACCACTGAGCTACCGGGGCTATCCTTTATTCTTTTAGATCATTTAACCCCCGCCTAGTTTTAAATGATCTAGGTGAATCATCCTTACAATGTATACCTACTATGTAGGGTTGCGCCCTTCTTTTAAGGTAGAAATATTCAGATTGTTTAATATAAAAACAAAAGATTTTATTTTAAAAAAATTACTTTTTACAAAATTCTTTATTTTCAAAATAAAAATTCTTTTTTTCTTTTTTTTTGCAAAATTAACGCTCTGTTTCATTCTTTATTTTTAACACGCGGATTTTTGTTTGTTTGACCTCCACAAAATAAAATTAAAAAATAAATTTTATTTCATACTTTGTCACGAGTTTTGTTTTGAAATATTTTTTTTAATTTTTATTTTCCAAACAAAAAAAAATAGCATTACAACTTAGTACAAGTCAGATTTTAACAAATTAAATTCTAAATTCTTGAACTTCCATAAACGTTTATTTAACCTACAAAATTCGAATTTTTAAAAATATATCTGAATTTATTCCCAAAATTAAAAAAAATAAAATAATTATATTTAATTAACACAACTTTTAGGTGTTTAAAGAAGTGTATTTATTTAACCTTCTTTCCAAGATTTATTATTTTTTACTTTCAAAATAAAAGTTTTTTTTATTTCCGTTTTCTTTACAAGTAAAAACTAATTTTTATATATATTTAATTCCAGCAATTGATCATTTGGCAATTGGTTTTTATTTTTGATAAAAAAATATTTTCTAAAGGGGAAGTACCAAAAAGCACGTGTTGAGAGGGGTTTTACACTATTTTTCTTTCTCTCTTCTTCAATTTTATTACAAATATTATTTTATCGGTTTCATTCATTTTATTAATCTTTTTGTTATTCATTCATTCATGACTAATAATAAATAAATAAATTTTTATTTTTTACTTTTTATTCGAGCAAAAAATATTTGGGGGGTTTTTTGCTCAATTTTTATTCTCTTTTTAGATAAAAAGTTAAACTTCTAAATATATGTAGCTACTTGGATTTATTATTTCCTTTAATTAGTTTTTCCTAGGGTTTCGCCCCGAATCCTGAGGGCACGTTTTTCGGGGAGCGTTGGAGGATGACTGACATAATAACACTCACAATTTATTGCCAGTCATCCTCCAACGCTCCCCGAAAAGCGTGCCCTCAGAATTCGGATATAACCATTAGAATGTTATACAGGGCTGTCCCCAATTTTGTGGACTGCAAATTATGTTTTCAATCACAATTTAAAATTTTCAATTACTTAATATCGAAGCCCTAATGTTACTAAAAACTTTTTTATAAAACGAATTTAGTTATAGGTACAAATAAATGTTGGCTTTCCATAAAAAATAATCGTAAAATTAAAAAATAATTTTGATAATATTTACTCGAAAAAGTCTAGCAAAACCAATAAATATTAAATTTTTTTGTTTACAAAATTATTTTTATCATATACATATATTCTTATCATTTAATATCAAAAATATACCGTATTTTCTCTAAAATAACCCCCCCCCCCTCTAAAATAACCCCCCCTCTAAAATAGCCCCCCCCTCTAGAGGTCGATCGAAAAAAATAACCCCTCCCTCTAAAATAACCCCCCCCTCTAAAATAGCCCCCCCCTTCTAAAATATTTAATTGTTCTTGGCATTGTTTTTTTTTCAAAGCAAGGCACTGTTGAATCCTTATTTTAATAAGATTAGAAATTATTATGGGGGATATCGGGGATTTGGAGGGATATAAGTGGATTCTGATGGATTAAGAGATAGCGGTGGATTAAAATGGATTCAAGGATATAGAGATATTATGTGTTAGGGGGGAATTTGATTAAAAGAGATATGAATCAAAAGATATTTTTCCACTTTCAATTAATTGTCCGATATCCTTTCAAATCCCTGATATCTCAAATCCACTGATATCCACATTTATCCCCTCAAATTGGATTTTGAGATGAATAAGATTAATTAAGCTAGATATCGGTAGTCTATAACTCACAAGCAGTCCACTCATATTCCCTCTTACTTTCTAAATCTCTTAATATTCAAACTGACTAATCCTCCAATATTTCCCTTAATCCCTTAAAATCCACTGATATCCATCTCAACTAATATCCACCCACTTGATCTCTATTAAAGTCATATCACATTGAATTTAATACTTCAAAATTCTTTAGGGACTTAACTGAGCTATATACAAGTGGGATAATAATCTGAATAAATTCTTAATTAGGTATCTCGAACCTTAAACCAAGTCTTGTATGAATTTATGGACTGAGGAGTACTTGATGGAAGTTTTTGGGCTAGGATTTTCGTTAGGAGACTTTTAGTTTGTGATGAATTCTATTAAATTTTAGAAAAATATTATTCAAAATTTTGTAAAAAATTTTAATTCTCAAAAAATTTAGAGATCGAAAAAAATAACCCCTCCCTCTAAAATAACCCCCCCTTCTAAAATAACCCCCCTCTAGAGGTCGATCGAAAAAAATAACCCCCGGGGGTTATTTTAGAGAAAATACGGTAATTCTGTATAATTTTCTTATTTCATTTCCTATCAAGTAGTGCACAAACAAACCCAATAAATATCCTCCCAAAAGATCACCACATAATTTAATTTAAATTGGGTGGTGATCTTTTGGGTTTTATCTATTTTTAAAATATAAGCCCCCCTTGTGTAGAATAATGAAATTCGAGAAATAATTTTTTATTTTAATTATGAGAAGTGAGGGAGAGTATATTAAAAAACAGGAAAGCAAGTCGCAACATTTTTGAAAAACAAAATAAAAATAATGACGGGGGGGGGGGGGGGGGGGGGGGGGGGGGGGGGGTTTAAATAATTTTACCTCTAAAGGCAAAATAAACAAAAAAATGAAAATATTGGAAAATAAATATATTAAAAGTTTTATTTTCATTTTTTAAAATATTTTAGTGTAAAATTAATTCTTTTTTTATTTAATTTTTAAATTTAAATTAAATTTGGACCCGTAAATGTCGGTGGGGTTTGCGAACATCCGGAACCGATTTGATATACGAACTGTAAATTTCTGGACATTCGGAGCTACTAATTTATGGGCATGGTTACATTATATATAATTTTTGGAACCACCTTTTTACAAAAAATCTGTTGTGCTTATCTTACGAATTTCTAGTCTTCCGATTCTTAAATATTTTATTCCCTCACCTCTCCCCTTCCTCCCCCCTCCTCAACTCCTTTTTCCTTCCTTCATATAGAAAGACAGGTGTATTAATAAAATTGTGGGGGTGGAAAAAGTAAATAGAAAGAAGAAAAAAAAGATAAAAATAATTTTTGCCCAATTTTGGGGGAGAAAATAATCTAAAAAAACGGAAGGAAAAAGGGGGGAGAACATTAAAATTTATTTTTTTAATTTTATGATTGATTGACAACAATTTTGCTCTTGATTTTATTGCAAGACTTTTTCTATTTCTCTTTAAATAATTCTTTTTTTTTCAATTCCTTATGGAAAATATTTTCTTTACGGAGCAAGTCCTAGACAATATGGCAAAACAATCCAAATATCTGTTCTACCTTCACAATCACTTTTTTAAATTATTTACAGACAAACTTTTATTTAGAGGGAAGGATGTAAATTATAACCTAAGTTGGTCATTAAATAGATTAGGATTGAGAGGGTCCTAATTATAAAATAGGGATCTGAAGTTCTTTTCTCTCTTCCACTTTTTTTCTAATTTTATCTTTTTACCATAGCTATGAATTATTATTATAAATTTTATCTTTTTGAGAAAAAATTTAAAATATATATTTTTAATTAAAAAATTTTCTCTTCCCTTTTAATTATTAATAAAATTTTAAATTTAGATATTTAAAAAAGAACAATTTAAAAAATTATTTTTTTCTGAAAAAATGGGAGAAACACAAATTGTCAGAAATATTGTAAATGATGAAAATATAAATCAACAACAAAATAGCAACAATAATAGAAGTGAATTACCTCAAATTGAAGGACTTACTGAAGATCAAGTTAGAGAAGAATTAATTATTTTTAAAATTTATTATTTAAAAGGTAGCAGAATTTAAAGAAGCTTTTGAATTATTTGACAAAAATGGGGATGGAAGGGTAACTGCGGCAGAATTGGGAATTGTTATGAAATCGCTTGGACATTCCCCAACAGATCAAGAATTGCAAGAAATGGTTAGGGAAATTGATGAAGACGGTAATTAATTTAAATAAAAGGGGAAGGAAGATTTGTTAGTTAATAGAGATTGAAAATTAAGACGAGAATTCTTTCAATAATCTCTAATTATTCGAAGTATCTACCCCAAGTCCTATCTTAATTTCTTGTAGAAAAACTTCGAGAGATGGCGTTAGTTCAAGTTAGAGATTCCTTTAGATTTTTGGTTCCTTTAGATTTTATATTAGACACATTGCAATACCTTTGCTTGGAAAGTAAAACCCAAAATTCTTTCAAAATTTCTCAGGAAATTTCTGAATTTAAAAGATAGCTATTATATAGAGAGGGAGTTTTCTGTTTATTAAATAGAGGGTTCTAAAAAGCAATTGTTATTCCTTTATTGTTTTTATCAAAACAAATGTTCTTTTTTTAAAAAAAAGTTCCTTCTTCTAATCAAGAAAAAATATTTAAAAAGAAAACAAAATTAAAATATAGGCAATATATTTTAATATAAAAATTTTATTTTTGGAGAAAATAAAATTGAAGAAAAATTTTTATTTAAACAACTGGCTTTTAATTACATTAATTTAGGTAATGGAAGTATTGAATTAAACGAATTTGTTAAAATGATGAGTAGAAAAGTAAAAGAATCTGAAAGTGAAAAAGAATTGAGAGAAGCATTTCAAGTAAATTTTAAAAATATAATTGAACCTTAATAGAGCAGGGGCCTGTTTCAATTAGCATCATATCTCAGATATGACGTGTCATATTTGTGACTAGAGTCCGACATTTAACCCACTAACTGACCATCATTGACCAAATGTCGGACTCTAGTCACAAATGTGACACGTCATATCTGAGATATGATGCTAATTGAAACAGGCCCCAGCTACACACTTTTGAACTGAGTTGTATAATTAGGGTTATCTTAAAGGTGAAAGGAGAGAGTGGATGTTGTTTGGGCATCTCCCACCTTCCCCCCCCCCTCTCATGTACTAGTTAACAAAATCTAGTATTGGGGATCTAGTATTTGTAAAAAAAGATTTTTAGTACACAAAAATTAAAGGTTTTCGACAAAGACAATGATGGATTTATTTCACATTTTGAATTACGTTTTGTTATGCAAAATTTAGGAGAAGACCTTACAGATTTTGAAGTTAAAGAAATGATTAGAGAAGCTGATTTAGATGGAGATGGAAAAGTTAACTTTAATGGTTTGATTTGAAATTCTATTTTGAAAAAGAAGGCTGGCTCCCTTCTTTTTTTACTTTATTTAACCTAAAAGTCATTCTTTGTTTGCTAAATAGGTTGAACACATTTTTAAAAATACAGTGAAATTTCTTTAATGTGGCGCCCCTTTATAATATGGCACTTTCCTTTAAATGTAGTTTTAATTCGATCCCAAACGTAAGTGTGCTGAGTAACTTCCCCTTACCCTCATCTGTCAGCTAAATCCGGTCCCAAGGAGTATTATGTATATTAGAGAGATTCCGTTGAGTACTGGAAAAGACCTAAATGTCGATTGATTTGGAATCAAGAGAAGGGAGCCCTCGTTTAATATAAAGTTGAATATTTTTTTATTAATTTCAGAATTTGTCTATATGATGAAACAAAAAGTTTGAAAAAGTGTGTATGTTTAATTATTCTTATGGCGAGATAAAATATTCACTGTATAAAATTTAATAAGAAAACGAGATGTGCACGGGTTTTTAGAAAATTTTTAGACAGAAAAAAATATTTAAAGACGATGTATTATATTTATATTGAGTCCTGTTCTAAATAAATTTTTATTTTTTTTTTATTCAAAAAATATTTAAATTGATTTTCTAATCTTCTGTTAGGTCCAAGTCGAGTTTGTTTACTAGAGTTATAGGTTCATGAAAAATTTTCGGATATTCTGGTGCACACCGAAAATTATTGTGGAAGAGCAACTTTTCGAATTTTCATCTAAATTTTCTATTTTGAGCGCTGAGGGCATCAATTTTTGGGATTTCAGATGGCCAGGAACCCAAAAATCCTCCGCTTTTTGGAGAATCGAACAAAACCAAATATCCTTAATTTTGCGAAGCAAAAATTAAGGATATCCGGAACCAACTAAGAAGTGTTCAGTTCTAAACCTTAAACAAATTGTATGTATTTATAAAAACCAAACAAATATAGCAATATACAGATAGCAAAAATGGAGAGAAAACAATTAATTAATTATATAAATCAGTGTTCTACTATCGCCGCCTCGACTGCCGAACTGGTGAATTTATGACATTATCCGTAACATTTCTCAGTTGTCGCCCAACATAGTCGCTTCGGATTGGCACAATTACATTATTACCAGAGAAGGTTACACGTCTGTTTCTTGGCGGAGGTTCACCCGATTCATTGAGAATTCCAACTGGTTCAAGTTGTGCATAGGCAGCCATATTTACAATCTGTGGGAAAAATTATTTTGGGATTATTTTAGGCAGAAACACACCTGTTGTCGCATTATTTGCTGGACATCAAGGCCTAGACGATGAGATGGCGGATCGTGTACATCCTCTCGCGCTAACGCTGTTCTCGCCAGGGAAATTGTTTCTCTCATTATTGGGCGCCCAATTACAAGTTCCACATAATCATTCTTTAAAATAAAAATATTAAAAATTCTTTAAAATATTCTAAAAATTTCTACCTCGCTAAGAGATCTGACCATCAAATGCTTTGCCACCTCCGCTTGAGTTACTCGCACGCTGTCCACGTAGACAATGTGATCATACTGCCTTAGATGTGGTGAACACAGGGAATCTGGCTCGACATTGGTAACAAGAACGCGATTATCTCTCGTTTTGATGGAAAGGCCCAGGTGGGTGCCGCGAACTCGATCAATTATTACTAACTGAAAAAAGAGAAAGTTTTCTTAGTATTTCATTTAGTCTTTTAATTACCGAATATCTATATCCTCTACGTTTTTCTATTGCCGTCCGTATTTCCTGTGGCAAATCATCAGCCAACTGTGCTTGGGGTAATCGTTGTTGTTGTTGTTGAGGTTCTTCACGTACAATAGATGTTGCTGTTCTTTCCGGCGATCTTTCCCTGTTGATAACACTGCTACTGGTACCCAACCTCCGAACCAAAATATTCGCGACAGGAAAGGTTATGCGCAGAATCCTGAAGAATGCATCCACGTCTCTAATCTTACGATCATTGACCGTTAATACTTTGTCGCCGACATGCAAATGACCGTGTGCTGGAGACCTTCGTTGGACGCTTGTTACAATCAAACTAAAAAATGATGGTATGTAATTAACAGACTACGCAAAAAAGTAAATAATTAAACTCACGATTTATTAAGCTTAACTCCAAGTAGTTCATTCTCTTCAAGTGGAATTGACACTAGCACTGTTGGCCTGGACGTCTGTGGCCTTGTATTAGAGTTGTTGGATGAATTTGACGATGACCTTGAAGGAGACCTTGAAGTAGAACGCCGCATTTGAGTGGCACCAGCGATGGAGTGTGTGGCAACGAGTAACGGAGAGAGGAACCAATGGTTTGTGAGTTGGACGTGAAGATAGATGATAGCCTTAACAAGCTTTTATATGAAGATTTCCCAACTTTTTAACAAAAATCATTGACTATTTAAACACCTAAAAACGTCGAAATGTCCATATCAATTCTTCAAGAGATCACCTCAACAGCTTACTATTATTTTCGTCTTTCTTCAAAAGCAAAACAGGCATTATTCTCCATGTATTACTGCTTTGCTTCATGTTTAATCATCTTGACTGAGTCGGTTCTGTTCATTTCTGCACTTCTGATTGTATGTGGCAAGAGCAAAAGGAAGATTAAAAAAGTAAGTCTTCCAAAAATGTTAAAATTAAATTAAAATACCCCCGCATCTTTTAGGCAGGACCGAAAACTTTAACGGACCGTCAATTGAAGAACAATCAGCAGCAGTCGCCGAAAGCAAAATCGTCTCCTATGAAAAAACAAAAGCAAACACAAGCAGCAGCTGTTCCGGAGAAATCTTCTGATAAGTTGGGGACCTCTCCTAAAAAAGCTGAGACCGAAACAGCGATTAATTCTATCGACGATGTGGTAAGTTACAAGGAATATACAAAAACTTTATATAAAAATATTTTTAAGCATCCAAGTAATGAAGCACCAAAGCCTAGAAAGTTTGCGCTCGACGAGAAGGCGGTAAGAAGTTTTTAATTTATTTAAAATCAGCCTTCATTTCTAGAAAAAAATCAAGGATCAAGGAATCAAAACGTTGAACCCAAATGAGACGATTGGGCATGTTTTTTCCAAAAGAGAAGATTAATAAGCTAATGTGGAGATAAAGATGTTTTCGATATATAAATAATGTATAAACTAATAAATAATAATTTTTTGTTTGTTTCTGTTTTGTTAAGGAAGTTATTAAAAATTGTGTAGATAAATGTGTAAATTGGCTAAATTTGAGCAAAGTTATAATCATTCAGATTGGATCAAGGGGTTAAAAAACTTATACTATTTTCGTAATCCTAATTTTCCACAAATTTTATTTTCTTGGCATTGTGTTTATGAAGTATGGGAGTGTAAAAAAGAAGAGAGACGAGAGAAAGTTAGAAACTGGAAATTTTCAATAAATTGGGGGAGTTCAATTTTTAAGATTTTTTTCGTAAAATTTAACTTCAAATCGTTTTAGCTTATTTCCTTTGACTACAATTAATCGAATTTTCTTTTTATTTAACGACTAATGAGTTTATTTGAAGGTCCTGCTGTCGTTGTTTCGAAGTTTATTTTTAATCTAAAAATTTTTATTTTCTCAATTTTTAGCGATATTTCAAAAGGCAAAGCAAAATATCCAATTAAAGTAATTAATTCAATTGACAAACCTCCAATATTTCCATCGTTTGATTATCGTTCAGAACCGATATTTTCTGATGTTTTGCAAAATGAGCTTCCATTGAGAGTTTGTTTTTTTTTAAACTTAAATTTTTCTATTTAAAGTTAAAAATACCTTCTAAAATTTAAAAATCGAAATTTTTAGAAAATCTAGGCACCTCGTAGCCAACCACATCTAGGCAGGCCCGTTTGCGCCGCAGTCGAAAATTTTAGAATTTTCAATTTTCAAGTGAACACATTTGCCAAAATGTTCACTTTTTTGCCCAATCTCCCACCCCCGCCCCCCCCCCCTCCCCCATTTTTTTCTTTTTCCCCATTCCCCCCCCCCCCCTGGCTATGGGCCTTCATTTAGGCCTAAATTTTAAATTTGATTTTTTAAACTCATTTCCCGAAAATTTTCAGCAATTTTGTCAATGTCTGGACCAATGTTCTGCTGCCAATGGTTGTTTATGTATAAATATGAGTTCAATTAAATTAAGCAAAGTTTGTTTAAATAAATATTTTTTTCTTTTCTTTTTTAGTCTGGACGTGTCGAAAATGTTGAAAAATTAAATGGAAATCCTTTCAATTTTTCTCTTTATGAATGTTCTGATGAATGTGGATGTGCTGGGAAATGTAAAAACAATTTGGGAGGGAATCAACAAAAATTTAAATTTGAAATTTTTCGAAAATCTTGTGCCGGTTATTCTTGCAAAACTTTGAAACAAATTAAAAAAGGTTTTTCTTTTTTTCTAGCAAAATTAATTTTAATTAAAAAAGGAAGTTTTATTTGTTATATGGCTGGAGAAGTTTTATCTTCAAATAATAATAAAATTTCAGAAAATTTTAGTTTTACATTCAAAGACGAAACTGTAAGGGAATTTTTTTAAATTTTTAAACACTTTTCTTTCCTAGCGCCAATTTTCTTTCACAATTAAAATGGATAAATTTGCAAATGAATCGAGATTTTTTAATAGTTCGTAAGTTTTCTTTTGAATAAATTTAAAAGAAATTTTTATTTTTTAGTTGTTGTCCTAATTTAATGCCAATAACTGTTTATCGTAAATGGATAACTCCAGAAAGACCGTTTATTGCTTTTGTTGCTATTAATGAAATTGATGTTGGGGATGGTAGGGAATTAATTTAATTTTTCTTTGAATATTTTTATTTATTCCCTTTTATCACAGTCCTTTGCTTTTCTTGTATCATAGTCTTTCGTTAGGTCTCTCGAGTTTCGGCAGATCTTTTCGGACCCGACTATTACGAACCAGTAAAAAATTAAAAATAAAGGCAAATTAAAACACATAAAATGTCACACTTTAAAGTCTTATTTCTAAAATCTTCAAATTTGGAGCTTTAAAATTTTTTTCTGGTCATTAATTATTTGCTTATAAATTCTAGTAATCTTTGGTATAAAAATCTGTTCTAATTTTTAAATCCTTAAATTTACTATAAAAATTTTATTTTTTCAGAACTTTGTTTTTATTATGGTGATTATTGGATATATAGAAAATTATTACAAAATCCAAAATTTTTTTGTCATTGTAATTCACAATTTTGTGTTTGGCCGCCAAGAAGAGAAGAAATTAAAGAACCAGAAAAAATTATTAAAAAAATTAAAAAACAAATAAATTGTCAAAATGAAGAATTAAAAATTAAATATTTGGAGAAGAAAAAGAAAAATTTGGAAATTAATGGACAAAATGAAGGAGAAAAAGAGGAAAATTAGTAATTAATTGAGATGTGAATAAGTATTTATTTTTTAAATTATTTTTTTGAAAATGTTGTCAATTTTTAAATATTATCATTAAAATTAAAAATATATTTACAGGTTCTATGAAATCATAAAGTTTAAAAAATCTTAAGAATTCTCAAAATGAACATCCTTTTGTTATTACTTTCCAATCTCACTATCAGTCTTTAGGCATATTTCTTATCCTGATTTATTCAATTTCATTAAACTAGTTAAGAATATGAAAAATTAAGCTTTTAATTCGAAACTTGAATGCTTTTTGAGTTTTTAAAAGAGAACACCTTTTTCCCCTTTTTTGTGAAGCCATGCCCCCTTTTGGTGGTTTGGAAAAGGTCACCCTGATCAGGAGGTTTGCTGAGGTCCGACTATTTTAACTCAATTTATGAAAATAATTGAACCTTAAAATTAAAGAGAAAGCTTCCACTTTTCATGGCCTGGAAATCTTGAGTTATTAATTATTGCTTTAATTAATTATTAAATCATTAAGTAATATTCTGTTAATTATTTAGTAGATGTTTTTATTAATTTTTTTAAACAAGGTCCACGCAAATAATTCTTTTTTAAGAAATTGATTGATTGAGAGTTTTATATTTTCACTTTCCATCTTTTTAATAAAAGTAAAAGAAAAATTAAATATTTATATGATCAATGAATACAACAATTTATTCGGATAAATAAGTGGATCGTTAAATAAATTATTTTTAATTCTTTTTCTCCAAATTGTGTGGCGTGCAAAAGCTTTTTTTTAAAAATAGACTTTTATTGTGTGTAAAATCGGCGAAAAAAGTCTGCGCTTTCCACAAAAATTGCTTAAAATATATCGTCAGTCTGCTACTAATAATTTTATATTTTCTAACCATATAAAGCTGGAAATTATTTTTTATTTAAATAAAGAGTTGGTTAAACGTGTACCTGATATCCAAATAACGTCGTTAGAAAATCCTGTAACTTAAGGAACTTTGGTCCCCTACACACTTCCCCCTCTGTTTATTTGTTAATTTACACTATATCCAAACAAAATAATTTATTTAATTAAAAATCAGAATTTATCAGAATGAACGGTGAAAATATTCAAAATGAAACAGAAACTAAAACAATTTGTGAATCTCAAATTTCTGAACATAAAATGAATATTTTGGACAGAGAAATTGGTTATTGTAGATATGGAAAAGGACAAACTAATTTTCTCTTTATATGTGGTGGAGTTGGTTTGTTTTTAGTTTTTTAATTTTAAAAATATTTTCGAACCTCACTATAAGTAAAATACTCCGTTGGAGCTAAAAAGATTATTTTATAATGAAGGGAATCTTAAATAGAAGATATCACAGCTTCCCAGTGTAGCCAACTAAATCTTAAAAATTTATCCTAAAGTGAGGTGTACTTATTTTGTGTATCCTATAGTGAGTTCTAAGAGTATTTACCTCACGTATATCTGAAAACGGATACAAGAAATCCTCGTTCAACTTCTGTCTAGATAATCCTTTTTTAATAAAAAAAACTTTTAAAAGGTTGCTACAAAAAAGATTACCCAGAAAGTATGCTTTCCGCCTACGATCCAGAGATTGTAACAATTATTTGTATCGACCCTCCAGGCTATGGTACAAGTCGACCACCAGACAGAAAACAAGAAATAAATCGATGCAAAAAAGATGCCGGATATTGTATTAAATTAATGGAGGTTTTAAAATAAATTTTTGGAAAATTTTCAAAAAAATTCTTTTTCCAAAAAAGACTCTAGAATTAACTCCTTTTGTTGTTCTGGGATGGAGTGAAGGAGGAAGAACAGCAATACACGTTGGGGGACAAGGAAAAACTTTGGTTAGCCATATAATTCTTCTTTCAACTTCTACACAAGTTGATTTTCGTGGTGATATGGCTTTTAAAGGTGAAAAAGAATTAAATTAAGAAAAATATTTTCAATTGATAGAATTATTTGGTATCCAGAAGTTATGGTCAAACCCCCCAAAATAAGACAAATTACGAACATAAAAAAAGAATTTTTGGGCATAATTTCGGAAATATGATATTTAAAACTTTTAAATTTTTTAAATAGTTAACATGAAAGATAGTCATGCTAACATAAGTTTCAAGGTTTTGAATACATTTTTTTGATTCTATAATGTGAAAGATGACGTTAGTTGACGTAACGTCGCAGTTTTCCCTTATTTTGAGAAAAATAGAAAAAATCGAAAAATAATTTGTGTAATAAAAAGAATTATAAAAAAAAATTTTTGCTCATCCCAATATTTATGATCTCCCCAACGTTGCCTATAGATATCCCAATACTAGAGATACACCTCAATTTAGGTGGTCATTGGGTGGGAGAATGATTGTACGACACTTGCGGACCGACTTTTGCGGACCGACCTTTGCGGACCGGTTTAGGGAAAAAAATTTTAAAACATTAAATTAAATTTCCAAAAATGAAAAAAATATTTAAGTTTATTTAATATCTTTTCGATGGGCAAATTCTTTTTAGCAAAATAGTCAACTTAAACCTATGGAGAGTACTCAACGGTCGCTGGGTTCTGGGCTCGTAACTTAATCCTATTCTTATCATCGATGACATGGTCATTCCCGGCTTCCCCCGCAGCAGCAAAAACTCCACGGATGCAATAGGTAAGGAGCTAAAATGTTAGATCATAACTTGGTCTAACTTATTAGATCGAAAAGATATTAAATAAACTTAAATATTTTTTTCATTTTTGGAAATTTAATTTTTTAAAATTTTTTTTTCCCAAAACCGGTCCGCAAATGTCCGATCCGCAAAAGTCGGTCCGTAAATGTCGCACTACGGGGAGACCTCAATAAAAAAAATTGGCCCTAAGGGTGAGGTACGACTGATTGTATGTTATACATACCTAATTTTTAAATTTATTTAAAATAAAAATTTATTTTTTCCTACAAAGGTATGCGAAACACTACACATTGGTTGCCTACAGCAAAAGAAAGTTATTTACAACATTATTCGGAAGAATTTCTTAGAGAACAATGGGCAGCATTGTGTGATGTTGTTGCTATGTAAAAAATATTAAAATAATTATTTAAATTCTAATTAATTTTTTTCAGAGTTTATAGGGACTTGGGTGGGCGTTTTCCTTCCGATCAAGTTTTGTCTTCACTTAAAATGCCTGTTCTAATAATTTATGGTGCTTTAGACCGATTTGTTTTGGATCCTAAATTAATGAGCAATAAAATAAAGAATGCTAGGTAATCTAAAAAAATTTTTTTGAGGATTAAAATGGCAGTCCTACATAAAATTCTCGCAACAAAATAAATAAAGTTTTGAATCCCGCTCTAAAAAGATTTTGGTTAAAAAGAGGTCAAATTTTTGGAAATACAATTTTTAATCATAATTTGGAAATATTTAAAAATTCCAATTGGATTTCAGCCATAATCACCTCAGTTTGCCTAACAAAAAATTTTATTTTTAAAGAGTAGAAGTTCATGCGCGAGGGGGCCACGACTTACATATTAAACATTCTCGATGGTTCGCACAGATTACAACAAATTTTGTCAAAGAGACAATTTCGCCTTTAATTGCTAATAAAAATGGAGGAGTAAAAATTAAATGAAAAGAATTTTCTTTTAGAAAAGTTTTGTTTTTTATAAAAATTTAAATGGCCTTTTACCTACAAAAACATTTAAATAGATTAATCAATTTTCTAACTTTACTATCTTTATTTGTGAATAAATATACAAACAAGTTTTTTTTTGTTTTCTTTAATTTTTTAAATTTTCGTTCCGCTGTGTAATTGTGAAAATAAATAAATTAAAAGAAGAAATATTTTCTTTTACTTAATTAAAATAAGAAGTTTTTTGTTTATTGTTCTGTTTATCGCGATTCAAATTTAATTTTAATTTCTTGACAAATTAAAACACAAATTTAGTGTTGATTTAATTTAAAATTTAAAAAATTAGAATTCATATCAAAAATCAATTTAATCAACAAATATTTACTATTAAAAAATTAAAAAAAAGTAAAAATCAAAAATTTAATAAAGAGGTACAGTAATTTTATTTAAATATTAATTTATTGTCGAGAATTTGGCATTGTGCCATTTTTCTTTTTTTCTTTATTTCGTATATTTTTAAGTTTTATTTTTTTTTTACATTAAAAAAAAATTTTTTGTTTTTTTTTCTTCTTCGTATTTTTTAAAATAAACGTTAAATAATTTTTAAAGACTAATTAATTAATTTAAATTTCCTTCCAAATATTTTTATTGACTTTAATTTTATATTTTCTTCACTTTATAAAAATGGACGTAAGTTTTACTTCTAAATTTAAAAAATAAAGACATTTTAGTTATCTCGTATTGATCAACTTAATGATGAAAATAAACATCAACAAATCTATGAGCATTTGGCTAAAGTAAAGTTTTCATTCAAAAACCCCAAGATCCTCCTTAATAAGAGATTGAGTTTTTAAAAGTTCTGGGCCCTAACTAATTTGTAACTTTTTATTTTTTGAATGGAGCTTGAAATCTAGGAATCTAAGAAATGCCTGGGGCTGGACTCTTAGTATAGAAAAGAAGCCACAAGCCTTGGCCCCAAACATAATCTTTAACAGTTTCAATTAAACTTTCAATTCCAGATCGATGACACCAATATCCACTCGGATCCGGAAATTCTCTGGCGTTTTGGTTTAATTTCTAAATCTAAAATTTTTTTAAAAATTTTTAAATTTCAGCTCGTTCTTGTTATTTTCTTTCTTTTCCATTGGACAATAAAGACCCAAAAAAGAAGCAATTATTAGATGAAGGTTATGTATATGCTGAGAAGGCATATCAACTTAAGAATGAAGACTTTGAGGTTATTAAGTGTTTTGCTGCTGTGACTGGAGCGAGAACTGACTTTTTGGGTACAAAAGAGAAGATTGAACAAGGGAATTTATTTAAGGAATTGCTTGACAAGGCTTTGACTATGAACGCTGAGGAGTATACTGTTAGGGATTTTTGTGGGGGATTTTTACTAATTTTTTTGTTATTTTTTAGCTTTTGCATATGCGTGGCCGTTTTGCTTTTTCTGTTGCTAGTCTTACTTGGCTTGAACGTAAAGCGGCTGCTGCCTTCTATTCAAAACCTCCTGAAGCGACTTTTGAAGAAGCAATAGATGTAAGATTTAAAGGTTAAATTAACTAGAAATTGGGGGTTTTTAGTAATGAACCTGGACTGTAAGATTGACTTTTTGGGTAAAGAAATTAAATTTTCGAATTCGCCAACAAGAGCATTATCTTTAAATTAAATTTAAGGATTTTTTAATTTAAGGATTTTCTCGCTGTTTTGGCTCTTCAGCCTGACTGGTTAGACAATCTCTTCTTTTTGGGCAAAACTTATCTGCTCAAGAAAGATAAAGAGACTGCAATTAAATATTTGCAACGTGCTGTAGACTCTTACCAACAAAATGAGAATGAGCAAGAACCGAGTATGGTTACTGAAGCTAAAGCTCTTTTGAAGAAACATTGCAAATAAGACAATTTAATTTAGTTTTAAATGAAAATAAAATACCTACCTATATTAATAGAATATTAGACTATATACTAGATTCTCATGTTTATAATTTTTGTAAACATTTTTGATAAATTGATTTTTTAAAATTATTTCTTTGATATTTTAAAAGTTATTTTGTCTTGATTTATTTTGTTGTATGACTGGAATGAGGTTCTAAATTTAAAATAAATCACAACAAAACTTTGCCATAAAAATTTTAATTTTTAGACAATTTTTGAAAAACATACTACCATTTCTGATTTCCTATCTTGTGATGGCAACGGTTACTACTACAGGAGGAATGTCTCGTTTACGAATTTGGATGGTAAGGAAAAAAGAGTTTTTACTTTGGATTTAAGGCCATAATTGGGTGTTGATTTTACGCGTCCAATTCGATTTATTGTCGATTTTATATTAAGATTTTTAATGGGAAAATCCGACCCTTATTTAGATTGTCGAAATCCTTTCTTACTCATTAATTTAACACCTATTTTTAATTGAACGAATTAAATCATCTCATTTATAGATGCCAGTTCCGGAAGCAGATATCTCTCACCATCAATTAGACAACTTTAACAATCTCAAACTTTGGAGCGATGACAGCCTTCCGGAAGATCCACGTCTTATGGTGCCTTTGGGATTCGACGAAGACCATCAACCAGTCGATCATCAACCGCGCAAATTGTCATCGAGTATGAGCTCTTCGAGTGGATATAGTGGAAGTAGCGGGAGCACATCTACTGAAATTACAAAGGAGAATTCAACTATGGAAATGAAAATTGGGACATGGAAGAAGCTGGTTTGAATTTAAAAATTTTTAAAAATATTTTTTAAATTAGCCTGAAAAGACTTGTGGGTTCTGCTACATTCAATACAAACGTCTTCGTCAAACTCTGGGTTTGCCATTTCCTCGTGCAACTGATCCTGGCTTTTGGGTTGGACACTATACTAAAGATGATGACGGGAATGTTGTGTATATATTTTTTTATTTTGGATAAAATTCTATTTTTATTAATTTCAAGTTGTCCTCAACTGCGTAAGCTGATGTGCCCTCTTTGCTTTGCTACTGGCAAAAAGGCTCACACTCTTAAGTTCTGTCCGCTGCAAAAGTGAAGATATTTAAATATAATGTTATATACCAAAAAACGCAAACCGGAACTGCCAAATTATTTCTACTTTTTTAAATCTCTCATTGCTCTCTTCTGGCAAAAACTCTCCTCTCTTATTTTTCTGATTTATTTTGGTATATTTTACTGATATTATATATTACCTCTATTTTTCTTAAAAAACTTCTTACAAAAAAGATTGTTCTTGATATATCCTATATCTCTCCATATATTTTATAAAAGGGTGTAACAAGAGAATTTTGGGATGAAATGTCACCTCACTTCAGAAAAAAATTTTCCGAAGGAGTAGAGCATGATTTTCTTGCTTATGTTAGCCCTGTTTTTGAAAAAAATTTCCTCGTGTTACACCCTTTTTCTCTAATATTATACTCTATTTATTTAGTAATATATTATTTAATATTGTTATGTGTGAGTTCCAAATATTTTAAATATTTACAAAAAAATGGAAAAATATTTTACATTCCAGTATTTATATATTCATAATATTATTATGGTTGTTATTTTGTATTTCCACAATTTTTACATTGCCAAAGAATAAAAATCCTGAAAAAAGTCTTTGTTTAAAAAGAGATTTGAATATCTCAAAAAATTATTTTTTTTGGATTTTACTGATTTTTAATTATTTTTTAATAGAAAAATGTTTTCAACTAATGTCCATTTGATGACTGTTAAAGAAATGATTAAAACTTGTGCAGTTGATGTGCGTGATGAATGGCCAACAAATCCAGCTAATTATGCAAAAAGTTAGTTTTGTATGGGTTTTGAACGTTAATCTTCTTCCTGGGATATAGGGGCTCCTTAAGTTTCCCTTTGGAACGATTAAATATCTAAAATCTTGTATCAGTGAATTTTAAATCTAAAACTTCACTCCTTTTAATAAAGTTTCTTTTAAAGGTGAGACAATTCAACGAGGGACCTTTGGAGTTATTCGTTTTGCTGAAGCAAGTGATTATTCATTTGGTTTGGATGGATTTGAAACTCGTACCTGTGTAATTAAAACAATTTATTTACAACGAATATTCGAAGACATTCTGAAAGATGATGAATTGGAAAATTCTCAAGGGCAATTAGACATTCAAAGACATGATGGGAATTGTAGTAAAAATGTTTCGCCAAAACTTTTTCATTTCTATCAACGGTTAATGTTCGAAATGTTTGTTCTCAGCAGGTATTTTACAAAAATTTAATTGTTTTGGGACTGTTCTTGAGTCGGAATTCGTGAAGAAATTCGCCTTTTCGTTTCCCTTCTTGGATTGATTGAGATTTCTTTTTAAGTTCACATTAATTTAGTTTCCAATAACCCTTAAATCCTAATTATACAAATTAACTTTATAGGTGCCGACATGCCAATATTATGCATTTACACTCTGCATTTATATCTGACGGTGATTTGCATATTGTCCTTCCACGTCTTTATGTGCTCAAAGATATTGTTTTAATGTATAAACGATTAAGACAATCTGAGGTTTTTTAAAATAATTTTTTAATGTTTATTTTATAGCCTATTCCAATCTCAATAATTGCCAAAATTTTGCGCCAAATTTGCTTGGGACTGGATTTTTTGCAAAAAATTGGAATTATTCATAGAGATGTTCAGCCCGAAAATATTTTTTTGACTCGGGGAGCTACTGTAAAACTTGGCCATTTTTCTCAATCTAAGGCACTATTTGAAGAAGTGAATGATGAAGACAATGAATTACTTAGAGAATTGGGACAATGCAAAACGCCTGTTGGACGAGAGGAATTTATGTGTATTGAAAAGGTATTTTTATCTTTTAACTGTAAACTACTAAAGTTAGGTTGTTTCATCATGAACTTCCCATTGATAACAAGATGGTGTTTCAATCACCATATATTGGTTTTGGTTATTGGCGATATAGAGATTTTGGGTCAGAAATGTACAGAGTCAAAATTTTTCAATATTTTGGATTTGATTTCGTGATCAAGACCAAAAATTTGTTAAAGGTTTTCGAACATTCTCTGCACATTGGGACAATAAATTTTATAATATTTTGGGAGCAGTTTGTGAAAAAGCCCTTGTCATTTAGTAAACTTGAAATTCATTTTTAATTCTTTTTAGCAATTAAATCTCGAATTGTGGTGTGAACATCAGCGTTCAGAAGCAGAATATAGCTATTCTGCCGACATGTGGTCTCTAGGTGTTTTAATTTTGCATATGGTCTCTTACTTCCCAGATGAGCAATGCCAAAAGTTACATAAAAATTTTGCTTTAATAATGCATGAAGAACAACTTCCATTCATTTGGCTTACTGTTGATATGCTTCAATTACGTTCTCGTTTAGTTAAAAGCGGAGGAGAAGAATTAAAACTTTTTCTGAATGATCATCTTTTAACTGTTAATCCAAAACAAAGATCTTCAGCTTCGTCTCTTTTAAAAACTCAGGAAATGAAAAAATGGTGTTTAGCAAATGTGGAGGCTGATTCTGCTTTTCTACGTTCACATTTTATTAATGAAGTTGATTTTGCTAATCAAATGAAACTTGAGGCTGATTCGCCAAATTATGATGCTTTAGAAACTGTTTGTTTTTTTGTTAAAAATAATTATTTATCAAAGAGGGTCGAGGCTTTACATTTAGTTTTTTCTGTGTTAGACTGGGCTTGGATACATTGATATGCATCCCTTTCTCTCCTCTCTTTCGGTTGACTTGATTTGTTTACTACAATTAGCATATGAACTAGGGAATTTTAATCACTAAAGCTTTTTATACCTTTTATCAAAAAGAAGTCATATATTAAATAGTGAATATTTTCTTTATATTATTTTTTCAAATTTAGAAAGATATTCCTGCGGAATTTTATTGGGATGATCGTTGGAGACTTTTAGAGGAAACTGAATTATATTTTTTGTTAGTTATTCATTTACCTAATAGAGGACCTGTCTCAAAAGGGTTTCTTTTAATTTTATTTTTAAATAAAAAAAATATATTTTTAAGACAATTATTCAAATTTTCACATCCAGAACCTTTCTTTCGACTAATTTATTTGCAATTATTGTTAACTAATTTGGATTTTACTAATTTGTTGAAAATCGATTATGAAGTTAGGCAAACTCTTTTTGAATTTATTCGTCAATATTCGACAAATCTTGGACAAAGTACAGCTATAACAAGTAAATATTTAATTTGATTTAAAAAAGAGGGTTTTCTGCGGTTTTTAATGATCGAGGTTGGAGAAGGGTTTCGGTGAGATACTTCCATAATTTAGATACTCCTCGGTTTAAAACATTTTCGACCCGAACAGTATTTTAGAGGGAAAGGATAATTTTACAAGAAAACTTTCCATTTAGTTTTTTAAATTTTATTATTTTTTTAATTAGGAAGACAAATAGAATTGCCTTCCAAAGAAGAGAGGAATAATTGTTTAATAGAAATAGAGATAAGGACTGTTCCACAAACTGCGCGACGTTTAAGACTTTCTTCTATTTCGCCTTGAGATTTCTTAAAATTTAAAGAAAAATTAAATTTTGTAGATGTTTTTTTTGACTTTTTCAATTTCTATGGTAACTAATTAATTAAAAATATTTTTTATTTTATTTATTCGTTAAAACGTAGTATTATTATTTTTCTCATTATAAAATTTTTTAGATTACGAAAAATGATAAGTCATTATTTTTATAAATGGTTTTTTGTCTCTCGTAATTTGGCGAGTAAAATAAAAATATTTTTCACTATTACACTTTAATAATTTTTCTTATTTTTAATGAATTCTTGTTTTCTTTTTGTTTTTTGGTTGATATGGCTGTACTAATATATAGTATTTTTGTTTATTTGATATTTAAAAAGTAAAGATAATTTTCTTTCAATGAATATTTTAATTTTATTTTTAAATTGGGGGATACAATTTAGTGATTTTTAATAAGCAGGGGTGAAGAATAAACAGGTGATGAATAGTCCAGTCCCCATCGGTCAACTGTCCTAATAATTTTTTTCAATTTTCAGATAATTCTATATTTATTTTGATTATTCTCTTTTGAAATGTCCGAATTATTTAAAGATATTGGTGTTTGTAAAAATCAAGAACACCAGTTGATTAATGGAGGACAAGAGCTTGAGGTATTTTTAAATGTAAAATTTAAAGAAATATTTTTTAGGGGAAACTGACGGCAATTTATTTTTCTGCTCATTGGTGCCCTCCATGTAGAGCCTTCACTCCAGTACTTAAAGAATTTTATGATCAGGCAAAAGCCAGTGGTGAAAATTTTGAGATTGTTTTTGTTTCTTTTGATCGTTCTGAAGGTGATCTTAAAAATTATTTGGCTGAATCGCATGGAAATTGGTTATATATTCCATTTGGTAGCAGCAATATTAGGTTAGTTTTAAGAGAATTTTTAAGGATTTTGTTAGTAGTCAGATCCACTTTAAGATACACGCCAACCAAATTAGAAAAAACCATAATTTTTCAGTGTCTTGGTCAAGAAGTATGACGTGAGCGGCGTTCCAGAACTTATTATTGTTAAATCGAATGGAGATATAATTACTCGAAATGGGAGAGCTGAAGTTCAGGTATCAAAAATTTTATTTCAATAATTTTAAACTTAAATTTAGAGTAGTCAATCAGCAAAGGATGTTATTGCAAATTGGAAGGCAAAAGCTTAAAAGGAGGATTTTAATGTTATAGGGAAATTAAAAAGGATTTTTCTGGGAATATTTAATTCTTGTATTTGTGACATATATAAAAATAAAATTTTGAATAGTTTTCTATAATTATTTGGAGATCTTCGATTTCTATTTTTGGTTAAAAAAGGCAGAATCATTCGAAAAGTTTATCCTTTAAATTTTAATAGTGAAAATATTGTGTAGAATTGTTTTTTGGATGTTAAGGCAATGCCAAGAATTTTTTTGTAAAAAAATCCGCCCCAATCTCCAATTAAATCTGGTTGCTTACTCTCCAATTTACTCTAGTACAAAACAGAAAATATCCAATTATTCTGATTGAAACCGATTTTTTCCCCTTTCATTCTACAAAAGAAAAATTTATAATTTAATCGTCAGTTATAATTCTAGGCATTACCCCAACAATACAGAAATTAACAATTGTATTGTTAATTTAATTTACATATAAATTGATGCGAAAATCGTTTTGAAAAAGTTGACATTTTATTATAAAACTAATCTAAAGTAATTTCTACTAATTTAAATACAAGTTTAGACCTAAGAATATCTACACTAAAAACTAATAAATAATAAAATGTCCAAAAATGTATTTATAAAAGAGAGGATACGTCAGAATTTAATCAAAAATGAACTGTTCAAAAGAAATTATATAAAAAACAGTCCAATTAATTTAAAAAAATAATGGGAGTTAGGCTGTTTTTGGACAAATCGTTTCTTTACTTTTAATTTTACTCCAAACCGAGCATAATATTCTTAAAATGAACCATTCAGGTTTGTGTTCCTCCACCATCCTCTCCACCATAGACGTTTTCATCGCTATAGGCTATGTAGAGGAAGAGATCCTCTTCGTGATGATCCTTTAGAAATCAAGTAATTACTTACTCCAAAAATAAGAAAATACCTGATACAGTTGCCCCATGGTAGTCATCGTCTTAAAAATTGATATAAAGTTAAAAGACTTGAAACTATAAAAATAACCTGCGGTATAAGAGTGTTAACAAAAAAGAAAAGTGTTTCTTCTGGACGAAGATGAATCCTTAAAATGAAAAAATATTTAATTTTATAGCCGTGTCACATAAGGAAAATTGGTTAGGACTTTTGGACTTGTAGCAATTTTTTCTTCTCTCCCTTATTTATGTCAACTGCGTGACGATTTTGATGCTCGGGTCGAGGAACTAGGACACCATGAGAAAAAATGTGCAGTCGTCTATAATTTTCGATATTTGCCTAAGCAAACATAAAGAAAAAAGAGAAGGTGACAACCTATTAGCAAATGAAAATGAACTGTGGGAAGAAGGCTAGAAGCCAAATTTTCGGACTTTGTTATTAATAAACGTTAATTGTGAAATCTATAGTCGATTAAGTTTAGAAGAAAAAGGGAGATAAAACCGTCTAAAAAACGGTGAAACATCTAATAAACCAAATGTCGAAAGAAAAAAATAGACAGAAAAATACCTTTTATGGATTAGGAAGTAAAATTGCCCAACAGTAAGTTCTGAAGGAACCAAGTACTTTTTCTTATCCAAATCACGTAAGCGAGACTTTGGCGCCTTAATTTAATGTAATTTCAAGATATTTTAAAAAACACAAACCTTCTCAACAATAACTGGAATCCGATCCGGATATTTACGTTTAATCTTCTCCCCCTCAGCACGACGCTTCTCAAACTTGTTCTCCTCTTTATAAGTCCAGTTCATACTTTTAACCATAGTTTTTAGGTAAAGTTAAAAAAATTCGATTTAATGAGTAATCTATAAATCAAAAATGTTTAAAACACGTTATTCTATAAAAAATAAATAAACAGAGGGACGCTGACTTTAACCAAATATCATATGGAAATAAAAATGAAAAGAAACATGAGAAACAACGAAGAAAAAGAACAATCTAGCATGTTTAATTTCTTTAATTCTCTTACTCTACACTATTTCTCTAATTCTTTTTAAACATTTCGCCAAAGATTAACATCTACCCGCAATTTTAAAACTATTATTCTTTATTTCATTCATTCCCGTTAAAAATTTCAAATTACTAGTGTTTGGTATATTTGTTGAATTATAATGGCCGAAACTGAGGATAAACAGATTGACGAGAAGACTGCTTTAATCAAAAAGAAAAAATCCTATACTGTTGACTTTAAATTAGAAGTTGTTGAATTTGCTAAAAATCACAATGCTTCAGAAGCATGCAGGCAATTTAGTGTGGATAGAAGACGAATACGTGATTGGACACAACAAGCTGATAAACTTAAAGAATTAAGGTTTGCTGTCTTTTGATATTTTTCTAGAATGTTTTCATTGTTTTGGGAACTAACACTTCATTCCAGTCGAATAGATAATTCTGAATAGATTGGAATGCCGTAATTGACGACCGGACATGGAGTTAATCGAAGTTTAAGTTCAAATTATTTAGTACCTAGTCACTGCCAAAATATAATTTATAATTTTAGAGATTCAACTCCATTACACATTCAAAAGCGACGGTTAACCGGAGCTGGGCGTCATATCCACAATGTAGAATTTGAAAAAAATTTATTAGAATGGATTAAAGAAAAACAATTAAAAGGAGAAAAACTTTCTCGAAGAATAATAAAAATGCAGGCAAGCCAAATGTCTTCAAATTATCCCGAATGTTTTGAGGTTAAAATTTTATTTTTTAAACATGAAAAAACATTTTTTAAAGGCGAGTGAAGGTTGGCTGCAAAAATTTTTAAAAAGAAATAATATTTCTTGCCAAAATCCAAATCCTACTGCAATAAATCAAGAAACTAAAGAATACGAAAAAGAGCTTTTTGATTTTGCCTTGTATTTACAAGAATTTATTAAAAACGAAAATTTAAATGTAAAATAATAAGGAATTTTTAATAAATCGACAACTTTTCATTTTTTAAAATTTGATTTGGTTTATTTCACATGACAAAATCGACGATTTAAAATTAATATTTTACCTGTTCCAGAAAAAGCGGGACCTTTTGATTTTTGAAGTTGAAAAGGATTTAGATTTGATACCTTAACCCCTTAACTTGGTACCCCTTTTATTACTAAAATACTTCTTGATTTCCTTTTTCTAAAATAAAGACAAGTTTATTCTATATACTGAAGTAATGACAACAAATTACAATAATAATTATAGGGCTAATTTTAATTTAAAAAAATTTTTAAACGAAAAATTATTAAGTGAATATTTTAGGAAATGAAAGGCACAAACCGAGGCATTAAATAAAATTCTTTTTTCTTTCATTCATTCACTTCCAAGGATATAAAGGAGAATGACAACTCAATTCTAAATGAATAATTCTTTTTCCAGTATTAAGTTTACTCATTTTTTCCATCTGTTCATCATTTAACAAAAATTTAATAATTTTTATATTTTCACTCATTCTTTCCTCATTTGAAGATTTTGGAATAACTGAAAGTCCTTTTTGAATTAAATAATGTAATGCAATTTGGGCATTTGTCTGAAAAATAGAAAAATGTTTTTTTGTTTTAATTGTGAATAAAATACTAGAGGACCCACAGACCCCAAAACTGATATGTTTTTTTTTTCATTTTCTTGGCCACTGGATACTCTCTAAACACATTAAGATACAATTTATGTTAGCCCACACACCGGAGAGTATCCGTTAAGTCACAACTTTATAAAATTTAAAACCTGTCCAAGTTCATCAGCAATTTTCTTAATAACTGGATCATTAAAAACAGAAGGATAATCACTCTTTCGAAAAGGATTTTCGTTTGACGAGGCAAGAGGACAAGAGGCAACAACATTAATTCCATTGACTTTACAAAATTTAAATAATTCGTCTTGTTGGAAATAAACATGAATTTCTGTCTAAAAAATCTTTTTAAATATAATATTAAAAAAAAGAATTTTCTAATAATTTTTGAGGACAAAAACCTTAAGAAAATAAAGGATATTTCCCATTCCGGCAAAAAAACGATCTTCGAAAAATTAAAGGTTTGAATCCACATCCATGCCAATTCCTATTTTATAGCGTGGAAAAAGAATTCTTCTGAACAATAAAGGCTCCTTATACTATAACAGGACTGTCTCTGCAACTTCAAATTGCAGCTGTGTAAAACCTTTCTGATTGCGGGATGTCCCTTATAGTTTAAATAACTTCAATCTATTGAAAAATGTCAGAAAAAACCTGCAAAACAGCTGGACGTATTCTACAATTGCTAATAACTTTTTGTATTTGTTTAGCATTAAAATTAGACAATCCAATTGACCGAACTTTTTCTTTAAAAACAGCTTCCTCCAAAGCTCCCCAAGTTTCCATAAAATCAACATCTGACAACAAAATTTTATTATCCACTTTTGGAAATAAATCTTCTCCTTCTTTATAACCCATTGGCCAATGAATTAAACAAAGATCCAAATAACTAAAAAAATTTTAAAGAAAAATTTAAATAAAGTCCTTACTCAATTCCCAATTCATTCAAAATCATGTCAATATTTTTCAGAGCCCTTTTGTGACTATGAAAAGTATTCCAAACTTTGCTTGTAATAAACAATTCTTCTCTCTAAAAATTTTAAGAAATAACAACTATCCGATTATCTCCCCCATTTTTCCTCTGCTTCCTTTTCTTTCAAAAACGAGCAAATAATGGTCAAGGAAATCTATGGCGATAAGTACCGAGTCAAATAAAAATTTCATAGGAATAAGTTAACAAAGGAGAGTATGGGAGAGATAATCAGATAATACAAAGAAAAATATTTAAATTAAAATAACCTTAACAATTCTTTCCTCAAAAACTTCATTTAAAGCCTTCCCAATTTCCCTCTGATTTCCATAGATAAAAGCACAATCAATATGTCGATAACCACATTTAATAGCATTTTTAATTATATTTCCAACATTTTCTGGTTTTAAAAGCCAAGTCCCAAATCCAATTCTAGGCATTTTATGAAGAGAATTTAATTCAACACATGGCACAAAAACTGTTTCTTCCCCCATTCTAAGAGAATAAAATAAATTTAAAAAAATTAAAATAAGTAAATTTAGAAAATTATGACATTTTTATATTTTGAGATTTTGAACAGGATTTATTACAGTAATTGAAAAAATTATATTTTGCCAAACTTCGCCAATTCCATATTTTGGAACTCGGTTTCCGGTCCAAAATTTTAAAAACCGGTTATCGACTTTGAATTTTAGTTATTTGGACCAATAAATATAAATTCATCAGGAGTACTGGATTTTTTAAAGGATTTGGTGGATTTTTAAAAATCATTTGACCGTCCCCTTGAAATTCTCTTATTACAGTACTATAAAAGGCGTGCCACCTCCTATTAATCAACAATCTCCATAAAAACTCACGCTTGGCTCGTCTATTCTAGCTTCTTATCGTAATCCCTCCGCCAGGTAATATACAATTTGTCACTTTTTATTATGCTTTAAATGTTTTCCTTTTAGTTTTCTTCAGATGGAATCCGAGGAAAGCGCTCAACGTCGGGTTAAGGGTCGTAGCTTAGTCGCTTTCGCAAAAATGCGCAATATCGAGATAGAGAAGGACTACACTGAGATCTCAGCCAACGAACGTCATTTTGTGCGTTTCTTCGAAGCCGACAACATGAATGTAAGAAAAATTGCCTCTCTAAATCGCTAAATGTATAATCAAATGGATTTCTTTGTTTTCAGCGCAGCCAGTACGATAACGTTCCTCTATATGACAAGGATGCTGTTCGTCTGTTGCCCTGTTCCGGTGTTAGCGATTTTGTGCATGCCAGTAAAGTGATCACATCTGGCGGAGAGGGAGGTTACTACATCATCGCCCAAACACCGCTGGTCAATCCATCAAAGCCTCGTATCGACACTCAATACAATTGGTAGATAAGGACTTAAATATATGTATTAAGCTTTTCTCTTTTTACATCAGGCTGCGCATGTTGTGGGAGTTCAATGTGTACGTTGCTGTTTGTCTCGTCAACCTTGGGCACGAAAGCGAATGCGACTACTACTTCAACAGGAGCAGAGGCGAGACATATAGAGTGAGGATTTAAATTTAGTTATTCTAATTATTTTTGGTGGATTTTGTTCTTCAATTGTACATTAACTATTTTTTTAGGTCAACAACTTCGAAATCACAACCTTGGATGTTGGCACAGATGTTAATTGGTGCTGGACATATTATCGACTGAAAATATCACGCAAGGAGGGAAAGAAACGTTATGAACGTGTCATCCAGCTCGTAGTGTGCCGAAACTGGACGGTGTGTTTATTTTAGTTTCGATTGTTTGATGAACTTGTAGCTAACCCTTAATTTTTTAGGATGACCCTCGGTTCAGTCCAATGAACTACAAGGACTTGTCTGATCTTCTAAACTTTGTTTGGTCGCTAGAGAACGATTCAGCAAGTCAACGACGTGCTCAACATGGATCAGTTGGTGAACGATCGGTGTTGCATCCAACTTTGGTTCACAGTAGAGCTGGTATGAATCGAGCTGGGACTTATGTAGCTGCTTCTATTTTTGGCCGTCGTATGTCTGGGAAGCATACTCGAACGCTAAGGTCCGGAAAGTTTACAGTAAAGATAATCCATTTGTTTTATTTGTAGCCTGAACCGGGTTGTGAAGGTCTGCAAAAGTCTGAGAAGTGCTCGTTACGATATTCTGAATCGCCGATCGCAATTTCTTCTCCTTCTTGAAACTATTCTTGAACTTGCTGTCCGCAGTGGGGTTGTAAACGAAAAGGATGTTAGTCGTGCCCGTGATGTTCTCCGACGGTAAAATTTTTTCGTTTTACATAAAAATTGCAAAAAATTCAATTTTAGCGTCCGTGATGAGATTGGCAAGACACGAGCAAAAGCCGGACCATCACGGTAATGATTGAGACATTTCTAAAAAAAATTTTTGAATTTTTAGTAGCCGTGGCTGAGCTGCTGTGAGCATCAATAACACGCTAGGATAATACTTGCACAATGAAAGAATTATCGTGATAAATCGAATTCTAATATAAAATTAATCTAATATCATATTGTAATTATTTGTTTTTTGTGTGTGATATGTACATAATTGGTAACTATGTTGTGATAAATATGTAGATAATTATTTTTTTACTTCTCTAGTCTAAATTTATCTCACAAAATATAAATTTGGAAAAGCCCTCTCATTTTTTAAATCAAGGACTTTTCAAAGAAAACAGAAAAACAAATTTTGGAAGACAAAGACCAAAAAGTTCAGCACTTGAAAGTCAAAAAAATCATAATTCCAAATTTAATGATGATCTCTTGAGCTTATTGTCCGCAGTATTTATTTCTATTTAAAATTTTTTCTTTTAATTTTTTTTAATTTTTATTCGAGTTTTATATTTATTTTTTTTACTTCATTAAAAATTAAAAGAGCACAGAATTAGATAATTAATGCTCGAATACTTGGATTTAAAAATATACATTTTTTTACGTTCATAATAGGAAAACTATAAAGCTATGCGTGTTGGCGTTCGGTGCCTAGCAACCAGAAAAAAAGGGAAAAATATTGAGAAGACAATAAAAATTTTAATACATATTTCGTTTTTCTCTTCTTTTAATTTTGCCATCAAAAAATTAAAAAAATTTTCAAAAAATGGCTGCAAAATCAGTAAAAGTTGCTGAAATATCAAAAACAACAAATAAAGAACAAAAACAAAAATCAACAGAAATAACAAAACAACGTAGCAGTAATACACAACAGAAAAAACAGCAGCAACAAATCCGTTCAAAACAGCCAATTGCTGGTAGTAGTGAAAGTAGTTGTGAAAGTTTTTCTGATAATATTAAAAATAATTTTGATGGAAAGGAAGGCATTGGATTTAAATTGTAAATAATAAATAATTAAATATATGGGGAATTTTTGTAGGAAGAAGAAGAAGATGATTTTTAAAATTCCTTAAAATTAAAACAAAGAATTAGATACTTATCATTACATGATCTCTTAATCTGATATCGGATACCCCTCATTAATATATTTTTTTAGCCTTAGTTCGTTCAAACCCTTGAAGGTTATGTCTTGTAGTTAGATCTGAGGAATTCATTTATCATTTAGAAAGATCATAAATAAGACAGAAATTAAAATTAGTTTTATTAACTCTTTCGTAAGTAACGCTCTCTGTATTAGCTCTTATGTATTATTAATTTTTTATTAGAAATTGGATGAATTTACGAGATGCTGAGAGCGGTAAAATATTATGGCAAAGTACTGAGGATTTAGCTAATCCTAATTTTGAACATAAAGGTATTGCTCAAATATTGAAAATAATTTTTTAATTCAACAAAATTTTTAGCTAAAATTCCCAAAAATATTTTAAAATGTAAATCTGTTTCTCGAGAAATTAATTTTACGTCGGAAAGAAAAATTGAAAAATTTCGATTGGAGCAACGTGTATTCCTTAATAATCGAGCAATTGAAGAATGGTATTTTGATTTTGGATTTGGTTAGGGAATTTTTTCTTGATGAAAATAATTTAAATTTTTTGTTAGTTATTCCACAATCAACTAACACTTGGCAGGTAAATAAATTATAATCATAATTTAATGTCTTTAATTATTTTATCTTAAACTACCAGAACTATAAGATACCCCTTGGGGTTGAAATGGATTTCATATATCCAAAAATGAGAGTTACTCCATATTGTGGTATCACACTCATTAGAAGCGAAACGAGATGAGGCAATGTTGTGTATATCATTAATGGGGGTTGATTGTAAAGTACTAGTATGGGGTTGTTCACATTGACTCAAAATTTTGGTTTTACAAAATTTCCTATCTTGAACATCCTAAAACTGTCAAAATCAAACCCAAATTCTTTTTCCTAATTTTTCTAGACATTAATAGAAGCAGCCCCCGAAGGACAAATGTTACCTGCTTCCTTACTAAGGTAATAAAAACATTTAATTTAAAAATGCTTCTATTAATTTAGTGGCAATATTGTAATCGAAACAAGCTTTTTTGACGATGATTTTTTGGTTTCTACATCTCGTGTTCGTCTTTATTATGAATAAATATGACCGAGCTATGTAATATTATTTTGATATTAACTAAGTGAGCAAAATATTATTGTTCATTAAATACTTTAAAATTCTACAAAAACCCAGCCGGACCCAAATTTATTTTTGATCAGGTAAAAAACTAAATCATTTTATTCCATTCTTTTTATGTATAAAGTTTTCACTTTATTAATTAGTAACTTAGCCGACCTAACAATCTCAATCTCTTTCCTCATTTGTAATTTTCTCAAAATTTATTAAAATTAAAAAATTACCTAAAATAAAATTTTTAAATAAAATTAACCAAGAAATAACAATCTCGAAAATATTGAGTCGGACCTCACTAAAAAATACCCTTGAAAAAATTATCCTAAATCGAGTGTATCACCATTGTGAGTGAATACTCCTAGCTCTCCCCTACCAACCAAATTTAAAAATCGTAACTTAAATTGAGGTTTATCTGATAGAGATACACTAGAACGATATGACATAACGGTCAAAAATATTATCAATCGATTAATTAAGTTCAATCCCTAATCTCTTATTGAGTAAGGTCCGACTATATAAACAAAATTTATTTGTTTCCTACTAATCTTTCTGACCTTAAATCTTCAATTTCGTCATTGTCTTTCTCTTCAAAATCAATTAAAGGTGTCAGTCTTTCTTTGGCATCAGCTTCTATTTTTTCTCTTTGAACTTCTTCAAATGATTTCAGGCCATATTCACGAAGAATTTTTGTTGTTTCTTGTTCAGCGCTTAAAATGAAGAGTTTCTAATTTTTGGAAAAATTAAAGTAAAAGAGACTAAATTTATATAAAGGATTTTCAGATTCTTAAAAGGGTATAAGAAGGACTCCCTTTTACCCGGCTTTAAAAAATCGATCGGTTCTACGGTCACGTTAATAGCAGATCCAGATTACTGTCCATTCAAGAATTCCAATTCTGGATGGTTCTAAAAGACGGAATCAGAACCTTGGTTCACGAAAACCGAGAAAACACGAATTCCTACTGACGTCAGTTACCGGTTCTCGAACATTAAACGCAAATACTGTTAAAAATAACATAAACTCACCATCCAACTCTCAATACTTTAAATTGCCCTGGCAAAGAGAGATCAATTACTGTACTTCCCAAACGAGACATATTGTTCTCTAGAATCGTTCCACCATCAATTATCATATCAATTTCGTCCCATAAATCTTGAAAATCCTTTTAAAAAAATTATTTTTTAAATTAAATCCTCATATTTACCTCGATTTTAATTGGATTTAAATCTGTTCCACTAACATTTGCACTCGTTTGAACAATCAAACGATAAGGTAAAAATCGACAGATATCACGAACAAAACGAGCCTGAGGAACTCTGAATCCAACAGATTGAGTGCCGATATTAAAATTTGAAGGAAGTTTTTGGGAACGATTGAAGATTAAAGTAACTGGACCGGGCAATAAACTTTTAATAATTCCATTGGGAACTGTTCTTTCGGCATAACTAAGAATTAGAAAAATGATGATTATAAGTTGAATTTAAATGAGGAAAAAGTTGAACACGGACCGAACCAAAAAGTCTAAGATTTTCAGTAAACAAAGAAGTTGTTGTTACTGATAGCCCTTTTCTGTGAGAAAAAGGGAAAATAGAGGAGACTCCTAAAATAGTTAATTGCTGCCTCCTTTGTCAGGTAACCTTAACTGGACGTTGTCTTTAAAGAATCCCAATAACAATTAAGCCAATATAAAATTAAAATATTTTTTAAAAAAATACTTAAAAACATCCTCTCCTTCATTAACAAAAATCCCCAAAGGCTTTCCTTTTGGTCTCCTTTTTAATTTATAAAGTCTATCTGCATTTTCTGCCAAGGTACAAAGACCATATAAAGTATCTGTAGGAACAGCAATAACACCGCCACTTTTTAAACATTCAACAGCCTCATGTACGGCCTTAAACCATTCTCCATTATCTAAAGAAATTTTTTTATCAAATTTAAAAAAAATATTTTTTTCTTTACTTTCCGGATCCAATTTAACAATATTTGAACCAGTACCCATTCTTTTCCTTTTTATTCTTAATCTTTCCAATTTGTAAATATTTCTTAAATCAACCAAGTATTGTATTGAACGTTTAAGCATTATTTGAAGAAAAAACAAAATAATAAACTTCTTCAATTCTCTCACATCAAATAAAGATTTCTAAAAAAAATTTTTTTTTGAAAATTAATTTTAAAATTAAAAAAATATTTTCTGGTATTAAACAAAATAAAAAAACAAGACAAAATAATAATAATTAAAATTTATCATTAAATATTTTGCTAAATTAATTAATAATTTTGCGATTAAAATTTAAAAAATATATTAAAAGTATAAATAATATTGGGATAAGTTACACAATAAGTACTTAATTAAAAAATATTTTTTAATATTAAAAAAATTTATAATTGGGGAATGGAATTTTTAGGTAATAAAATATTTACGAAGTCAATTAGAAAATGGAAATATTTTCGAAAAATTCAAAAGAATTTGAAAAGTAGAGATGTTCAGGTATGAAAAAATCTTCTTGTTCGAAACTAAGGCTTTTTTAGATTTTCAAGATTCAAAAACATATCTCAAAAGTATTGGATGAACGTCTCTACTTAAAATTAATTTACCTAAAAATCCTTTTTTTTACAATTATTATAATTTAAAAAAATATCATATTTTAAAAATAAAAAATAACAATTTTAAAAGCACCAATATTTCAAGCAAACGCAATACTTCAAATTTAATTCAACGATTTACTAATTCAACATAATTAGCTGGAAATAATCCATGTTGTCCTTTACACCATCCTCGCCACCAACCAACATCAATCTTAAAAAGGATATATACTTCCATTTAAATTTAATAATAAAAAATATATACTTACTTGTTCAATGTCCGTAATCAAATCATCTATATCAAAACCTAAAAAAATAAATTAAGAATTAAGCATAAATCAAAAGATTTTTAGGGAAGTCTAATAACTCAAATTATGATTTTTGGATTTCACAAAAATATTTCCAAATGGGGTCTGTTTCAATTGCTCTTTATTTCAATTGCTCTTTATTCAAAACTCTTTATTTTGTTGAAAATTTATAGAATTTAGATAATCTGTTCCAATTAAATTCTCTGCATACCTTTGGTTACCTTAGATTCTCTGAAAACATCCTCAACACCAACCTCCATAGTCACTCCATACTAAATTTAAAAAATCAAAAATTACCAATTTCATCATCATCTTGTTTATCATATTCATAAATAGCTCTAGCAGTTAATCCTCTAGTTGGAGTTGGATCTGTTGGAGGATTTTGTTCCAAATATTGTTGAGGTGTATTATTTGTTTCTTGAATTGGTTCATTTTCTTCTAAATTTGGCGGCAATTCATATTGATGATTAACAGGTGGAGAATGTTCAACAGGCTAGAATAATTATACAATTTATTTAAAAATTTTGAAATCAGGCCTTTTTACATAACAGTGAACAATTTAAATATTATTAGATTCTAAAACGCTGTGAAAATCAACAAGTTCGAATTCAACGGTTAAAGAATTTTCTCCTGCTTTAATGTTCCATAGATAATTTTTTATATGTACCTCTAACATAGAATTTAATTAAGCTCTAATCTATCCCAAAATTTTACAAATAAAAACAAACTGTTGTATCCACTTCAGGCAGATTCTCTTGAACCATATTCTGGTGTTCTTTCTCTTTTTCATCATCTATATTTGTAGATTTTCGTTTATGTGATTCAGAAAGCAATGCGTGAGCTGTAGCAGATGCCCCATGAATTGCAGTAGGCAAAACCTTAAAAAGAGAGAAACTATTTAAATTAATTATTAGACCTGAACAGGTTGATGTTCAGTTGGTGATTGTTCAGTTGGTGATTGTTCAGGTAGTGGTTGTTCAGAAGGCTCATCTTTCAAAGGTGTTGTAGTGTCTACATGACCATAAGGAAGACGAACACCTGACAGGAATTTTCTTTTAATTACTATAAAAGAAAAATCAAAGAAAAACCAATTGAAGTATGCAATTTATTATGATGCTGCACTGTTTGTTTAGGTGATTCCTCAATTACTTGCTCTTTTCCTTCTGTGTCAGCCCATTGCTTCTCCAACTTCTCTTGACGTTTTTGTTCATCTTCAGCTTGTTTTTTACGCAATTCCTCATCCTCTCGCTTACGTTTTTCTCGCTCCTCGCGTACCTTATCCGCACTCTGAAATAATCATTTTCAACAATGTTAATCAAAAGGAAACCTGATTTTTATTTTGTAAGGCTAGATTTTCAAATTTTGAGCGTAAATTGCCAAGGCGTGGAACTAAAGAAGAAAATAGAAATGGGGAAAATGTGCAAACCTGTTTGTTTCGTTTCGTCGTTCTGAGTATTTATTTTATCATTAGATATAGCTCCAAAGCCCTTCTTGTAATCTAAAGAAATAATTAAAAACAAACTAATCAATTTAAACATTCAACCTGTTTGACTTTCATGTTTAGCCACTTTTTCATGTTCTTCCCAACCAACAGCTGATTTATCTTTTCGATCAGTTTGAACTCCAAATTGGCCACCAAAACCCTTTTTGTAGTCTTTTAAAGATAAATATGAATTGGAAATTTGATATTCAAGTACCTGTTTGACTTTCATGTTTAGATAATTGGCCGTGCTCTTCCCAACCAGCAGCTGAAGCATCTTTTCTGTCAGTTTGTACTCCAAATTTCCCTCCAAATCCTGTTTTATAATCTATAAGAAAATAATTTTTACATTTTAAATAAACGATTTTTACACCTGTCTGGCTCACGTGCTTTGCGGTTTGTTCACGATGTTCCCAACCCAGGGCAGATTTATCCTGACGATCTTCTTGAAGTCCAAACTGACCACCAAATCCCTTTTTGTAGTCTAAAAACGTCAAAATTCATCTAAAATAAATCTTTGTTATAGAAACCTTTTTGACTTTCATGTTTCTGTAATTGCTCATGATCTTCCCAACCAGCCGCTGACTTGTCTTTCCGATCAGACTGAACACCAAATTGTCCACCAAACCCCTTTTTGTAGTCTACATTAAAGAAATAAAAAAGGAAATAAAAACAAAAACCTTTCTGGCTTTCATGTTGCTGCAGCTGCTCCCGACTATCCCAACCAAGAGCAGATTTATCAACTCGGTCTGCTTCAACTCCAAATGTACCTCCAAAACCACGTGAATAATCCTTCTGTGATGGATGCGGCTCTACTTTTCCTTTGTAATCAAAACCGGCGGCACACTAAAAAAAGAAATATAAAACAAAAAAACCAATTCATTAACCTTATCAATTCTGTCAGTCTCCACGCCAAACTTTCCTCCATAACCTTGACTTGGTTTTGGCATAAGTTCCAATTTCTTTTGCTAAATAATGATTGACTTCATCTGCCCAAAAATTTAATCAACCTTATTTTTTTCATCATTTTCAAGGACTTCGTTCCTCAACATATCCAACTTTATAGAATCTTGATGACCTGAGCCTTCTACAGTTTTTGATCCCCATCGACTCTCCTTCTCACTTAAATCATTCTAAATTTTGAGGAATTTAAAAATAATAATTTCTAAAAAAACTATGAAGGTCGGGTCTGTTTCCCAATCATCATCTGCAACAGTCAAAATCTCTGGTTTTGGTGGTGGAGCTGGTTTTGTTCCAATTGATGGCATTGTTAAATATTTAAGTATTTATTTATGAAACCTAAAAACAAAATAATCAGATTGTGTACGGCGTTTTTATTTTTCCAGACAATTAATTATAAACGCTACAGAATTTTTAAAAATATTTCAAAATTTAATGCATTCTATCTAATGACAGGCAAAGATGTGTTCGCAGGATCTCACATGCGGAACTTTTTCTAAAAAAATTTTGCGGGACGAGATCCCGCGTAAGGAAGTGCTGGATTGCGAGATACTTGACAGGTAAATAAATATGTATGTATGTATAAATTATAATTTAATGTCTTTAATTATTTTGATCTAAGAACTGCCAGAATTAACTATAAAATGTCTCTTTGGAGTTGAAATGGATTCCATATACCTATCCTACAATGTGTACTCTAAATTGGGGTATCACACTCATTAGAAGTGAAACGAGATGAGTGGACAGGCTTAAAGGGTTGTTGGCGACAGGCTTTAAAACCGGAATTTTTGAAATTTTTTAGAAAATTTTCAAAACCGGAAATTTGTGTTTACACAGTACCGGTTAATAACAGGTCGTCAACAACCCTAGTGTTGTTGGGTAGGGTTGTTGGCGACCCAACAACAATGTTTTATTCCATTGTTTTTATTCATTAATGGGGGTTGATTGTACAGCACTAGTAGGGGTTTGTTCACATTGACTCAAAATTTTGATCTTTCAAAATTTCCTATCTTGAACACCGTAAAAACTATCAAAATCAAACCCGAATTCTTTTTCAAACTTATCATTTTATTCCACTCTTTTTATGTATAAAGTTTTTTTTTAACTTAATCGACCTAACAACCACAATCGCTTTCCTCATTTGTAATTTTCTCAAATTTTATTCAAATTAAAAAATTCCCTACAATAAAATTTTGAAATACAATTTACCAAGAAATAACAATTTCAAAAATATTGAGTCGGACCTCACTAAAAAGATACCCTTGAAAAAGTTGTGTCTCAAACCGTGTTTTACAGTCGTGGATATCTCTTAGCTCTCCCCCACCAACCAAATTAAAAACCGTAACTTAAATTGAGGTCTATCTGATAGGGATATACCAGACCCGATAGAGGTAAGCTCCGACTGTATAACCAAAATTTGTTTGATACTAATCTTTCTGAAAGAAAAATCTTCAATTTCGTCATTGTCTTTCTCTTCAAAATCAATTAAAAGTGTCGTTCTATCTTTGGCATCAGCTTCAATTTTTTCTCTTTGAACTTCTTCAACTGACTTCAGGCCATATTCACGAAGAATTTTCGTTGTTTCTTGTTCAGCACTTAAAATGAAGTCTCTACTTCTTTAATTTCGTCATTGTCAAAATCTTCAATTTGGAAAAGTCAAAGTAAAAGATAAAAAACCTTTTTGACTTACATGTCTCTGTAATTGCTCATGATCTTCCCAACCAGCAGCTGACTTGTCTTTTCGATCAGACTGAACGCCAAGTTGTCCACCAAACCCATTTTTGTAGTCTAAATTAAAGAAATATGAAAGAAAAATAAAAAAATAAAAAACCTTTCTGGCTTTCATATTGTTGCAACTGCTCGCGACTATCCCAACCAAGAGCAGATTTATCAACTCGGTCTGCTTCAACACCAAATGTCCCTCCAAAACCACGTGAATAATCCTTTTGTGATGGATGCGGCTCTACTTTTCCTTTGTAATCGAAACCGGCGGCACACTAAAAAAAGAATTAAAAACAAAAAACAAATTCATTAACCTTATCAATTCTGTCAGTCTCCACGCCAAACTTTCCTCCATAACCTTGACTTGGTTTTGGCATAAGTTCCAATTTCTTTTGCTAAATAATGATGAAGTTAGTTATCTGCTCCAAAACTTATCCAACCTTATTTTTCTCATTATTTTCAAGGAATCCGTTACTCAACATATCCAACTTTATGGAATCTTGATGACCTGAGACTTCTACAGTTTCTGATCCCATAGTCTGGGATTGATATTTCTAAAAAATGATTAATGAAAATGACATTTTAGAGGTTTAATTTCCCAAAGTTTGAGGTGCTTTTTGAAAAAATACATGTATAAACATGTATTTAAATGTTAGGTTTAATTACCCAGGTTAAGGTCTAAAAAATTATGATAAAAATTAAGGAGAATCCAGGATTTCCAATCAAACCGTCAATCTTTCAGCTGCTAATTCGGTTCTGCTTTTTTTGAACATATGTCGAAGCTCGCCCTTTTTTCTCTTACAATCTTTATACAGAATCTTTAAATGAGGAGCTGGCATAAGCATTAAAAAATTAAAATGTGTGTGGAAAAAAATCTCATAAATGGTCAAATCAATAAACCGGATAGGACGTTTCAGTCCCTCCATTTCAGTTCCTGTTTTAAAATATAAACAAAATGCCAAAAAAGCTGGTTGAAGCGTCAATTTAAACTAATTATTTTTTTACGGGAAACGCCCGTTCGTAGCGTAAAGGGCTCCCACTTTTTTCTTTAATTTTTTAGAAAATGTTTCGTACCTATTTTGAATATTTTTTTTGAATAGAACAATGGGTAGAATATTAAGTTATTTTTGTATCCCTTTACGTTCAATTTTTTTGTATATTCTCGTTCAATTCTTTTTCAAATCTGATGATATTAATCGGTGTGATATGACATTTATGTGGCGAAGAATGCAATACATGGTTTTTTTAAAATTATTTTAGTTTCAGTTTTACCCAATTTTTTAGAAAATTAATGTAGAACATGAGAGATATTCTTTATTTCTTTATGGCGAAGGGATTTATGCTGAGAATTTTAGGTTTTTTAAATTTTACTCATTTCTCTCATTTTTGTAGACAAACTAATTTTCTAAATGGTCTTCCTATTTTATTTGTACCTGGGAATGCTGGTTCTGGCCGTCAGGTTCGATCACTTGGTTCACTTTTGCAAAACAAAACTGAGGGTAGAATGACCAACTTTCATTTTGATGTTTTTGCTGTTGACTTTAATGAAGTGTAACCTTTAAAATATTTTAAATTTATTTTAAATAATTTTTAGGAATTAACTGCGTATAATTTTGACTGTATTATTTCTCAAGCAAATTTTTTGGTCAAAGCTGTCAATTCAATCCATCTTTTGTACAAACAAAAGCCGGTAATTATTACTTTTATTTTTTCTTTGGCTTTGTCTTTTTGGATTTTCTAGGATTGTTTGGGTTCATGACTTTTTTCTCACGTGTCTGTGAACCTCCTTTGTTGTTACAGTCTCTCTTGCCATAAGTATCAAATTCAAACAATGTTAAAACTTCAAAATAAAGGCAAAACCCCAAGAATAAATGAAAGTCCTAGGAAAAAATGATTCGGAGATGAAAACCTATTATCTATTACTCAAAAGGTTCAAAAAATTGTAATTATTGGCCATTCTATGGGTGGTATTGTTATTCAATATGCAATGATGCTTGAAGATTTTATTGTGGAAAGGGTTGCATTTATTATTGGGTTTGCTGTTCCGTATTCTGAACCACGTAAATTTATTTTTTTTATTTACAATTTAAGTAGAATTGTAGTTTATTTTTGTTAAATTCTAGAAGGCGTAAAAACCGTTTCAGTATAATATATTAAAAAATAGTTCTTTTAATTCTTTTTTTATTTTCCAGCTTTTTATTTTGACAAACGTTTTCTCTCTTTTTACCATCAATTAAACAACAACAAATCTCTCAACTTACCAAAAATTATTTCAATAAATGGAGGTATTAAAGATGAATTTATTGACGAAGATTGGACAAATGCTCCTTTTTTGGCTTTACATTCATCTACAAATTCTTTAGATCGTGTAGGGCTTGATATGGACCATAAATGTATTTTGTGGTGTAATCAACTTGTTCGGTTTTTTAGTTTTTTTTTATTTTCTCTAAATAAAAATTATTTTTAGACATACTTCACGTATTTTATTTGATTATGCTTCAAATCCTCGACTTTTTATCGAGAACTTTAATGAATATTTATATAAACATTATCATCTTTCAAAAAATGATTTTGATTCTCAACTAATTAAGGAGGTATGATTTTTTAAATTGTAAACCCCAATTATTCCTTCCCTTAATTTTAATTTAAAGCTGAAATTTTAACAAAGTTGAGTAAAGATTTTGGCTTTGGCCAATTTAAACACAAAACTATCAAAATTTGTTAAAATTATTTTTTTAATTGAAAAAATTAACAGTAATTCCTTAATCGAATATTATTAAAAAAATTAAATATTTTTAATTCAATTAGGGAAAAGCCACATACTATATTCTTTTCGGCTTTTTTCTGTAAAAAATTATTATTAACATTAATTAGAATTAATTTTCTAAATTTAGGACGACTATACTCGAGTGAACATTACTAATGTAGAATTTAATGATCATTTTTTATTTATTCTTTCAAAAAATCAAAAACAATCTCTTTTGGCAATTAATGGTTGTGAATATAATAATTTAATAAATAATCGTTATTTGTCTACAAAATATTTATTTTCGTTGGCACAAATTGGAAATTGTTCAAATAATGCTTTTTTAAAAATAAATTTAAAAACAAAATTTTGGGTATAAAAATTTTGAGTTTTTTAAAATATTTTTATTTTTTAGTTTTTAAATCAAAATATTGTTAAACAAACTCCAATTAATTTAAATTTATTTAAAATTCTTTTTAATTGGCCAAAAATTAAAATTTTTAAAAATATGGATGATGAAATTTCACTTCTTCAAATTCCTCTAAATTTTACTTTTTCTGAAGCTGACTTTTTTATTTATAATGTTGAAATTGTTATGAATAAATGTAAAACAGGTTTGATTTTAAAAATAATTTTTATCAAAAAACTAATCAAAATATAAAATTAGGTTTAAAAAAGTTTGGATGGGTAAAATATTTTTACTTTTTTCGTTTGTGAAAATCCAATTCTTTTTTGAAAGCAACCATTTCCATTTAGAATTCCTAAATTATTCGCTTATCCCTTCTGACATTAGACCTAAACTTAGCATCGATTTGAAGTCCTGTTTCGAAATTTTCGTTTTCTACTTTCAATTTTAAGGTTTATTTTTTCAATTCTTGACTAAAACCTTTGGATAAAAATTTTTCTTCTTCGATTTTTAACGAAATATTCTCTATTCATTTTCCATTTTTCCTTGAATTAAATATTACTTTTAAATATTTTTTTCAGTAAATAAACCTTCGAATACTTTTTTGTTGGTAAATAACCAAATTAGAAGAATTAACTCAATTACTAAACAAAACAATAAATCTTCCTTAACTTCATCTATTTTTATTTACACTTCTAAAGACGATCAAGACAAAAACTTTCAACTTTTATCAATTAACACAAATAAATGTGAAGAATATTTAATTTCATTTTCTTTTGATTTTAAACTTTCATTGATTAGAGTTTGGTTTTTTAAAATATTTTTTTATAAAATATTTTTTCTTTAAGGGATTTCGACGGATTCGACATATTCTCCCAATTTCTTTCATTTTAATTTTAACTTTTAGTTGTCTTTTTGTATGTTCAGATTATTTGGCTGGTTTTGTTATTTTGTTGCTGGCTGTAATTTCGAAGGAGAATATGTAAGGAAGTTTTTTTTTAATTGGATATCCTGTTGGGTTTTTTAGGATTTTATCCCTAAAAATTAAAAGTTTCCAAATTAAAATTTTTCAAAAATTTGAAATCGTTTATTCCAATTTATGGAAGACAAAAACCTCTAACAAAAATTTTTTCATTTTAGCGATTCCATTTCCGCGGTTTTGCTGCTCTTGTCTAATTTATTTTTGTTATCAATTTCTTACATTATTTGTGTCAACATTCTTCGACCAATTTTAAATATCACTACCAAAATTTTCAAAACAAATTTTAATTTATTTAAGAAAACAAAACTTTTTGTTTTTACTTCTTTTCTAATTTTTTTCTTTTATTCACACAATTCTTCACTAATATTTTCTACTTTTTATTCTTTCGGAAATTTAATGGTTTGAATTTTAATTTAGAAAATTATTTTTTAAAATTATTTTTCAGGCACTAAATAATTATTCTAATAATTTAATTTTCTCTTCTGTTGCAACTCTTCAAGTGCTTTTTAGTTTTCTTCAAATCCCTTCAGTTGTAGATTATATATGGAAATTTATAAAATATGGAGAATGGAGAGCAGAGACATTTGATCCAAATTTTGAGGTGAAAAAAAATTGAAAATAAAATTATTTTTTTTCCAAAATAGTGTCGGAATAATAATCTTTATGAAATGCGTCCAATTACGCCTATTTATGACATTTTTTAATTATCTCTCGTCATAAGTTACAATTTCCTATCTCCAAATTTTTAGCTCTCATCTAAATTATTAATATAGGTTTTAGTTGAGAGTTGGGCTTAGTTGAAAAATGGGGTTTAGTTGAGAAAAATTAATTTCGATTTTATAGGCAAATTGTTTGTTTGCTGTCTTCATTTTTATATTACAAGAAGAGAATTCAATTTTTCAAAAATTATTAAACAAAAACTTTTCTGAAAGAAATCTAAAAATTTTAACAAATTTAATTTTACTTTTCTTTTTCCTTTTAATCTATATTCGAAATCCAAATTATTGTTTTATTACTTGGGATGATCTCACATTATTTATTATATTAATTTTAATTTATTTAAAGAAAAATATAAAAATTTAATTAATTTGGATTATTATTGTGATCGAGAATTCGAATATAATTAATTGGTACTAATCCAATCTTTGAGCCATCAGAATTGCTAAAATGAGTGAAAGTTTGTTTTTTAATTTTTAAAATTAAAAAGAAAATACCTAGCTAATAGCCAGTCTTTAATGTCTGGTTGCCTTAAAATAAATAAAATTGTGAATTAGTAAAAGCAAGACTATCCGCAACTAAGAATTTTAAATAATTTAATTGTTCGTAAAATTTTTCTGTTGCGGACAGCTCTAATTAAGAGAAAGGAAAAACATACTTTTGTTTGGGTGCTATTCTAAGTGTATCAAATGCTGAAAAGGATAATTCATTTTGGCTTGCAGCAGAAAAATCGTAAAGAGCCTAAAATTAAAAATTAATTCATTGAAAATAAAAATATTTTTGCCTGTGCCGTGTAATGTTCTGCCTGTCCAGTAGCCCAATCCGAAGTTAATTCACTTGCATTTTCTCTAATTTGTTGAAGAAAATATTTTATAACAAGTAAGGGACCCCCAATTGCAATTATCCAAAATATAAGTGTTCCAAAATTGGAAGACTTTTTAGTTTGTTCTGAATATTTATATTAAATTTTTAATAAATTTTAAAAATTATTTACCCAATTCTCCATTAATACCCGCCCAAATGGAAGCTGAATTTGCATAATTTCTTGGTCTAACACGTAATGATGCTAATAAACGTCTCCACAGAAAACGGATCCAACGAATTAAAGTAAGTAGGAATGTCGAGACTAGCTAGAAAATAAAATTTAATGAGATTCGTGGAACTTTAATTATTGTTAGGTTAGAATCCATAACTACTAACGGTCTAGAAATGGTGAGGGATGCACAAGAACTCTTGGAAACCTAAAATTAAACTAACAAAATGTTTGAGCGATTTAAGTTGTTCAACCACAGAGATTATGGCCCTGAATGAATTAAACACAGCTCCGTATGTAGAGTTAAGTAGACTAGCAATAGAAAGAAAAGCACTAGCAACATGTTCAATTGATTGAAAGGCACCTCTCGTTGATTCTAAAATTTTTTTATAAAATCATTTGAATTACTTTAAACCTTCTGCAGTACGAAGAAATTCATATGTAGTCATTGGTTGTGAATTATTAATTCTTGAAAATCCATATTGATCGGGAATTTGTTGATAACTTTTAAAAATCTTCTTAAAATTCAAATAGGGTAATAAAAGTGAAAAACAATTGAATCTTGATAGCTCTCTCTTTCTCTCCCTCTTAGTCTATATAATTCGGTCACGAGGAATGTTTTAGAGAGATTTGACCACCGATAAACACGTTTCTTCTATTAAGACGTCGACTAAATTTTAACTTATCTCGAGATCCCACTATATCAACTAAACAATTTCGAATTTTTTCACTTACTAATTAAACATTCCAGAACTATTTGGAAAATGTTGTTGTCTTTGGTAAGGATATGAAATATTGTTATTTTGATTATAAAATGGAAGGTAATTCTGATTATTTGAAAAAGTCGTAAGAGGCCTTTGTGGGATTGGTGGGGGTAAAGATGAATTATTTGAATTTTTCATGTAAAAATTGATAAAAGAAAATTATAGAAAAATGTGAAAAGAAATTCTAAAATTACTAAAACAAAAAAATAGTAATCCATGAATTGTGTAATCTATAAATTTTCTGAATTATATGTAACATATAAGTGCTTAAATAGCTTATAATTTGTTATCAAAATAGGAATTAAATTTATCCAAATAAAAAAAATTAAAAAAAACAAAATTTTTATTTCAAAAAATAGCCAATTAATCAATTAACGTCTCTGTTGATGCTGCCCTCCTCCTCTCTGTCCACCAGATTTAGGACCTCCACCCGGCCTTCCACCACCACCACCACTTCCCCCTCCTCTTGCACCTTTAGCAAAATTTCTTTTCATTGTTCGATTTTCTTTTTGTTGTCTACGAACTTCTTTAACTTCGTCTTTTACTAATTCGACAACCTTGAAATTATAATTAGAAAAAAATAATTAAAATAAAATGAAAACCTCATCTGGAATACGCAAATATTTAATTGTAGAACCACGAACATAAACCTCTGGAATTTTCATAAATTTGTCGCCTTCCTAACAAAAAATGATTTTCTTTAATAAAAATATATTTTTGAATCTTAAAAAACTCCCTCAAATAAACTTATAATTTGTACGAATTTTCTAACTATGAACACACAAATCATTTAAGTGTGGCCACCCTAGATATTTTATCTATTAATATAGGCCAAATTGTTATTTCATCGCATAATGAAAAGGCGAAAAACCGTATAATTTTTGGCCGAAGAATTAAAAACAAAGGGAAAGCCATCCAGAAACCAATTATTTAATATCTAATTAAAATTCCAAACCTTAGAAGTACAAATAGCATCCCGTAAATGAACATTCATCCAAGAATCACAAGCAATTAACATCCCATTATAAGTTTCTCCATTTTTCAATTCAATTAGCATAGGATGATTTTGGGCAGTTTTAAGCAAAGAAAGTGGTAAAACCATCCAAAAACAATTTAGAAATTAATTAAAAATACAAAAAGAAAAAATAATTATTTAAAAAATAATAAATTTAAAAAACTCAAAAAAATCTCTTTTTAATATTTTTATCAAATAACAACAATTTTTCAACACATTAATATTCAGCAATTTATCTAAAACTGAATAACTTGTCCTCTCGACTTCTTTTGTCCACCCAATTCAAAGTGCTTGCAGCGTTTGATTGCTTTTTGAATGCGGTGCTTACACTAAAATTAAAAAGAATTAAATTTTAAACATAATCAAACGAGGAAAGTTTAAGAATAAAAAAAATAACCAAACAAGCTAGAAGCCAAGAAAATACTTTTTTTTGTTTTTGACGGAAAGTCAAGCTAGCTTGGTCAAGCTTGTCTGGATTTTTACTTTAGATCGAGGCATATTTTGAGTTTAGTGGATTTTCCCTAGTCGGAATTTTCCCGATTTACATATTCAGTCCAGCCCAGTTTTGCGAATTAGAAAATCAGTTTTTAAACATCTCAATTTCCAAATTACATCCTAAATTAAACAATAATCAAACCTCAACACACTCCATTCGTAACACAATTTTCTTTGTAGTTTTGGCTTTCTTGCGGAAAATTGGCTTAGTCTGTCCTCCGAAACCTTTCTGTTTGCTATCATAACGTCGTCGACCTTGCGCAAACTTAGATTCTTTTCCTTTTTTGTATTGCGTTACTTTGTGTTGGGTGTGTTTGCGGCACTTGCCCGGACAAAAAGTTCTACGAGCTTTTGGAACGTTAACCATTTAAATAAATAATTTATATGTTTATCCACTAAAATATAAAGAATTTAGAAAAAGATCAAAGAAAACAATTGAATAAATACAAAAAATTCAATCGTAACTTGCAAAAAATTGTTTAATCGTATATGCGCGTAACTGATAAAAGATCCCTCTTTATCAGGATTAAAGTTAAATATGGAAAGGACAAATAGTCGAGACTCAACTAGTCGGCACTCAATAGTCCGGGAAAAAGTCGATTCAAGAGTCGCCATTCAGAGTCGCCGATTCAGAGTACGGGTCTTGACTCTAGAATTTTCTTGAGGTTTTTCGGTCTTAGGGTGAGGTCTTGGTCTCGACTTTTTTTCTTCAGGGAAATTTTTAAAAAAAATGAGTCAAATAAACAAATTTATCAAAAAATAAAAGTCATTGTCCTCATCTCACTTATTAAATTTGTGGCCCTAAAGAGGGCCGTTTGTGTTGAGACTGTTGTTGACGAAATTCCAACATCGCTTCTATTCCATCCAGGAATGAAATTCTCCAAGGAATTCATAAATAAATTCAAAAATTATCTATGTGGTTCTTAATTTATGGGATTTTTATTACCAGAATATCAGTTCTGGACGAGAGAACAAACGATTAAAATAGCTAGAATTAAAAAAATTGAAGACGTGGTGAGACTCAAATGTTTAAAAACCTAAAGGTTTAGGCTTCAAAAGGTTTAGACTAAAAGTAACTAGGTAACGAAAGAGTCTTAAAATATGGCATCAAAACGAAAGTTTTTGGGATATAACTTTTTTGTTTTTAACTCAATCCAAATAATTTTTGCTTTAATTAAAAGCTCTGGATGTGCTGGTTATTTTTTCATAGAAATTGTTTAGTTTTACCGTCTTTCAAAAAAGTTAGGAGCCGTTAACTCCGAATAATCGTGATTTAACATACTTAGGCGGGTGTAACTTACTAAGAAATGATCGGATCCTTTCATAAAGTTAATAAAAAGAATAAAAACAAATATAGATTCTAATTGATAAAGAAAATTTCTGGAAATGATCGAAATAAAAAAAGTTATGGCATAGAAAAAGGCGTTTCGATGCTAAGTCGCCGAGACTCTATTGACAAGCAAGCCTAAAGGTTTAGGTTTGTGCTGAGACAGAAAATATATGTAAAGACAAAAGAGTCTTGCTGACTTTTTGACATAATTCAAGTCAATTAATTGTTCTCATCTGTTTCTTTACTGATTATTTATGCCTTTATAACATAACAACACCATTTCATCATTTTACTAAACAAACCGATTTTACTAAAAACCGAAAAATTAATCTCGTTTGCTTAAATGTGTTTACCGTTATAATCGCGGCTAAAAATATTCAAAAATCCCAGTAATACATAGTGTTATTCCGGGTCCCCTTTACACTCTCTAAGTTTTTCCTATATATGTACAGAACTCTAGACTTTTCCCCTACTTCTACATATCCCAATTGCCTTTCTATATTTTGCCTCAAAATAATCAAAAAGTTTTTATCCAGTTCTTTCGCAAATAAAAAAGGCAATTAGGTAGGATGGGAAAAAGGAAGTCTGATAAAGAGAAGAGGGCCCGGAAACGACACTTAAAATTGATGGACGGACTATCCAGATGATTTCAGGTGCTTATGTTCCAGTTGTAAAAGAAAATTTTCCATCGAAAATTGAATTCTAGGAGATTGAATTTAATATGTAAATTATATAGCTTTAAACTAATAAAATAAAAAGTATTTTAAATACATAAATATACAGTGGTGGTCATATGTTTATGGACTACAACGATTTATCAATAAAATCCCTTATAACAAAACTAAATAAGAATAAATCAATAATATAATTCGGTGGTCCAGATGCCCAGTTCATTTGCTATATAATACCTTAGTTTCATTTAAATCCACCTTCATTATCATAATTAAACTCCGGTCTAAAACTCTCCACCCCTATTTTTAACGCGTCATATGTTTATGGACAAATTAAATAACTTAGGATTTTCCTACTTTAGTTGGTGCAAAAATTTTACAAAAATTTCTATGAACATTTCCATAGATACTGAATAGAAAATAAAAAGAACGGAGTCTGTACCTACTTTCTTCATCGAGATCTAGAGAAAGTAGGTATAGACTCTAGAATCTCAAAAATCAACGGGAAATGGGGGTACAGTACTTCAAAAAATATTTTTACCCCCTAGAGCTTTTAAAAAAAATTTTCTTTTTGGGTCCATTAAAAAGCCCATAAAATTTGCTACAAAATAGTCCTTGTCTCATTTATTCTAAGAAAAAGTTGTTCGACTCACATCGACTTTCACATAAAAATGGTCAAAAATCCCTTAAAATACCCCAAAAATGATAACATAAAAAATTGCACTACCTTCAGCTCCATGAATTTTTACTGAAAAAATGAAAACATTGGCTATTTTGTAGCAAATTTTATGGACTTTCAAATGAGCCCAAAAAGAAATTTTTTTTAAAAGCTCTAGGGGGTTAAAATATTTTTTAAAGTACTGTACCCCCCATTTCCCGTTGATTTTTGAGATTCGAGATCTCGATGAAGAAAGTAGGTATAGACTCCGTTCTTTTTATTTTCTATTCAATATCAATGAAAATGTCACGGAGTAGCGAAAATCTTATTTTTTGGCATTAATCTAGGAAGTTGTAGATGGAAAAAGCATTTGTCCATAAACATATGACGCGTTGAAAAAAGGGGTTGAGAGATTTAGTCCAGTTTTTAATTATGATAATGATGGTTGATTTTAATGAAACTAGGGTATTTTATAGCAAATGAACTGAGTATTCTGACTGTCGTTTTTGATTAACGATTTATCCTTATTTAATTTTGTTATGAGTGATTTTTTTGATAAATCGCTGTTGTCCATAAACATATGACCACCACTGTATTTCATTTAAATTATCTAATTAAAAACTTAAACATTGGAGAAATTAATTTTTATTTACAAAAATAAAGTTTTTGAAAGACTAAAAATAAATACATAAATGTATGTATAACTAAAAATTTTATTAAACATCCTCTGGTGTATTACATCCTTCGTGTATTGTACAAATTATAAGTGGACGCTAAAATTTTTTAAAATAATTTTATAAAATTAGGTAATCAAAAAATAATAATATTTTTTTAAAATTTAATTTAAAATTTTTAAAACAAATTTTGTAAGAAATTTTATTTTATTTTTCGAAAATTAAAAGAAAAAAAAATAGAAAAATTGAGATTTCGAGTGCAAAAAGAGGCCTTTAAAATAAAATAAAAAAAGATTTTGAACAGCGTTTCGAAGGTCGTACCAAAATTCGTCTCTCGTATACACAAGTATTAACAGAATAAAAAGTACAAATTAATAAAGAGGAAAATCGAATTTTCGAAACCCTGATTTGGAATAAGTAAAATAATTAATTTATTACTCATTCTTTTTGTGGAAACAAAAATAAAGGCAAATAAAAAATCTTAAATTTAGGGTAATCCAATTTACACATGTAACCTATTAAAGATTTTGATTTTTCAAAATTAAAATTTAGAAAAACAATTGAAATACCCTTTTAAAAATCAAAAGAAAAATTATTTATTCGATAAATACTCTCTTGTAAAATTTAATATAAAAAATAATCCAAATATTGAATAAAATTCCAAGCAAAAAATATATTTTAAAGTACCTATATATCGAATAAATAATTACAGAAAAAGTGTTAATAAAGGGTTAAATTTTGAGGTCACAAAAATAAATATAAACTCGATTCTAAAAAATAATAAAAATATCAATTGCCTTCTTAATTAATAAAAAATAAAATCTTTAAAAAATTCCTCATGCCTCGCAAAAATATGAAAAAGTTGTAAAAAGGTAAAAAAGAGGAAAAAAGATTAAAAGAAGAAAAACAAATGTTGTAGTAGTAGGCACTTTGTGTGTGTATTTAATTGTTGAGAAACTGGCATTTTTTATAACTGAAAAAAAGAAAAAATTTAAAAGAAACTAAATGATAGTAGAAAAAGAAAAGAAAAGAAGTTTTTATTTTTAATTTGAAAAAAGGAAAATTTTTTCTTTAGGTGAAGATAAAAGGTTGGCGAATCCAGATATGTGGATCCGGAAAAAGACAGGATATTCACCTCAAAGTTCCCAGGATCCATCAACTTTAGTTGAGAGTTTACTTTCAACACTAAGGGGTTGTATTTTATATTGAGGATTTTTGGTAGCTTTCCTTTTTGGAAGGGACCACCAAATTATCTTGCTAATACACAATTTATATTAAATAAGATCCCCCAAAAAATTAAAAACAAACCCCTAATTTTGTTTTTGTTGTTTTATTAAAAACTAAATTTGAAGGAGGATTTTTTGATGTTTTATTAGAAATAATATCCTCTTTATTTAATTGTTGATTATGACCATTTTTTGTATTTTTTAATTCTTCAATATTTTGAATATTTTTATTTGAAGAGGATAATGAAGGGGAAGAAGAATGAATTAAGGAATTATTTTGATTATTAATTAAATTATTATTATTTGATTGTTGTTTTGTATTGAAAGGAGGTTCTGAGTATCTTTAAAAAATATAATTTTATTTATTAAACAAAGGGATCAACAAAAATCCCTTCATGATCTTTGTAAATCGTTTGCTAATCAAAACTTGTTTTAAATGCCCTAACTTTTTCCAAAAATTTCCTTGTTATAGTTCTATCTTGGCAATTTTAGATAGCCACTCTTTAACAAAGTCCTGTCTACTGCAGGATTTTAACTAGGGATTATAATTATTGCAGAAAAATTTTTTTTGTATGCCCCTATAGTATTCTGACATCTTCCCAACAGTTTGCAAGGCCCTAACTCGAAACCCCCATTTAACTACCTAGAAATATTTGATTTGTTCTTTTCCAAAGCATTTCCTTCTCCATCCTCCCCTTCCCTACAAAATTTTTGATCAAATTCAATTTGATTAAGCCATTTTTGATGATTATGCCTCAGATTAATTATTAATTCTAAAATTATTTTTAATTATTTTTAAAAAATTTCCCATTAAATTTACCAGATTCTGGAAGTCCAGGAAGTATAGGCAATAAATTAGCTTCATTTAAAGCAATAGCTAAGGGATTGACAATATGGGCAATAAACGAATCTTGAAGTTTGGCAACTGCTGGTTCGCTTCTATCCATATATGGACTTATTGCCATATTTCTAAGCCTTTCTTCGTCTCCCTAAAAAATTTTTTTTGAAAGGATAAAAAATTTCTAAAAAAGTAATTTCCAATAAGAATATCAAAAAAAAACTAGGTATCTAACTAGATAGTTAACGAGGTAATTAAACAATTTAAGCAATTTAAATACCTGTTCATAAAATTCTTGACAAATTCTCTCAGTCCATTGTTTATGTAAAGAAAAAGGTTTTGCCGGGGAATTAATATCAGCAAATTTAATAATCATTAAAGAAATTAACATTCTATCAGATTCGTTAGACAAATCCATAGAAGGCGCTCTTTCATTAAATTGAACAATAATATCAAAATGTTGTTTTAAATCTGTTGCGAGAATATATTCTAACACTAAATAACTGAAAAAAGGGAGATTAAAACAAGGAAAGAATAATAAAATGAGATTTTTGTTCAAAGTATTACTTTAAGTTAAAATGAGGGGGTATGTATCTTAAAAAGATTGTAGCGCTTAGGCAACTTCAGATAAAGTGGCATAGCTTAAATTATCTAATATTGGGTGTATTTATGAGTGATTGGATTTATCTTTATCTTTAATTTATCTTCAGAAGCAACTAGTTAAATAAATGTACTCCCAAAAGTTACTGTAAACAATTGTGTGTTTTTTAAATTACTTTCCAGAACATTCCTAATAATTTTTATCAAAAAATCAAAGTTCCTACCGAAAACGTTTTGTCTCGGCTGAGTCCAAATTTTCAATAAAATTATAACTCGATTGAGAAGTTAAAAGTTTCCATGACTCAGCAGCATGATGATTTTCTAGTACAGACCGATCATTGTAAAGAATTGCCTAAAAATTAAAAGAGATTTATTTAATCCCAAATTAAAAATAAATATACTTTTTTATCTTCTGAAGCAACTAGGAAAGCATTAGTTCTGCCTGGATGGTCATAATCGTGCATTGCTGCAGCTGAGTAAAGGGCCATTAACTGAAGAAGTAAAATATAAAAGTTGACTTCAATAAAAGATATCAACAGAATTAGTTATCCCCCTCAGTTTAAGATAAATTTGGCTGGAAATTAGGTGGAAGAATTAACTAAAACAGCCAGGTAAAACATTTTGTTAGCCATCTAAACGATTCAACAAACAATTTCTTTGAGAGAGAGACTTTCTATTTAGGATAAAACTTGCTAAGATCTTTCAGTTCCAAGAATTTATTTTTAGTTAAATCTTCTGACTAAGGAGAAAAGTTTAAATAAACTAATTACTTCCAAGGCACTCATGCTTTGTGATAAAGGAATAGCTGTTGATTCAACAGAATTGTTATTATTATTAAATAATTGTTGTTGTTGTTGTTGGTGTCTTTTAGATATTTCTTCCCAATTATTTGAATATTTAGATAATTCTTCAATTTCCTCCCCTTCATCGTCAACCTCTTCCAATGATTGGTGATAATCATAAAATGCATGTACTGAATGGCAAGTTAAATAAAAACAGCCATGTAAAACATCAGCAGCGTGAATTTGGTTGTGATCTTTTAATTAAAAAAAATATAATTTAAATTAATAATTAGATAAAATATTCAAAAATTTAAATTTAATGTTAAATCCACAATACAAAATTTTTAACGCTCAAAACAGCTATGAATGTAAAAGGAGATAGTTCCAATTTTCTCTAAATATTTATTTGGTCCCCCTTCTGGATCGAGAGAGTAGGATCTAGTAACACTTGTAAGGAAAGGAATAAAATTATACTTTTATTTAAAAGCTTGGGCGGGAGAAAGTAGAGTAGCACTAAAATTTTGCTTCATCTTTAATATGTATCAATAATGTCCATGGATGGGGGAATTAAAATATTATTTTAATAATTGAAAATTAAAAACAAACAGGGAATATCCCAATAACCAGATTCTAAAGCATGGAAAAAATTGAAGAATTTAGAATAAGAGATCTTGAATGTTTTGAATAAATCAGCTTCTTTAAATATTGCAAAGGTTAACTTTAAAATTAATTTAATTAATTAAATTAATTCTTCTTTAAATCTAATTATTTTACCCTAGAGAGAACAGTATTTTTATATTTATCAGCAAAATTAAAAATAGGAAAACTCCATTCTTGTAATTGTTGACCTAATATTGAACATTTAGATTCAAGTTCATTAAGTTCGTAAATTGTTCCGTCTGAAGTTTTGAATATTTTTTGTCCTTCTTCTTTTTCTTCTTTTAATTTTCTTAAAAAAATTTTATAATTTTAAATTATTTATTTGTTTTAAGTTCTGAAAGGCGTAAATGTAAAGCGTGAATGAAAAAGTTCACAGGGAATGATGATTTTTGTTAGCGTCTTTGGATTCATGATTTTCCTAATTATGAAGGGTTTGTGAGACTCGAATTTTTAATTAATAAATTTAAAATAATTAACCAAACCAAAAAAAACATTTTTTTACCTCGAAGAGATTGGCTGTTTTTGACATTCAGAATCTTTTGAAAGTTTTTCTAAAGATTCGTCTGAAGTTTTAGATGCCTTTTTTGGTTGTTTTTTTGTTGTTGTAGTTGGACTGCTAGAATTAGACAATTTGTGTGTAGTGCCGGATGTGGAGGGGATAACGTCTTTTGGTTGGCCTTAATTTAAAGAATTTTTTTTGGAATTTTTTTAATTAGAAAAATTTTAGAATTTAAATGAATTAATTGTCAAAGATGTTGCTTTTCTGTATTTTAAAAATTAAATTGCAACATCCGTGATTTTTAACAGATTGTTGAATGAAAATCTTTTTAGTAAATTTAAAAACAATTTAATTTGTTTCGCAATTTAATTAGAAGAATTGGCTGGCTGATTGATTTTGGAATTATTGTTGGCTTTCGCTATACTTAACTCCAAAAAAATGGAAAAGTGGTTAGAGTTATAATATACAATCAGGCCTTGGAAAAGGAACAAATACTAGGTATAATGAGAAAAACAAGTGAGTATTGTGAGGTGTTATTGAAAGGCTGATCAGAATAAATTTTAATCCAACAAAAACCCCAGTTATTTCACAAAAAAGCTCACATCCTCTACTATTATAAACCCTCAAAAATTAATTTAAAAAATTTAGCTAACCAGTCATTTCAATTCCTCCTCTATTATTATTATTGTCTGCAGACGTTGATTTAAATAAAAAAGGCTTTTCAGCCACTTTTGTTTGATTAATTTCTGAAGAAGAAAATGAGGAAGAAGAAGAAGAAGAAGATTGTTTTTGATTATTTTCTTTAATTTCTTTTAATTTGGGGACATCAGAAGAAATTAATTGTTTGTGACGACAAAAAGAGGAAGTTGAGGTTGGGGAAATAATGAAGGGATTTGTGTTTGTTGGTGAGTGTTGGGGGGAGGATTGTTGGGGGAATTGTTGTTGGTGATTTTCTTCTAAATTTGGAGGTAAAGCTTTCCAATAACTAAAAAAGAAAAGAATGGGATTTTATTAAATTCTAATTTTGGTTTATTAATTTTTAAAAAAAGCCAGGAAGTTAATAATTAATTCTTTTGCTAAAATATGTATATTTTTTAGAAAAAAAGATTAACTATTAAATATCAAAAATTATTTTTTTAATTAAAAAATACTTTTATTTATATGGGGATTCGGAAAAGTTTTCGAGGAAATAAAAAATTTTGTAATTAAATAATTTTATACAATTTTTTTAATTTTTGTAGAAAAGTTTTATTTCTTTCATTCACCAAAAGTAAATGAATGAATAGTACTTAAAATTTTGTAGCATAAAAATTAAAAAATAAAACAAGTTTTGTAGTTAAAAAGAAGGAAGTAAAAAGTAAAGGAAATAAAAATATATTTATTTATTTGGGTTAAAGTTAAAGATAAAAGGTTAATAAAAATATTTTGTTTTTAATACAAAAAAGATTAAAAAGCTTATACTTATTAGTTCCTTAAAGAATTTATTAGGTATATATTTTACTTTTAAAAACTTTAACTAAATTTATACTTTTTAGAAAAAAATAAAGTGGAATCCCTCTAAAATAAACCTCCCTTAAAATCGAAATGAATGAAAGTGAAGAGGGATTGGGAATGAATTTAACTGTATTATATAATTGGGAAGAATTTTGAAGAAAATTTACCTGCTAGAACGTGGCCTAGAAGGTTCGGCAGCAATAGTTGGCAAACCAGTAGCAGAGGTTACTGTAGAAAATGTAATATTTGAAACGCGGGGTTTGGATGTCTAAAAAATAAAAAAATTAAATAATTAAATAGAAGAATAAAAGATTGTAGCTCTTGTCCAGTTTTTACCGTCCATATAAAGTCCAATAAAAAGTTTATAAGCACCTTTATAAGTCTAATCAAAAAATAATTATAATAACTATTATTAAACTCATTATTGGAGTAATAATTTTTTACTGGGAGCACAAAAAAATCTGGAGAAGAGCCAAAAATGTTATTTTTTTATTTTTAAAAAAACTAAAAAATATATGTGTACAAATATATTTTTAAATATTTTTTTCATTATTTTATTTAATTGGCAGGTTTATCAAAAATTAAAGGAAATAACATTAACATACATATATTTATTAAAAATAAATATAAAAAATATTTAGAAAATAATCAAAAAATTTTAAATTTTGATGGATTTAAAAAAATATTTAATTAAAAAAATTATTTTTTTTTCAAAAATCTTAATCTCTATAAAAAATATTTAAAATATTTTTTAACTAAATAAAAAGTCAATCCCCATCTATCTCGCTTTTTATAATCCTTTATTGAAATATTTAAATATTTTTTTTTCTCATTCCCAAAATCCTTTCCAAAAATTAATTTTAAAAGTTAACGGAAAGGGAAGATTAAAACAAAAAAGAAATTATTGCCAAATAAAAATCGAGGAATAATAAGCATGCTTAAAAAGATAAAAGAATATATTTAATTTATTGGGAAAGCTTTTTTACACTTTTAAAAGGATATACAACATATTACGGCATGGGAATTAATTGAAAGATTATTTAAATTATTTTAAATATTTTTCTGATAAACTTTAAAAAATTCTTAAAATACAAACTTAAAAATCTTCAAAAATTCAGAAGAGATATAAAAGAAATATTCTTGGAAGTTATTAATTTAGTAGACTATTAATTAAAAGATTTATGGCGCCAAGAAATAACCCAATATTTAGAAAAAAGAATAAAAAATGTGAGAAATATTTTTTATATAAAAAATGAGAGTATATCTTCGTAATATACTTCCGTTAATATATTTCCGTTTAAAATTACAAAATGCGCGGATATATATTTTAAGTATTTTTTTATTTGTTAACAAGGAAGAGCACTTGCACCGGAAAAGGAAATTTGTAATTTAAAATGAGTTAAAAATAAATTATGGGAAAAATAAAAAAGAAAAGGAAATGAGGAAGGAAGGAAGGAAGTACCTTTTAAATAGCTAAATTAAATATGTGAAATAAAAAAATAAATTTATCAAAATTAAGATTATATTTAGGGTTGCAAAATGGACCGACTCGGACCGAAAGATCGAGTCGGGCCTAAAATATTTGGCCTGAAAAAGACTCGTATAGCCCGACTCGAAAACGTCAACTTTAATTATATTGTTGTGGTTTTTGTTAGTTCCTCAAAGTCCCTCTTAAAAGTCTCTCAAAATCCCTCACGCTTCTTCATTCAATGTCAACCAAATTCGGTCCCAATAATGTCGTATATAGAGAACTCGATTATTTAATTTCCTCCAAAAACAATTTTATAGGACCTTGGGGAAAATAAAAGAAAAGAACCTTTTCGCGCATTATTTTAACCCAATAAAAAATAAAAATGTTTTTAGAAAAATTTACAAAAAAAAATAAATGTTAAAAAATAACTAGTTTTTCTAAATAAAAGTACTAAAAAATAAAAAAGTAATTCCCCCCAAATATTTAAATATTCAAATAAACATTTCCGAAAAAATAAATAAAAAAATAAAAATTGTGTTCTTTAAAGAGATCGCTTAATTTGTTTTTTTTATTTGAAAAAAGTTGTTATTGTTTGTTTTTGTTTTTATAAACATTTCCTATTTAAATATAGCGAGAAAAAGAGAGAAGTATTTAGTATTTACTTGTAGTAATTTTATTTATTTAAAAGTCGGAAAAAATAATTTAAAGGAAAAAACAAATTAAATAACTTAAAGTCCATCAGAGGGATAGGAATTTGAGAGAGATTATAAGCTAATTAATTTTTCGGGAAATTAATCCTCCGTCAAGATATATGGAAGTTTAATTATGGAAGTTAATAGATTTAAAAATAAATATAGATTACTTTTGCCGGAAATTTAGGGATTTTGTTTAGTTTAAATTCTTCATTTCTGGCTAAACATTAAATCTTCTGTCTAACATTTTTGCGGTTAAATTGAAATTTAAAAGATTTCCTCTTCGATGAATTTTTCTACTAAATTTCCCGAATCCCAAAGGGAATTTTTAATTTTGAGAATTATTATTTTAACTAGCACAACTAAAAATTAATGTCACTTCAGAAAAGGAAAAATTACCCTAATTTATGAATAAAAACAATTTCTGAATTCCCCCCCCCCTTTCCTTTCTTTCTCCTTTTTATTTATTGTTTTCCAAAGTCAGTTGAGATAAAAAAACAATTAAAATTTTCTTAATTTATTTTTCTGATAAATTAATTATTTAAAAAAATTTAATAAAATTAAAGAAAAATAATTTACTATAAAATAATTATTTAGTTAAAAACACGTGAGAGGAATTATATTATTTATTATTTATTATTTCCCTAATTTCTCCAAAATAAATAAAAAAAAGAATTAATTTACAACCTTTTTATGGTTAATTATTATTTGTAGAAAAAATACAAAAAACTTGAATTAAATTCTCCAACTTTAAAAAAATATTTAATTTTTTTGTTATTTAATAAAAAAAATAATAAAAACACTCTCAGAGAAATAATGGGAATTGAGGTAAAATTGTAGGTAAAGGGAAATCAATAGAAAAAAAAGAAAAAAATTTTAGTGGCAGCTGGACAAATTGGGAAAGAAAGATGAGAAAAATAAAAAAAAAAGAGAAAAATTGGAAAAAAAGGGAAGGGAAGAGCTTTTTGGACATAAACAAGCAAATAATAATAATTTTTAATATAAAAAATATAATAAAGTTAATCAAAAAAAATTGGACGAAAATCGTTTTAGATGTAGAAAAGAAAAAATAAAAGAAAGAGAATTCTTTTTAAAAAATAATAGCTGACAAAAAAGATTTAGGAAAATTATAATATTTAAGAGGTTATCTGAAATTCTAATCGAAGTTTGGTATTTAAAAGTGTAGAATTATATCAGAACTAATTTATTTTTGAATTTATTTTGAATTATCCTCATTTAATCTTACAATGAATCAAAAATTAAAAAATGACTTTTCTCGGTCCCAGTACAGTTGGAGAATTCATTATTCGGGGAGTTCCCAGAATCCGCCAACCCTAATATCGAGTAGAAATACTGAGGGAGTACAAAACTTTCCAAAATATTTTTCGATTTGTTACTGATAAAAGTAGTAATTAAATATTTTAAACAAAATATAACTACTATTTAATAGTACATTCATATCCTCATTTAATCTTCCAATGAATTAAAAATTAAAAATAAAATGAAGAAAGAATTTAAAGAAAATGTTGGAAGCCATAAACAATTAGATGAATATATTAATTTATTTTAAAGAAAAAACAAATTATAAATCCCTATTTAGTTGTTAATGCCTAGGGACGTTAATAAGAAATAGTTAAAGATAGTTGGAGTAGAGCAATGAAAATTTTCAGCAGATTAATTCAAAAGTATTACATAACTCAATGAAATTATAAGAGTACAAAAATGCCGAATTTTCTTTATTTTAAAAATTCTTGGATTAAAAAGTTCTAAGATTTTTAAAAATTAGTAAAAATTAATTTGTGGCGAATTTTTATAATTTTAGGTTTTCATTTATTTATTTATTAAATATCGTTAAATCGCTAATGCGCTAAAATTTGTGCCATTCTTTTAATTCTCTCCTTTTTTTATTAAAGAAGACTTAGCAAAAGAGTCAATTAAATATTTTACGTAATTAAAGGATTATAATTGAAATATTTAAAGAGATTTTAGAAGATTTATTATTAAATTAAAAAAAAATATATTATTTATTTATTGCCTATAAAAATAATCCAAATATTTTTTTAATAATCAAATCCCTCAATATATTAATTAAAATAATAATAATTCACCGTTTGTCAAGTAAATGTTAATAAACTAAGGAAATATGGAAAATACAGGGTGCGGCAAATTTTCCGCCCCTTTTGTTTTGGCCATATCTCGGTTCAAACTCAACAAAAATTAATGATTCTTTTTTTATTTTATTCACAACTCTTTGAGAAAATTTTTGGTACCAAAATAAAGAAATTTGGTTCACAAATGTTAAAGTTAAGCCGGTCCGAATATCAAAATGCATCAAAAAACATTTTTTCTTGCCAAACTTTAATTGAACATAACTTGGTCCAAAATCATTCAATCCCAATAATTTTTGTACCAATCGACTTATCTCGTTCAGGCGCATCGAAATGGCATATAATTTCATTTTTGAAAATTTTATCCAAAAATTTTATTTTTGCCAAAATTATTTTAATTAATCATTCAGAGGACTGTATCTCATTCGATTTTTGTCTTAGCGCCCTGATTTTGATATCATTCGAATCAGAATGAAGAACTGATTCGAATGATATAAAATTTTCCAATATTAAAATCTCAGCCTTGAATCTAGGACAATTTTTATCCAAAAAATTTTACACAAACTTTGAGAGAAGTTTACTCAGAGAACAATTAAAATTTAAAGATGATTTTGGTATCAAAAATTTTCTCAGAGAGTTGTGGATAAAGTAAAAAAAGAATTATCAATTTTTATTGAGTTTGAAGCGAGAAATGAACAAAACAAAAGGGGCGGAAAATTTGCCGCACCCTGTACACTAATTTGTAAGTGAAATAAAATTTTAAAAAATGAGAGAAGAATTGTCAGCCTTGAATTGTTTAACTACATACAGTGGGGTGCAAAAGTAATGATCCCTATGTTTTTTTCTTCTTTCTTCTTTTTCTTTCATTCAAAAAATACGTTCTATATATCAATCGAAAGCTCTATTCGTATCTCAGTTGACATGTTTCTGCATTTTTCGAAATTTTGACATTTTCGAAAACTTTTCGACCGGTCTAACAGGTACTACTTTTTCAACTTTTCAGAGAAATTTTTTTGAGGTCTGTAAAAAATATATGTGATTCTCCTCTAGATTCTACATACAATACAAAAAAATCATCCAAATCGGTCGAGATTCGACCGAGTTATGAATTTTTGAAAATCGAAAAAAAGCGATTTTTTGACGAAAAAAGGCAAAAATATGGTGTTTTTTCGATTTTCAAAAATTCATAACTCGGTCGAATCTCGACCGATTTGGATGATTTTTTTGTATTGTATGTAGAATCTAGAGGAGAATCACATATATTTTTTACAGACCTCAAAAAAATTTCTCTGAAAAGTTGAAAAAGTAGTACCTGTTAGACCGGTCGAAAAGTTTTCGAAAATGTCAAAATTTCGAAAAATGCAGAAACATGTCAACTGAGATACGAATAGAGCTTTCGATTGATATATAGAACGTATTTTTTGAATGAAAGAAAAAGAAGAAAGAAGAAAAAAACATAGGGATCATTACTTTTGCACCCCACTGTAAATATAAAAATTAAAGATTTTGATAACAAACAATTGTAAAATCCTTTAAAATAATTAAATAATCCCCTTAGTCACGAATGAAGACTCAAACTAAGTCAATTATTATATACCCTCCTTAAAATTATTTATTAACCGCTAGGCCATCATGCAAACAAAAAATAAGTCACGGTAAATATATCAACCCTTATTTTTACGTCACAAATCTTGCGCACGTTTGTGAACGATGATTTAAGCAAATATTTAACTTTAACAAATATTTAAAAAGAGCGACCAACTTTATTAGAGAGGAAAGGAAAGATGAAAAGTAATGGGGGGTGGAGGGAGGAGGGAGGGGAAGGGGAAGGGAACATCCAAACAAACTATTAAATATTTTTTTCTTTAAAAGACAGCCTGTACTAAAGAAAATTGTTTGAGAATGTTTGTGAAGAAGGAGAAGAGGGTGCCAAGTTTGTGTGACGTCACCAGATTTTATATTAAAGCTCTTTTACAAAAGCTAATTTTCTCTCTTTCCCTTCAATCTCTTTCTTCCTCATATCCCCCCTAAACGAGAATAATATTTTTATAAAAAAATAATATTATAATCTTTTATTTAACATCATAAAATTAAAACTAATAAAAATCTTCAAAAAATGCCAACAATTTTTTAAAAATAAAAATAGAAGACCAAATATGAAAATAAAAATTAGAATTATTTTAAAGTAAAAATGAAAGGAAATGAATATCAAAAAATTATAGTCAAAAATGTAAATTAATAATTGAAAAATATCGTTTTTTGACATTTTTAGACTTTTTGACATCTAAAATAATTAACCAAAAAAATTTAGAGGCATTTAGCAATATACCTATACAAATATTATCATACAATAAAATTCAAGGGAGAAAGTTATGCTTAATATCCTAATGTTAACATAAGGCAGAAAGTGAATGTCCCGACTAGAATTGGCAGATCCTTGGAATCTCCAGATATCCGGATCCGATATACAATCGGATAATTTCGGATATCCGGGCTTTTTCGGATCCCTAGTTCGCTAATCACTTATACCGGCATTTAAAAAGATTAATTACTACCGCGAGCCCAGTCTACAGCAAAAAAGACAACCAAACGTAGACTAGACTGCAGTATATATTTAAATTAATTAAAAGTTATTAACCAAAAACCATACATTTAATTTTAAAAAAATTATAAAAAAATTATTTGGTGCAATGATAATATTTTCAATTAATTAATAAAATATGTAGAGAGGGAAGGGGAGAGCAGGTGGATATTTTTTAAATGCATGAATAAATTCGTTTATGCACGTGAATGAAAATTTCAAATAAAAAATATGAAAAAAAGAGAATAAAGAAAGGGTGGCATAATTGGAGGAATATATTTAGAGGTATATCCATTTTATTCAAAGAAAATGTGTTAAAAGAAGAGAGAAAAATATAAATTTAAATAAATTTTTGAGTTAAAAGAATAAAGAATATATAAATTAAAGAATTTATTAAAAAATATTTGGGAAAAAAGACGAGACATTTTACTTGGAATAAAGCATCATAATCCTTTAATTTTTAAATTAAAGAGGAGATAGTTAAAGAGAATTATTTAATTCTCTTTAAGAATTAAATAATTCTCTTTAATTAAAGAGAATTATTTAATTCTCAATTTATGACACAAATCCCAGATATTAATATTTTCCAAAAAATAGAGGCTTCCCAAGCTTTTATGTATTCTAACTTAATTTTTCATAATTTTAGTTTATAAAAATTTTTATATTATATGAAATATTACATTTATATAAAAATATATGTATTATACTTATAGTTTACATATTATACATAGAAGGAAAAATTAAAAAAAAGTGTATATAATTAAAGAAAACCACCTCTTTAAAAAACCTGAGGAAAATTATTTTAAAGAAAACAAAAGTACATTTGGCTTTAAAAAATAATAATTTAAATAATTTATTAATGTTCGGGTCAAAATATAAAAATCCCCTTTACATGACGTGGATTAATTAATATAAAAAATAAGTACTAAATAAATAAAAAATAATTTTATTTTTATTAATTTTCAAAGAAAAAACCAGTTTATTTATTTATTTTTTTATTTTTTCCCAACAATTTAATCAAAGAAAAAGACACAAAATTTGGCCTTCTTTTTTACGTAAAAAATGCACTGACATATTTTGCTAATAAAAAAACCATCTCCGAACTGTCGGGAGATTGATGGGGGGGGGGGGGGGAAGAGAGCAAAGCACGAACAAAATAAATATTTAAAATGAACGGAAAGAAATTGTTTAAAAAGTTATTTAATTTTAAATAGAAAATAATTATTTTTTTAAAGAAATACCTAAGTTGTTAAATAACCAAATAAAAAGATTAAAACGATTAAAAATTTTTTAAAAGAAAATAAATTGAAGGGGGGGGAGGGGGTATTAAATGGAAAAGCAGGAGAAAAGTTGTTAAAAAATAATTTAAATTTAATAAAAGAGAAAAGTAAAGCTGTCCAAAAACGAAAAGATTCAAAACCAAAGAAAAGAAAAATCTTGAGTTACCACGAAAAGTCTTGGGTAGTTTTGGAGAATATTTGAATCTGGAAAGAATTTTAGAAATTTAAAATCTTTTTGAATATTTAAGAATTAAAAATTAAATAAAAAATATAAGAGAAAATTCAACTTTAAAGTCTTAAAAATTCAAAAATACTGAAAAGGGATTCTTGATTCCTCATAAAAAATAAAAACAATTTCTGATAACCTTAATTCTACCTTAATTTTTAAAAATAAATATTGTGGTTATATTAATTTAAAAAATATATTTATTTATTTAAATGGCATATGACCCTTAAATAAATAAATGGAATGACAAAAACAGGCACACACACATGTGCCATACAATTTTCTTTAAAAAAATATATTTATTTATTTTATTTTATTTTAGCTTCCTTTTTTTCCCATTCAATTTAGCTGAAAAATTTTAAAGAAAAAAAGAGGATATAAATACATATATATTTTTGAAATTTATATAAAAAATTTAATTTAAAAAAGGATTGCGTGAATTTAAAAGATTTTTTAAATAAAAAATAATATTATTTTTAGAAAATAAAAAAATTCAAAAGTCAAAGTTTTGAATATTTAAAAAATAAAAAAAGATTAAAAAATTATTTAAAATATTTAAATAAAATATTTAATAAAAAAATTGCATACTACCTGCATAAAAATAAAATTAAAAAATATATTATAGTATGTAAAATACACTACAAAATATTATTATTTTAATTATTCCGGAAATGATGTTTTTCCGGAATGTTTTTAGTTCTAATAAATAAGTGTTTTTCTGCAGGTTTTTATATTTTATATAAATACCTAACAGCTATTTAAAAAACATATCCCTCCACCAATCCCCCAACCCCCTTTAACTACCCCCCCCCCCTCCTCCAAATATTTTCACCAAATATTTTTTTCATTACCGGTACATCGCATTCCAAACAATTAATTAAACAGGCAGATGTTCGTTGTTTACGTCCTTTATAATTATGACGATTTTCTCCTTCACCTTTTTGTTGTTTTTTACGGCTACTTCTTCTATTCCACCTTTTTTCAGCGTTTGCACGCAAATCCCACGAACCTGTAAATACTTTGACAAATTTTCGTTTAAATAAAGCTGTGTAGAGGGCTGGGTCATTATGTTGAAGATTTGTGGTGGAAGAGGAATTTGTTGAAGAAGAAGTTGAAGATAATGAAGAAACTAATTTTTTTTGAAAAAATTATTAAAAAAATAAATTTAAAAGAAAAATTAGTTAAGAGGAAATTCTTTTTTCTTCTGAAAATATAATTATTATTTAGGCTCCTTTATCTCATGTACTTAGGATTTGCAGAACTGGATAACCGGGTCTGAAGAACGTCCGGATATCCGAAAATTTCCCAGGATCCGCCAACCCCAGTATTCCCAATTCGGTGCTCATCGAGACATGTTGTCGAGATTCCCCAGTATTTTCCTTCTATTTTAATTTCCTCTTAATTTTTTAAAGATTATTAAAAAATAAAAAAAGAGACAATGCTTCCTCAATAAATTAATTACCTTTTTCGGGAACACTTTTTTGTTTTTGTTGTGAAGCTTTGTTTGATGTTGATGAATAATTTGGAAAAGAAGGTAAAGTAGCTGTTGTGGTACTCATTTTATTTGAATAATTTGATGAATGAATTTTTAAAAGAAATATTTTTAAAAAATTTTTTTTCTCTCAAAAAATAAAAATAAATATTTATTTCTTTTAAAAAGAAATATTTGTTTTTGTGTTATTTTCACAAAAATCCTCTATACATTTCAAGGGCAATTCAAGTAAAAAATACTTTCCCCTTCTCTTTTTTTACTTCCACTTTAAATTTTCCACTTTACTTTTACTTATTTACTCAGAATTTTTAACGTTCATTTTCTTTTTTCTTAGAAACAGTTAAACTTTTTTTATTAAAAGAAAAGTATTACAGAAAAGTGAAAAATTTTTTAAAGGCCTCAGGCAAATTTTTTAGATGAAAAAGACCCTCCTTTGTATAACCCTCCTTTGTGGAGGGTTATAATAACCCTCCTTTGTGGAGGGTTATAATCTAAGATAGTCTTAGCATATAATGAACTCGGTATTACTTCACCTGACTTCTTACATTAATAAAAAATTTCACAAGAGAAGATGTCGATATCGAAATTCACTGGTCCATATCAGGGACGGGACGGGTTGAGAAAAAAGTCGGGTCGGGTTTTCGAAAATTTCTCGGGTCGGGTTTCGGGTAACCCGTCCATCCCTGGTCCATATGTCTACATATATTTCGTGAGATGAGGGGGAAAACGAAGAATAAAAATTTAAAAAAATTTTAATAATTTAATTTAATAAAATAATTTTTATTAAAATGCGTGACTTAAAAGACAGACAATTAAAAAGTTTATAAAATTGTCACCTTATAAAATTTGTAAAAACTAGTAGGTATATTTCGTGTTTAAAAATATAAAATAAAAATTATGAGGGAAGTACTTTTATTTTACTAAAAAATTTTTTTACATTTTTCATTAACTTTTTTTCTAATTTTCTTAAGTAAATTTAAAAGTAACGGAAGGAGGAAAAAATTAAAGAAAAAAAAGAATTTTTTTTATTAAAAATATCTTTAGGAAAGGATTATAATAAATAAATAGAGGTTTTTTAAAGATAAAACTAAAAATTAAAGAAAACCATCATTTATTTAAATTTTTGTGCCAAAAATGTTAATGAGTGAGAAATTAATGGAGAGGAAATATTTTTTAATGAATATAAAAAAAGAAGATGAAAAGGGAGAGAAAGGAAAAAAATAAGAAATTATGGCCAAAAAATGGGGGAAAGAAGAATGAATAAATGACGTGAGAAAATAATTAAAAGAAAATAACGGGTTGGGGGGGGGGGGGGATTTTGGCACAATATTTGGAGTACGGGGGTTGGATGGATAAAATGGAAGTCGAAGTTCTCCTTAGGATCGAACGAATTCCAAATTATTTGCCTAAAAATAATTGTGAAATTATTTTTAAAATATTCTTTCCAAGGGTATCTAAATTCTCTATATTAATTTAAAAAATTATTTCTGTAATTATTTTTTCTAAATAATCTAGGTATATAGATTAATGTTTAATCAAAAATTTTGAAATTAATAAAATTTAATGATTTTAGATTTTCATTGAAAACAGTTCGAGATTAATTTAATAAATAAATCCATTAAATAAAAAGAATTGGCAGCTAATTAAATAGAACAAAAAGGAAGATAATTAGAGGGGGAAATTAAAATTGATTTAAATTATTTTAATTTTTAATAAAATTTAAGTGATTAAATAAATATACGAATATTTCAACGTTTTCATTTTTATTTTTTGATTAAAGAATGGATCTCGACAACTATAAGGGCCAGTCGGCATTTTTTGATTAAAAATTGGTATCGAAATTTTAAAGATTCTTTTGAAAATATTTTTTATAAATTAAATTTATGTATAATTTTTCTAAACTATGTAGGTATAAATATTAGTAGATATATACATATGTATTTTTGTTTATAAAAGAGGCAACCGAAAAATAAACAGTTGTTTATTATCTGTATATATTGGGATTTTTTAATCAATAAAGAATAAAAAATTTTTTAAAAAATATTAGAGGAAAATGTTAGAGAGAAAAAAAACAAAATTTAAATAAATTTATAAAATCTCGAAATGGAAACCCGCTGTGACCAAAGAATAAATCTTTTAAAACGAGAGGGTCTCCTATTGTTGTGTTGCAGGGATGTCTCGGGTAAATTGATTTCAATTAAATCAATTAAAATTGATTTAAATTATTTTAATTTTTAATAAAATTTAAGTGATTAAATAAATATACGAATATTTCAACGTTTTCATTTTTATTTTTTTGATTAAAGAATGGATCTCGACAACTATAAGGGCCAGTCGGCATTTTTTGATTAAAAATTGGTATCGAAATTTTAAAGATTCTTTTGAAAATATTTTTTATAAATTAAATTTATGTATAATTTTTCTAAACTATGTAGGTATAAATATTAGTAGATATATACATATGTATTTTTGTTTATAAAAGAGGCAACCGAAAAATAAACAGTTGTTTATTATCTGTATATATTGGGATTTTTTAATCAATAAAGAATAAAAAATTTTTTAAAAAATATTAGAGGAAAATGTTAGAGAGAAAAAAAACAAAATTTAAATAAATTTATAAAATCTCGAAATGGAAACCCGCTGTGACCAAAGAATAAATCTTTTAAAACGAGAGGGTCTCCTATTGTTGTGTTGCAGGGATGTCTCGGGTTACCCGAAACCCGGACTTTTTTTCGACCCGAAACCCGAAACCCGACCCGAGGAAAATTTGGAAAACCCGACCCGAAACCCGACTTTTTCCATAGAACTTTTCACCATTAAAAGAGAAAATCTGGCTTCTTGGCCTTCCAAATTTCTGAAAATTTTCGCCTGCGGCGCAGAAAAAGGCAGAAATCTGGCTTCTAGCTTTCCATAATTCTCGAAATTTTCGCCTGCGGCGCTGAAAAAGGAAGAAAACTGGCTTCTATCCTCCATAATTCTCAAAATTTTCGCCTGCGGCGCTAAAAGTAGAGTATTTAAATAACAATTTTACATCATGGGACGGCTCAGAAAAGTTAACTATCAAACAATTTGGAGAGGGCATCATGGGTTTTAGGTAGATTATTAGATTCGATATCTTCTCCTAATTCTTTTAATTGGTGAAGTATCTTCCCCAAATAATCTTTATATCCCTCTTAATCCCCAATCCCCTGATATTGCTTTAATCCGTCCAGCTCATCATTTATCCCTGTAATTCCGCAGGTATCGCTCTAATTATTCCCCAAATCACTGATGTCCCCCAGCACTTCGAAAAATCTGGATACATGTTCAAATTTTTAATTGACCCGACCCGAAACCCGACCCGAGACCCGAAACCCGGACTTTTTTTCGACCCGAAACCCGAAACCCGACCCGAGGAAAATTTTGAAAACCCGACCCGAAATCCGACCCGACTTTTTTCTCGACCCGAGACATCCCTGGTTCTGAGGGCAGCTAACGTTTTGTGGCTCCAACATTTTTAAATCTTTAGGTCGCCTCAAGTTCTCCAGCATATTTTACCCAATAATAAAAAAATAGCAAATAGCTAATACAAACTTTGATTAAATTACTGATAAATAAATAGAGATATAAGCAAGTAGTTTTCTAATTTTCTCATAAAATTTAATTTTTATTCTGTTTAAAATTTAAATGTTCATTTCCATTTTCTTTTAACTAAAAATTAATTTGCAAAGGAAAGGAAATAAAATTTAAAAGAAAATGAGGTAATCAAAAATAAATAGGTAGTTTTTTGAATTAAAAATAGGCATTAAAAATTTATTAAAAAATAAATAATTAAAAGTGATTAATGAGTGATTAATGAGTGATTAAATAAAAAAAGATTTGGAGGAAGATATTTTGAGATAAATTGACGTTAGGAAAAGAAGTGATTGGGGATTGGGAAGATTAATTGTGAAAATAAAAAAATATACCTACATACCTACTACTATATTAAATATATCAATTTTCAAAAAGTACAACAACTAAAAAAAGTAAAATGAAAAAAAAGTATTTTAATGCCAACTGTTTCTAAATTAATATAAAAATTAAATAAAAATATATTTTTGTCATTTATTTAAAAAATAAAAAAAATAATTTTTGAAAAATTGCAAAAAATAAAATAAATTTTAAATGAGGAAAAAGAATAAAAAAAGTATGTAAAGAAAAATTCTTTTTTAAAAAACCTTCCAATAATTTACTTTTTAAAAACAAAATTACGTAAAAAATGGAAGAAATGCCTTTTCTCAATTTATTTTTTAACAAAATTTAAAAGAAAGTAGAGACAAACAAAAATTATTCTGGCGGAAATTTTAAACTTTTAAGGATTAGAAAATAAAAGTTTTTTTGAGGTTTTAAAGAAAATTTAAATAATTTTTTTGTTTGGATATTTAAATAAATAAAAAATATTTTTTTTGAAAAAAATAAAAATAAAAGATCACAAAAAGATTAATCCACCCACAGAAAACCCTCCTTTCCCCATAATTACTATACAAAAAAAATAAAAATTAACTGTAATTGTGTAAATAAATTTCTAGATATTTTTATAGCCTCTTAAATTAAATCCTAACAAATATTTTTAGGAAGCGATGTCCAAAAAAATAAATTCAATTATTATTTAAAAATTCAAAGTACAGACTTTTAAAGCATTTTGTAAAGTTTCTGGGGTTTTTAACAAAAAAATATTTTAATAAAATATTCAAAAAATAACCTATTACCGGAAAAATATAAAAAAAATAAAATTTATTATGCAAAATAACAAAAAAGGAATATGTATATGTATACATCATTTTCTTAATTAAATTGAAAATAAAAGCAAAGAGAACTTTGAGCTTTTATTTAAAATAAAGGAAAAAAGTTTTTTTTAAATTAAGTTTTGCAAAAATAAAATTTTGTGCAAAAATTCCAACAAGTGGAAAAGAATGTTAGAAAATAAGTTTGCAAAAAAATAAGAATATTAAATAAAAAAATTATTTTTTTATTTTTCATTCGAAACAACTTACCCCTTTATTATTATTTCCATTATGTAAAAACATTAAAGACCGACAATTTTCACAACTATTAGCTAATATTTGAACAATTTCTAATTCACAAACACTCGCCCCTCGACATTTTTGTTTTCTTTTATTTAAATTAATGCTGCTATTTCCACTTTCTATAGTATCTGAACGTGAACGAATTTCTTCTTGTTCTTTTTCTTCTTTTTCTTCTTCATAAATGCCAAAAACAGCAGAAATTTTATTATTTTCTTCGTCTTTTCTTTTCGGCATTCCGTCAAAAAAATGATTTTTACGTCGATGTCTCTCTCTAATTATATTTAGGGGAGTACTACAAACTTCTCCAATTATTGGATTAAAATAACAACCCAATCCGGAGACTGGGGGAGAATAATAATGATGTTTTAATAAGGATTTTGGTGATCCTGCTCCAATTACTAAAAATTAAAATTATTGAGAAAGGAAGGGGAATTTAGAAATAAAAAGTAGGCGAAAATCAAAATTTTGAAAAGAATTGAGGGAAAAGCAAAGGAAAAAGGAACAATAATTGGAAACTGGGGTATTATAAAGGGATCTAAGAACAATAAATAAACAACCTCAAAAGTTAATTTAAGAGAATTGAAGTATTATTGAAGTATGAGAATATTCAAACCTCGAATATTATCCTATAGGTTCCGGATATTCGGGGATTTCCTAGACCCTTCAACTCTAATTATTTAATTCTTCCTTAAAATTTGTGAGGGCCTTTTAGTCAAGGCTGTCCTCAAATACTGATTTTTTTCGGTCGAACATAGCCCCGGTTAGAGATTTTTTTCAAAAAAATAAACTCAATTTTTATTAAAATATCACTTAACACAATTTCCTTTCCAATATTTTTAAATATAAAATACCCACTCAAGCGTCTAAATCCAGGATCTCTTTTAGCAATTTGTTGCCCCGCCTTTAATAAATTTTCCAAATCTGAATGTGCTCTCATTGACTTTTTTAAAAGCAAGGGAGGTGGAGGGACTAAAATTCTTTTTTTAGAATCTGGAATTGACGGTTTATTGCTTAAAAGTTTTTGAATTAAAATTTTTTGTTGTTGTTGAGGTTGGAGGTGAGGTTTAGGTTGTTCTTCTTCTTCTTCTAATATTAAATACTCTTCTTCTTCTTTTACAGAAATTTTTTTAATTTTTTCTTCTGCCATTTTTTTGTTAAAAAATATTTTTTGTTAAATTATTTTTATTTAGTAATGACGTGTTTTTCTTTTATTTAAAAAACAAATTTTAGTATTGGATTAAATTGTTGTTTTTTGTCTTTAATTGCTTTTTTACCCAAATCTCAATTAAAAATTAAATTAGTAAATATATTCTTTGTTTTAATATTGATAAAATACTTTTTTAATTAATTAATAAATACAATTATAATTAGAATTTTTAAAAAATAAATATAAAAATATATAAAGAAAGGAATATCTCTTAATTTTTTTTTCTAAAATATTCTTAACTTATGGTTAAAAATTCAGAAAGTTATGACCTAAAAAGCTAACGGAAATAAACATTTTTACAAAAAATATTAAAGGATGTTTATGTAAAATTTATAAAATTTTAAGTTGCCACTTTTGAGAGTATTAATTAATTAGTTAATTTCAGTTTTTAATACAAACTTCTTAAAACTCAAAAATTAAATTAATTGATATTAATTTTTATTATTCCATAAATTAATCTTTTATTGCTTATCTCCCTACACCCAAAAGTCAACAAAATTTAAAAAAAAGGGGTATTATATACCCAATAATTATATCTCCACCTTATTAAATTCTTAAAAAATCTTTTAAATAAAAGAATATTTTAACAGAAAATAAAAACTAAATAAAACTTGTGCGTATGTAATACGAGCAAAATCTGTCGGCATTAAAAATAAAAAAATCGTCAGAGCGAAAAAATAAAAATGCCTTAAGTAAAATAAAAAAAATCTCCGTCTTTTTTTATTTCTAATTTACACTTTTGCTTTGCCATTTAATAGTATTTTTATCTGGTCAATTATTTTGAGGCAAAAATTGTTTTTTAAAATAAAAGAAAATTTATATGTACTTTACCTACTAAAATATTTTACTCAATTCTTTAAAGTCAAAGTATTTTTCGTTTTTAAATAAAAAGGAAATGGAAAATTAAAATTAAAAAAAAAGAAAGAAAAGAAAAAAATTTAATAGGCAGAAAAATACAAAAATAAAAAGGAAATAAATAAATATTCTGTTAAAAAAGTTAAGTATAAAAAATGATTTAAAAAATATTTAAAAATTTTTAAAATTACTAGCTTTTTTTCTAAATATTTTTAACTAAAATTAAAAGTTCCCCATTTTTCCTTTAAAAAATTTAAACAAAAAATAACAATCAGAGGACCTCTCTGTTAAGAGATAACCTCTTTAAATCCAAACCAATTTTTAAAATCTGTTTGGCTATCCCCAAACATCAAAACAATCTCCCCACAACAATTTTTTAATTATCTTATAAGGAAGTCCTTCCTCTCTCTCAATAAAAAAACAAAAAAACCAACCATTCCAATATTTGTTTCCCCATTATAAGGATTATCAGCAACATGAGGAATGCCTAGATCAGTCAAAGCAGTCTTTAAATTAATTATTTTTTAAATAAAAAATTAAATTAAAATTAATTTACAGCAGAAGCACTTCCATCAATTAAATTCCCTCCTCCTTTTTGATTTATTAAATTTCCATCAGAATTTAAAAGAACAGTAACAGCTCTGAGACAAGCAGTTACTTGAGGGGATAAATCCCGTCTTTCGTTGTTACTGGCCAATAAATCCATTAAAAGACCTCTTGCCGAATGGACTTGGCTTAGATTCTTTAAATTAAAAATAAATTAATTTTGGAGATTAAATAAATTATTTTAATTAATTATTTAATTGATGAGAGAACAAAAAATTAAAATACATTTTAAATATTTTCTCAATTATATTGCTAATAAAAAATAAAGCTCATCCAGGTAAAATAAACCAGACAGCCCCGATCATAATAAGGTCGGTTTGGGGATTAAGAGGGATATAATGGCATTAAAAGTACCCGGAATTAAAAGTAGAGTAGGTACTTTCCTGCGCCGTAAGCGAAAATCTTAAGAATTTTGGAGGTCCCTGGTCGGGAGGTCCGGTGAATATTCTTCATCTCTATGACTATAAAAAGCTGGGGAATTAATCAGAATTATCCTCTCTCCTGTCTTCAACTACATTATTATTCTCCATTTTGTCCTCTTCTCACACAATGCCAACGATGCGGGAGCAAGATGACGTCGACCATGTTGTCTGCTGCAAGCACGGAAAGCCTTGTCAACTCTCATTGCAACAAGTTCCAAAGTCTGCACGTGGTCAAGAAGTCCCTCGATCGCCAGATGTTGCTCGTTGTGGTGGTGGCAGACGCAAGAGAATGCAGCAGAAGTACCAGCAGGACTCCATCACTGACTTGAAAGGCAGCAACAGCTCATCGACCAACTATGAGAACATCCCGGCTGGGGGATTGCCGGATGAGGGTGAGAATTTTTTATTTTTGAACGTTTTGAACTTCTTTAAAAAAATTATTTTTTAGCGACTGCTGTTGGCATTGGCAGTGGTGGTTCTGCAATTACTAGCGAGACGGAAATCACTGAAGACGAAAGCAATCCTGCGACTGATGAACGGCCTCCGAGCGTGGACTTGTTTCGCCAACGATTTGAAGACGAGCCGCAACTGTATGAGGACATCCACCACGTGGGAATGCATCGATGTGGACATGCTGCGAAGAAGGCTGCCAAGAAGCCAGGCGATGGTCAAAAGGAAGCCGGGAAAACCAAATCGAGCGAAAAGTAAGAATATAACTGAGTTTTATTCTTTAACAATTTTTTGTTGTTTTAGATCGCTTGCCAGGCCGGTTCCTCCTTCTGCTGCTGGTGTCGCTGTTCCAATGTGAGTTTCTCAAAAAATCTTTTTTCTTTCAAGAAATTCTTTTCACTTAAAGGTCAACTGCTGATGTCAAATACGCGGCGAAAGTAGACATGACCAAAAGCAGAGACCTTGTCAACCCTAAGGAGAAGCTGACTGAGTTCTATGCAGGACCGTGCACACCGAGTGAAGCTGAGCGTCAATGTAAAGCTGCTGGCATGTTCCGTCTCTATCATCGAATTGTGGTTGTCGATGAAGATCAGCTGCAAAGTGTTCTGCCGTTGTTCATTGTCTACAGAAATCTGAAGGGGAAATACTGGTAAGTGGGGCGAATTGGGGGAAGTCGGGCCTTTCTATAGGAACGCCCTTGAGATTAAAAATACTAATCCATAAACTTTAATTTTTTCAGTCATGTCCGGATTGTGCGCTGCGGGAAGGACCTCATAAAGATTGATATTGAAGGAGAGCCCAAATTCCGAACGCTTAGCCAGCTAATCACCTTCTACGACATCTACGCGAAATTCGAAGACGATATGAACCCGTTCCCGCGTAAAGGTGGCGAGTCTGTGGATGATGTCAACTAAGAAAGAAATGTAAAAGTATATAAAAATGTTAGGTGATTTGTGTATATTTGTGTGATTGTGATATGTAAATATAATTGTGTGCCCCTTATTGTTATGTAAATATATATTGTTGTGAAATTTGTATTTTTTGTTGTAAATAATGTGAATAAATAAATTCTTAATGGTTTGGTACCTTATTTAATCTGCCGCCCCTCCCAATTTGGGTCTCACTCCTTTTACTTTTATTCTTTTCTGCCTCGGAATGGTCAAATTTCCTTTATAAATGTTGGTTTGACTAGTGGTATTTTCCACAATATGTGAGAGTTAGAGGGTATCGGTTTGGCAGGGTATTTCTTAATCAATCTTTTTTCAAGTGTCGGTCCTAAAAATTTTGGTCCGCAAAAACAGATCCGAAAATTTCGGGTCCGCAAAGTTCGCGCCATGATCGGTTTGCATGTAAAATTGAGACTTCAATGAGTGGCAAACTAAAGGGGGTTCTGTACACAAACCCCCCCCCCCCCCCCAATCCAAAAACTATGTATTATCCTATTAAATTTTCTTTGGAATTAGACGGCTGACCACCAAAACATTTAAATAATTTTCTATATTTTATTATTTAATTAAAAACAATAAAATTTTCAAAAACAGTTAAAAATTAATTTTTCTTCTTCTTTTTTAGTTTAATATTTTCCCAATTTTTTAATTTGTAAAAATCATTCATCAAAAAATTGTTAAATTTTAGAGTCCAAACGGAAATGTTTTTAAAGAAAATTAATTTCAATGAAAATGTTTACTCATAAATAATGAAAGAAAATTTTTTAAATTAAAATAAGGGAAGGAAAAAAATAAATTGAAATTATTATTTTATATTTAAAAACCTCTAATTTATGTACATTTAATTAATTTAAAAAAATTAAATTCCTCTAAACAAGGAAAAGCTGCTTTTAATGAGGTAATTTAAATAATTTAAAATAGAGAATAAAAGAAATAACCAAATTTTGGCGATTTGACTGGACAGGTAAAGAAGTGCGGCGAAAAGGTGGAGGAGATAAATTAGTGGAAGAAGTAATTAAATTATTTGGATGAATGGAAGATAGAGAAGCTCTTTGACGATTTTTGTGTTTTTGCTGCTTTTTCTCAGTGTTGTCGGTAATTGTTGGAGGAGATTCTTTTTTAGAAAGAAAAAATAATTATTGAAAAATTAAATTAAGATGGGTGTAAAACATTTTTCAAAAATTAAATGTTTATTGAACCGGGGTTTGAAAACGTGAAAGGAGGAGAGAGGGGGGTTACACAGAACTTCAATGGACTATAAGTTTTTTGGTACCAATCTTTTCTTTTTGAAAATATTAATTTATTGCCACCAAAATTGGGTTTAAACGGGGGAAGGCAGGGATGCTCAAGACCGAAAATTTTCCAAGACACGAGACCAAGAATGGACCCCAAAAAAACGAAAAACGAATTCTCCGAAAGTCTAAAATCCATTTATAAGTTATTAACAAGCTCCAAAATAGACAAAAATATTTTTTCAAAAATTATTTTACCTTCAGAATTTAAAAAGAAAGTAACAACAGAACGTCCTTCCCCCAAAACAGAATTACTATTATTATTATTAGAATTTTCTTCCATAGAATATTGTCTAAATCTTCTTCCATTTTTTCCTTTAATTAATTCTGAATTTAAATTTGGATTTTTTAATATAGATTTTGTATTTCCATTATTAAATAAATAATAATCAGAATTTGTTGATGAATTATTACTTCCCATACTTTGAGTACGGTTACGAGTAGAAGATAAAGAAGATTTGTTGTTGTTGTTTGAAGACATTTTTTCTAAAGAAATTTAAAAAGAAAATTATTAAAAAAAACTCTTTATATAATGGAGTAGTAAAAAATTGTCTACTATAAAGAGAGTAAAACAAAATTGAGAGCAAATAATAGGGGGAAAATGCCGATATATAATTTTATTTGAATTAATTCTGACAAAAATTTAATTTCAAAAAAAAATTAAAAGTGTATATGGGGGAAAAGAATAGAAAATTGAAAAGGAAGAACATAAAAACACTGAGATTAAGATTCAAGTCGGGCCAAGTTTGAAGCAATTTTTAAAATTCTTTTTATTAAACTGGACGTTCTTCGAGCCTATATTTACGATGCCGGGGCAAACAACAAAGACGGAAATCGTCATCTAGTTTGTAGAGAAGAGAATTAAAAAATATTATTTAAATTTTGAAAATAATATTGAGAATTATTTTAAATTTATTAAAAAAAGAGAATGGAATGATTTATCAAAAAATAAAAAGTAATAAATAAAAGTAAAGAGAGAAAATGAAAAATAAAAATGATGAAATTAATGAAACAAATAAACTACTAAATAATTTTATTAAAAAAATTTTTTTGTAAAATAATAAAAATAAATTAATGGTTTTTTTAATTGAAATAAAAGGATGAATAAAAATATTTTTTAAATTTTAATTTATTTTTAAGAGGATTTGTAATTAAAATTGATTAAATTTTAATTAGAATTAACTATTAAAATTTCAAAAAAAGTTAAATTTATATGCAATAATATTTTTTAATATTTTTTGAAAGGCTTTAAATAAAAAAAAGATATGAAGATTTATTTTTTAAATCCTAAACCTTTTCTTCTTCTTTGGTTTCCCAGCGACTATAAAATATTGAGGGGATATCTAGGCGCAGAGTTGAAGAGGGGAAAAGGGTTGTAAAATTGTAAAATTAGAAAATTAAAATATAAAATTTCAGAAAAATGTTCTCAAAACCGTTATTTAAATTCCATATTAATTTCAAAAATTTTGCTTTTTTAGTTTTAAAGTAATGGCTGAAAAGCTCAATAAAACTTGAAAATTTTCAAAAATTCCCTGTTTTTAAATACAGTAATTTCTCAAATATTTAACAAAAAAATTTTAAAATTTTAATCCAGTTATCTGAGAAAATTAATATAAAATTTTAAACTTTTTTGGGGTTGTTTTAACTAATCTATGAAGTACGTAATCCACCCAATCCGCGCCTAAACGCCCCCTCAAATTCCTCTCTTTTTATAAAATTCTTCTCATTTTTCTTACTTTTCTTCTCATGATATATAATTCCCTCATGAATAATACTTTGAGGGATTTAAACGAGACAAAAAGATTTTTTAAAAAATAAAAGGATATAGGTAAATAAATAATTTAACAAAAATTTTCTTGAGTATGAACTATAAAAAGCAAATAACAGAATAAACATGAAATCACTTTAAGTTTCGGAAAGTGATTTTGTTTTTGTAATTTTTGGAATTAATTTAATATTTTATTTTTTATTTTTAAAATAATTTTATTATCAAAAATTAATTTATTAAAAACTTTTTAAATATAAAATATTAATTTTGTAATAAATAATTATTATTTTTTTATTTTCCGGTGCATTAAAGAAATAAAAATATTTAACACAAAATAATTTTTAATATAAAATATTTAATTGATAAGTAAATAACTGATAAAATAAAAATTATTTTGCATTTGTAAAAATATTAAGAATGAGTAATTAATTAATTAAGTACTTTGATTTTTATTTTTTAATAATGATTAAATATTAACCTTTTATCTTTCTAAATTTTCTTGTCTCGTTTAAATTAATTAAAAATATATTGTAAACCTCACTATAAAATAAACACCTAGATCTAGAAATTGTATTTTATAATGAAATTTATTCTGAAAAGCAAAAACTGAAATTGTACTCAGAAAAATAATAATGGAGTTTTTCAATAAAATAATAAAAGTATTTAGGTATATTAAAAATAAAAAATTTTAGAAATCGGGATAAAGCTAATAAAATATATGTATAAATGTGATTATGTGAATGAGAAAAGAGAAAGTATTTAGTTTCTTTTTCTTTCAGTGATCATTTGATCATAAAATGAGAAAGTAAATTTTTTTAAAGAGTTAAAAGTCATAAAGTAATATTAAATAAGTAAAGCACACAAAAAACAAATTATATATTTATGTATGTAATCCTCTTTATTGTCACGTTGCTTTTTAAATCTTCGTCATCCTAGTTTTTTGTCAATCAATCAAAAATCCCTTTCATTTTTATTTTAATTTCAATTAAAAATTTGAAAATAAATAGAATTAGTTTAAGTTTTTAATAAAACTTCAAAAATTAATATATAACCAATTAGAAAGAGAATTTTTTTTGTCTTTAAGGGTTTTAAGTTAATAAGATTTTGAAGAATAAGAATATCCAAACTTTTAATATTAATCTCACAAAACAAAAAAGTATAGTGGATAAAAAGAGATAGTATATATGTATACGTATAGGGGGGGGGGATAAAGAGGGCATTTATGGGAACCAAAAATTAGAAAAAAAAATAAGATTGAAAGAAGAAAAAAATAAATTTGTAAATTTATTTTTAATAAAAATAAATTTAAAAATGATTAAATAGTCTTTGAAACATTAAAATTAATTTTTTTATTTTTTTATTTTTTATTTCTAAAAATATTCTTTTTCTTTCAATTAGCTTCATTTTTATTTATTCCAAATTGTTTTCTGTCAGAGAATATTCAATTGATGGATTATTATTTAATTTAGCATTGCCTGTTTCATCAATTATTATCTAAAAAATTTATTTAATTTAAAAATATTTTCTGATTAATTTTTGAATGGAAAACAAAAAAAAAGAAAATTCTCAAAAAAAAATTCCCCAAAATATAGGAAACACAAAACTGATCAAAGATGCTGTTTATCTTACTTTCCCGTCTACCTTTTTGGGGTTATTACCAAAAAGTTGTTTTTTTATTACTAAAAAGTTGTTCTCCAAATCCTAACGATTTGGAGCAACCAATCAAATTAAATTGAATTTTGTTGGTCTATCGAAGAGATAAAAAAAGGAATTTTTGTGGACATAATTAAAGGGGATATTTTTTCCTTTCCAATCCACTAAAAATTAACAAAATTCCAAAATATATTTTAAAATTTGAAAATTAATTTACATTATATTTTGTAATTTTCTTTCCATTTTCACTTCCAATTCCTTCCTCTTCTTCTTCTGATTTATTTGTTTCTACTTTTATTTTTTTATTTTTTCTTCTTTCAGAACTAGAATCTTGCCAAACTCCAGTTATTGTTATTATACAAATACAAGAAAATAATAAAGAAATACTTGAACCACTTAAAGTTATTAATTTTTGTTTTTCGTTTAATAAATTGTAGTCTGCACTCTAAAAAGGGGGAAAAAGGGAAAAGTGAGGCAGTTTAAAGTTTAAAAAATATTTAATGAATAAAAATCGCCAATATTGTTCTCGAAAATAGTTCTCTCTTTCATACTTCCAAAGGTATTTACGTTTATCCGCAAAGCAATCTGACCTTATTAGCATAAGATATTTCATTTACCGTAAATGCTCTAATAGAAGCACACTCTCTGAAAGAAGCACACTCTCTAATATAACCACACCCTACGAGAGGATCGAAAAATACAACACACGTGCTTCTATTAGAGCATTTACGGTAATTTGGTCGATAACTAGATAATGGTAGCCCCCTAAGCGATACCTCCTATTTACGATAGACTTCATATTCAACAGTTTTCAACACAAAGGGTTAAGTGTGCTTCCTTGCTGTACAAAATTTTATATTTTAAAAATTCATCTTATTTTAAAGCAATCGGCTAAAGACTTTTTAAAAAATTTTCCGAATTTTTTCCTGCCTGTATTGTCAAAGAAGAAAGTACTGCAGCATATAAAGAACGCCAGAAACTTTCAGGGATTGCAAACCAATAAAGAATTAATGCAAATATAATTAACCAAGAACAGTAAATAATACAGACAAAAAATAATAATAATGTTCGGTGATTAAAAGTTGACGACGAGAAATGTTTCTAAAAAATTAAAAAAATGTTTTATCCCAACTAATGTTATACAAGAAATGAGTATAAAGCTTCGAAAAGTCAAACACCCTATACTAGATCAATTCATGATTTTTAAAGTATGTTGTCTATGGGTTAGAAGAGCTGTCTAATTGATACTCTTATTTAAAATATCCCCATTATAAAATGTTAGTATCTGCCCAAAGGTTCGATTTTATTAAAGACTATCCGCTCTAGCTCCCTATCACAAGTCTAAGAGGTAAAAAGAATTTTATTTTAAATTAAAATAAAAATAACATTTTTTGTTACAAGTTGAGATAGAACACGGCAAAGGTTTAGTAAACGATAAGAGATAACAATTAAAGTAAATACAAAAAATGGAACACCCAAAACACAGTAAAGCAATGCAAAAACCTTTAAAAACAATTTATTCCCTCTCTCTCTTTCTAAATATTTACCTGTCCACCCCCAGTTTTAGGCGAACGATGTCCATGACCTATTGTTGTAATTAATCCCCAACAATAAGTTAAAGAATTTTCTAAAGTCCATTCATTTAAATCAGGCATTTTAAGTTCCAATTGTTGCTCGTATAGAGATAATAAATTAACTATTTCTCTCTTTAAAATAAAAAATAATTGTCTCCTGTATTTTAAAAATAAATTTACTTGAATTCTTTCAGAACTATCATAATCTACAATAATCAACATATTTCTAGTACCATTAAATATAGCTGAAGATATTTGTCTCGAAAATTTATTTCTACAAAAAATATTTATTTTTTATTTCTGTATACAGGCTAACCTCTCTGTAAGATACACCCAATATTAAATACACTTCTAATTAAGGTACGTTTTTTTAATTTAGCTGGTCATTAGATCAAGAGAAATGCCTAAGAGGTACCAAGAGGTGGATATAGTTCGTTTCAGCTTGTCGAAGTACATCGAACCATACCAGGATGCCCCGGATTCAGTAACTAGCACGGCGGTAACTGGGCTGACTAAGCGATATCCCCTAACTATTTGAAATATACATATGTACCTCAATGAAAGGTATTGTTTTTTTATTTCCAAGGATGTATCTTATATTAAGGTCCTACTTTAATTAATTTAAAAATTACCTATTAATTATTAAATTAAAGAAAAATTTTCGAACCTAAAAAATTAATTTCTTTAAATTAATTTTTAAAATATAAAAACCATAATTTCATGATTTGTATGTTCAAAAAATAAAAAAGCAGAGGCACCAAGAATTAAATAAACAAATAAAGAAAGCAAAAGAAGTAAAGGACCAAAATTACGAATTTGATTTTCTGCTCTTCGAGAAACTTTTGGAAGTCGGGGTTTTGACCAATTTTTTGTTCCTTGGGTTATTACTTTGAAATTTATTAAAGAAGGGATTTTTCTCCTAATTAATTGATTACCAGCTAAACGGGCAATTGTTTCCCTTCCTCTATTTGCCCATTCATTAATAGGGCGCCAAACAGTAATTAAAGGATTATTCCTTCGATTTTTCCAAAAATATTTTTTGTCATTTTTATTTATTTTTGTATTGTTATCTTCAATTATTTGTTGTTGTAATTGGGTATTTTCTTGAATATTTTCTTCTTCATTTTTATTATTTTCGTTTTCCTCTTCATCAATTATTATTGTTATGTTTGTTTCATTCATTGTTTAAATTTAAATCTCTAGAAAAAAACTTAAAAAGATTTTATAATTCATCATAAAATTTTAAATTAAACTTGTTTAAAAACACTTATAAAATACGACTTGAAAACATGTTTTTATAAAATGTTTATTAAAAATATTTATAAATTAAAAGAGAAATTTATTTTTTTTAATAAAAATGACCAAAACAGACAAAATTTCGTGCAACAATTTTAATTTTCTTTTTTTCTTTCCCAATTTTTATTCTCAACATAAAAAGGGCTTTTTACTTCCACTTCCTTTAAAAATCCCCCCCCCCCCCCCCCCCCCCAAAACTTATATAAAAATAGAAAGAATGTCCAGTCAAAAATTTATATTGGAAAATTTCTTTCCCTCAAAAGCGCGAAGAAAAATAAAAAAGAAAAACAAATAAAAAAAAATTTTGGATGTTTTTTTTCTTTTTTTTTCTTTCCCCAATTTGTGCCCAATTTTGGGGAGGTTTGGGGAGTTGGAAGAAAGAATTAACAACAAAATTTATTTAAAAAGGCTGGATTTTCTTTGGGTAATTTTTGATAGAAAAAAAGAAGAAAAAAATAAGGGTAAATAAATAAATAAATTTTATTTTTTGTCAATACAAATTAGTTTTGTATTTAATATATTTTTATAGGAAAAATTAATTTTATAAAAATAGGCAAAAAAAAATATTTAAAATGTTTTAACAAAAATAAACTTTAAAATACATACATATATGTTTTTATTTCGGCTTGGGCTCGGTAGTATAAAATATTAATCCGGCAAAATTTATACTCATTAAATATAGAATTAAATGGAGTATCTAATAAAAAAATTTTTTTTAAATGAATTTTTAACGGAGAAAATGGTTAATTTTCATTTCAGTTACTCTTGCCTCTATCTTTATGTCAAGGATTTTTAGTAAAATTTTTTAAAGCTAATAAAATTAGAAACAAAAGCTTCCTTAAATATAATTATTTATATTTGATCTGTTTAAATAAATACTTCAAATTTGTGGATTATTATTTAACTAAGCATACCCCCCCCCATCAAAAACAAAAATATATTTCAAATTTTATTTATTAAAAAAATTAAAACAATTTTAGGCACATAATTATTCCAAATAAATTAATTAATATCCAAAAATTAATTAAATTTAAATAATTACTAGAGCTATTTTCGATTAAAGAAGAATGATAATTTTTTCGACGTCTTCCATGAAATATTTTTTTCCTTTTATTTTGATTGTTAGTTGATTGGAATAATAAATTTGTTGAAGAACTAAAAAAGAATAATTTTTTAAAAATATTTTTTAAAAAATTCCCACCCAGACTGACACCAACAAATTTTCTTTTTTTCATTATTAGTTTCAAAACAACCAAAAGAAGAAAAACGCGAAACAGAGCCCAACAAATTTTTATTTAATGTTTTGTTTAATTCGCGTTTGTTTTGAATACAAGTTTCTCTTTTTGAATGTTTTGTTGAATTTACTGTTAATTTGTTTAAATTAAATAAATGGCACTTTCCTTTATTACCCCTTAATTAGTTCCTTGGTGGAATACCAAAAAATGATAGCCCATTCGACATTGCTCGCCTATAGATATGTATATCCTTCTTATAATTTTTTATTTGAAAGGTAACTACAGAAGAATTAATTCTGCAAAATTTCTTGCGGGATCACATTCCTCGTCATTTACTACAAGTGATAAAACTAACAGACTTTTGGACACAAAAAGAAAAAAGAATTCTCTAAAATAAAATTATTTTCTAACCTTTATTTTGAACAAAACAAAATTTAATATTTACTTCCTCAATTAAGATATTTAAGCATTTATTGCAATAATTACAATAATTTTTAACATTATTTGGTTGCCTTCTTCCTCCATTAGAATTTTTAGGTAAATTATTATTTAATAATGAAAGTGAAGTTAATTGGGATTTACTTTTATCAATAATCTTTAAAAATTTTTAATTTTTATTAAAAAAAACTTTTCTCCTTTTCTTGCCTGTTGAAGTGGCAAAGAGCTATTTCTTTGACGAATGCCGTGAGAGCTAATTACAGCCAAGGGAATTGTTGTGAGAAAATAAAAAAATAATACAAAAATAAATTGAAAACCGATAAACATTTTTTGAAGAAAATTTGAGGTTTAAATAAATTTTTATTTTAATTGTTTTACTGAAATGATTTGGATTTAAAATAAAAATCTTTTTCGAACCTTTCATCGAATGTCTATTTAATTTTATAAATATTTTTAAATAAAAAATAAAGGTTTTTGTTCATTATTATTAATGGGATATTATTGTGAAAATTTTATTAAAAGTGAATTTTTTATTTTCTAATTTAAAAAAATGTCTTCAGACAAAAATTACAAAAATAAAATTTAAAAATTATTTGAATATAAAAAGGAAATTAGCTTAAAATAAATAAAAAAATTTCCAAAATTAACAAAATATTCACGCATTTTTAAATACTCAAAAATAAAGAATTAAACAAAAAATTATTTTCACTCTTTTTTTAGAAATAAAAAAAAAAGTGGAGATTCATTTGGCACGTACATTCAATATATATTCGAAGAACGCTGCCTAGTTAAATATATTTTCAAGAGGAATTTGGAAAAAAAGATTGAAAGCTTTGAAAAGATTAATATTTTATATATTCTGCCAAAAAAGAGTAAAAAGAAATAAAAAAGAAGAGATTGTTTAGAGGAATTTTTGATACTTGACTTTTAATAAATAAAATTATATGTCAGTGGAAATAGTTAATTTCAGGAAAAAATAATTTCCTAGAAACATAATTTGCAATTTTTCGAAAATTCTGTTTTTATGGAAGGTTATTAACTAGCGAAATAAAAACCACGAAAGATTTTTAAGGAATACTGAAATTCCTAATGCAAAAACAAGAAATATCCAGTACACCGTTGAAATATTTTTTAAAAACTTAAAATATTTTTTAAAGTTTTATTTAAGCATATTTCTCCAGGAAATAGAATTATTTCTAAAATTTAAAAAATCTCTAAGAGTTAAAAAATTTTATTAGTTAATTCCAAGCAGTTCTTTTAACTTCAAATAATTTATTTAATTGTTGTGAGTCTAAACGAGAACTTTCTGCACGAATTCCAAGCATACTTTGCCTTAAATTTGAAAAGATTGATTTTTTCGTCATGCCCGAATCCCAGAGAAAATCAATATCCCGAGCCCCGGGATAAGGGATGTACTCGAATGTTTGGGATGCAACCAGTGCTTCGAAATTTCAAATTTGCTCGTACTCGTACTCGTACTTCGTACCACCTCTTTTTTTGGCCTCGTACTCGTACTCGTACCTCGTACCACCCTTATTTTAGGCCTCGTACTCGTACTCGTACCTCGTACCACCCCTATTTTTGGCCTCGTACCTCGTACTCGTACCTCGTACTTACTCGTACTTGAGAAAAAAGCAAAAAATCGGAAATTTTTATGATTTTTTGGAGTCTAGGGCATCTATTTTTAAATTTTAAGCGTTGTATGTGATGATTTTTGAATCTTTGAAGGCTTTGAAGCCGTAAATCCTCCAATATAATCCATTTTCTGCGCCGCAGGCAAAATTTTTGAGCATTTTGGAGTGCGAGGAGAAATATTGTCTCCAAGATGGGTCGGGCTACCCAAAATCTGACATTTTTGCATCCATTTTTCATCTTCTTACATGGAACTTTCTATCTTCTCCACCGAACTTTTCACACTTTAATCACCTGATATCCCTCTTAATCTTAAATCCTTTTTTCAAAAATTTTGAGAATTGGATGTCCTTAAGTCAGATTTCTTCTATTTTTTGCGCCGCAGGCGAAAATTTTGAAAAATTTTGATGGCCATGAAGCCAGATTTCTTCTATTTTTCACCGCCGGAGGCGAAAATTTTAGAATTTGGAAGCCAATAAGCCAACTCCCTTATTTTTTCAGCGCCGCAGGCGAAAATTTTGAAAATTTCCGAAGGCCGTAGGCGAAAAAAATTCACTTTTTAGTGTTTAAAGTAAAAATATTTTAAAAATTCTAGAGGGTCAAAATCTCATAATTACTCCATGTAAAAACAGAATAATTTTTAAAACAAAATTAGACTTAAAAATAAGTTATTTATGAAAAAAAATATTAAAATTCATTGGCCCGCGAATAGGAAGCGAACCCAACATCAAATCACTACAGACTTTGGTGCATCCAAGCACCTTCACCACTCGGCCACTCGCTACTATAATGGCGAATGAAAGGAATTAAACATATTTCTTTTAATTTTCCAATTAACACCAAGTACGAGAAGTACGAGCTCGTACTTAGGCCTCGTACTCGTACTTTTCACTTTTTTTTGGCCTCGTACTCGTACTCGTACTTCGTACCTGCCTCATTTTTTTGCTCGTACTCGTACTCGTACTTCGTACCAGGTACGAGTACGAGTACGAGGTACGAGTACGAATTTTGGTACGAGCTTCGAAGCACTGGATGCAACCCTTTATTTAAAATAATTTTTCTAATATTAACTGCTCTGTATTCCCAAGAGCAATGTTTGGAAATTTAAAATTTGCTCTTATTGTACTCAAGCTTAGCTATTTTTTCTCTTACACAGTAGAAATTTTGGTACGAGCTCCAAACACTGCCCGAGTGTACAAAATTTTTTAGGAATTTTGAAATGAAAATAAATTTAATTATCGAACAAAAAACTTCAATTTATTTTAAATCCCCTTACAAATTTAAAAATAAAATTTTTAAATTTAATTACCAGCGCATCAAAGCCTTTTGTAAAGTGTCAGAAATACAAATACCAGGTCTATTAGAACTCATCTAGAAAAGAAATCTTTTTCAAAATTTTCTAATTTAATTTTCAAACCATTTTTGTAATTTTATTAATTGCCCTAACTCTAGTAACTCTATTACAATGCATTAAATATGCAGCAACAAATGCAGGTGCTCTATTTCTTCCTCTCAATGAATGAATTAAAACTTTTCTTTAAATAAAAAATTTCAAAATATTAAATAAATTTCATTAAACTCACTACAAAATACCCCCTCAAGTCTTAATAGTGGGGGATGTATCTTAAATGGGTTATCTTAGTTAACCGACTTCCCCTTTCCAAAGGGCAAACCAAATAAAAAAATCTTATCTTAAAGGGCTAATTAATTCCGTGGGTATTTTGTAATGAAGTCTAACTTTAAATATTTCACTACATACTTTTGTGAAATTCTTGCTTTTCTAATTAAATCAATTAATGTCTCAAAATAATGAATTATTTCTTCTCTTTCAAGTGCCTGAGCTTTTGTTTCATTTATAGAAGGTCTCTTTTAAAAAATAAAATTAGTTAGGTAAATAATCCTCTCTCAAAAAAATTACCGTATCTCTATTTAACATTTGTTGGTGGGAATCATCTTTAATTTTAATAGACATTGTCATTCTCGAATGTGCTGTTCTTTTAGGACAAAGACAAGGATATTCTGAACGAGGCCTTTAAAAAAAAGAAAAATTTTTTGGAAAAAGATATTTTTTTTCACTTTAATTACCTCGTATTTACAAGTGCTGGGTCATCTTCATGCCCACTCAAATCAACAATATATTCAATATTCAGGCGACACAATAAATTTTGATTTAAAGCTGCTTCTATACCTCCACAATAAACTGTCTCGTCAACCTTAATTATTTGTTAAATAAATTATTAAAATGTTCCCTATAATTCTTTGAGGATTTATATCCAATAACCCAGTGCTTGTAACAATTATTTCTCTTGCAAAAGAGATATCTCAAAGGGTAAATAGAAAAGATCTTTTGTTCATTGGTCCCCTTCCCAATTAATTTCCTTTATTTTAAACCCCCTTCCCTCGATTCTGGGGTAAATCTTTGTTTCTTTTCAATAAATCTCCAGAGAAAAATATGTATTTCTAACTAGCACCAAGTATAAGATAATAATTTTTCAGCCCCAAGAGTATATCCAATTATCAGGCCCGACTTTATCTTTCATTCCACACAACTTCCCAAAAAAAGAAACTTTTAAAATACCTGCCAAACAATTGCACCCAAATAATTACTTCTTCTAATTCCTGACTGTGATTGTGGTCTATTAGTAGTTGGGGGTGAACGCCAAATTTCATTATTATTTGATTGGTTAATTGAATTAGTAGAAGTAATTGTTTTAAGTAAATCTTTGTTTGTATTTTTGTTTATTTTATTTATATTTTGAAAATCAGAGACTGAATGCCAGGAAGATAAATGTAAATTTGTTGTTGTTGATTCTGTTGGATTATTATCTCTATTGGAGTTGGAAGGTTTACGGTTATTTAAATCCATTGAAGGACGACGATCTAAGGGAGAAGTTGAACCAATTCGTTGATGTTCAGCAGAACACTTTAAAATAATAATTTAACGTATTTTCTGTATTAAAGTCCCCGTCTGTATTAAAGCACCTCCCCCTTAATATAGCCCCCCTTTTTTGTCAGGAGTCAAATGGGTATTCACAAACTAATCTGTTTTACATAAATTGTTTTTTTAATTTCACTATTTTCTTCAATTATTTCAAGTCTAATTATTAGAAAAAGATCGAAGGATTTTGAGAAATTATGGAGATATTGAGGGGATATCGGGAAAAACACTTCTTAAACATTCAATATCTCCAACAAACCATCCAAATCCACTTGTATACCCTTAATCCACTAAATTCCTTGGTATAGTATGTATTAATCACCTGCTATCCCTCTAATCCGCCTTAATCGCTTGAATCACTCTCATTCTCCAATGGATCTATTATCAGAATATGAGTAAGAGTCACTATTTCAAAAGAATTTAAATGAATTTTGATGGATTAACTGGAGATCGGGAATTTGGAGGGGGCGGATATCGAAAGATCTTGAGAGGGTCGTTACCAACAGGATTTATTATATACAATTTATTTTCTCACCGATCGTCCACTACTTTCAATTATCTTTTCTTCTTCATTTGTTAGTAAAACATTTGAAGTTTCTGGATACAAAGAAGGACGTGTTAATTGGTTGTTATATGAAGGTTTAGGGAGTACAACAACTCTATTACTTGTTTTTGTGTGTTCAAAATTTGAAATAATTTTTTCTTCTTTTGTGGAATCGAGAGATGAAGAAACAGAAAAAATAGAAGAACGAGTATCTGCACTTCGAAATATTTTTTGTGAATTTCTCAAAATATTATTTCCTCCTCCTCCACTTGGTTTTACAGTAGAAATAGAGGAAAGAGGAGAAGTGAAGGGTTGATCAACCTTTGAAAAAAATAAAATTTATTTAGGAGATATTTTAGGGTATTTTGGATGTATTTTTTGTAAAGGGCTATAGAGTTAACCCTCTATACATCTAATATTAGATACACCCCTGTTTGAGGGATTCTTTCTAATTTTTTTAATTTTTACAGATCGTTGCTGATGAATATTTGTTGATGGATTTGTTTGTTTTGATTGACTTTCATTTAAATTATCCATTTCATCACTTAATGTTGTTGTAATTGTAGTTAAACTATCTTCTCGTTTAGAAAGGAAAAACTGAAAAAGAAAAAATTTTTTGAAAAAAAATTTTTAAAAACCTCAATTTGTTTTGTATCAAGTGCCGGTGCTGCATTTGAATGTTCAGAAAAATCTGTTGTAAAAACAGCTGAAGAACTAGATGGAGTTAAAGAAGAGAAGGAATGTGCAGAAGTGCAACGACTAAATTTTAAATAAAGCGAGATTAAATTACCGTTAATTCCCCCCATTAATTACCCTTAAAGGAGTAATATTGATAAATATAAAAATTAACCTCCTCCTCCAATTAATTGCCCTTAGGAGGACAAAAATAAATAACGAGAAATGTGTCAAGTAGACATCTCTTTCACATTATTAAGTCTAATCTCGCCAAGCTACACTCAATACTAGATAAACTTCACTTAAAGATATATTTCTATAAAACTTGTTCGACCATTGGGTGAGGGAACTGACTAAACAAAATCCCCTATTCAATTTATAAGGGACGGTTATTCAGTCCTGAGTAAGTAAAGAGGGATTACTCATATTCAAACTGTATAAATAAATAAATATTTTTTTCTCACTAACATTTTTTCAGATTTATTATTTTCCTTTTTATTTCCACCACCAAAAGCCAAAGCCCCCAATCCATCAACTACTTTTCTTTCAGAACTTTCTGTTTCCAAACAAAAACTTGCATGTCTGTTGTTTGTATTTAATTGTTGTTTATCCCCCCTTTCTTCTTTAGTATTTAATATTTTTTCGTTATCATTATTTACTGAAGGCATTGAACGTCTTAATGATGAATTTCCCATTGAATTTCGATTTGGGTGAAGACCGTCAAAAAAAGTATTTCCGCCAAAACCAAAATTTTCTTCAAAAAAAAAATTATTTTAAATTAATCTTCAATCCTTTTTTGAAAAATGGCCGTCTTAATTATATGTATGTTTATCTTTTAATTAACTTAATAACATTTAGTGTTAAGTTCACTCTTAAAACCTTCAATTTAAATTGTTTATAACAAAAGAATTAATTAGAGATGACAATCTTATTGACTAGCTAATTAACGTGTACTCAATTTATAATTAAAGACCGAAATTGGGGATTGAGATTATTTAGAGATAATTTTTGAAATAGATTTCGTGTCTCAGTTGATCTCTAGTTATAATATATCACTTTTAGAGAAAGAAAATAATTAATTTTTAAAAATAAAAAGAAGAAATAAGCTTTAATAATTTAAGCTTTAATGAATAAATAAATAATTATATATATAAATATTTAGAATATATATTTGCAAATACCCAATTAAATTTTGTATAAAAGTCATGAGACTAAATGAAGATTTAAATTAAAAAAGAGAAGAGAGGGAGGGAGGGATGATTAAATATAATTACATCTCAGACTTATTTCAAGAAATACAGTTATAAGTAAAATAAATGAAATAAAATTTTCTAGAATTTCTATAAAAATTTTAATAAATACTCGAGAACGGGATAAGGTCCTTATATAAATTATTTAAAAAAATAAACTGTGAGGGAAAGGGATAACGGTGTCAGGCTAAAAAACACAGTCCAGACAAAATACAATTTTTTACTATTAAAATACAGTCCAGAAAGAACACCCCCCCCCTCCCCCCCCCCTTTCTCTCAGTCAATTGTAATAAAAAATATTTAAATTTTTACCAGAATTTCCACGAAAAGACCCAGTAGATCGATCACTTGCCAAATGTCTACTTAATATTCTATCATCTCCTCCACGCATTATTTTTTAAAAAATTAAGGAGAATTTTATGATTAAATTAAGGAAATTTATTTTTGATTTTCAATAAAGTTTTTAAATGTTTTAGAAAAAATTTTAGAATCTTGACAACTTTAAATTAAATTTATTTTTTTATTAAAATTTTTCTCAAGAAAATTGTGTGAAAAAAGGTTAAATATTTATTAAGTATATTTTATTTTAAAAAGAATTTCCAAGTAAAAAAAGTAAAGGTAATAAAATATTATTTATTTATTTAATTGCGTGCCAATTATTTCTAATTGACGTAATCAACCAATAAATAAAAAGAAATTATAATATAATAAAAAGAAAACTTTTTATTGGAAAAAAATATAAAATACCCAAAAAGCAGGTGAAATGCCGTGATGGAAAAAAGAAATCATAAGTCGAATGATATTTTAATTGACGTATTTTATATTGGATTTTGTTTATCTCTTTTTTTTGTCTACTGAAAAGGAAGGGGGGTAGTAGATTTAAGAAAGAGGAAATAAATAAAAATTTTTAGAAATTTTTGTTTAAGAAATTTAAAATTCGCCAACTTTTTATTTTTTTAATTTCACATTAACAATAAAAATTGGCCTTATTAAAATAATTTTATAAAAATAATGTTTTGTTGCCTATAGCTACATAGAAAAGGTATCAATTTTGAGTAAAATATAATTGTATTTTTTGAGAAAAAAATAAATAAATATGTATGTAGTATGGAAATTTTAAATCCAATAATTAGGGCCGCTAATTCGGAACGTTTAATATAGAAGAAATTCGTGATGGTACTGAAAATGGATCGAGAATTGATAAATAAAACAATTTTGATTTATTAAATTGAAAATTTCCATTATTGTATGTACGGATGAGAAATTTCCAGTCGAATTTGTAACTTGCAGTAAAAGCATCGAAAAAGTATTGGGTGTGTAAATATTGCAACAAATGTGAACTAGTGAGGGAAGGCAAAGGAGTGTTTATGGCCTTCCCGATCTCAGTATGTATTAGGGGTAGATTTTCTTCCGTCTTTCGCTTTTTAGGCGCTCATCCGCCAAAATACACCCCCTAATAACGGTTATTATTTTAGAAAAAAATTTGTCCTGACCTTCTAAAATTTTTTCGTAGTGAGCTTAAAAAGGAAGAAATCTGGCTTCTTGGCCTTTCAAGATTCTCAAAATTTTTGCCTGTGTGCAGACAAAAAAAGAATCCGTGTTTACAAATTAGTGGATGTCAGTGCTATCGAGGAATCAAGAATGGTTACTGGGAATATCGGTGGATTTGGAGTGATATAATGATAATGGTGGGTTTCGATGGAAAAAATAATTATTCGACTGTAACTTTTTGTAGTATGATTTGATCGAATCGGTTCTAATAAATAAAATCTAGAGCTTTTGGTGGATATAATAATTATTTAATAGGTTAGGAGTCAAGAAAGTTATGACGAAAATATGGCCAGTGATATAATGATAATGGTGGGTATCGCCTATTCAGTCGCCTATTCAGCCTTGAGACTGAATAGGCGATACTGAAACGTCCTTTACCGTATTGTCAACTTTGAAGCGGCCTTTACCGGTAAAGCGGGTAATTTGAATTTCTTCTGAATTTTCTGAAGAGTAGATTATTTTCAAAAATTTTACTTTTTAATTTCTAATTTTGATTTATATTTTGTTTATTTTTTTAGATATTTATTTTAATTTTAACCCCAACTTTTTCAATGAATTCAACAATTAACAATGCAACAATTGATTCCATTACTTTAACTCGTCCCTGTCCTGAATCTTATAGTAAATATTGTTACAATAGAGGAAAATGTTATGCTGCTTGGGTTGGAAATGGAAATTTCAAACCTTTTTGCCAGTTTGTTTTTTTTTCTGATAATCTTTTGTTATTTTTTAAAAAGTTGTGCCAGAGGCTTTCATGGACCTCATTGTGAATATTTATTCAATCCAGACGTTTACGGCTTCAATGTTAGTGACGAATTGGAAAACAAGGCTTTATCGACTGTGGCCATCATTTTATTTTTGGTTATTGTTGGTCTTATTTGGTGCCTTATTTTGCATCGAAAGTTTGTTTTTTTTTGTTAGAAATTTGGAGGGTTTAATTTTGGAATTAATTTGGTATTAGTTACGTTCTTTTCCTCTCATTTTTCCCTTTTCATTTTTGGGTTTTTGAGGTTACTCGATTCTGTAATTGTTCTGCCCGCGGAACTCTAGTGACTTATTGGTAGCGTTTTTTGTTTCGTTATCAATTTTTTTAAATCAAAGGACACACAGAACATAATAATGTACAATAAAATAAAGTGATCACGAACCCCCCCCCCCCCCCCGAAATGGGGAAAAGGACTTTGGGGAGTGGATATAGGGAACAGTGAATTTTTGGCCCATGGCCTTCCAGAATTCTCAAATAATCAAAATTCTTTTAGATACATCAAGGCCGCAATCAAAAACAACAAAGACGAAATCGAGTCCATTGATTATGCCGTCGTGTAGAGTCAAATGACAATTCAATGTGCTTTCTTCTAGGATTCGTATTTTTTTAATTTTTGTAAACTAATTTAAATTAACTAATTCCTAAATCACATTTTTAGACATTTTTTTAAATTTTAAATTTTGCATGTTCACAACTGGTAAACAGAAATTTTTAAAAAATGAGGGCAGTTCTTTTTATGTTCCCAAAGATCCGCAAATTATACAGTCGAAGTAAAAAAATATTTGGGTGAATAAAATAAAAAGTTAAAATATATAATATGCGGATAAAACTTGTGGACATTTAGGAGCATAAAGAAAAGAACCGTTTTTTATACAAAGACAAAATTAAATCGGTATTCGACTAAAACCCTTAAAACCGAAAGTTTCTGTTAATACCCAGTTGTGAATAATTCTATTGTTGATTTTAAAATATAAATAAATTACTCACTTAAATTTATATATAATCGGACCTCGATTTAAAATACTTCCTTTGAAACTGAAAAATCACCCGTCCAATGTACAATCAAATTTTTAAAAAAATATTTAATTCAAATACTTTGGGGGTATTTAAATTCGAGATGAGATGTATTTTATTTGACATATAAATATATTTTATAAATCGTATAAAATATTTATTTTTATATAAATTTTTAAGTTTATAACAAATATTTTAACAATTATAATAGGAAATTTAAAAAGAATTTTTTAAAAATTCTAAAACCCATATACTTGGAAAAGTCCTCAACAAAAAATATAAAAATCCTCAGTTATTGTCCAACAATTCTTCAATCTTTTCAGTAAATTGACTAAGTTTTAACAAATGATATTTTTGTAAATGTCTGTTTAATTCATATTTAACAGAAAAATTCTTTCCACAATGTTCACATCCATAAGGTTTTTCCCCTTTATAAAAGGTAAATTTAAAAAAAATTTTTTCAATTAAAATCAAACCTTTGTGTGAATTTAAATGTCCTTCCAATTTACTTGCAGAAATAAAAGATTTATCACATAAAGGCCAATTACACAAATATTTCTTCTCTTTAACACTTTTTTTGTATTTAATATCTCCATGAATTTGATTAAAATGTTTTCTTAAATAACGTCCAGTTTTAAATTTTTTGTCACATTGAGGACATGTAAATTCTCCTGAAGCAGCTTTTTTATTTACAAATAAAGAAATATCAGTGAATTGTTCTTCTTCCTCTTCGGTTTTTATTAATTCTTCGTTATCTTGGTCGTTGATTCTCTTAAAAAAATGTAGTTTTGAAGAAACTATAGAAACCTTCAAGGAATGTGAACTAGCCCTTCATTGTCTCTCCCCCCCCCCCTTCACCAAAAAATTTCTTGCTAGTTCACAAACCTGCAAATGCCTACATATTTAGATATCCTCACAAAAACCCTGAGACTCAGAAATTTGAATCTGTGAGAATCCGTAAATATCAAGTAGTAATTTATTAGTTTTTTTAAATATTAACCAACTTTTAAATACAATACCTCTTTCTCCATTTCTTCTGTTTGTTTTGTTGAAGAATTTGGGTTCTCCTCTTCATTATTTAAACCATGCTTTTCACGAACATGTCTAGCTAGACGATTGTAAGGTAATCTAGCACCACAACCATTAACTGTACATTCTATTGCTGAAAGGAAAATTTTTTACCTAAAATGAAGCTTTTTTTATCTTTTTCACGCATAAGAGAAAATCTAACTAGCTAGAATTTAAAAAAACGACGAGAGTTTAAGATTTATAGAAGAGAATACCCCAGTAATAATAGCCGCCACGAGATGAGGTAATGCTCCCACCAATAAATCTATCAAAACTCTTTAATTTGAAATAATCTTCACTCACCTTTATCACCATGTGCCTGTCTTTCATGTCTTCGAACCTGTGAAGTCAACTTATTTTTGTATTCACAAAATGAGCAATTCTTTAAACCTTTAAATCCACCCATAAACTAAAATAAACTTAAACATAAAAATTTGAAAATAAAGAATTATTTAAAGCTAAAAAGCTCAATCAGCAAAAGATTACGCATTATAAAATATTTATCTTTGAATATATAAATTAAATATACAACAAGTAAAAACAACAAAAGATGAAAATATATACAGATAAAATTTGAACAATTATTAACCCGTTTAATGTAAAATTAAATTGAATGAGTATTTCAAAATTTTAAATCTAGTCATGATAGAAAGGAAAAATAGTAAAAAGGTGAATGAATAGCAAAAGCCGATGGGTTTTTAATACCTGAATGGTAAAGAGACCTGAATCGAAGAACAGCAGTATCCAACCCAACTTCTTTCAAAACTTTTCATTGTTCATTGAGTGAATTATTTGAAGAACTATCATAATCTTCAAGTCTTCCAATCAATTCATATCTCTTTGGACCAATTCTTTGAGTGTGTAATGACTGAGGAAGGCCAGTATCGTTTCTCTAGAAAATTAGAAGATTTTTAATTTTTTAATTCAATTCTTTTACAATTTCATTTAAATCTTCATTGTTTTCCTCATCATTTTCGTCAAGTCCCAAAAGACCATATCGTTCAGCAATTTCTGCTCTCTCAGCAAAGTTAGGAATGTGTAAATGTTGATTAACTTGAGGTAATTCGTTGGAAACAGAATCATCTGAAAAAAATGTAAAAGAAATATTCATCAAGGAATCGTAAAAAATGTCTTGTCGAATTAAAAATTATGTTATTAGAGGATTCTAAGATATTTATTTGCCCTCCCCCCTCTATGTAATGGGAGGAGGAGTGATGAGTTAAATTTAAATACATAAATAATTTAATTAAAATTATTCACCTTGTTCTTCTTTTTTATCTTTTCCAATATCAAATCTTTCATTCATCCAATTTGGATTTTCCAATTCAAAACGTTTAAATTCCTCTATAGCATCATTTAAAGGACTTAAATCAGCTTGATGTTCAAATCTATTATTTTTCTCTGTTTCATTTAGTAAGTCTTTTTTGTCATTCAAAATTCCATGAAGCCAAGCAATTAAATGACCAATATTTTGAGGCAAAATAAGCGATCCAAAACCATCACAAAATAGAGTAGATTTAAAGAAAGGCGGAATTGAATTAGAAGGGGAGTAGGAAAAACGAGCAAACGCAAATTGATTGAGTCGAGATGACGTAGAATTTTCACAAGTTTCAGATGTTGAATCCTTTGGACTGTCCCGAGAAGCAATTCCTCCATTTTTAAGTGTGGAATCTAAAATTGCAAAAAATATTGATAGATTTAATATTAATTATAATATCATTATAAAATTGATTTAAGTGTAAAAAAATAACCTGTCCTTTGATGCTTTGATGTTGTACGCCTTCGACTGATTATTACACCATTTTTGACAAGTCCCTCATTTGAAGCAATGTCGTTTATTTTCTAAAAGAATTGTCAATAATTCCATAAAAATACTTAAAATTAATAACAGAAAATTATACCGAAATAACAAATCTAACAGCACAATTAAAATAATCAGAAAAATGTCTTCTTTGTGCCAATTTTTGTCCAGCCATTACCTGCCTTGAACATTCAGAAAATATTGTTAAAACAAAATCGCATTCGCCTAATTTTTCTACTAACCAAACGCCAGGGCGGACAGCTGTACAAATTTTAATAAATTTAATTAAAGAAAGGGAAAACTCGATCGATGTATTTAAAAAAAAACAAAAAATCTTCGATAGATTTTTTAAATTGTCGAAAATCATCATTTAAACCTAATTTTTAGATGCCCTTTGGGCGGAGACAAGCTTTTTAATGTATACAGGAGTATTACTTGGCAATTCCTTAAATTTATTCAGTAAGTAGTACTTAAAATAAGGTTCGACTGCAAATGTAGGAATCGAGCCAGTATACAAATTTAAAAAATAATCAAAAAATAACTTGGATTGTGTAAAAATTCTTTCTGATCAACAAAACAAACAGCGTTAGCATTTTCTTCCAAAATTTTACACAAAGCCATAACAGCATCTGTATGTTGCTGACAATCGTCTGTGTAGAGAATAAGAACTTTTGGGCGTTTTGTTAATTCTACACTTTGTGGTTGCCGTCTTTGAAGAGCTAAAATTATTTTAGAAAATTTAAATGGAAAAAATATTTTAATCACTTCTTTGCCTCCAAAAACGCAATGAAAGGAAAAGAATTGATGTAATTAAAATAGCAGCTAAAATAAAATTAATTAGAATGGACTTATAAATATAGTAATTTAATAAAAAAAATTTGTTTTCATTTTAAAATAAAATCAAATAACAGTTAAAGTTAAATGAAAGTAAAAATTAAAATGAAAATTTTATTTAGCACGCTCACAAAGGTCCAAACATATTTAAAAAATATTCTCTGATTAGACCAAACCCGAGTGTGCAAATAATCGAATTTTATTATAAGAAAAATTGAAATCAAAATATATTTTTGTAATGAAAATTTCGATAAAACCAAAAAAAAGTTTACCTAAAAGTAGAATAACAGCATATTTAGAAATTAATATTAATGTCTTTCTTCTTTTCCATTCATTAGAATATTTCGATTCAAAAAGAGTAAAGTTCAACGCTGTATGTGGACATTCTATACAATTTTTGCCAGCAAAAGAATTTTTATCACAAACAAGTTCACATTGATTATTATCAAGAAAAGCATAAAGTCTAAAAATTAATAATTCTTTTTTTTTTAAAAAAAACCAAATAATTTGATCAAAAATTTTTTTTCAAAAATCTCGACAAGTTCGGGTCTTAAAAACAACAATTCCAGTGTTCCCAAATTTTTCTGCAAAAAATTTTTTTAAATCGAAAAAATTAATCGTCTGACCCCCCCAAGTCACCAACATCTATAAAATTAGTTTATGTGCATACATATATTTCCCTGAATCAACATTTTTCCAATATTTCCTCCAATGTTGTTTTGATTCATATTTATTATATAAATTAACAAATAAACTATCTTTATCATATTTTTGTGGATGTATTCTTTCATTAGCTACCAACAAATGTTTCTCATTTTTTGTTTTATTTTGATGAGAAAAATCATCAAAATCATAAACAGAAAATATAGAAAGGTTAACATCCCTTGAAGGCCATATCCAACGCATTGGACTTAAATTGACTAAAATTTCCTAGAAAAGAAAATTTTTAATTTTAACCCGACTGTATTTTAAAAGCTTTACATCAGAATAAGAAAGATCGACATAAATAAGAGGAGACCATCTAGCCAGGTGATTTTGTTGAAGAAATTCAGGCCATTTTCCATTTCCACTGTAGAAGTAAGCAATTTTTGGGTCTAATTGACGTTCCAGCGGCGTCGTTAGTATAAGAGTTTTTCTAATTTTTCAAAACTTCTAATAATTTAGTTAATTTTAATAATTTACCTACAAAGAGATCCATCATGATTTTTAATGACAAAAATATCAAGTAAATATTGACTGAGACTAAACAGATTATAACAAGTATATGAGAAGAAAATAGCAAGTTCGTCCTGAAAGTTTATTATATAAAATACAAATAATTTAGTTTAGTCTACAATTTTTATCCCCCAAGTACAACACAAAACTAAAATTTTATCTAATTCATAACTTTTAACCATATTTTTTAACATTGGATTTAAAGACTCAAAAAATCTAATGGATAGAAAATTCAGACAATTGCAAGTGCCCGGAAAAATCGCGTTGGGAGACTCTCATTGGATTAATCACGAATCATGCAAATCAAAGGTGTGGATTTGAAAGAGCGAAATCCGGCAAGCTCCCACATAGGATTTCGCTAACAGCAACATAAAAATAATAAACAAACCTTTTCTTTAAAATAATCTCCAATCCCCAAACGCCTACACGGCCAAATCATTCTTCCCCATTTTCGAATTAGAATTTCTTGTTTGTGACACAAATAATCTTCCTTGTTAGGAGAATATAGACAACGAAATTGAAAATAAATTTCTTGAATTTTTGAGGATCTTGCAGCAAAGGATATATTTAATTTAACATATGGAAGACTGAAAAATAAAAGAATTTGAAAAAAATAAAGAAAAATTTACATATTTTGCCCATCAGGAAAAACAGAATATGGCATTAAATCAACTTCTAGCAAATCATCCGGACAATTTGGAATTTGTCTTTTTCCGTCTTTGTCATCTTCCATAGGCAATAAATTTGTAAGAAATTGGTCACAACTTTTTGAATCATCCAAAAAGGTAAAGTCCTTCTCAAAAGTATTATTTTGTTGATTATCAAGTGAGAAAACGATGAATTCGTGATAACAATCATTTGAAGCAAAATGAGAAATTTGATTGAAAAATAATAATAAAAATAAAAGTCCAAATTGCATACCTTACAAATTTTCAAAAAATTTTAAAAAATGAAACAAAAATAAAATAATAAATTAGTAAAATCAACTAAAAATATACCAAAAAAACCTTTTAAATTTTAAAAATTTAAACAAAAAACAAAACAAAATTTTCTAATTTGAAGTTTGTTCTTCATTTTGTGAAGCTTTTTCATCCCCTTTATCATCTTTGCCTTCTTTAGCCTTCTCTAAACTTTTGTACATAAGCCTTCTGTATGCACGCGCTCTCACAAAAGTATTTGGATGTAACGGGAGTAAACCAGAAAGGCCTAGAATTTGTTTTTAATTATGAAAAACAAAATATAAATTCATTCCTTAGGAATCCTAACCCCAAACCTGCCAAAAAATAAAAAAATTTTTACCAAGAAGTTCAAGTAACGGAACAGATACTTCAGCATTTCTAACGCCTAACCAATACTTTAACCGATCGAATTTTAAAGACACCAATTTTTCATTTCTATCGTTAGGTATTGGATCAAAAGTTCCAAGCTAAAAAAAGAAAATTTTAAAAAATATTTTTAAAAATAATATACTCTACATTCTCAATCATATTTCCTCTATAATGTTCTCCTAAAGCCTTATCTGGATAAACAGCAATATGATATACTGGTCTATTTGAACAACCAAAATTAGCCAAATAAATATACGGCCTGCCAAAAGTTGCTGGATTAACTAATTGACGCATCCTTTAAAAAATTCTGAAAAAAAATAAAAGATGAAATTAATGAATTTAAAAAATAATTTTGAAAAAAAAACAAATAAATATGTAAAAGATTATTATAAAAATAACTATTATAAAAATGTTGATTAGAAAGAATATTTAACAAATTAAAAAACGAATATCCCATGGAACAAAGACTTCCTTAGGACAAAAATGGACTAAAATTAAAGAGATAGCCTAGGCAGAAACGTCTTTTGTTGTCAGGGTTGCCCTCAATTAAAAAAATTTTAGTCAACCGAATTCGATTTTATAAATTAGCAATTAGCAGTTGCGGACAGATGTTGCCAAAAAAAGTTTTTTTTTTGTTAAAGAAACGTTCCCCCTAAATTGTGAAAGAAAAGAACAAAATAATTTTTGAAATAAAATATTTTTTTAATTTTATAATTTCCTCTTTTCTTTTTCAGTTAAAGTAAGGATTGTCTTTTGCCATTCTAAACGAGCTTTTTCAATACCTTTCAATCCTTCTCGTAAATATCCATCAAATTTAAAATTTAAATCTTGATCAACTTTAAAATCACCAGAAATGTGCTAGAAAATTTTAACTAAAAATTAAATTTAAAAAATAAATTCTAACCTTAAGAATTATTTTCGAATATTCAATTATATAAATACCACAATCACCAGAAATTTCCATAAACGGCGTTTGAGTATATCTTCGAATTGGTTGATTGGATGTTATATTTAAATAATTTGTCATTTTAGAAATAAACTTTAAAAACAAAATTTTAAAGAAAAAAATTAGAAAAAACAAAACCGAATAAACAGGTTCACTAACATCCTCACTTTTTTCAAAGCCTCTTGCAGGGTCAAAAAGTAAAAAATTCTTTTGATTAGGATTAAAAAGAATTAAAGACCAATGTGTCCCACTATAAACTTGATTTGGATTATTGCTGTCATTATAAATAAATAAATTCCATTTATCAGGATTTACTCCAATATTTTTTAAAAGAGTGTCGATTTGGTCATTTTCGTATTTAATTAATTCTGATTGAGTAGCATAAACAATACAAATCTAAAATTAAAAATCAATAAAGAGGTTAGAAAATAAAAATAAAAAGAACTTAACTTGTTGGAACGTTCTTCTTTAAAATATTTATTGGCCAAATAAATAATTGCAAAATTTACAATGTTATCAGTCAACCAGCCATGGCCTCGAAGAGAAATAACTAAAAACGTTAATTTAATTAAACAAAAAAGTAAATAACCGTCTTCGTCATGAATATCAATGTCTTCATAAGAGAAAAACCTCATTGCTGAAATTTTAATTAAACGAAAATTTTAAAATTTCAATTTATTTTTAAAAATTTTTCACTAAAAAAGATTGGAGAAAAAAGAGAGAATAGGAGAGAAAAAAATGAAAATGGAATAAGGTCATAAAGGTTTGGGTCAGATGGTCATTCGCCAAATGATCAAAACACCGACTGGTCAAAACACCGTTTTTTTTGTTTTAGCGCATAATGGTCAAGCTAAAAATTCCTTAACCCTGAAATCATCAAAAATTTTGTTTTATGCCTTATAAAGTTGACTCTCTTTTTCTGTAGATACTTTTATTTCCTTAATTTATTTTTATTTTCTTTTTAATTCACTTGATGAGCAGTAATAGAAAAGGTATTTTTTCATATTTTTTAATCATTTATGCCATTTTAGACCCTAATTCATCTTCTAACAAGTATCATCGATCTCCAGCTTCTGGTTTAAGCAAATCAATTTTCTCTGCTATTAAGGGTGTTCCAGTTGAGGTAATTTTAAGAACATTTTTTGTTTCTTTGACTCACCAACACATTTAGTATCTAAATAACTCCGAGAAGTCCAAATATTTTCTTTTAAGTGCTCAAAACGGGTATTTTTGCTTTTTATGATTAAACATCTAAAAAATATGTTAATGAGGTCATGGGTTCGATTCCGGGCAATCCCGGAGAATCGTGGTCCCTGCGGAAAAAAATCTTAAAAATAAGAAAAAGGATTTTTCTAGGGTAAAAAAATATGCTGATTACGAATCTGAACTCAGATTTTGAAAAAGTCGAATCCCGAACCCGAATATAGGTCCTCGAATATCGAAAAACCATAGGGGGGACCAAGCTGATTTTGGGGTAAAAAATTCGAATATGCAAATTATACCTCATTCGAAAGAGCTCTTCAAGCTGAGTCGAATGACACCAAAATCATCGTGATTGAACAAGATCGGACGAAGTTATACCACAAAAAACAATCAACGTAAGCCTAAATTTTTTGTGTCATAACTTTGTCCAAACTTGAACAATCAAGCTGATTTTGATGGCATTCGACTCTGCTCGTTGAGCTCTTTCGAATGAGATATTATTTGACCAATTTGCGCTCTGTTTATTATTCGAAATTTTTCCAAAAATGTCAAATGTTCGAATTTCGGGTTCGGGATTCGACTTTTTCAAAATCCGAGTTCAGATTCGTAATCAGCATAATTTTTTACCCTAGAAAAATCCTTTTTCTTATTTTTAAGATTTTCCGCAGGGACCACGATTCTCCGGGATTGCCCGATTCCGCACGGCAATATTATTTTTATTTAAAGAAACAAAAGAAATGCTACGTTTGGAATAACAATATAAAAATCTGAAATCATTTTAGATGTGTTGGTGAATCAGTCTAAACAACTTTTTAATATTTTCTTTTTATTTATTAGGAAGTTAATACTAAAAGCGCAGTTAGAGCTCTTGCAAATACAGGTGTACATTTATCACAAATTGATAAAACTTCTCAAAAAGATGACAAAAAAGAGAATAAAGAAAAGGATAAAATGAAGACAACTTTTAAAGCACTTATTGGACATTCTTCTTCGAAATCAAGGGATGGGGAATCTTCTCAACGAAGCACCCCAAAAAGAGACAAAAATAAAAAATTAACAGATAGTGAGAGAGGAAGACGTTCTTTTTCTTGTGAAATGGTTGTTAATACTCCTAATCATTGCCAGGTTTCAATTTTTCAAACCTAACTTTAAAGCTTATGTCAGAAATTTAATAGATTATAAAAGAAAAATATACTAATAACTTTAAAAAAATATAGAAAAAATTTGATTATTATGCTATGCTTGCATAAAAATCGCTCGCGATTTTTAACAAAAAAGATAGTGGGAAAAGAGTGGACAAAATAGCGCGTGATTTTGTTCCTTATTATTTTGCAAGTTATTTTCTGTCGCAAAACGCAAAGAGACTTTTATGTAGGTATAACTTTAAAGAATATTGACACTCCCCCCTATCAAATTTTTGTTTTTTAGAAAGCTCAAAGTATAAACCAAATAAACGTTGCTCATTGTCAACAACAACAAAATCTTATTACTTCCTCAAATTCACTTATTTGTGGATCTTCACTTTCTGTTCAATCTACAAATCCTCCCTCTACTCCAGCATTGAGAGGACGTTCACCTTCTGCTGCGAGTAGTATTTGTTCAAAGGTTTTTTTATAAATTTCTAGAAAATTTTTAAAAAAATTTAGGATGAAAAATTGGTTGATAATTGCGAATTGAAACAACCGAAAATTAGTCTTTCAATTTGTGCGAAGGCTCTTTTTGCCTGTGCTAATGGGCAATTACAAGAATTGAGGAATTTAATAAAAGAAAATGTAAAAAATATTTTTGAGAGGGTTTTTAAAATAATTTTTTCTTTAATTTTTAGCCAGAATTAATTAATTATAAATATCCTCTTTGTTATCGCTACAGTTGTTTACATATTGCTGCCAAGTCTGGTGATAAAAATATTGTGCAATATTTGGTTAGAAACGGGGCAGATTTAAATTCTAAAGATGTAAGTTTGATATTATTATTAAAATATTTGTAATCAAAATTGTTTGAAAGTTAAAAATTAAACTTTAAATTTTTGCTGAATTTTCGTCTTTACGTTAACATGAAGTTTCACTCTATCTTCTTTATAATCTGACGATATATGTACAATAAGATATTAAATTTTATTTTGAATTACGAAAATTTTTCAAGCGAATGTTGCAGAGGCGAAAATTTTTATATAGATCTAGTTTGAAATATAGATATGTTTTTTGATTTTACTTCAAAAAAATATTTGAAATTCCATTCATTTTCTGAAAGATTATTTTTAGGTGAATTTATTTTCTTATCAATTTTTAATTTAAAAAATTTTACGATAAAAATTAAATTTTTTATAGGAAATGCATTGTACTCCATTACATGCTGCTGCGAAAGCTGGACAAATTGAAATGGTTAATATGCTTATTGAAATGGGTATTTTTTTAACTTTTTATTTTTAATAATTTGGAATATTTTTAGGTGCTGATAAATATATTCGTGACGCTCATGGAATGCTTTACAATACTTATTTAGATAAACATTTTAAACAATATAAAAATGACCCGATGAAATATTCAAAGACAGTGAAGCATTCAAATTGTCCGAGTGAAGAAGGTTAATTTTGGCCTTTTTAATTTAACATTTTCTTTGTCCTCAAGAAATTTTCGATCAAGTTTTCCAAATGGAATCATGTTTCGCCCTTTATATTTAACAAAAAATAATTTCATGGGGCAGCTTCTATTGAAAAATATTCCTAAACAGAAATGCTGTCCAAAAATTTTGTAATGAAAAATCCCCCAGTTTCTCCCAGCTGTAAGAAAAAAACCACAGCTCTTTTTGCTCTGAAATTTATTGCAAATTTTAATTTTGGGAAGCATTTTTTAAAATTTTTTTAATGAATAAAAAAGATTTTCTTTTAATTTTTAGACGATTCAATAAGTCAAAGCAGCAATCGTTCTCAAATTTCAATCAATTCTCGACATAATTATACCTTTCAATCATTCAGGAAGCCTATTGGTAGAGCTGTTCGCGATTTCCTTACTAGAAAATAATTTAAAAAAATTGTTTTTATTTTGTTTTCTTTTCTAATCCTAAAAAGCTTTATAAATAAATATTTAATTAAATAATAATAAAAAGTTTTTATAAAAAGTTTTTACTTTTAAATATTTTATCATTATTTTTTTAGTATTTCTTTGATAATTTTTTTTAAATTTTTCTAGAAAATGGGCATTGTTGAGAATTTACCTTTACAAATAACTGCTGGAGCTAAACGTCCTTCTTTTGCATTTTTATCAGTTAGTGAAAGATGGCCAAAAATTATTGTTGGGATTGTTGATAGATTACATCGTTATTATAATAAAGCAATAGAAGAAGGTGGTCAGGTTTGAGTTTTAAAATTTTAGTTTTAAAATTCTGGTCAATTTTTCCTTGCTCATGTTTTTTTTAAATTTTTGTCTGTAGTTTATTCGAGAAACCCTTACAGATTACTTTAGTATTTGTATAACAATAACAACTTTTTGTTTACAGGAAAGAGGAGATGATGTCAAATCAGTTATTTCAAAATTGTCGGAAATGCGTTATCGAATGATGACTGACAAACCTTTGGAAAAATTTGTTGATGGAATGTCTGTTGATATTAAATATTGGAATGATGGAATTGATGAATTAACTAAAGTTTTTAAAAAGAAAAATTTTTTTCAAATTTTTTTAAGGAAAAAGGGAAAGAAATAAATTGGTATGGAGGTCCTTGGCTTTTTGTTGAATGTTATATGTATTCAAAAATTCAGGAATTTTTTGTTCAAACAAAAAATTTGAAATTTTATGATCCATTTCGAGAGGAAAAAGAGAAAAGTTATAAAAATAGTTTTAAATATTTGTTGGCAGTTGGAACGGAAATGGCTGATTTATTGGATAAAAAACATTTGACGACAAATGATTTGCGGGAATCTTTACTTAAATTTCTTCAGGTATTTTGATAGAAAAATGCTTAATTTGATAATTAGTTTACAAAATTTTCTCCTACCAATATTTTTGTGCTACAGTCGAATCTCTTTTTTAAATAACTTATAATGAGGGTAGGGAATCATTGCTGCAGATTTATTGAACAAAATCCCTCATCAAACATTTTTGACAAAGAAAATAAAAAAATAAAAGTACCTACTTTCCTGTCAAAAACTTTTGGGAATATAATTGAGATAATTTTGTATTTTATTTTAAAAATAATTTAATATAGATCTCACTTTGGGGCAATAAATGTGATCTTTCTCTTTCTGGCGGTGATCCTCATTTAATGTCAGAAAAGATTTTTCATGATTTGGATGATTTAAAACCAAATATTTTGGTTGATGATTTAGAATTGGCTGTAACTGAATTTCTTTCTCAAAACAAACAAATAGATGTTGTTTTAGACAATGCCGGTCCTGAATTGTTTACAGATTTATGTCTTGCTGATTTTCTTATTTCTAATAATTTGGCAAATAAAATAATTTTACATGGAAAGGTATATATTTAGATTTGAATATTTAATTTTCTGAATGAAAACTAATTATTGAAAAATAAATCAATGAAAATTCTTGGTTTTTCGACTTTTTTGGGTTGGAATTATCCCCCAAACATTTTTTTGAAATATTTTCATGAATGAATTTAAGGGAAAAATTAAGAATATTTTTTTATAATTTTTAGACTATTCCTTGGTTTGTTTCTGACACAACCAAACATGATTTAGAATGGTTGCTTGAACAATTATCTGCTGAAAGTGAACCTGTATTGGCTAGATTTGGAAAACATTGGAAGAATTATTTGACTAAAGTAATTTATATTTATCTTAAAAATTAATAAACTCTCAAACAACTTTTAGGGAATTATTGAATATAAAACGCATCCATTTTGGACTTACGGTAAGAAATATTGCTTTAAACCTTTTAAATTATTGGACAATTTAAGGCCACGCCTATTGCAGAATGAAAGAAATTGCACCAAATCTTTATGAACAATTGGGCTTGTCTTCTATGTTAATTTTTAAGGGAGATTTGAATTACAGAAAATTGGTTGGAGACAGAGAATGGCCGTTAGAGACGCCTTTTAAGGTTAGAATAATTTTGGACATGTGAATAAGAATGGCTCGAATTTTTCATTCCAATGTCCCGTCGTGTTTTCGAAATTAACCGAAAATTTTAAGTTTTAGTTAGCGAAGTGTAAAATCTTTCGTCGATATAGGCAAGAATATCTCCATAAGAATGTCTATAACCCCAATAGTTGGTTGAATATGTTAAGCATTCGTAGCTTTCCTCCTCCCTGGATTACCAAAATAAAAAATTATTTTTCCAGACAGCCCTCTGCGGTTTTGAACCAGCACCTTTACTAGCGCTTAGAACATTGAAAGCGGAAACTGTAGCGGGTCTGACTTCAAAGGCTGTCCAATTGATTGAGAGTAAATTTGAGAGGAGTAACCTTACCTGGATGACTTCAAGTGAATATGCTGTTGTTCAACTTTTTGTTCCGGCCAAAAAATGAAAATATTCTTATTAGGGAAAAATATAAAATATTATTGTAGGGATGTGATAATTAATAAGAAAAAGCTCAAAACATGTTTGAAACCGGTCACTCAGTTTTCGAGTTTTAACCAAATTATTTAAAAATTAAAAAATTTATTTGTAGCCTTCCATTCCAACCAAAAAAGCCGCACCATTTTCGGTCTCAAGAGGTTTTGAGTTTTACCTTAATTTATATAGTGTATTAGAATTTTAATTTATTTTTAAAGTAATAAAAATTAAACGTTAAATAAGAAATCAAAATGATCGCCGTCATTTCGCATACAAAAGCGACTATTTTTAAGATTTTGTACGAGAAATACAGTAATCATGCGGATTTTTAATAAAATTTTATTTTAAATTTTAAAATAAATTTAAATTAGTTTTTATTAGAATAGAAATTCAAGAAGTGAGGAAAATTAAAAAAATTTACAAAGGCTTCCCTAACAACCGCCCTCTAAACTGAATTTTTCTTTTAAAAGTTCAAAAATATAGAAAATATACTGTCAAGGAAGCCTCCCAAATTTAATAATTTTAAGAATACTATAAATTCAAGCTATTTAAAAATAATTTTGTATGAATGTAAATCTGTCAAAACAATACATATACAGCAAATATACAGTCAGATCTCACTATAGAATACCCACAAAACTAGAAGATATTCCTATTTAAATGTTCTTTTAAAATTTGGTTGGCCATAAACTTAATGTTAGGATACGGTTACCCCAAAGTTCTGAATGTATACTAGTTAAAATATAGGCAAGATCAGAAGATATCACATTCGAAAAACTCCATATTTAGTCCTTTCCACATCCTCAGTTTTATAACCACAAAGGGTTGCTTGGAGAGCAAGACCGAGAACTTGCCTTGTATTAGCAGGGTCAATGACACCTTTTTAAAAATTGTAAAATCAGTATAGAAATTTTTTAAAAATAATCACCATCATCCCAGAGACGTGCAGAAGCAAAGAAGGGAGATCCCTCACGTTCAAAACGCTCTTCAACGGGTTGTTTAATTCTGCGTTCCTCTTCTTCAGTCAAAGGTTCAGAATCTGCACCAGATTGCTTCCGAGCACGCTTTTCTCTTTGAATTTGGGCCAGAACGTTGGCTGCTTGTTCACTACCCATGACAGAAATTCTTGCATTAGGCCACATAAACAAAAATCTAAAGACGAATTTATTAAATAGTAAAATATAAATTGATTTGGGATTGAAATATTTTTTTAAAAATTTTCCCGAATTCCAAAAAGTTAGGTAAAATTGGGAAGTATTCTAAATGAAATGATAACTAGAATGATAACCAGAGCTGTTTTGAGACAAAAAATATTTAAAAATCGAAAGAAAACTCGAAAACCAAAATTTCTAAATGCTCTATTGCCCACAAAAAACAAAAATGTTATAAAAATTCATTAAAAATAAATTCTACAGAATACAAATTTTCCACAAAGAATAAGAAACCCACAATATTCTACCCTTTTCGGTTCTTTGTAAGCAAAAAAGCAAGAAAACCAAGGAAAGGATAATCTTCAAAACAAATAGGTATATAACCAATATTTCTTTAAAAAAATATTTTTATACGGTAATATACTCATTTTTATTTCATTGGTTTTTATTATTTTCAAACGGCTCAAAAAAGGTTTATTTTAGAAAAAGTTTTTATTACTCTATAAATTAATATAAATTAATACCTAGGTGAATAAGCTCTTCCACACATTCCATAGTTTCCAGCTCCATAAGAACCTCCAATTAATAAAGTCAATTTTGGTACGTGTGCACAAGCAACGGCAGTAACCATCTTGGCTCCATGTTTAGCAATCCCTTCAGCTTCAGCATCACGTCCAACCATAAAACCAGTTATGTTCTGTTAGAAAAATTGAATATGTAAATATTAAAATGAGGGATCTGACAAAATCAAGATTTAATCTTTTTTAATGTTAACTAATATTTTATTTCGTTAACAATAAACTCAACAAATCTATGTATTGACGGCCAATATCCCCAACCAGGATAAAATATATTTTACGGAATTTTAGAATGAGAATAATTAAAAAACAAGAATAAATTTACCTGAAGGAAAATTAAAGGAATATTTCGCTGACAACAAAGTTGGATAAAATGTGCACCTTTCATTGCTGATTCACTTAACAAAACACCATTATTGCCTGAGGGAGTTTATACGTTTGGAAGAATAAAAGGAAAGCCGCTTACCAACAATTCCAACTGTGTGGCCAAACAAATGAGCGAATCCAGTTACCAAAGTTTCACCGTAAAACTAAAAAGGAAATTTTTTAATGTAAGAGACAACAAAATATCACACTTTTCCATGTCTTTTGGTCAGTCAGGATTATTCCCTACCCCTAAGTGATTAGAATTTTAAGGTAACAATATAAACCTTTAAAAATAAAAAAGCCACCAAGAAAAATTTTGTGGCATGGTAAAAAATCATTTAGAATTTCATCCTCACTCGGAAAAAATATTATATCAAAGTTAAAAATATTTAAAACAAAATCCTCATCCCCCCACTCTTCTTACTTGTTTAAATTCATTAAAACGAGATCCATCAACAATTCTTGCAATTATTTCTCTAACATCATAAGCTTTCCTCTGTTTTCCATCACTCCCAATAATTCCATAAATTTCATTAGAAGGAAATAAAGGCTCTTCTATTTTATTTTTCAATTCAAAATTTTGTTGTAAAGGTAATCCAGCAATTATTTGACGAGCTATTGCCAATGCATGTTTATCGTTTCTTGCAAAGTAATCGGTTACTCCGCTCTTCCGGCAATGTAAATCAGCACCTCCAAGTTCTTCAGCAGTTACCTAAAAATTTGTAAAGAAAAATAAAATGTGATAAGGGTTGTAGATAAAAAAAATAATAAAAAAATAAACAAAAATTAAAAAATCAAAATAATTCAACCTCAAGAAAGAAAAATGCTCTTGAAGTCTTGAAGTGACGGTCTATGGAAAAAAGGCAATTTCTGGATCTTACTTAACCTTCCGATTTATGAAATATTTTTAATTTTGTTAAAAAACCTCCTCGCCAGTAGCAGCCTTCACAAGTGGAGGACCACCTAAAAAGACAGTCCCTGTTCCTTGAACAATAATTGACTGGTCAGCCATAGCAGGAACATAAGCACCTCCAGCAGTACAAGATCTTTATTTAATTTATTGAAATATTTATAAGCAGGAAATGAAGAATTTTAATAATTGTTCCAATTTTAAAATAGAATCAAATAACAGAAAGTTAAATGAAAGTAAAAATTAAAATGAAAATTTGGTAATCTTGCGCTTTACTGGTCCCTAGAAAAAATTAAGGAAAAAGTGCTATTTCGACATTTTTGAGGCATGCCAGTAGGTAATCGAGCTTGCTGAGTCCGAATTTGAGCTTAGAATTTGTTTATTTCGAACCCGGGCCTGAATTCGACCATGTCAAACATGGGGTAAAAATTCGAAATTTCAAATTTTATGTCTAATCGGACTCGTCTTCGAGTTGAGTCGATTGGTATCAAAATTATTACGTTTCGACATCTTTAGACTAAGTTATGGTGTCCGATTTATATACGAAAGTCTAACCAAGCGTGTATTTAATTAATCATAACTTAGTCTAAAGATGTCGAAACGTAATAATTTTGATATCATTCGACTCAGCGTGAAGAGATGCGTCAGAATAGCGATAGCCTAATAGTTTCGAATTCTTACACCGAGTTAACTTGGTCGAATTCGGGTCCGGGGTTCGAAATAAACAAATTCTAAGCTCAAATTCGGACTCAGCAAGATCAATTACCTACTGGCATGCCTCAAAAATGTCGAACTAGCCCTTTTTCCTCATTTTTTCTAGGGACCAGTAAAGCGCAAGATTACCGAAAATTTTTATTATTATCCTAACCCCTTTATCAGGGAGTTAGTCGGCGTTGGGCCCCAAGAGTGGTGACCCACTCCTGGGGCGCGCCGATCCACCAAGTAAAAGGAAAGCTTTCTTTTTAACTTTTATTCAACAAATATATTAATAAAATAAAGGGAGGAAGAACCGGCCAACCTTTGGGTCGGTTGTAAAACTTGAGATTAAATGAGCATATTTGGCCGATTCTTTCTCGCCTTTTATGGGGCATTCAAAATGGGCGTTTAATAATTTTTCTTAACTATGACAATTTTATTTAGCACAATCACAAAGGTCCAAACATATTTAAATATATTTTCTGATTAGACCAAACCCGAGTGTGCAAATTATCAAATTTGTTTTAAATGACCCCTTGTTCTAATGAGGAAATTTTACTTACTGTCAAAAATTTTTTTTAATTTTTTGGTAACATTTATCGTCCAAAAAAAACGATAACTTAATAAAATATTTTTATTATTAAAAGAATTTACCCCATAACAATTGCAATCTGTGGAATTCCTTCAGCAGACATTGTTGCTTGATTGTAAAAAATACGACCAAAATGTTCCCGATCAGCGAAAATTTCTGCTTGACGAGGTAAATTGGCTCCACCAGAATCAACCAAATAAATACAAGGAAGTCTTCAATTGATAAAAAATTTTAAATTAATTATAATTAAATAATATTTACCTATTCTCTCTTGCAATTTCTTGCGCCCTTAAATGCTTTTTAACAGTTATTGGATAATATGTCCCTCCCTAAAAATTAATTTAAAAATAAAAATTTTTTCAAAAGAAACTTTAACAGTCGCATCATTCGCCGTTATAACACAAAGTCTGCCTGAAACCATCCCCAACCCAGTAATAATTCCACCAACAGGCACTTTCTCCTCTCCATACAAATTATATCCAGCCAATTGTGAAAGTTCCAAAAAAGCACTTCCAGGATCTTTTTAAAAAATAAAAATATTTTTTAAAAGAAAACAAAAACCAATTAAAAGTTCAACACGTTCTCTAGCCAACATTTTCCCCTTCTTTTTGTGATTATGAATTGTTGATAGTTCAATATCTTTCCCTTCAACAATTTGTAAAACAGCTTTGTTAAATTCGTCTAACTAATTTAAAAAAATTAAATATTAAAAATTAAACAAACAATTTCAAGCATTTTTGATTCGCCAAGCAGAAATTCTTTTGTTTGAGGATTAATTGAACTTTGCAATGCTGGCCAGAAATTGGATTTTTTAACATATGTTTGATGAAAATAAGCAACAGAAAAAATATTGTTTCTAAAAAAATTAATAAATTAACAGAAATATTTATAAAAAAACCTTTTAGATTGAAAGCCAAACCTTTCAAAGTTTTTAAAAATAAAATTAAAAACCATTAAAATTCAGAAATTTACAAGAAAATTCAAAAAATTATTTAATCTTCGCCTGACATTTTGTACAATTATCAACTTATTAGGCATTTTAAAAATATTATTTAATGTTAACATTTTGAAAATTTAATTAATCAAAAATACAAAATGCCTAAAATAAAAAGGGGCAATTTGAAATTATTTTGCGGTTGGAAATTAAAAAGCCACAAATATCTTTTTAACACACTATTTTCTTGTAGTTTCTCACTTTTCCCTCCCACAAGAGTCTGAATCAGGGACAGTGCCATTGCCATATTTTTTATTAATTATAGTATTTTACTCCATATAATTTTAGATGACATCTTCTTCACCAAACTCAGCAGATACTGGATCAAGAATTATGTTCACTAGACAAGATGAATGGAAAAATACAGGGAGCCCAGATGGGGAAATTAAAGTTTTTCGACCGACAATGGATGAATTTAAAAATTTTGGCAAGTATATGGAATATATTGAGCAACAAAATGCTCATCTTTCTTCTGGTGTTTGCAAAGTGAGTAGATTTTGAAAAATCTATAGGGGAATAGTAATAAGCATTTTTAAATTTGCGAAGTGTTTTCTCTTCTTTTTTGATCTTTTGGATTATGACATTCTTTACTTAAATATGATTTTATATCGTTAAAGTTCATCTATTTTCTTTTCATTACAGAAAAATTATTTAGGTTATTCCTCCAGAAGGTTGGTATCCAAGGCCTTCAAAACTGCCCGACGATTACTCTGATATTGACGATTTTATAATTGAGTGTCCAGTGTATGTTTATTATTTAATTATTAAAAAATACTTTGTTGTGTTGAACTACTAATAAGTAGACTTTGTGGGGAAAGTTTTATTATATTATCTTGAAATTAACAGCTGAAATTTAACTTCTGCAGTTTAGTGGGACAAAATGTCATTTTTATAGCGTGAAGTCATTTTGATTATTTAACATTTCATACCATTTTTCACGTTTTTATAGATTTTTTAAATATTTATCGTGTGGAGAATGTCAATATTTAATGAAGTATCGTCGATACTCCGTTTCCTTGCAGTTTTATATTTTTTTATTTTTTAGAAGAGAACGAATTGAAAGTATGGGAAATGGTTGTCATGTTAAAAATAATGTTGTTTACAGAAAAGAGATGAAAGTTAAAGATTTTCGCAAAATGGCTTTATCAAAACAATACGGAACGCCTCAAAAGAATTATGATTTATACAATTTAGAGAAGTGGACTTATTTTTAGAAATTTTAATGAAGTTTATTTTTTAGACATTTTTGGCGTAATTTATTGCATCACGAACCTATTTATGGAGCAGATACACCTGGTTCAATTTATGATTCTGATGTTAAAGAGTTTAATATGAGTTGCCTCGGAACGATTTTAGACTTACTTAAGGAGGAAAAGGTTGGGATTTTTTGTTTATTATTTACAGAAATTTTGAGAGAATTTATTCCTACTTTCAATTTTTGTAAAGTAACGATTTCGAATTGATAAATTTTAATTGGCAGCAATTAAAATGAATTATTTAGGTAACAATCAAGGGTGTTAATACAGTCTTTCTATATTTTGGCATGTGGAAAACAACATTTCCTTGGCATGCAGAAGACATGGATCTTTATTCAATAAATTATTTACATTTTGGAGAGGTTTATTTTTTAATAAAAATTTGTGTAAACTTTATTTTCTCAATTTAAGCCAAAATTTTGGTATGCAATTCCCTCTCATGCAGCCGAAAAATTTGAGAGATTGGCAGCTCAGCGCTTTCCTGACGGCTTACAAATTTGCAAAGCTTTTCTTCGACATAAACTTTATATTATATCCCCTACTGTCTTAAAACAAAATGGAATTCCTTATGGAACTATGGTTCAATATCCTGGAGAATTTATAATAAGTATACTTTTATATTAAATGCTATTGGGTTATCCGACCAGTAAATTTTTACTTTAAAAAACAAAAAAATTATCTCGAGCATTAGAGTTTTGTTCTGTTTTTGAATCCCGATAATTTTATTTTTGTCACAAATTTTCCTTTGAACCTAAATCCCGGGAATTCTTATTCAACAACAAAAATCCCGATTCTTTCCATTTAATGTAATTGTCTTTCAATTTTAGCTTTTCCAAAAGGCTACCATATGGGATTTAATACTGGTTATAACTGTGCAGAGTCTACGAATTTTGCATTGGAAAGATGGATTGATTATGGTTTTTTGATTATTAAAATTTTTTTATTGAAAATAATAATTTAGGAAAAAATGCTGTTCTTTGTTATTGTCGAAAAGACACTGTTGAAATCGATATGCGACCCTTTATGAAGAAATATAGGCCTGAAGAATATCGTGAATGGTTCGTTTTTGACTAGAATTAAGTTTTAAAATACTTTTAAGGTTTGATTATTGGTATGGAGAAAGAGCATCAACTTATAGTTTGTTTTGCTTTTTTATTTCTTAAAAATATTTTTAAATTCTTTTAGAACCTACAAAACCAGACACCATAAAAACTCGAAAACGAAAAGGTAGTCAGGACAGTGGCGGAGGGAAAAGTGAAACAGGCAGTGAAGACAGTTCAATAAATTTGCCTAGATCAATTTGTACGAAACGTCAACGGAAAATTTTTCAAGCAAGAAAACCAATGTTTGACCTCTGGGCAAATCGTCCAGTCAATTTATTTGCTGAAAAAACTCATAATAGTCGTTGCGGCAAACTGTTTCCTCATTGTTGTGTCTGCCAATACTTTGTATCTAAAGAAATTTGGAATTCGCTTCCTCCAGTGGAAACTTTGCCAAAAAGGTTTTTTTAATTATTATGGTTCCTCAAAATTTAGAGTTTCTGATACCCAAGTATGATTATCCTTTTTATTGTTTAAACTTACAATTAATTTTTGATTTTTACAATTTTTCATTAAGTTCTCGACGATATGTAACTGATCAAATGTTCTACAAGGAAAAGCACCTTAAAAATCTTGATTTGACAATTTGTGAAGACGAACTTTTAGAATGCTCAAATTGTTGGATGGTTGTACATAAAAATTGTTATCCTTGTGGAGGAACAAAGATAACCCCCGAAAGTTTGTTTAGATTCCATTTTATATATTTTAATAAAATTTCCTAGTGAATGAATGTTGGTTATGTGAACGTTGTTATAATCGGAATGATGTCCTTATCCGCACTACTTCATGTAGATTATGTGAACTTCGAGGAGGGGCTTTATTAGAATGTGAAGGAATGTTTGGTGAAGGAAGCGATTTTGTTCACGTTATTTGTGCATTAATGGATAGAGGAACTCGTTTTTTGAAACCTGAAAATCGTTCTGCTCCATTTAGTCCTCCACCTAAAAGGTTATTAACAACACAGTCATCTATTTCGGAAAGAAATGGTTCTAGTCCAAATTTGCTTCAACAACAGACACCTATTATTTCAAATACTTTAAATGCTGATTCTTTTGGTGATTCAGGGATCTCTGAAATGTTTGAAAATTTTATTGGATGTTTTAATGGGGAGTGGAACTAGGGACCGGCCAACAAGGCCAATCACAGTTTAAACTAAAAGTATACAAAAAAAGTAAATCGAAGTTACTTTATTCTTTATCAGTTAAATAATTAAAGCTAATTTTTTTTAGTAAATCGCCAATAACTTTTACTCCATTTCAAAGTCTTTCACCATCCCAAAATGATGTTAATAACTCTTATTTGAATACCTTTATTGAATACAAAGAATGTTCCCCATCCTCGAGTTGTCATTCACTACCAATTCCTTGCCAAGAATTAACTGTTGCAATGCGGAATTCTAATCAACAATTTTCTGAATATTCGGCAAGCTATGAATGCGAAGGTTTTTCTTAGTTAATATTGTTTTCACTTAAGGTTCATAGGTCTGTAAGGGTATAACTTATACTTGATGAAAATTTCCTCAAGTTTTTCTATTTTGAAGGGAATGGGCAAGAGGGTTTCAAAGGACTCGAACTAGACTTTTACTTTATTAGTTTGTGGCCAACAGTCAGAACATCTTATACGTTGCAATATTTGTCTTTCAAGTGAAGAAGTTGGTGCAAAACTTCGTTTTCACATTACTTGTGCTCCGCTTGCTGATGTTACTTTTGAACGAAGACATTACCCAGAAAATGTTATTGCTGTATGTTCTTTTCATCACAGTGATCAACAAGATGATCCAGGTTTTTTAAAAACATTTTTTCTAAATATTTTAAATTTCTTTTAGTCTATACTGATGTCCAAAAATTTCAAATTAATCAAGAAGTTATTGTTCATCAAGAAGGTGATGACAACGAAGAAAATCTTACAGGTGTTGGCCGTATTGTTGGAATAACAGAACATTTATGTGCTACCGTTGATTTTTTGGATGGAACAATATCAGGAGACCTTTTTCTTGGAGAAATTAGAAATTGTGAATGTAAATGGTTTGGCTGTAGTGGTGGATCACACATTCCAGGATCATTAGTATTTTCTTAGATATTATAGAGAAATTATTTTTAATTCAAGGTTTATGTTGATTGGCCTGATCAAAAGATCTATGAAGCTTATTACCGTGGGAAAATGCCAAAGCCCCGATTTAAAATAAAATTTACGCCGCCGTTTAGAACACCAAATGATGATTTAATTGAAGTATTTTATGGATATTTTTTTATTTTTAAATCTTTTTTTTAAGGTTGGAGCAGAATGTATTTATTTTGGGGATGAGCAACTTCCAGAGGGTGTGCATGAATATTTGAGGAATGCTTACAGAGGCTCACAATAATCTATCTAATAAAAATTTAATAATTGTATTTCTGACCCAAGAACTTTGCTGCTTTCACATTAGAACCAAAGCTTTCGAATTTTTAAAATTTTTCAATTATTTAATTACTATTTTTTAAATTTGTCTTGTTAAATTAAAAAGTTCATTTATTGGTATTAGACGATAAAATGATTCACGAAGAATTCCATGTAGCCTAAAAAAGGGCCAATGTGTTGGAAGGTATCAAGCCTATTTTCGGATTGTAAATGTAATGTAGCATAAAAACAATGTCATGAAATTCAAAAGTAGCTAATAAAATTCAAGAGTAAATGTAGACGGAGAATGATGGGAATGGAAAACACCTTTACTATTATTCTAGTTAACTGTTAGAAAGTTAGTCCTATATAGCATCAATTTTGAGAGTAGCTGTAGTAATTAGATAATTCCAGGGATAATCCCCTCTCTAAACAAAACAAATAAAAATCATTCAAACATTAACAGTTTATTTCAAGACAATTTAACAGTATTGAATTTATAAAAAATCATTTCTTAACAACTCCTTTAGTTTTCAACAATTTGCTAGCAATTTGTTGTTCCTCGACCTAAAAATTATATTAAAGTTAATTGTAAACCAGATTAATTAAAAATAACCAAAAATGCCCGGATAATTCGCTGGCGAACGGCAGCAGCGCTCAAACAACCTCCATATGCACGGGTCACAGTTTTAAGACGTTTAGTCATCTTAGAAAGTTGACGAGGACGAGCAGCTTTAATCTAATGAGATAAAAAAGAAAGTTTATTTAAAAATAAATTCAAAGACAAACTCCTTTAAGTGGAACGCCAGTATCACCACATTTAGGAATTGATCCTTTCTTTTTGCGATAATGAAGAACATTGCGGCCACCAGGAGTTTTGACAACTTTTGTTTTGTTTGATTTTGTATTGTAACATAATCTTCGACGATAAGTTAAACGTTGAGGCATTTTTTATAATTTTTTTAACGTTAAACAGAATCTAAATAAAATAATTAATAGTTTAAAAATAAGTATGAGCTTAGAAAAACTTTTGAAAAACACTAAAGATCTTTTTAAAAAATCCAGAATTCCTAATGGAATGCGAGAAACAGAAAACGAGAAAAAAATTTTTAGAATGGGTACTTTTTGGTAAATGGCACATTTAGACGCGACTATTGTCTAGCCCATTTAAACGCAAAGCATGCAAAGCAGAAATTCTGCGTATTTTGCATACATCTGTGTCTCTTTTCTTTTTAAATTTCTTAAAAATGTGCAGCTATTATATTTTTTTTAAAACTATTTATGATTGAAGGGTACATTCTCACTCCGAATCACTTTTTGGGGAAATCCCATTAGAGTCTTACAAACAAAGGACGATGAATCACGCCGAAAGAGTGTCTCAGACTCTAATACATTTCCTTCAGGAAATCGATTTTTCTATTGTATTTAGTTTGTCAGTAAAAGTAGACTGGCACTAGAACGTGGAATTGTTCCAAAGAATAACTTAAATAATTTCCACGTGTTTATAACTATTTGTTAATTTATCTTTTAAAAATTCCCGATTTTTTTTAGAAAAATTCATTTAATTACAACGGTTCCTTTATTTCGTCCAACTTTATTTAATAAATTATTACGTTCTTCGATCTCTGTTTTACATCGTAATAGAATTATTAATAATACAAAAATGGACCCAGAAGAAGCTGCAAAAGAAGAGGCTGCCAAAAGAGATCATCGCAAAATTGGAAAAGATCAAGAGCTTTTTGTTTTTATTCCTATGAGTCCTGGATCGGTAATTTTTTTTAAATTTTATTTTATTAAAATTAATTTTAAGGCTTTTTGGTATCCAAAAGGAACGTTTATTTATAATACGTTGGTCAACTTTATTAGACAGGAATATCGAAAAAGAGGCTTTTTGGAGGTTTGTTTTTTATTTACTTGTAAATTTGAGAGGGCCCCGTAATTGGGGACATGTTTTTGTGATGAATTTGAAATTCGAACAGATTAGTATTTGCTTCTTTCAATAATTTCTCCCAAATTTTTTACTTCATAAAATTTTTCTTTTTAAAGGTAATGACACCAAATATTTATAATGTTAAGCTTTGGGAGCAGTCTGGTCATTGGCATCATTATGCTGATAATATGTTCAAGTAAATTTGTGAATTTTTTACATATTATTTAAATAAATATTTGAGATTTGAAATTGAAAAGGAGCAATATGGTTTGAAGCCAATGAATTGTCCTGGGCACGTTTTGATGTTTGATCATAAGCCCCGTTCTTATAATGAGCTTCCTATTCGTTATGCTGATTTTGGTGTTTTACACAGGTTTTTCTTTATTTGGTTGGGAAATATCCTTAATGTTTAGGAATGAAATGAGCGGCGCTTTGGGAGGTCTTACAAGACTGAGACGTTTTCAACAAGATGATGCTCATATTTTCTGTCGTTCTGATCAATTAGCAGATGAAATTACGGCTTGCTTGGATTTTTTAAATTTTGTTTATGTTGACGTTTTTGGATTCTCTTTCAAATTATTTTTGAGTACGCGGCCGGAGGATAGCTATTTGGGAGATATATCTAGTTGGGAGTTAGCCGAAAAAGAATTGAGTGGAGCATTAGAAAGTAGTGGACATGATTGGGAATTGAATGCTGGGGATGGAGCTTTTTATGGGCCTAAGGTTTTTCTGAACCTTTTTAATTTTTAGAAATTATTTTAGATTGACATTCAAATTAGAGATGCTCTCGGACGTTATTGGCAATGTGCTACAATTCAATTAGACTTTCAACAGCCTCAACGTTTTGATTTGCATTATTTTGAGTAAATTTTTTTAATAAATTAAAAATTATTTTGTGACAAGGAAGGGGGATTTTTCTTTAAAAAATTTTTTCTGTCCGGGACCCCTTAAAATCCCGCAAATAAAAAAATGCAGAATCCTTGTTCGGATCTGATTAATATTCTCAACAAATATTTTTTCAGTGAGAACAAAGAGCGACATCGTCCTGTTATGGTAAGTATTCCACATTTAAATTCTTTTAATGTTAACACTAGGAGGAAAAGAGTGCCTGATCAATTTTTTTCTTCCTTCCTATTTTTATCTATACTTTTTAATGTCAGAGTTATTCTTAATTTTGTATAATTATTCTCTTAATATTAAAGGAGGAAGTATTTGACTTTTTAAATTTTAAAAAATGTTTAAGCACTCCTTTCCTATTACTTCCAAAATATTTTTTAACAGATTCATCGAGCTATTCTCGGCTCTGTTGAAAGGATGATTGCAATTTTAGCTGAAAACTTTGCTGGAAAATGGCCGTTTTGGCTTTCTCCTCGACAAGCAAAAATTATTTGTGTGCATCCAAATATCGTTGATTATGCTACGCAAGTTAAAGAAAAAATATTTAATTCTGGATTTGAAATTGAATTTGATGAAGATTGTCCAGATACTTTAAATAAAAGAATTAGAAATGCACAATTGGAACAATTTAATTTTATTTTGGTTGTTGGGAAGAGAGAGAAGGAAAATGGGACAGTTAATGTTCGAACGAGAGATAATCAAGTAAAATTTAGATTTTAAAATTATTTTTTTTGAAAGAACGACTTGGAATTATTTTTAAATATTTTCTGACATTTGCACTGCGATATTTGTGCAGATTTTGAACTACCCCTTGTTTTCCTTCAACTTTTAATTTTTGTTAGTTTTCCTAATCTAAAAACGCGAAGAAGAAATTTATAAATTGTTAAAAAATTTTTTAAAAATTCTTCAATTTAAAAAAATTTCAGGTTCGTGGTGAAATGAAAGTTGAAGATTTAATTAAAAAATTTGCAAAATTCCGAGATACGTTTGCAAAAGATACAGAAAGTGCTGAAGCTTTTGTTGAAGAAAATAATAAAGAAGAATAAAATGGAAAAAAGAATTTGTTGACTTCTTAATTAAGTATTTAAAATGATGAAAAAACATTCTCAACTTAAAAAAATTATTTTGTTATTTAAATTGTGTGTAATATGTGAATAAATAATGTTTTGAATTAATGATTTTTGGAAAATAAGATTAAAGGTATTTTGTACAAAAATTTCATAGGCCTTCAATTGGGCCTTAATGATAAGCATATAAAAGCCTCACAATCTTGGTTCCTTACCACCCACAACTAGTCAACTACTTCTCTTCCTCCTTTCTCTACCACTAATCGTCCAACGTCAACTACCATGCACACTGCGTCAATAAGTTCGGAGGCCAGCGTACGATCGTTCCAAGGGTCAGTTTCCATTTGATAACTTTATATAAATCCGTTCTCATCTTTTTTCCTTTTTTAGCGCCACACAGGAGTTCCTTGTAGTTGCCGACATCGCTTCTGGCGGGTACGGCGCTGTCTACAAAGTTCGGGGCTCTAAAGGAGGCGTTTTTGCTCTAAAACTTGAGAAGCGTGCTCCGAAGCGTGACCACTACAAGCTGCAAATGGAGGTGCGTGTGTTGCAGGAAGCTGCCAAGGCAAAGCCGGAAGAGCGACAACACTTGCCCACGCTCATTGACCATAGTGAACCGCACAGTTCAAGCAGTAGTATGTTCATCGTCATGACGCTTTTGGGCAAGTCGCTGGGAGACATAAAGCGAGCGTACAGAAAGAGGATCTTCAGGTTTGTTACTTGAAGTGGTCTAATTTTCTAATTCTTCTCTTTAATATTTTTAGCCCTAACACTGCCTACTATTGTGCCATCCAGGCAATTGACGCGATCAAAGAAATGCACGATCTTGGCTTTCTTCACCGCGACATCAAACCGGCAAATTTCGTGATCGGAGCGCCAGGGACCAAAGACGCAAACACGGTTTACGTTGTCGACTACGGGATTGCACGGAAGATTCTTGACGCGAAGGGGAGTATGCTGACACCACGAAGAAAGGTAAAGAAAGATAAATCACAAGAAATTGGTTATCTTCTTCAAATTTTCAGATAAAGTTCAAAGGCACCGTCCGCTTCGCCCCAGTGACCATGCACAAGATGGAGGAGCTTGGACGCAAAGACGACTGCGAAAGTTGGATCTATATGGTTGTGGACATGGTCAACGAGAATCGACTTCCGTGGCACATGGTTACCGACGTGGACGAAGTTGAGCGAATGAAGAAGAAGGCGATTGCTGAGCCACGAACATTGTTCAAGAGCTCCGAGGTGTGTTGATGGAAGCTAGGGGTGTGCCGTTTCGCCTTTCCTCTTTCGCCTTTTGTTTTTCGCTTTTTAAAATCTTTCGGCACGCCCCTGATAGACTTCTTTTAAGGCGAAATAATAGCTTTTTGTTTTTTAACAGGAAAGCGAGTTCTGTGAGGTGATCACATACTTGAATGGACTGCACTATGTGGACAAAATAGACTACCATTGGATTCGCGAAATGGTCAGGCGTGTGGCGAAACGACGGAATTGCAATTTGAGGGAACCTTATGATTGGCAAAAGAAGAACACTCATAGCAGAACGGTGTCAAGATAAAAATCTTGTGTGTATATTAGATCTTCTTTTCTCTGATTTCTTGTATGTATATTATTAATTGTATGTTTTGTCCATCCATAAATATAATATTTGTAATTTATTTTTGATTAAGACAAATATTTTTTTCCTTGTTTAATTTAAAAATTGGGAGCAGACGATAAGAGAGAGATTGGGTCATTCAGAGGGGCATCTTCCCTTTAATTATTTGTTACTTTTTCTGTAGGATAAAAAGTCATTTTTGATGAATTTTTAGCTCATTTTTAATAGTAAACTGGATAATATTTAATTTCGTACCCCCCCCCTTTTCCTTCCTTAAAGTACCAAAATGGTCAGACTTGCTACATTCCTCTACTCACTCTATTATATGTCGTGAGTGGCTAGCTAAGCGTTTTAGAATTATCGCCAGAGGTCTTGAACTAAGGTTTGTAACACAGTTTAAGTCTGACCATCTTTTTGAAGGAAAAAAGGAAAGGGAAAATTTTTTTAACGATATTTTTAGTCAAAAATTCTTCAGATAGAAGCAAAATTTGTTCAAAACCATTTTTGTGGTAAACACGCAAAATATTAGTTAAATCCTAAAAAAATATTTTTTTAGATAAAAAATTACACCGTTGTTTCTACGAAAAAACAATTATAACTTTCCGAAATCTCGAGGGATAGGGCAAGGAATGGTCCCAGACCCAGTGGGCGTACGTCCCGAACATGAAGAAATGCTTTGGAACCATACCCCAACTTTGCAATACTAGGAAAAGTATTGTCTTCTTCAATTTTATTGTCCTCTTTTTGTTTTTCCTCGAATGAATTTTGTTTTTCTTTAGAAAAAAAATAATAATTATTATTATTACTATTCTCCTTTCAACTTTTTTTTATTCATAACTACATACCCTCCCCACATTTTTATTTCCTAGCAATCCCCCCAAATAACCTTCTTACCAACATTTGAAAACAAAAGAAAAAAAAGACTGTCATCCTCCTTTCTTCCCCGTAGCTTCTTCTTTCCCTTTTATTTTTATCTACTGCCGCCATCTCCAATTTTTTTAGCCGAGCCCTTTTATTATTCTCAGGAATGCCTTGGCTATTTCTTTCCTTTTTAATGTAAAGATATCTTTAATGCCAAGATTTGACCAAAGAAAGCAATATATGTACTTTTTATTAAAAAAAAGATACTGAGACTTTCTTAGAAAATATTATTTTTGTTTGATGGTAGGTAGTACATACATATTTGTTTTTGTTATCTCCAACATTAGAACAAACTTCTTGATGGAAAAATAAACCTTTAAACTTAGATTATTGTCATTATTCAGTTATAAAATAACGAAAAATTGTTTGAATACTTTTCTTGTTTTGTAGACTTTGTTTAAATTTTATTTTAATTTTTTTTATTTAATGCTAAAAATGATCATATTTATCTTCCCGATAATTTAATTAAAATAAATATTTTTTCCTCATTAAAAAAATTTTTAAACCTCCTCCTTTTTTTGTTTATTTCTTTCATTGTTTTTTTAAATAGGAAATGAATTTTAACAAAGGAATTATTTAAAGCTTTGGCGCCAATGAAAGGAAAAAAGGGAAGAGGGAAAGTAGTAGATAAAAGGGAAAATAATGTCAACCATCTAAATACTCTTTTTTAAACGTGGGAGAATCTTTTCTAGAAAAATACTTTTTTTGTTTTAAAAATTTGGAAAAAAATTTTCTTTTCTTTTGCCATTTTCTCACAATTAAATTATTAATTTTTGTTAAACTTTTTATTGTAAAGCATATAGGTAATTAATTCCTAGGGTTGTGAAGTAGGCGGCGTAGTGTAAATGAATAAGACATCAGTCCGGTCTACTGAAGATGCTGGTTCGCTCCCAGCTGCCGAATAAACTTTAGCACTAGCTAAGGGAGAAAAATAGCTATAGTTCGGATTCTTTATTTTGAATTTATTCAACTTTTTGAGTTTCAAAATTTTAACAAATTTCTTTATTAGAAATTTTATTTTTTCAAAAGCCCATTCCTTTAAAATAAAAATAATTTATTATTATTATTCTAATATTGCGTGCTCAAGTATTTTTAAGAGAAACTTTAAAAAATGTAAATACATATTTCTATTTATTTTTCCCTCATTTAAATGATTAATTAATTTGTCTTTTTTTACTTTAGAAAAAAAAAGTTTGGCATAAATAAATAATTACATATATTCATTTTTGCTTATTATTTACATATTTTTTCCTTCTCTTTCATTTAAAAACTTTCTCTACTATTTAACCAACTTTTTAATTTTACTAAAAAATACCTAAAAACTTTTAAAAGGTCAATAAATAAATAAACTTTTATTCTAAAAACTTGGCAACATATTTATTTATTTTTGTTGTCAATTTTTCGGTCTATTTAATAATAAAAATAAAGAGAAAGTTTAAAAGTTAAACAAAGCGGAAATGTGTTTTTGGTCTGAAAAAGTTTGAAGAATGTTTTTGACATTTTAAATAAAAAATATATTTTTTAAATAATTTTTTGTCAGTCCAAACCTCGCTTTTAGAGTAATTTAAAATAACTTCTATTTTTAAGATATTTTTTAATTTTATTAGCCATAGGTGAAGGAGGTGCGATACCTCTAAATATACCTAATTATAAAATCTACTTATTTCAGCTTCAAAGGAGTATTTTATAATGAAGTCTGAGTTAAATGATTAATTTCTTCTATAATTTAATTAAAAAATGGATTTATTAATTCTTTGTTGTTTTGGTGGTGTTCCTTTTATTCAATTTCCCTCATCCTCTTCAAAACAACACCAACCTTTAGACAGAATTAGGCATCAATGGGACCCGACAGATTGGGTTGCTGTTGATGTTACTGGTTTGGAAAATAAATAAGTTTTTCAAAAAAAACTTTTTCCCTTTAAAAGATTCCCTTTTATTTACAACAAACAATTCCTCCTCTTCTTCCTCTTTATTAAATCCTTTATTGAAAAATATATTGCCTTCAGATATATCAACAATTAATTTAGAGCAATGTGACCTTTGGAATTTAACTTTTGCTTCTAATGCAGATAAACATTTATTTAAAAAAAGTCATGGAAAACTTAAATGCAGGTAGATAGATAAAGAGGTTTTTAAATAAAGATTTCTAAAAAAGAATTAAAAAAATAAAATTTAAGTCAGATCCCTATCGACCCCTTAAATTTCAAACAATTTCCATTTAAATCCTTTTAATTTAAATTTTTGCGACGTTTTTGTTTAAAAAAGCTTTTTTTTCCATTTTCAATCAATTTGTGTGCCAACAAGCTCCACCTTCTCTCCCCCTCCCCCCCCCCCTCTTTTTAAAAAAAAGATAACAAAAATTACTTTAAGTAAAAATTCTTTTTTATCTTTTACTCTTTCCTTAAGCTTCTTTTAATGGCCAGCTGTCAATTTTTATATGGAAAATTAATTTTTGATTTTTTAAAATTTTATTAAAGAAAATATATTTAAAGGTGTCCATTCGAATATATTGGAATAGCCTGTCAACAACAAAAAACAAAAGAGAAAACAATCAAAACATTAAATAAAACAACAAACAAAACTTTAAACAACAAAACATTCTCTCCCTTTCCCCTTTCCCCTCTCTATTCTCCTCCTTCTCCTTTACTTTTACCCAACTTAACCACCAAACAAACATTCAAAACAATGGCTTTAATTGGGGGAACAACATCAACATTTTCTGGAAATTCTTTTATTTGGTTTTTACTTGTTTTTATGGTTTTGGCTTTAATTATGGTTTCTTTATTTATGGTAAGAAAGGGGGAGGGGGGGGGGGAAGGATTTTTTAATTTTAAAAAAATTTCAGAAAAATTATTTTTAACTTTAAATTTATTTATTTAGCCTTTATTTTCTTTTCTCTTTTTTTATTTATTTATTGTTCTCATTTTTTCCTAAACATTTTTTACTTCTTGTAATCTTTTAAAATAAAACAAAAGAAAATAGGAAAGGATTTTCGCGCGCTTTTATTTTTATAAAAAAAGAACAGCCGGAAAAGATTTTTTAAAAGAAAAATATTTTTGAGGATATTAAATAACTTTCTGGAACTTTTTTTTGTTTAAAATTTTCTTCTTTTTTTAAATTTATTATAAAATAATTCTGTCTAATTTCACTATAAAATACATCCAATATCTAAATAAACCTTAGTTTAAGATTTGTTTTTTGAAATTTGGTTGGCCGAGTAGGGGGCTGCCCAAGCTAGGGTTGGCAGATTTTGGGTAATTTTAGAATATCTGGATCGGGAACCGAAAAATAATGATTAAAATAGTAACGATTATTTTGCGAGAGGGAGTCCTTGGGACACTAAACTTGGACCTTAAGCTACACCCTCTATTTAATTATAAACCTAATTATAAAATATTATTTTTTTAAAGCCCCAAGGGTGTATTTAAAAATTTCCATATATTTTTTATTCTTCTCTTTCCATTAAAAATACCAATATTTTTTTAGAGGGAATTTTATCTCTTTTGTGTAGCTTTTTTCATTTTTAAAACATAGTTAGAGAGTAATTTCTGGCCTTATAGCCAGCCGCTTCCATCGATTCCTTTTTTTGCCATTGGCTTTTTTATATTTTTTAAGCTAAATATTTAAAAAAAATTATTTTAATAGAAACTAAAAAATGCATTAAAAGTCTTTCCCTATTTTTATTTTTACAAAAAAATGAATAATTTAAATACAAAAAATAAAAAATAGATACTTTTAATGGGAAAATGATAAAATCTTTTTTTTTTTACAAAAATGGAGTTTTTAATTTTAAAAATAAATAATTTTTAATTAAATATTTTATTTAAAAAAGCTTTCAATTTGAGAGCAGTTGGCCCTTTATTTTTAATTTTCCCTTTTTATATTTTCCTTGAAATATCAAAACAAAAATTATAAAATTGTTTTGAACAAATATATTTATTTTAAAAGAATTTTTGATTTATTTTTAAATTAAAAAAAAAATTTTGCTAAAATTTTATTAGTCAAATTTTGCTTATAAATACACCTTTGGCTTAAAAATGTTCCGATATAAGGATTCTTATCTTAAATAGAAGGTTATTTAATATTGGGGGTCTCTTGTAGTGAGGAGGCAGAGACTATTTTTATAATTTTTTCTTTCAGATGTTTAGAGGTTGTTGTTTTTGTGATTGTTTTGGGGGAATTCCAAGTAATAGGCGTTACGATCAACCATTAACTCCACAGACAATAAATCGTTGCATGGAAGCTATTAAAGAACATGAAAGGGAGGAAAAGGCTAAATATTCTGCAAGTGGAGAATGGGTAAATATTTTAGAATTTTTGAAAGAAAAAGAAATTTTTATTTGTAACTCTCTGAACCCTTCCTAAATTATTCTGAGAGTTTTAAAATTATTTTTTAATTTTCTCTTTATTTTTCTGCTTAAAAATAATATTTTACCTAAGAAACAAAATTTTTATTTAAATTAATTTTATTTTAATTTCTTTAGTCAATAGCCCCACCACCACAACAACCAACAACATTTAATAATTGTATTGTTATAGATTCACGTCGACCATTATTACCACAACAAACAACAACAAATTCAATTTCATCAATTAGCGAAACTATCCCCCCTCCAAATATTCGTGCCTGTTCTCCTCCCCCATCTTACCGTTCTTCTAATGGAAGTATTGACAAAATTAATAAATAAAAAGAAGATTAATTAAAAATATTTATAAAGGCATTCTCTTTTATTTTCTCTCTTCTCGGCATTTAATTTTCAGGAATTTTAATTATAGAAATTTTCTTTAAAATAATTTTTAAAGCATTTACAATTTACTACTAGTCATGAAATTATTATACTATAAAATATATTTTTAGAGATGTCCAAAACCGAAAATTTACCAGAATTAAGACTAAATCTTGAACGTCTCTAAAGTATATATTCTCCATTACATTTATAATGCTTTAGCCCAGGGCTTTCATCGACAAAATGCCCATCAAAAGTACAAAAATCTTGATTTAAAAGTACATAGGGACTAAATTTCCGAATAAAAAGTACACTCAAAATTAAATTAGAAAATATTTATTCGTCCTCAAATCTTTTATATTTCTCTCCTAAATGAATCTTTTCTAATAATTTCTTGTTTCCACTTTCTCTATATAGAGTGGCGAAAATTTTGCGAAATTTTGAGAATTTTGCAGGCGAAAATTTTGAGAATTTTGCAGGCGAAAATTTTGAGAATTTTGGAGGTCCTTAAGCCAGATTTCTTCCATTTTTTGCGCCGCAGGCGAAAATTTTGAGAATTTTGGAGGTCCTTAAGCCAGATTTCTTCCATTTTTTGCGCCGCAGGCGAAAATTTTGAGAATTTTGGAGGTCCTTAAGCCAGATTTCTTCCATTTTTTGCGCCGCAGGCGAAAATTTTGAGAATTTTGGAGGTCCTTAAGCCAGATTTTTTCGTTTTTTCAAAAATGTTGATTTAAAAGTACATACTTTCAAAAAAGTACAAATTCAATTTCGTAAGTACAGAGGTCGATTTAAAAGTACAATACTTTTAAAAAAGTACGAATGAAAGCCCTGCTTTAGCCCAATTTAATAAAATTTTATTCAAATTTCATCACTTTAATTCTTTTGGAATTTTTTAAATAAAATTTTTTGCAATTTTTTTCGAATTTTAATTAAAATAGCGCCAAAAAATCCTTTCATGAAAAAATATCGTATACTTTAAATTTTTTGTCCAAATATCATCACTAGAAGATCGACAATTGATTTACTTACATGTCTACATATGAGCAAAATTTTATCTATTTTGAGGACTTAATTTTGAATTGATAGAACAAAAAATATATAATAATTGTTATCAAATAATTTCAATTATCAACTTCCGTTAAATTCACCGAAAGAGTTGATTAGATTGAGAACTTTGCCCAAAGAATCCACCCTGATTTTGACGGCTAAGAGTTCGTGATGGGGCAAACCCAAGCATTTTTTGCAAATTCTGCCGTAAAGTCATTGTACACAAAATATAGAGAAAAATAAAGCTACAATCGGTGTAATCCTCACCTTTAAAGTTAAAAAAGATTTAATTAAAATATTGAAAAGAATGGAAAGTTGTTTCTTAAGAGATGCTGCTTAATTTTATATTCTAGATTTACATAACCCCTATCGGGAATGTTAGCCTGAAAATTCCTTAGAAACAACGCTCCATTTTAATTAAAAAACTTACCAACAAGATTTCGATGACTTAAACCTTGGACCCAAGAAATAGGCTCAAATGGAAGTTTGGCAACAACACGTCCTTCAAAAATACTAGAAAATGTGCTCAACAAAGTTGTAAAAACAAAACCAATTGCCATCCTTAAAAGTAATTTTTAAGAATTTTAAAGTTTTTGACGTTAAAGCAGATAGATGTTCGCAAGAAATTAAAAAAATTGAAATTTAAAATAATTTTGATGTATGGAGCAAAATGAAAAAACTAAGAACCAGAGAGGGCATGAACTAGGGCCAGATTTTACGGATAAACCCCACCCGGCCCCCACCTATTCTACTTAAAACAAAAGATGGGCTCAAAGTCACGTTGGGTAAGTGAAGCTGTTTTTTTCTGTGAGATTTTTAGGAAACGGTTTTGCGTACTCCTGGGACTCTGAGCCCATATTTTGATTTGTTATTGAATAAGTTGTGGGTTTATGTTATAAAAAATTTAATTTTAACATTTTCAAATCCCTCCAAAATACTTACATAGACTTCATTCGGAACATTGAAAGATCTCTATTCGTTGACTTTAAACGTTCCTCTTCCCTTTCAATTTTCCTTTTTGTTGTTTTGCTAGCACTATTTGCAGTCCCAACACCCTGATCTACAGCCCCAATTGTTTCCTTTTTCTTTTCTAATTTTTTTGTTTTTCTTTCCATTGAATATTTTAAACGTTTATATTCCTCTGATCTTTAATTATTATAAATTATTTAAAATATTTAAAATTAAAAAAAACCTATAAACAAGCAACCAAGTAAGTCCTTCACCCAACAAAGCAGTAAACAACGCAATAAAAATAATTAAAAAAGCATCGCTATACATTTTAATAAAGAAAATTTCTTTAAAAATTTATGTATAAAGAATTAAAAAATTATTTAAAGATATTTATAATAAAATGAAAATATACATATTAATTTAAAAAATTAAAATTTTATTGAGAATTTTTAAGAAAGAAAACAATATAACAAAACGAAACCTTGGAGAGATGAGGGAATGTCAGAGGAGGAGAATTTTGATTTTTTACACTTCTTTACTTGCTATCATAAAATGCACAATATAAAAATAAATTAAATAATTTACTCATCTCTGTATAAAAAACAAAGCTCAAACATTTAAAAAAAATTAATTTAAATCCCCCAATTAAAACAAATAATTTGTGACGAAACAACAATATTTTTATATGTATAATTTAAAGAAATTCTTCAATATTAATTTCCATTGCAGAACAGGGGTTGACTAAAGAAAAAGAATTAATAACCTCTGGGTGAAGAACTCCAAAAGTGCCAATTGACTGATTTTTATAAATAATTTCAGCACATCTTCCATCGAAAAAAGTTGGGTCTAAAAAATTAAATATGTAAAAAAAGAGCTAAAAATAAACAAAAATTCTAACAACTCTAGCTGCTGGGTGAATGTCTCTCCCGACTTTCCTTTTACTAATGTTAAATTCTCTCGTAACCCCCAACTTAAAATCAACTCTAAAAAACACAAACCATCTTTTTGTTGTATTTTATATCCTTTAATTTCCCCATTAAAATCTTTAGTATTTTCAATATAATTAACATTTAACATCTGCATTATCCTATCCAAAAGTCCATGGATTATTTCGAAAGCACCATTTTTGCTATAAAAAACAGCTGCCAAATGCCTCTCATTCCGACATTTTGTATCTTCAAAAATATTTAAATAAAATTTATTTTTAACAAAAAAACCTTTATTATTATCAATAAAAACAACATCTTGAACTTCAAAAAGTTTTAAAGGAAGAGGCATATCCTTGTTATTTGAAATTGTTTTTAAAATGCCGGGAAGTAAAGAATTTCGAACAACCTGTAAAAAAATTATCGTCAAAATGAAAAAAATATTCGTATTGCATGATTTCCTACACTCTTAAGTTGAAGACTTTAAAAATAAATATCTATACGAAGAAATTTTAAATAATTAAAATACCTGGAATTCCAAAGTTTTTGGATTTGCAATTTTAACAACACTTTTCAATTCAAAATCAGGTCTTCTCAATTTATTTCCAATATCTTCTGTGGAACATAGAGCAAAGTTCATTATTTCAGTCCAACCAGACATTGCCATTTGTAAACGTAATTGATCAGAAAGTTTGTTTAAATTAAAAGGTTCGGCAACTGTATTTGATTGTGGCAATAATGGAGGAATATTATTATAACCAAAAGCTAAGGCTAAATCTTCAACTAAATCACATTCATGAAGAATATCGTGTCTTGTTGGAGGTGCTTTAACCTTTCAAAAAATTTTTTTGTTTCTAGTATATTTTTTGCTTTTTCTTCTAAACGTCTTATAAACGTAAAAGAAAAATCTTTTTCCCATCATTTTTGGATAAAAAGAATATTAAAAAGATAACCTCAATTTGTGTTTCATTCTTTTCAACATTTGAACAGGTCAAAGACATTTTAGCCAAAAATTGCATTGCTTTGTCAACGTTAATCGGAGCAATTCCAATTTTTCTTGACATATTCTTAACATCGACTTTCCCTTTCCAGGCTTTGAATTTCTACAAAAAAACAAATAATTAAAAATAATTGATATGTATTATAACATACCGGATAAACACAAGAGCCCTTTCCATCAACAATTTCAACAGGCTCAACCCTGAAAGAAAAATATTTTTTATTTTTAACATAACTAAAATTCCACTCAAATTCTTACTAAAAAACTTACAAAAAGGGTTCCTTACAATATTGACTAAAAATAGTAACAACAGTATCCAAAACAATTTCCAATTTTTTCAAATCTGTTCCAGTAGCCTCGATAAAAATATTTTTTGTGTTTAAAGTAATTTTTGAATGGTCACTATTAATTATTGGAGGCAAAGAACAAACAATTCCTTGTGAATCATAAATTATTGGATAAAGAGGTTTGTCTCTAATAATTGGTAAATATTCTCTTAGATGACTTTCTTTCTAAAAAATCTAAGAAATATAAAGTCAAACCTCACTTATAAAAACCTCACTTTAAGGCAGAAAAATAATATCTTATAATGAGGTGTGTGAAGGAATAACTTTTAGGCAACCAGTGGGTCTTTTCGAACTTACACAACCCAGTGGGGTCAACCAAATTTTCAAAAAACGTATCTTAAATTTAGGTGTATCTAATATTAGACAAAACCTAAAGTGAGGCTAGACAGCAAAATTAATTTAATTAAAATATACATAAAATTCCATTAATTCCAATCCATTAAACTCTTTATTTTGATTTAGAGGTTTAAAAATAATTTCTTCAGGCTTTCGAGCACAATATTTAAAAGGCCCTAAAAAGAAAAAAAATTATAAAAATTTGGGAAATTAAAAAAACCTTTAATTGTATCCAAATCATGAGTCCCAATAGACGCTAGCGTCCTTTTTCTGCCAATATTTTGGTGTAATTTGTCTTGTAAATCAATAAAAGAAGAAGAAATATCAGCATCTAATTTAATATCTCTTAAAACTGCACCAACAACAAATTTTCGTACGTTGGCGGTCTTTAAAGAAAAAAATTTTTGGGACGTGTCTCACGAATATTTGTGTCCCTAAAAACTATATATTGCATATTTTGGTTTAAAATTGTGTTCCTTAATATAAATAAGTTTCGGATAGCTCAAAGTTAGCCCAAACTAATTTTAAAACCAAAGACAACACAACTGGACATTAACCTAAAGCTTCAAAAAAATATTTAGAAAACCTCTTTTTCAACAATTATAGTCAAAGGCTTAACTTCTGACAATTTATATGATGGAATTTTTATTCTAAAAATAAAAAAAAAATATTTAAAAAAAAATATAAACAACTTATTTTGAAATATAAGTAAAGCTCTAGTCAATCCTTCAACACAAAGCAAGTCATAACGATTGGCAGGAATTTCTATTTTATAAATTTCTTCATCTACACCTGTGGTTTCGTTTTTTTCAATTAACTTAAAGAAAAGAATTTTCCCAAAAATTTTTAAAATTATTTTTGAGGTTTTATTAAAATTGATAAAATTGAAATTAGAGATCAAAAATTAATTTAACATTTTACTCCCCAAAATGAAAATTAAAAAAAAAAACCTTCAAAATTAAAAAACTAACCACATCATCCAATTCAAGTCCATATTGGAAACACAGTTCATCTACTTCCTCTTGTGTCAGACAAGTGCCTAAATGTTTATCTAAAAGTCGCTTCTTAACAGCAATTGTCGGCATAACTTTCAAAAATAATTAAATTTATTTAGAAATATTAAAAATAATTTAATTGTAAATTTACAAAAATACGGAAATAATAAACACTAGAGTCCCAAACGAGACATTTATCAAAAAGCTCAGTTATCGAGATTCTCGGCAATCAGTAAAGTTTGGCCTTTAATGTAAACATTTATTTATATAAATTAATTACATTTATTGCAATAAATGAAAAAATTAATAAGAAAATAATTTAAAATTGGACCTCATTATAGCAGAATATAGAAAATCACATTAAACAATAGAGGGAGGGGTATCAACTACGGACTCCCTTTTCAGGTGATAGGGAGTATTCTTTAGGTATAATGAGGTCTGACAGACACCGGCTTTAAATTTAATCTTTTTAAAAATAAATAATCTTTTTCAAATTATAAATAAAATATCAAAATTAAATAAAATGTTTTTTACTTCCATACAATTTATTATCTGGACCAACTTGGATTGATCCCTTCTCTTTCCGTAAACAAGGCCAGTCGCCTCTATAAAGTTCACAATTTTGTGCCAAATAATTGTAAGTATCAAACCAATTATTGAAAGTTGGTGAATAAGGCAAAAGAGAGGCTAATAAACTTTTAAAAAGAAAGAAAAATTATTTGATTTTATTTAGAGGATACTTTGTGGCCATAAAGGGGTAAAACTAGGGATCTTACTCAATCAAAAATTTTGTTTAATAACATGTACTTGAAATATAAATCCTCAAGTTTAAATTAATCCCCTATAAATATAAAAAACTTAAAAATTGGGAAGCGCAAGAAAAATTAATTTTCATACCCAGAACCAGCGACAGCCATCAAATTAGAACATAATTTAAAAGGATATTGCACAAAAGCAACCAGAGAAGGGACAAGAAAATTACATACGTTATAACGTAAAAGTACTAAAAAATATTAATTTATCATTTTGGTAGCTAAATGGGGGTTTTTGTAGATTTTTAAATTTCTTACCACAAAGCTCCAAGTGTTCAGCAAATTGTTGTTTCTCATATGGACGAAGATTTTCCCAACCATCTACTTTTATCTTAAATTTTATTTAAAAAAATTTAAAAAATATTTTTATTTACCATTTTGTTGTAAACAATGTCAACTAGATAAATACAAATAGTCGTTCCCCAAACAGAAATTAGTCCATTAACAATTACAGGCATTAATCCAGAAAAAAGTCCAGGAGGGCCCTCTTCTGCACCAATAAGTAATAAAGGTTGGAAAGGATTTATAGGCAAATATTTTGTTTCGTTTCCAATAAGTTGAGCTATTTGACGAATTGCTACAACTAAAAATAATTTTTTTAATTAAAAAAAATATTTTAAGAATAAAAATACCAGTAAATGGACGAGAAATAACAGAACATAAAACTACTTGGATAGTTTCACGTATCCCTGATCGTAATTTAATCCGGAAAAGTTGATAATTGTCCAAATTATTTAAATCTTTCAGATCATCAATATTTCCTCCAACTTCCGGGTAGTGACGATTCAAAGCCTTTTTAAAAATTAGCGGTAATTTCGAAGTTCCCTTCTCAATTTCCTCACTATATGAACTTTCTAACAGTTTCAGAATAAGGAATCAAGTATAGAATTGTGAAGAAAATTACAACTCTATTTTACTGTGTTGTGTTTTGTCATTTTTTGATTTAACTACCTTAGACCGAGGGAAAAGTAGGAAGAATTAAAATTACCAAAATATTTTTGTATTTAAAAAAATACCTCAAAAATTACAAAGCCACAAGACAATCTTAAAAATTTCTCCAAAATGCACCCACCAACACCTGTATAAATTGCCTTAAAGCCATGTAAAAGATACATGTTGTTAACTGAAATTAAGTATTAAAATGAGGAAAATTTAAAAAAAATTTACGATATCGATAATGATTTGGCAGAAAAAAAGTATTTGATCCAAAAAATATAAAAGATTTTCCTTTTTCCAAAGGAAAAGGTTCATAGCCAAGTTGTATTAAAGTTTGAGTAAAAACAGCCGGATGCAACAACAATGAAGAGCTGAACACTTTAGAACAGATAGCCTTACAAATCAACAAAATCCGTCGCTTTAAATTAAATATTATTAGATATTATGACCGAAAATTTTCCGAAACTATTACAGGAATCAAGACAATTTTCTGTTACTTGAATTTTGAAAAAGATTTCAACGGAAACTCATCAGGTATATTAATCTATATTAATTATAAGTAAATATAATAAAAATTACCTCATTAACTTGGTTATTGTTTGGATTCAAATCTCCTACTTCAGCCATTTAACTAAAAATTTAAAGAAATTTTAAGAGGGAAAATTCTTTTGTTCCTTTTAAAGTCCATTACAAAATTATAAAAACTATTACTCATATTTGCTAAGGAATCTTTTTCCAATTTAATCAAAAACTTTTCTTTGAAACATTCATAATCTTAAAATTTATAAAAGAAAAATTTTTTGATCCTTGGGAAAGAATGAGTAATACCAAAAATTGTTTATTTTTATAATTTTGCAACAAACTTTGTAATTAATATATATATGTATAAGTGACTAAATAATCATTAACAATATAATTTATTAGTTGACACAATGTGAAAGTCAACTAAACAATAATTAAATTCTCTAACCGAATTTATTTAGTAATTAAAATTTAATAAACTATTTAAAATTAATATTTTAAAGCTTTGATATGAAAAATAATTATAATAAATTAATTTAAACTTTTTAGTCCGTTTTATTGTCTTCATTAGTTGAATTCTTTTTTGAAACAAGAAGATAAACAATTTGGTCAAGTTTATCAGAAAAGGAGTCAAAAGAGAAATTCTCTTCAACATTTTGACGGCCTAAAATTTTTTTTCAAAAAATTTTAAAAATTTTTAATTACCCAAAATCCCCATTTCTTTAATAATTTCAGGATTATTTATTGCAAATTCCATCGATTCAGCAAATATTTCCTTTTCTGGAGGGCAAAGAAATCCCGTCTTTTTGTTAATAATCGTTTCAGTAGGTCCACCATTATTTACTGCCAATACAGGAGTATATAAAAACATTGCCTCAACTGGAACAATACCAAAATGTTCTCCCGTGGGTGTATATATTATTAATCGAGCAATAGACATTAACCATATTTTTGAATAATCATCTGGAAAATTTTAATTATTGCGAGGATAGAAAATATATAAATTTAATGAATTAATAAAGATAGGAAGATTGAAAACATTGACTTCAACCCAAACAGATGACCTTGACATTCTGACCAAATTCTTGATTTTGACTCTGGACACAAGAAAAAACAAGCTATCTAAATCAGGGTTTGCTTACAAGAATGAAACCTTACAATTAAAAACCATCTCAAAGACTTAAGAGTCATATAAAATAACCTTGTGCCTTAAAAACCTTATACTAGCCGATTAAATTATTTTTTTTGTATTTATTTACGAAATATATCCAACAGTTAATTTCAGTGATTAAATATTAGCTAAAACATATAACTTACTTGGACTTTTGATGAATTTAACTTGCTCAGAAACGCCTAATTGTTCTGATAATCTAACCAATTCATCAAAATGTTCAATATTTTCCAAATTTAAAGGATCATAACCACCAGCAATCACCAAAATACATTTTGAATTTTCTGACGAAATTTCGGAAAGCAAGAATGCTTCAAAAAATAAATTTAAAAATTTAATTTTTTTAATAACCAAAAGACTGGATTGCCAATTCAATATTTTTCTTTCGTTCAAAACGATTGACAGAAAGAAAACTAATTGTCTCTTTTTGCTTTAATAAATCAACCAAATCCACAGACAAGGTCTTCTCAATTTCATCAATTCCATCTTCTTTAAATTTTTTCAAAGCATTGTCAAAAAATTCACAGTTGATCGAAGGATATAAAACAGTCAATGGACGATTGGTTAAAGCTGGGAATGTCTCTTGAACAACTCCATTAGTAAAATTACTAGAAATTAATGTTTTCAATGAAATTACTAATGTTGAACTAAATCAAACTGACAAGGAACAAAAATTTTGTTATAACATCTCAAACTTGAGTATGAAAATTAAAGAAAAGAGGTTTTTCTTTGTTAAAGGTTTTCTTTTGTAAGCTAGATGGCAAGGTCTATAAGAAACAACAAGTTATGATATAAATTAATTTTTGAACTCTAATGGGTGGATGTGTTATAAGATATTACCATTATTAAAGTAAAACCTATTAACGAGTATTTGATCAGCCCAACCCATAGTCCAAGACTCAATATTATCGATAAAAAGTCGGTAAAGTCTTTTTAAGAAAGTGTCACGTTTAATAGCCAATAATTTGTCCGGGTAATGGCAGTAGAAAAGTATAGAACATCCACAAAATAGCCGCAAAATAGGCAATGGAGCAGAAATCTAGAGTGAAAAACGAATAATTAAGAAACGAAAAATTTCTAAAATAATAAACCTGATCACAAAAAACAAGGTCAGTATCACGATGGTAAAAGCAAACATAAAATGCAGCAATACAAAATCTGATATAAGCACACAACGCAGAAAACTTTCCAAAAATTGAACGAGGCAATTTCTGTGCGACAACCTCCAAATCTTTAAAAAAACCGAAAAAATAACGAAATTTTTTTCAAAACCTTCTCTAAAGTCTTTCAATTCCTCAAAACAATGGTCAGAAGAAAATTGATTAGTTACCACACAAACTTTATGACCCTTCTTTTTCAACGCCAACACAGAATCTAAAACAAGTCGTTCTGCACCGCCAATGCCAAAATCGGGGTGTAAAAAAACAACTTTCATTTTCTGATTTTAAAAATTCTCTAAAAATTTTAAAAATTAAAACGAATCAAAATAGTATAAATGTTTAAAAACAATTTCAAGAATAAAATCCAAATAAAATTTACTCATTTACCGATAAAAAAGTAGAAAAATTAAATCTATAATCAAATTAAATTTTTTGTCTTAAATAAAATGCTTTTTGCTTGCATACAATCTATTATCTGTTCCAACACGAATTGAACCAGTTTCCTCTCGTAAGAAAAATTTTGCTCCTCTACGAAGTTCATGCGGCGCCAAATAATCATAAGCATCAGACCAATGTTTGAAGGATGGTGAATAAGGAAGAAGGGAGACTAATAAACTAAAAAAGATGAAAATTCTTTTAATTGACATTCAAATGGAATTGGAAAATGGCATATATATAACTTATTGTGAGATTAAATCCAGACCGGACTAATTTTAAAAAGAACTGTTGGGACCAATCAGGCTCTAGTACATCATGAATCCGCAGAAATTGAATGTAGGGAACTAGTACAATTAAAAATCAAAAATAAATTTCATACCCAGAACCAGCTACAGCCATTACAGTAGAGCATACTTCAAAAGGATAACGCAAAGTATTAACCAAAAAAGGAACAAGATAATCAAATGATTTGCGCGAATGAGCCATTACTTCTCTTTCCTGTTGCTCTAGATCTTGGAATTCTCTTTCCTATTAAATTTAAAGACATAAAAAATTTAAATAAAAATAAATTATTTACAAATTTTTTGAACGCCAAATCAACACCATAAATACAAATAGTCGTTCCCCAAACAGAAATTAGTCCATTAACAATTACAGGCATTAATCCAGAAAAAAGTCCAGGAGGGCCCTCTTCTGCACCAATAAGTAATAAAGGTTGGAAAGGATTTATGGGCAAATATTTTGTTTCGTTTCCAATAAGTTGAGCTATTTGACGAATTGCTACAACTAAAATTTTTTTTAATTTTTTAAAAAATATTTTAAGAATAAAAATACCAGTAAATGGACGAGAAATAACCGAACATAAAACTACTTGAATAGTTTTACGTATTCCATCACGCAATCGCAATCGAAATTGTTGATAATTGTCCAAATTATTTAAATTTTTCAGATCATCAATATTTCCTCCAACTTCCGGGTAGTAACGATTCAAAACCTTTTTAAAAATAATCAAAAAATAATTTCGTATTAAAAACCTCTGAAATAACAAAACCCCCAGACAAATGTAAAAACGTTTGCAAAGCATGTCCACCAACACCAGTGAAAATTGTTGCAAACCCATGTGAAAGATAAAAGTTATTAACTGAAATTAAGGTTTAAATAGAATAAAAGAAAACAAGGATAGTATTTGTCAAATATCAATCCGAAATCAATGGAAATATATGTTGAGTGAAAAATTTAAAAAGACTATCCAAAAAGGTGCTTCCGGCGATTCAGATTCCATTCTACGCAGATGCAATTTAAAGCCGATAACAATATTTTGGATTCATAGGAATAACTCATTGAATTAACCAGCGGTCTTCTTAAATATAAAATTTACTCACGATATCGATAGAAGTTTGGAAGAAAATAAGCATTTCGTCCAAAAAATACGTAAACTTTTCCTTTCTCGAGAGGAAAAGGTTCATGTCCAAGTTGCATCAAGGTACGAGTGAAAGATAATGGATGAAAAAAAGAAGTCGTCATCACACCATACCCAATATTCTCAATTTGCTGTTTAATCTTTTGCTATAAATTCAAAAATAATAATTAAATATTTAGAAAATAACCTCATTAAGTTCATTAATGTTACGATTTAAATCCTGTTCAGCCATTTAATAATTTTCCAATTAAATCCACCTTTATAATTTTTAGATTATCTAGAAAAAATTAAAAAGAATAAAAGCAAATAAATAAAAAAAAGTTTAAGATAAAATTTAAACAAAATCATAGCTGATATCTAATTCTGGATGAATTACACTAAAATCTGAAAAATAGGCGGAAATCATCAAAAGGCCAAAACGTCCTTTTATCCTTTAATTGACGAAATAGTACCTTATTAAATGCAACTCACAAATCTAATACAAAACAACATGAAAAATATACAACACCAAAATCAAAAGCGTAGCAATGAATTCAAAATGACTAGAAAAATATTTATCTACAAAATATAACAAAATATAAAAATTAATAAAAAAGTATTGCTAAAAGAGAAATACCCGTAAAAATAACCCTAAAAATGATTAAATCTTCTCATCGCCTTTTGAGCAAATAACTAGATTTTAAACAATTGAATCATTAGTTGCAGCACTTTCTCTTCTCCTTGATATGAGATTCGTTGCTCCACCTGTCAATGCTTGCATTGAATCAGCTCTTCTTACTTGTTGTTCATCAAATCCTTCTGATTGAACAACAGAAGTTGATCTGGCAGAGAGTGGCGTTTGTTGTTGTTGTTCTCTTTGCTGAAATCTTCTAATGTTTGGTTGTTGTGTATTTGGAGATTCATGTAAAGCTATATCTTCGTTTCCAGGAGTTACTCTTCTAAAAAGAGAAAATTTAATAAAAAGGGAAAAAGCGATAGGATGGGGGAGAGGGGCCGCCTAAGCAATGCTTATTTAAGAAATAAGAAACTCTTACATTCAAAATAATAATTCACAAAATAAAGCAAAAAAAACTTACGCTCCTCGTCGAAATCTTCCAATTAAACTTCTACTTCCTCCACCCCTAATATTTACTTCTGTATTATTTTCACTATTTCTTCTTAATGCTTGTCTATTTTTACTTCCTCCAATATCTCCGTCATTATTATTATTTTCTATTCCTTCTTCTTCAACATCAGGCATTCTTAAAGGAGGAAGAATTCGATGTTGTTGCAAAATTGAGGGTGTTGGTGAACTTGGTGTGATTACAATAGTTGATTTTGGTTTTCCTAAAGGTATTGAACCATTTCCAGGAATTCCTTTAAAAATAAAATTCTTTATAGACTACATTAGTCAGACCTCACTTATAAATAATCCCTTAAGGGACAGAAAGAATTGTACTATCTTATAATGAGGTGATATTAAATAGGAGGTGTCTAACAAATTCTTCAAATTGAGGTGATCTAATATTTGGGGTGTAAGCTAAAGTGAGGTCCAACTGTATATTAAAAATTTATTAAATAACCATTAGGCAATCTTTCATCAAGAGAAGTTTTGTCAATATCAGAAGCAGATTCTTGTTGTTGTGGATCCCTTGGAGTACGCATTGGAGGTAATGAATTCTTTTCTCTTTCAATTTGTCTCCTTCCAAGGGCCGATTTTGGACGAGCACTTAAACTACTCGATCCACCAAATATATCTTTTTAAAAAAGAAGAAAATTACATCGTGTAAAATATAAATTCATGAAAGACAATTCACTAAAAAAGTCCAAATCGGTGAATTGTCATTTTAGTGAATTTGTTTTACTTGCAATTAGTCAAAATTATTTTTAAAAATTACTTGTTGAGGGCCTTCTTAGACCACCTAATTTTAAAGGGCCAAGCCTAATTCTAGAAGAACCAGCATTGTCAGAATTATTAGGAATTTGTGAAGAAAGTTCTCCTCCAATAGATAAACGATTATTTCCTTGTGTTTCAGCAGCTAATGCTGCTGCCTCAGCTGCTCTTCTTTCTCTTGCAAGTCTTGCTTTTCGTTTCCATTTTGCCACATATTTTATTATACTATAGGCATTCCTTAATGCCTCGACCTCATTCTCAACTCCTTGACCAAATTTCTTTTTTTTCTCATATTTTCCCATTTTTACAACTTTAAATATTTGGTCAAGGACCAGAGAAGTTAAGGGAAGGATTCAAATGGCCAGCATTAAAAACACTTAAATTAATCATAAAAGAAAGTCATCGACAATGTAGCATTTAGTTAGCGAATCCTCTATCATTTAAACTTTCCTGGGGGTCACAAACTCGATTCCCCACTTGGTGATTATTAAAATTTTGCTTAACACTTTTTTACTTTTAAAATAATAATTATTAACTATTCGAGGTCGAGGCAAAAAAAAATTTTTTTAATTAATTCTAATTTTTAAACAAAACTCACTTGACATTTAATTTCTTTTCAATAGAATAATTAGCAATATTATGTCCAGCTAATCCATGTTCTATTAAATCAGCACCTAATTGTTCTTCATATTTTGTCATTCTTAAACCCCAAGGGAATTGATTCATAATCTTTTTTTAAATTTAATTTATTTCTGTTTAAAAAAGTTAATATTTTTACAATAAGTGAAAGAAATGTAACAATAAGTGAAAATGCCGATACACAAACAACACAGAGAGCTTGGACCTTTAAAAATAAAAAGAACCCAGTTATAGCGATTTTGGATTCTGTAACATTGTTTTGGGTTTGAGATACAGGGAATTAGGTCTAAGCCAATCCCCTTAAACTCAAACATTGTTATAAAATCCAAAAATAACCATTAAATCAAATATAAATTTTACTTTTATTAACTCAAAATCACCACCATGAAAAAGACCATATCTATTCCCTGTTACACCTTTCTACAAAAAATAATTGCTTAAAAATATTTTTTAAAAAAAGCAAACATTTCTGGGATCTTCTATAGCAGTTTCACGATCTTCATAAGAAAATATACCAACACAAATCATCCCTAAAAATTTTTTTCAAAGTTTAAATTCAAAAGAAAAAACCCCAAGCAGAGCCAATAACATGTACAGGTATAACACCAACAGGGTCATCAATTTCTAATCGTTCAACTAATGGATATACAGAAAGGGCTAATGCTGCCCCAATTGCTCCAACTGCAATGCTGTCAATTGGCCTCAAACTGTGGCAACCTTTTTTAAATTAAAAATTATTTTTAAATTTTATATAAATTGTGGTAAGAAATACGAGAGGAATATGAAGGAAAAATAAAGAGGAAGTAGTAGTGGATTACTTTCTGCTCTAAAAATCTTGTCTTCAGATTAGGGGTATATTTGCGTTTTTAAAAAAATTTAAAAATTTACCAGCAGTTGTAGAAACTAAAGAAGCAAGTAATCCATCAATTAATAAATCAATTTGACATTTTCTTGTTGAAACTAATGAAATAATAATCGAAGTACAACCACCACCTATTGAACTTAATAATGTAACCATTGCTGATCTTTAACCAAAAATTTTTTATTTCAAATAATTAAATAAAATACCTCGAAGCAAGTCTCCATCTATTATAAGCAACTCCCAATGTTGAACCAGTATTGAATGCTAACCATCCCCACCATAACATAAAAGTTCCAAGAAGAGCATTTGTTGGACTATTTTAAAAATTTTAAAAAACTTTTTTTTTGTATTTTTCTCTTACTTTGACATATGTGCACTTCCCCTCTCTCCAAATCTAGCTTGCCTAGGCTTTAAATAAAGTGTTGCAGCTAAACCAGAAACTCCACCAACTAGATGAACAACTTAAAGAAAATTTTTTGCTATCAAAAAAGGGCAAAAAGTAAGTGCCTGAACATCCAGCAGCGTCAACAACTTCTAATTGGTGAAGAAATCCATCTTCAGACCAAACCCCTAAAAATAGAAATACAAAAATAAGCTAAACAATTTTTAAATTTACTTACAATGTGCAGTTATTGAATGGACAAGAGTCATCTTTATAGTTAAAAAAATTAATTAAAACAAAATTTTTTTTCAAAGATTATTTACCAAATAAGTTATAACAATATAAGGCTTTAAACGAATTCTTTCTGCCATTGCAGCTAAAATTAAATTTAATCAAAATATTTTTTATTTATTTTTACTACCAGAAACGATAGTTGATGTAGTTGTAGCAAAAGACATTTGAAAGAAAAAACGTGCATAGTGCCAAGCCTGATCAGAAGCTTGGCCTGCTTCATCTGGATTATAGAAAAAGTAGCCAATACCTTTAATAATTAAAAGTTTAACATATCTAAATTATTTGCCTATATTGAGGAATTTTAGAAAATGTATTCAACTGAATTTAGTAAATTAAGAAAGATGATATGTTAGTTATTCTATTTTTTAAGCGATACTCTGCCTTTAAGTCCGTACCACAAATTGGCATATCCTTACGTCCAATAGATAAGAATAAATTGGATGAAACTACGAGGATAACGACAAGAATAAGAAGTAAAAACAAAAGTAAAAATTACATATATTAACACTCACAACATCAAAAACTAAAAATTATATGTAGTATAAAAACCCAACATAAAACTCAACTATATTCAACCAAACTCACAATCCCAACTTGTTTCTACTACGTTCCTGCTTCTTCCATTATTGTCGCTGCTACTACACGGTCTGGATGTCCAGCATGTCAGGCAAAAAGCGAGGACTCGAAAGCGGCAGCAAGTTTCTCAACTGGGTCGTCATGGACAGAGTCGGCGCCGGGGCGTTTGGAGAAGTCTATCGTGTTCGAGGAGCTAACAACCAAGTGTACGCGCTGAAGACGGAGCACTGTGATGCTGAGCATAATGTGCTGATGATGGACGTCACGGTTCTTCAGGATGCTGGTCGACAACAATTCAAGCACTTTGCAAAGATAATCGAAAGCGGACGCTATGTGAGTTTTGGCCAGTTAATATAGGACTAAATTTCCATCTAACAGTAATTTTTGTATTTTTATTTAGCGCAACGACTTCTTCTATCTGGTTATGACGCTTCTTGGAAAATCCCTGCACGATCTACGGAAGGCGCGCAAGTCTGAACACTTCACACCGGGTACTGCTATTGGGTCGGCAATACAGACCCTGGAGGCAATCGAGGAGCTCCACAAGATCGGCTACCTGCATCGGGACATAAAGCCTGGCAACTACTCCATTGGCCTTCCGGACCGCAAAGGAGATGTTCGCAACATCTACATTCTGGATTTTGGCATGTGCCGTCGCTACGTCCGAGATGACAACACCCTTCGTCGACCACGTTCCGCGGCGGGGTTCCGAGGAACACCCAGATACGCAGCGCTTCGCTGCCATATGGTAAGAGGACAATTTGTTTATTTTTGTTTTCAGTTCTTTTAATTTTCTTTTACAGAACATGGAATACTGCCGAGCCGACGACGTCGAATCATGGGTTCGCTGATTTGCCTTTTATGGTTAAAAAACTTTCTTTTTTTTGACAGATCTACATGATTGTAGAGATGACGAGCGCCGGAATCCCGTGGCGCCGGATCCAGAACATGAGTGAGCTTGGTGAACAGAAGCGCCGCGTCCACGCCCTGGAACCGGGAATGGTGAGAGATCTCTTCAATGGATGCCCGCCGGAATATGGACGTAAATTGCTGTCTTAATAGAAGTTTTGAACAAAAAAACATTCTATTTTCTTTTCAGAAATTCTGCAGAATGTGATCCAGCTCGGCTACTACGACGTCCCGCACTATCAAGACGTGAGTTTCTGAGCGATCTTTATATAACAAACAGATAAATATTTTTCCCCATTTTCAGTATTACGATCTGCTGAAACAAGCATTGTCGACAAAGGGGCCCGAATTCCCCTATGACTGGGAGGATAAGAGGAAGGGCAGCAGCAGGAAGACCAAGTGATGAGAGGAAAGATGTCCCTGAGAAAGCACAAGAAGAATCAGACAAAATTCATTCGCTGATGTATAAAATATATATATAAATAACATTCACTTTGTATTGTTTCTAATTCAAATATTTTTGTATTGTTTTATATATTAGTCTAGAATAAATTGTTAATGAGGGACTGGAGATTTATATTCTTAAATTAGTAGTTATTCTCCCAAAATTGTTTTTTAATAAAAATTATTCCATCCCTAATAATGTCCTCAAATCAACAACCAGCTTGAAAACACTCCCTTTGACAGAAACTTTTAAACACCAGAAACTCCCTTCCAATTTTTCCAAAAAAATTTTTTCTAAAATTCCCCAAAAATTAATTTACCAATATAAGGGTTTGGGAAATCTTTTCCATAAGTAAAACCTGAAAAATTGAAAAAAATTATATTTTTGTTTTAAACATTTTCTCTTACCAAAACCAAACATCCAATAAGAAAGACCACCAAAAACAACATCAACAATATTTTTAACCATTATATTTACTTCATCTTTAGAAGAAACACGTCCACTTTCCAGTAATCCAAAACCTTTAATTTTTTTCTAAATTTCAAAAAAATTCCTCTTTTCTACCCGAAACCATTGTCCAAATAGAAAAACTACAAGAAATAAGCCAAATTCCATCATCTTGAAATGCTGTCAAATTTGCCTCATTATAGGGAAGATTATAGGGGTTATGACCGAAAGACGAATAACTTTTTAAATTTTTAATTATATAAATTTCTTTTTTTTCTTTCAAAATTTACCTTGGTTCCATAACTTTTTTCGTTCTTTTATTTTAATACGAAGACTAAATATTCCATAAATAAATTTATTTATTTAAATATACTTGAAAAGAAAATTAAAAAAAAACAAAATTTTATTTCTCAAAAAATTTTTTTTGAAAATTAACGGAAATGTGTCAGTTAATTAGTGTAAATATGTAGTTAGAGCAAGTATTTGTTTGTTTTTATTAAAAGGGGAAAAATAAATATTTTTTAAAATTAAAAAATATCTACATATAAAATATCAAAACTTGGGGGGGGGGGGGGGGGGGGGGGAACAAAAAGTTGTTTAAATTTCCCTTCTTTTTCAAAATTAATTTTAAAAAATCGAGGAAATGTACTAAGTACATATTCTTTAAATAAATTAAATAAAAATTTAAATCAATCTCCAACAGATTTTTGATTTAAAAGATTATTGAACAAATAATCAGAAAAAATTAATTTACTCAATTTTTAAATGTGTTTTGAAAGAAGAAGTAAAAAAAAGAAAAAGCAAAAATTGGATTAAAATTTTTGTTTTCTTTTTAAATTAAAAATGTTGCTAATCCCCTTTTTACTTTAAAACTTTTTTTTGATCATTTCAATGTTTGTCAACAGATTTTTTAAGAACATCTAAAACAAATATATAAATAGATTGTTGTAATGGAAAAATAAATTAAAGAAATTTTTTTAGTTTACAATTGGAATTAAAAAAGTTTTTTTGAAATCAATTCCACATTAACAACAGAAAATATTTAAAAATATTAATTATTCATAATTCGTTGTTAATTTCTTATCTATTTTAGTGTACGTCTTTTGAGGATAATTTCAATCAAATTAAGCACTAAAACATGATTTGACTGTACTATTACATATAAGATTAAAAGGATAAAACTTATGAAAGATTAAATTATAATTGGAAAAAATATAGGTTCCTTCCCTCTTTATGTAAACTCGAAGGAACAAAAGAAAAATTTTAATCAGGAATCGGTGAAAAAAGTTCGTTATTTTAAAAGGCTAAATAAATGGATCACAACATCATAGCAGGTAAGATCCAATCAAATTTAATAATTAATACAAGAAAATTAAAATAATTTATTTTTGTATTATTAAATATACGCGCAAATATATTTTTTGTTTAGAAAATTTGTCCATGAATGTTTTAGTAATAGAGTAAGTTGGAGGTGGTGGAATGAATGTAGTTGTCGGTGAAGGACAAAGGGAAAAAAATAAAAAAAAGCGGAAAAGGGGAGGAGTGCCAAAAGGAAATTAATATTAAAAGGTGCCAAAAGACTTGAAAGCTTTACCCAAAATATCACCACTAAAAATATCAAAAATTAAATTAAAAAAGTAATCGACATTTTGGAAAAAGTTTGTTAGAATGCGTGTTCTTTTTTATGCGTATATTAAAACAATTCTTTCCAAAAAAGGTCCACAAAACTCTCACCATTTTCAATTTGTTTGTTTAAGACGTTGTCAAGGAGTTTAAATTAATTGAGAAAATTAATAAAAATTGGGGAAGGATTGTTTGGAAGGGGGAATATTGGCATTTTATGTCGATCTATTGAAAAGAGAGAGAGGTGAGGAAAGGGAGAGAGAAAAGTTTTTTCATGTAATTCACCTCCAACCTTTCTCTTTTTGTTAATTTCTCTCTCATTAAAAAAATATTTTTTAAAAACTTATTTTCCCAAAGTTAATTAAATTATGCATGAAAAGCAAACATATTATTGGTATTTAATTAATTTATTTAGTCAAGAATATTTTTTATATATAAAAAGGTAAAATAAACTTTTTAGGCTTTTTAGATATAAACAGAGAAAATTAATTTAAAAAAATATTTTGATTTTTATTAAATGTTTGGTTGGGGGTGTTAAACCCGATCCTATTTTTTATAAGAATTCCAATAAAATTTATGTAAAAATAAGAAAAGTAATAAGAAAAAGAGTAATTTTATTTAGAAAAACTCATTTAAGATAAATTTAAAAATAATCAAAAATCAGTCTCTTTTCTAATCTTAATTGATGCTTTTAGTTGTTTAATTTTTATGTCAAAAAAAACTAGACACACACGTTGTTTCGAATAAATTTGTAAGAAATTAGTGATATATTTGTTTAAAATATGAGAATAAAAAATTCCATATATTTACTTGCTTTTGGTATTAAAATGAAAGAAAAATACTTAGAAAAAAAATATTTTTATAAATATGAGAAATTTTAAAATTTTTAAATTAAAACAATAAATTTGAAAAAAATTTTTTTAATTAGAACGAAAAAAAATAATTTTAAGTATACATAAATTAAAATAAATTAAAATGAGATACATATTCTTACAATAAAAATGAACAAAAATAATGTTCGAGTATTAAAAAAACAGGAAAGACTTATATCTTACATTAAATGAATGACACTTTGACTTTTTTAAATTAAAAAAGTAGAGATTTACTTTAAATTCTTTGCTTATCAATATCCAACCGGAAGTTCGGCTTTTCCCTAAACCAAAAATTCTGGTTCTGATTCCATTGTCAGACGGGATATTAATCCTTTCCATTTATGTTTTTATAAAGTCAAGGCTCCCCTTCATTTAATATAAGGTCAACAATTTACTTAATTAGATCTTCTTATAACTTACTAAAAAATAATTACACCAAAAGAATTCCTTTTAACGAGACCAAGGAATATTTCCAAATTTATCCGTAATAATTTCATTTTCCAACTCTGCTTTATCTTCTAATTGTTCTTCAATAGAATTTTGATTAGTAGAAGAACATTCATTTGTATATCTACTTCGAGCATCTGATATACTTTTTTGTAATTCTCTCAAAAATTCTGGGACTTGTTGTTTGGAATTTTCAAGTTGCTAAAGTTGAGAAATTATTTAGAAAATAATAAAATAAGGGATTCGATCATAATTTTTTAAATCTATTTCGTCAAAGCCATAAAGGATGATCAAAATTTTTCTATAATTATCCAAAAAATCTAAATACAGTCGAGTTGCTCATTTTTAGTTTTGGTGGGAAAGTCCATTAGAGATACCTCCTATTGAAGATAACCTAATTAAAAGGCACGACTTTTCAGCTCCAAGAGGGTATCTAAAGTGGTAAAAAAACTTATAAAAAATCTAAAGAATATTGTAATAAACTCATTTACAAAAAATTAAATTTTCAAAAAAACTTTTTTACCTCAATTAAAAATTCTGCCTGCATTTCATCATTTCGAGATCTTGGATCAAAAAAGATATAAGCACATCCATCTTCTGTTCCTATGCGGCCAGTCCGTCCAACTCTATGTACATATTCTTGATAACGATGAATAGGCGGTAATTCATAAATGATCTAAATTTTATTAAAAGAAAAAAATAGCCAAAATTAAAAAGTTATAATCTTGATTTGATCATCAGCTAATTTCCGTCTGATCAAAATATGACCCTATTCAAAATTATATTATCGTCATTATTCGTTATTATTATATAAAAACGTGCCCAAGGGTAAACGCGAGAAATTTACAAACCCTAATAAATTACTCAAACTTGTTTCAAAACTAGACAAAAATATACAAATTAATTTAAAGTAAACTTACAATATTTTTAACTTTTGGGAAATTCATTCCTCTAGCAATAATATCAGTCCCAATAAGAATATGCCACTTTCCTTCTTTAAAATCACTTACTGCTCTGTAACGTTGCTCCATTTCACGGTGACTACTAGTACTCATTGCACGATAACCCAGATCACTAAGTTTTATTGCTAAACGATCACACGAACGAGCATCATTAAGAAAAATTAATGTGCGTTGAGTATTGTAACAAAAATGTTCTAAAAGAAAAATATTTTAAAAGGAGAGAATACAGAATAAAAAGGTGCACGGAATTTTGGTCACCAATAAGTTAATATATCATTAGGTTTCTTTATATCCTAGACATATATAAAAACATAAAACATTGCTAAATCTCATGCTTTGAATGATTAAGTTATAGTACTAGTCAGGAACTACTAATCATTAGGGATCGGATTTATATTGAAATAAAATCGGAAAATATGGCCATAAAATATTGAAATAAAATGACAAAATATTGACAAAAAATGCCAAAAAGTAGCTAAATATTGAAATAAATTATCGTTTATTCACTAGCAAAACTCCAAAAAAAAAGTCTAGAAATTTTTTGATTGACGAAATGAGGATGTGACATATTGTGGGCTTGTCCAGTGGGACATTTTGGGGGTGTTTGGTGGGACATTTTGAGTGCGAAATATTTTGGGATGGGCCATTATGTGGATTTTTGTACAGTACACATTTTGAGGTTTTTGTTAATTGGGAAATTTTGGAGTGCGCCTTTTCAATAAGGGCTGAGACACATTCTAGGGAATAATTAATGGGAAGGCAACGGCACTGTAGTGAATAATAGGCCATAATCCCCTCTTTTCAGCGCCGCAGGCGAAAATTTTGAAAATTGCGGTTGTCAAGTAGCCAGAATTTCTTCATTTTTCCCTAAAATTTATAAAAAATCCCAAAATTTTAGTAAAAATATGCAAAAATATTGAAATAATTTGAAAAAAGTGAAAAATATTGATATAACTGGAAAATTGGCAAAATATTGAAATATATTGAAATGTAACTTTGTTGAAAATCATAATATCGAAAAACTAAGTGCATATTTGGGCTTTTCTCGGAATAATATATTCAGGAAAAAAAAATATATTTCAATACAAATCCGATCCCTACTAATCATAGGTGCCAAAGTGAATATTTACAGTTAAGAAGCCCTAATTTTTATACTTGGGGAATGACACCATTTACGGAAATTTAAACGAAGGCTCTAAAAAATTCTGGAGACTAAAGTTCCAAAAACAAAATTCAGGGATTCAATACTTTAGAATAAAATTGTTTAAAAAAGAGTACAAGATACAAACCTCCATTTTTTGGTTCTTCACAAGTTGATATTTTTCGTAATATAATTCTGGCCATTTCAAACTTGGCAGCATATCCATATTTATCAACATCTACTTTTAGAACTCTCTGATGAACATGAGAAACAGCTTGATTAGGTTTACCAACAATTACTTTATAACAATCCTTTTTTAAAAAATCATTAATAACAAAATCTGCAACTTCTGTAAGTGTTGCACTGAACATAAAAGTTCGAAAAAGAAAATTCTAAAAATTAAAAAATTAATCATATAAAAAATTAAAAGGCAGATAACATTTTGTTTGCGCATTCGATTAAATAATTCATGAAGTAGTGAAGAAAAACTCTCTTCCTTAAAAAGAAAATTTTTATATTTATTTTAAAAAGAATTTACATGTAAAAACTATGACAAATAAACTTTAGTTTGAGAAAATTAGATCGAATCTATCAGAAAATTCTTTTTAGCGGCATAGGAGGGAGGGCACGGGAGGAAATTTAAAAATTTTAGATACGCCGATATTCGGGAAAATATAAAAACCTATAATCAATTTTATATTTAAAAACTAACCACAATAAACTTGTCAGCTTCATCGATAACGACAAACTGAGTCCCATCCACGAAAATCCATCCGTCACTTAAATAATGCTGTAAACGTCCAGGAGTAATAACAAGAATATCACACCCATTTGCTAATTGTCTTCTACCTTCTTCAAAAGGCATTTGACCTCTTGCATATGCAACACCAACTTGAGTACCTCAAAAATATATTTTAATGAAATATATTTAAAAATTAAAACCATAAGCTAATGTTTTAGCAAATTTGTAGAGTTGTTCAACCAATTCTTTAGTGTGAGCAACGATTATAGCCACAGGAGAAGAATTGTTTAAAGTTTCAGACTGACAAAATCCAGAACTAAGTTTATCTTTTTGCAACCGATTAATAATAGGAATCAAAAAAGATCCAGACTTTCCACTACCAGTTGCAGCAAGGCAAAGAATATCATCTAAAGATAAAAAAATTATCTCGATTGTAAGAATTTTTTGTTACACTCTGAAAAGGAACATGTCTTTACACCATGTTCCAAACCTATACTACGTTACTAAAGAGTATTTTCGAAAGTCTAAACAACTTTCGAACAGAAAAAGAACTATTTAGACTCGCGGCTAAAAGTGAATTTTTTAAAAGGTATTTTAATTTTATATAGAAATTATTTAAAAAAACAAACTTGTAGTGTTTTGAATGAGAGGAATAACACACTTTTGTACATCAGTAGGCTCAAAATAATTAATTGAATTTAAAGTATTACGAAGTTCCGCATTAATTTTAACATCATTAAAAGACCTAAAAAAATGAGTTTACACAACTTTTAAAATTATAACCGTATTATATGACTTTCCCCATTTCCATCACCTCCAATAATTCTAACAGGCAATTTTGCATTAACTACAGGACCATGATTTATTTGTTGTTGTTCTTGAATAAGTTCATCAATTCCTTTTGTTTTTGGTATAAATTTGCGTCGTTTAACTTAAATTTTTATTAAAAAATAGGCAATTATACTTTTCCCCCATATTTTTTTTCAGTTGGAATATTAAACGTTGAAGCTATTTCTGAAACTCTCGTATGGGTAAATGAAGTTTGAAATTAGTTGTGGTAAAAAAACTGTGGGGGTAAAAATGAAAGCAAGACTTACGGAAAACAAAAAAAATTATAGATTAAACTCACGTGCTTCCCCTAACGCAGGCATATTTTTAAATATAAATTTGATAAAAAAATTCAATAAGAATCCTAATTTCAAAACAATTGACAAAAAATTAAACTATAATATATTACTCATCCAAACATCCAATAATTACTTGATCTAAAACAAATATTTAAAAATAAAACCAAAGGAAATAACAAATTTATCAGTGCAAACAGAGAAAGATTTAAAGAAAAATTGCCATTTTGTTCAACAAATAAACGCAGTAGAGTATAATAGATCAACAAATCATTCAAGGATTATGAGAACAATATTGTATAGGTTGGTTGGTTTATAAAAGCACATAGTCAAGAAAATATAATTTTTGCATATTAATAAACAAATTTTTAGAAAATAATTAAACTTTGATTTTATATAAATTCAAAAAATTAATTTTCTCGACCATGTGCTATATGTTGGGGGAACATGCCGATCTACCACAACCCTCCAGAAGGCTTATAAGTAGGCTTAAAGGTCATATCAGATGTAAGATCATTAAAACGTTTTTCCAGGACATTTTTTTGGTAGACTGGCCTGCTCCCAAAGTTTGGGGTAATTGAGTGCTTTCCCGTGTGGTAATCATTTAAAATAACAAAAAATATAATAGATAGGAGCAAAATATTGGAAAATTGCAAAAATAATTGCACCGGTTTTTTACTTGATTTTTAAATGTTAAAAAATATTTATTAAACTCATTTTCAGAAACAAAGAAATATCTAATTCCTTTGCATAACCCAAAAAATTATTCAAAAACCATGTGCTAAAAAATACTGTTGTGAGAGTAATTGCGACTGTATTATCTTGTAACCATTCATAAAACCAAAAAAAGAGTATGGGCAATGAAATTGATTTGTTATTCATCCAATCATTTAACAATCAAGAAACTCATTCAGCAGCAACAGCCGGAACTTCCTTCTCTTCTTGCTCACCCTGTTAAAATTAAAAAAATTAATTGTAAAACATCAAATTTTATAGTTGGGACTAACACTAAAAGACAACTTGGTCCAACATCATTTTGTAAGAAACCTAACATCTTCCCAACAAGAAGGCGTGGGGAAGTCGTGGGTATAGAAATAAAAAAAATCCGAAAACAAAAATATTTTAACAAAATATTTTAAAAATAACAAAAATATTTTAATTTAAATTTACATCTTCCACGCGCTTCTTCTTCTGCTGAAGCTGATCTTCATCGTGCGTTAAATCATCGCCTGGTCCTGAACGTTTGCGGTTCTAAACAAAAATCAAAATATGAATAAAGAGCGAATATTTATACACCAACCTTAGCATCATTTCCATTAAGTTCAGCCACAACTTCAGTGACGACGTCACTTTTCTCTTCAGCCGAATGACCATTTCCCTTGACCGACCGATCGGCAACCCCATTGTCAGAAGAAAGATGCTATAAAAAACAGAATATACAAAAGAAAGATTGCATAAAAATAAACAACCTTCGAAGCGTCTTCAGTAGCGACCTCATCTGGCTTCTCGTCATCCGCACTCTTTTGACTTCCTTCATCCTGGTCTTCTTCTGAGACACCGTTGTCCACAGACGAAACTACCGAATCACGGCTTTCTTCGCCAACATCAGGCTTTGGAGCATCTGCCGAAGCCGGTTGCTTGACTGGAGTCGAAACCTTTTCCTCAGACGCCTTATCAATTTGTTCGACTTCTTGAACTTCTTGAACAGATTGTTCTTTGCTCATTTTTAGAATTTTTTGAGATGAAGTAGGAAAGTTGTATTCTACAAATATAAGATTAAAAAAAGGAGCAAATTATACAGATAAATTTCGGTTTCAAAAGTATATGAATAAAATCAGAATTAGGATATGAATCGAATTTTGTGTTCCGGGATAAGTATATACATAAACCTAATACATGAAAAAATGGACAAAAAAAAAGAAATTTTCCGCTTTTAGTTTTAGAGACCAATGTTCTGCAACAAAGAAAAATCAAACTTCTAATTTAAAATACGATTAGGAGAATGTCAAAAAAGCACGAGACAAAATTTAATAATAAATTCTGGAGTGTATGAACACATAAATACACAAAATCATTCAAAAAATAATCTCAATAAATTATTGAAATAAATGTTTAGTTAAAACAACTAGTCTCGAACGCTCAACGAAAACATGTGTCGCCAACTTAACTAAATTAAAAATGACTGCTTTTAAGAAAGGTTGTAAATAAATAAATATTTAAAAATGAATTCTAAAATCTGAAACAATCGTAAAAATTGAAAGTGAGAAAGGCACAGAAACAGAGATTTAATGGCGGAAGTTAAAAAAGGAAGAAAGGAATTATTGAGTCTTTCAATTGATTTCGGAAGATAACGATTGAGTCTTAGTCGACTGTTCCTGGATTTTAAATTGGGTCAATTGTTTGAGACTTTGGTCGGTTCCCGGTTTCACAATCGGGTCCTGGTCATTTTTGGTCCGGAAAAATTGAAGCTGGGTTGTCCCGGATCCTTCCCTGCTTCCTTCCAGCTCAATTTCCAGTCCTCCCAGTCTCGAGTTTTTTCTTAACTCCTAATATATTTTGTCTACTTGAGTAATATTTTCTCCTTTTTTACGTTGTTTAGAGTTTTAGAATATTAAATTACTTATTTATTTTTGCAGACAACTATATTTAAATATTCTTTACATCAAACAATGAAGTTAGTCCGTTTTTTGATGAAGCTCTCGCATGAGACTGTTACTATCGAATTAAAGAATGGAACTCAAGTTACAGGAGCAATTCAAGGCGTTGATGTTGCTATGAATATGCATTTACGTTCAGTGAAGATGACTATACGTGGACGTGAACAAATGCAACTGGATACGCTTTCTATACGAGGTTTTTTTTCTTTTAAATAAATTGTGTGATGATCAATTCAATTCTTCTAACTATTTATCCATAAAGAGTTGCTCGACCGCTTTTCATTTAGAAGCTTAAACCCCTCAAGCTTGAAATAAAGGAAGGGTACTTATAGCGTATCCTTAATCATTTCTGTGAAACTTTTGCTTTCCCTTCTATCCTTTTTTGCTTTTAGCTAGCCGATTAATTAACAGTGATGGGATAAATTAACAAAATTAGGTGTATATGTACTATATTTCTATCTTTCCTTGATGAGAAAAGGAAAAGCTCATGACTTGATCAGTACCAAAGAAGAATTCTGTCTTTTTGAATACCTAGAGTTCCGAAAATTTTATGTTAGAATCTCCACTATTATCTGATTTTTTATTCAAAAATATTTTTTGAACAAATTAAAATTTATGATTTTTAGGGAATAATATTCGCTATATTCAATTGCCGGACTCACTTCCACTTGATACTTTACTTGTTGATGATGAGCCACGAAAGAAGCCATCTCAGCGTCGTTTTGGATCGGGACGTGGGCGTGGTGGTGGACGTGGTAGAGGAGGCACTCGTGGATCGCGTGGTGGAAGCCGTGGTAGACGTTAATTGAATGAAATGAGGAAATGGAGATTCTTTTGTTTTTGATCATTAATTTATATTATGAGTGTTTTTGATTTTATTTTTGGTTAATGCAGGAAAGATTTATGATAATTAGTTGTTAATTTAACATAAGTTATAGATCACATGGTCACATTTTTTACTTTTGGGCCAAAAAATATTTTTTCGACATAGTCCGCATTCTTTACTTCCGACAGTTTTTTGACATTTATTTAACCTTAAAAAAATCCCCTTTATGGATCTGATCTGCATTAAATCTAATATCTTTAATCACCACAATCCATATTGTTGTGACATTTTTCTACTTTTTCATTGTTTTTACTAATTATATAAATATGAAGTTGAAGAAAAATTTTGAGTTTTTAAATAATTTTTAAGCTTTAAAATAGATACTTTGAAATTTATTTGATATTTTTTAGTTGTAACTTTTTTAATTTTCAGTCAGCTGGGTACTTTTTATTTTGATAGTAATTGATGGATCGATTCTTTTACCTAGCAAAGTTATTCCTATTTTATCGTAAAATAATCTGATTGTTCGAATTTGAAAATGGCCCTGAAATGTTTCAACGACTGATGCTGAGGCGAAACGTCCCCTACTCAAAAACCTTATTTTTAAAAACTCGCCCTTTGGCACATTTCTTGCGTCTTTGGCACAAGAATTTTTCCAGTTATCCGCTTTAATCCAATCCATTATATTTAAGTGGTTTGCTTTTCTTTCAGCTCTTGATATTACAGATATTTTAGCTTAATATTATTCTAATTTTGGATTGAACGTTTTGTTAAATGAGCAATTCTCGTGTCTATGTAAGTTTTAAATTTTCCTTGTTTAATTTTACATTAAATAATTCAGATTGGGCATATTCCTTATGAGGCTAGAGAGAGGGATGTAGAACGCTTCTTTAAAGGTTATGGACGAATTAGAGATATACTTATTAAGGTAAATTATTTACAAGAATTACTTTGATTTTTACATAATTTTTAGCGGGGTTATGCTTTTGTTGAATTGGATGATCCAAGGGATGCGGATGATGCTGTTTACGAATTAAATGGTCGTTCTATTTTGGGAATGAGGTTTAATTTGCATAACCAAAAAATTTTATGTTAAAATAATTTTAGAGTCGTCGTTGAGATTGCAAAAAGTAAGCCTTGGCGTAGTGGTGATACGTGGAGCTCTCGTCGACGTGGATATTCTCGATCGCGTTCTCGATCTCGACGTCGTTCCTACTCTCGAAGTCGCCGTCGATACTCTCGGAGCCGTTCGCGAAGTTACGAACGTTCTCGACGTAGGCGCAGCCGGACTCCAGAAAGTGACCGTGAGCGTTCTCGAAGCCGTGATCGATCTCGCAGTTATGAAAGGGATGTAACTCCAAACAAACATCGCACCAAATCTGAAACTACTAAACATGAGCGAAGCAGACACTCACGCAGTCGCACAGCAGAAAATGACCGCTCTCGCAGCCGTAATCGTTCTCAAAGCCGTGAACGTTCTAAGAGCCGTGAGGAACGTTCTAGAAGCCGTGGTCGTTCTCGTAGTGATGAGAGGGACTTGACTCCAGCTAAGAAAATAATTAAAGACGAAGAAGAAGAGAGCCGAGAATCAGTAGGATCGAATGTTGATATGAAGTCCAAAGAAGAAGTTCAAGATGAAGATACTACAAGTAAAAGATCAGTAGACGAAGATACACCAGCAACGGATAATTCTGAATCTAATAATCATGTGAACAATTGGCATCCAGTCAAAGAAGAGAGTGATGATAACAACGCTGAAGATAACGGAATTGATGTTAAGGTTTGCATAAATATTCTTAATTTTTAGATATTAGCTAATTTTTATAGAATCGAAAGCGTTCGATACCAAATAATGGCGAGGTCGAAAATGATGATGCTGTGCAGATTAAACGCGTGAAAGATGTATTCTTTATAATAAAATTGAAAATTGTTTGGCAAACTCAAGGAAAGTACAGTCGACCCTCTCTTTTAGTTGTATACTTTGGGTATCTTATAGTAAGGTTCGACTGTACTTGTAATTTAAGAATGCTTAAGGATATGGTTTAACGCTTTCATAATAGTTAACTCGTAATTTTTATTTAACAGGAAGAACAAGAAGAATATGGCCCTGCTCCTCCAGCTACTCTTATGGAATGATCTTTTTTTGGTAATTTATGTATGAGAAAAAGTGGATAAACAATTCAATTTTTTGGACATTATTTGTTTTGTGTTCTTTTCCATCTATTTAATCAAGTAACTTTTATGTGTGATGTTAAATATCATGGTAAGGCATTGATGTTGGAATATATTTGGTAGGGAGATTTAAAATTAAACGGAGTTCAGATTTCCTAAATTTTATTTTTATGGTTCTTTGGATTTAAACTTTTAATTGTATCTGCCCGTGTTTTCTATCCACGTCCCCCGCCTCAACAAACCAAATCGTTAAAGTGAACTCTGTTGATAAAAAATTGGAAAAGAACCCAATAATCATTACCTTATGTTAAGTCCAATAATCATATATTTTGTTATTTTTCGTTAAACTTTTCTTTATTTTCATGTCCAGCAAAGTCTGAGACCACGTTCAAGAGCCAAATACACACACGCACATTCAAAGAGCTCGTGGGTGCACACAAACACAGAACAGAACCAAAGCACACTCGGGCTAATTTTGGTTTGCTTAAAAGCTTTTTTGGTTGCGGCGCGTTTTCTTCATTTTCTCTAGGAGGAGAGGGAGGGGGGATTTTTGTTTACCTAAATTTTTACCAGAATTAAGAAAAGGAATATTCAAAATAATTATTGTTATAGCTGTCGATCAAAGTCGCATTCAAACGTCTACTTACACAACGTTCTCGTACACATCCTTCAATCCGAAACACGCCTACCAAGACGGATTCAATGTGTTGTGTGCATTGACTTTAGAATAGTTTTAAAAAATGTATCTGTTTGGATATTTTAATGGAAAAAAATTATTAAAAATAAATTTAATATTATCCTCTAAACAGGGGAATAAAGTATAATTTTAGAATTATAAAAACAATTAAAGCATGTTTTTTAAACGTCCAACAAAATTCGCTTTCCAGATGCATCTTTACCTACTAAATTAAGAGTATCAGCTATAGCTGGTTTTAAGGTTTTATTTATGTAGTCACACGTTTGTTCCTCTGCTCGTCCGCAAAGGCGAATAGGTTCTGAACAGAATTGCAGAAGCTCGTCACGAATCTGTTGATAAGGAAACTTACTAAAATGTTAAAGCAAATAAAAGGGCCGATACTTTTAAGGAAATCCCATAATTTCGAAAAAGATAGCCATAATAATTAGTTGTAAATCAAATAAGTATTACTTCTTGTAGTTGATCAACGATTAAGGCTACATTCGAATTCTTCCCAATATTTAATGTAATTTCACGGATGCGAGCATGTGCTTCTTGTCGATTTCCTCCTCGTTCAGTTAGCAGCATTAATGCTCTTTCAAGAATAGCGTTTCTTATGGATTGACGAACATTTTCTTCCACAACATCATTATTAACATTAAGACCTTCCAAAATGTTCTAAAATTCATTAAATAACTTTATTTTATCTTTAAAAACTTGTAATGTGGAGAGAATAGAATCTGCCGAAAGAAAGGCATCAGGAATTATTAATCTTCTATTAGCCGAGTCATCCAATGTTCGCTCAAATCCTTGGTTGGCATAAGTCTCCAAAGGATTCTTTTAATATAAAGTTAAATTAAAAAATTATTTTTCGAAAAAAATTACCAAAGTCAAATTCATTAAATAGCGAGCTATTCCGCAAATTCGTTCGGAACGTATAGGATTTTTCTTGTAAGGCATTGCTGAACTTCCCACTTGATCTTGATCAAATGGTTCACATATTTCTCCTTCTGATTGAAGAAATCGAACATCTAAGGCAATTTTATGAGCAGCAGAACCGAGTGTAGCAAGGATAAAAACAAGTTCAGAGTCCTTTTATTTAAAATTAAAATATAAAATTGAATTTTAAAGGAACCTGCCAACGCGGATATGTTTGACCACATATTTCAAAAGTTTTATCAAATCCAGCCTTCTTGGCTAAGGTAGAGTCAAGTTTAACTACCTTAGAAGAGTCGCCACCAAAAAGCTGTAGGAGGGCATCTTGTGTCCCAACAGCGCCTTTCACACCTCGAAAATTAATACGAGAACGAAATTCTTTTGCCTTAATATAAATAAAATTTGAAATAATTAAATTAAAATTTACTCTTAGGAAAACATTTAAAAGTCCATCAATCCACAGAGAAGCCCTTTTTCCAATTGTAGTAAACGAGGCATGTTGTAAATGCGTTCGGCCGACTGTTGGTGTTGCAGCATATTTAAGTGCAAATTCGGCCAGCCGGTCTAAACAAATGGCCAGCCTATAAAATAAAATTGAGATATCAAAATCATTCTTAAAAATTTAGTTTTTCGATTTTTAACAAGTGATACCCCCTATTTTAAGTTATTCTTTCAGCCCTAAAGGGCAATCTAAAAATAATGTTCGACTATTAAAATTAACAACGTAAATACCTTCCAATAATATAATCAAGAGCTTTGCATTGAGCAATTAAATCAGCGTTATCTTGTACAAAACACGAAGTCGCTCCCAAATGAATTATTCCAGCTGCATTTGGACAACACTTAAAAATATAAATTAAAATAAAAATTTAAATTAGAGAAATTATACTTTACTATAAGTGTGTATATGTGCCATAACATCATGTTTTAACTCCGATTCTTTTTTACGGGCAAAATCCCAATCAATATTATTTTGTTGTGCTTTTAATTCAGCAATTTTTTCATTTGTTATGTATGCCAATCCAAGTTCTTGTTGTGTTTCAGCTAACCAGATCCATAATTGACGCCAAGTACAAATCTATGAATTATTATTTATGAATTTATAGGTTTATATTTAGCAACAATTATATTTTAAAATTTAATTTTATCTTTAATTTTACTCATAGTTTTATAAACCTTTGTTTGTTCAGAGAAGATATTTAAAAGTGGACTGTTACGGCACCATCGCTCACAAAATGGCGAATTATAGGTATTTGGGCTCATCTAACAAAATTCCCTTAATTTTATTAGAAACAAAAACAAAAATTTGTTTTTTAAAGTAGTTTACTGTTAAATAAACAATAATTACTATTTAAATTAACAATTAAAAATAAATTTTAATAAAGAAAGAACAACATCAAATATAATCATTTACAAGCAATAATAATGTCACTAGCATTTTCCTCCATCAATTTCTCCTTTTTATTAACTTCAACACGCCATTCATTCAGCCGAGTTTCAATAGCAGTTATCTTTAAATAAAACAAGTTTATAAAAATTATTAATTTAAAACCTGTTCAGAAGAAAGTGCTCGCGGTTGTACCCAAGTAATATTGACAATTTGACTTATCTAAATTTTAAAAATAATTTTTTTCTTAAATAGGCAATCATCAATTTTAGATACGTTTTTAGTTTAGTTGACCTCTGAATGGGAAATCTGCTTAAGCGATAACCCCTATTTAAGGAACTCCTCATTACAAGTTTTCCACCTCAAGGATTATCTAAAAGCGAGGTTCGCCTGTATTTCTTCTAAACCTGATCAATATGCCCTTTAATTAAGTCATTAGCCAATGCCTTCATAACAAGCAATTCAACTTGATCTTCTTCCAAATGTGCCGTTTTTGCGATGTTTGCAAAAGAAAGATTTCTTTGCTTTGGAGGATGACGAGCTGCCATCTTTAAATTTTTTAGATTAAAAAAATATTTTTAGCAACCTCCATAAGGCAAAGCAAACGCAATTTTTCTTCAATTAATTTCATATTTGCCGAGATGTCAACAGCTTCATCTTGCAATTTTCCTTTAAACTAGAAATAAATATATAATGAGAATTAAAATTTTTAATTCAATAATATTTTGTCTCATGTCAGCGAAACTATTTATTTTTTTAAATTTTTTGGATGTTTTTCGGCTGCCTTAACAAAAATCTTACATTCCTTTGGACTTAATTTAAAATAAACCCTCATCTAACATTTTTAAAAATATTTAACAAAAACCTTATCAAACTCATTCCAATCTCCAGCATTTAAAGCATATAAGGCATTAACAATCCATTCCTTTGGACCTCCCATAAGTGCTTCCAAAATTGGATGGGCCAACAATTCGCCAAAATTATAAACCCCTTCCCCTAAAAGTGCAGCAACACAAAGTAAAAGAGCATATTCCTCCCTTTCTGTCATTTTCAGATTTTCCAAATCCTCACATCCCAAATAGCGAAGAGCTTCAACATAATAAGCAGCATAATCACCAACTTGACGTTGGTAGGCAGCGGAGACCTAAATTTAAGACTTTTTTCAAAGAAATAAAAAAATACTTTATAAAAAGCAGTGTGCACAGGACCAACTTCCAAGAGACGATTTAGGCGCTCTTCTGTTTCTCCAATCATATTCTGAAATTTGTTTAGAAATATTTCAATTAAATTATTTAATTTTACCCGCACTAAATCCATTTCTTTGCATTGTCCATTCTCATTCAAATCAAGCAAATAAAGATGAATTTCGCCAGAAATAAGACGAGTCATAGCCCTTGCATCGTTTTTCACAACATTCTCAAATTTCTTTAAGAAATCGAATGCTGCTTGTTTTTCTAAAATTTTAAACGAGAATTAAATAATTATTAAATCATACCTTCTTTCTTAAATTTATTTTCAGCAATGGGAATAATTAATTGAATCAATTTTAATGGATGAATACGATGTTCGAAATCCTTGATAAAAGACTAAAAATAAAAATAATTGCTTTTTTTAAAGAAGAGTTTAAAAAACATCATAAAACTCATTCAAATCAATTGCTGAAACAAAATTACTGTCATTAACCAATTGCTGGGCAAGTTCGGATAATTGATTCCAAAGCCTAAAATTTTAAAGATAGTCAAGTGAATAAAAACAAACTTGTTTATATAAAAGGATTCAAGCTTTTGAAATTGTTCAGCAATATTTGTATCATTCAAAGAAATTGATTTGTCATGTAAATATTTTTCTACTTTTTGCGATCCCATCTTTAAGCTTTGAAAAACAAAAGATTTACGTCTACTAATGAGATAAAACGTAAAAAATATAAAAATGATGAGATTAACAATGAGAGATGAAATAAAAAAGGAATTGTTAGATGAAATGATACTTCAGTTAAAATGGGCAAAATGGTAGGTTTTTCAAAAGGGGTGTGTACCATTTTGTCTAATATTTTCCTGACCATTATGGCAAAAAATTTTAATGTAACTATATTCATTGCCTCAGCAATGAATATAGTCTCGGCAACCGTTTGTTCATTGTAAAAGAATAAAAATGCTTCTAGTAGTTAACCCAACCCCCGAGTCGTGGGGGGCAGAGGGGTCCGTGAAATTAATCCCTAATTAATTCCATGTAATTACACCATTAATTAAACATAACCTAAAGGTTTAGGGACATCCGTTACCATCCCAAAGGGTCTTATCAAAGATAACTGATATAAGAATATGTAATTAATCTCTAATTAATTCCATATAATTAACCAATTAATTAAGCCCATCCTAAAGGTTTAGGGACATCTGATAGCACCCAGTCTTATCAGAGATAACAGATATAAGAAAAGGGGTTCCGATTAATTACCTTCTAATTATTGCCTTGTAATTAATGCTTTTTCTTCACCCATTAATTAATTTTTCACTAATTAGGATAGGTCAATTAGTACAAGTTCTTAATTCATCCCAAATATTTCTGAAATTTATTTTTTCCTTTCCTTTTTCCCAAACTTTTAAAAAATATTTATTTCCTCTTTTCCTTTTCCTTACTTTTTCTATTGTATTTTTTTCGCGCAGCGTGCGTGTAGTTTTCTTTTAAGTTTTTACAAATTTGTAGGTCAGATTAAAAAACTTTTCCTTTCTTTGGAATTTTTTAAATTTTCCTTTTGTATTTTTGTTCGCGCAGTGTGCGAACATCTTTATTTTTTTAAATTTTCTTTTGTAAATTTGTAGGTCAATTTAAAACTTTTCCTTTTTCTTTTGTATTTTCTTATGAATTTTTAAAAATATTAAGGTCATCTTAAAAATTTTTCCTTTTTCTTTCAATTTTTAAATCTTTTCTTTTGAATTTTTAAAAGTTCTGGGTCATCTTAAAAAATTTCCCTTTTCTTAAAAATTTTAACTTTCCTTCAATTCCGGTCAACCTGACCTAAAAACTTATTTCTTTTGTGAACAAAAGAGATTAAAAAATTTTAATAAAAATTTTTTTGAAAGGGAAAAGAAAATAAAAGGATAAATAGTGAAAATAAAAAAAAATGGATGAATGAATAAATATAAAAATGGAAATTAATAAAAATTAAATAATTAGAAATAAATAGAGGTTAAAATAAGAAATATTAAAATATTGTGATGATTTCCTTCGCTGCTCCAACCTATCATCTTTGTCTACATTGCTGTCTGATTGTTTTATCTTTTGGTTGTTAACCCCGGTACTACAATATCCCTTCTAAATAAAATATTATAAAAATTTTCCAAAAATTGGGTCAAATTTTCAAGGCTATTATGAAAAAGTTTAACCTAGTTAAGAAATTTCTTTAAAACTCCAGCTGTGCTTTAATTTGAGAATCCTTTTAATAGGTGGAGCTAGAACGGAAGTATAAAAAGCCAAGGATTTTATCTGGAAAAATCATTCTACTGTTCAACACCTACATCTTCGAAACAAAACAAACTTTCATCTTTTTCAAACTTTTTTAAATGTTGCCTCCACCCTCCAAAAAATTTAAGAATTTTTCAATTTCACATTTGTTAGGCTCTCTCCTTTTGGTTTGACAGGTCCCAAGATTGGTACCGGATATTCCTAATTAGTGGACTATTAACAAGAATTTAATTAAAGGGTAATTACAAGAAATAAATTTGAGGCTAATTACACGGATCCCTTTTTAGTTATCATTGATAAAACTCCTTGTGGTGATACCGGATGTTCCTAAACCTTTAGAATAACATTAATTAACGGACTATTACATGGAATTAATTAGAGATTAATTACACGGGCCCCTTTTCTTAAATCAGTTATCTTTGATAAGACCCCTTGGGATAGTTCGGAATGTCCCTAAACCTTTAGGTTATGCTTAATTAGTGGTGTAATTACATGGAATTAATTAGGGATTAATTTCACGGACCCCTCTGCCCCCCACGACTCGGGGGTTGGGTTAACTACTGCTTCTCTTTTAAGAAAATATCAAAGATCAAAAACCTTAACCGAAAGAAATCCTGAAACTTTTTTAATCCTAAAAAATCTTTGACTTGATTAAAATTAATTTTTTTCGAAAAAACGCTTAAAAATAAGTCTCATTCGGTTATGGTTCCGCAGTGAGATTAAAATTTGTCGTTATTTGCTTAACCTTAATCTCCCATTATTTTTTCAGAGTACCAAAAGACTTGAACATTCTTAACAATTGATATAAATTTAATTTTTGTACTTTTATGTTATCCCCCACCATTTAGTTTTCTTGTCCTTTCCTTTTCCGGAAAAGTGCACATGGGTCAAGGATATACTGTTTAAGGATAAATTAATATGCACAAACAGATAACTGATTTTCTATTCGCACTGCGAGCTTATGTCGTAACTCTAGAACTACTACTATTAAAAAACTAGAACCACTACTATTTGCAATAAGTTCATGTTTTCCCATAAAATTTTTTGGAAATAGAGAGCACTAACCAAGCAAAGTCTATCTAAAGGGAATTTTTTCTAATAAATGAGATTAAAGGCATCTTGTAGCAAATTTTACGGGCTTTCAGATAGGCCTAAAAGAAATTTTTTACATTTACTTTAAATGGGCTAAAATATTTTTTAAAGTACTGTACCCCTATTTCCCGTTGATTTTCGAGATTCGAGATCTCGATGAAAAAGTTATTTAGATTCGGAGTCGAATTGTTCATTAACGTTGTTATAAGTTTTTTTGATTATTTTGGTGTTTTAAAAATGACTATCGTGCATCTAAGTATAAAAGCGCTCTCTACCTCCGGGTTTTACAGTTGCTCTACTCTACACTTCAACGATCGACAACATCTCTTCAAGGATGGCAGTATCGCTCGATCCGGAGTCAATTCAGGTCGCCGCTGCAGGAGGTGAAATCACGCTACAGCTGAAGAACAGCAGCGCTGAGGTATGCATCATTTTATTTAGTTTAGGGCTGCTAATGCAGTGTAACCGTTATCAATTTTTACAGGGTCGCTACGCCTTCAAGGTCAAGTGCACCGACAACGATCATTACCGTGTCAACCCCGTATTCGGTTTCGTCGACCCGGCCGGTAATGCTGCGGTTCTTGTGCGTCGAACGGTGGGAGAAGGCAATCAATCATATAAAATAAATTTTTGTTTCTTCAGGAAGGCCCTCCGAAAGCTGATGGTCGTCTGGAAGTTCACTTCATTCCTGCTCCAGCAGATGCTACTGATGCAAAGGCGCTGTTTCCTCCCGGAAGTTCGTCGGAGTTCAAACTGAACGTGCCGTTGATCGCGGAATAAGTAGCAAAGAGGAGGAATGATCATCAGCCGATTGGATAGGAACATGCTGTTGGATAGTAAATGTGATAATAATTCGATTATCCTCGTTCCATAATAATTTGCCTATTGTTGTACATATATATTATTTACCTTGTTTTTGTTTGTATTGTAAATAAAACCCATATATAAAGTTATAATGGTCCTAGCGGTTCTAAAATTTTGTCGGTTTTGATTTTGGGAACTTCCAAAAGTTTGACGGAGTTAAGCTTTTTGCCCAATTAAGCTTTTTGTACGTAGACTTAGCATTTTCTCGATCGAAACCCTGGTTTGAATAGGTGACAATAACCCTCCACTTAAACAAATGATTTTTAAAAAATAACAACGGATTTGAGCTCAATTCGTCATTAATATTTCTCAAAAATAAAAAATCCGATCACTAGTAACAAAACTTACTGTGGTGATGAAATAGTTATTAAAAATATCGGTAGGGGATCATTGAGTCCCGCCGTTTGAGTCCCTGGCCGGTTGAGTCCCGCCGGTTGAGTCCCCAGCCAAAGGGGGACGTTTGAGTCCCCGCAGTTATTTTTAGGATTTGGAGGGATTAAAGAGGATATAGTTACATTTAGAGTAATTAAGGGGGATAATCGAGAGATTTTGGTGTGATATTTAGTCAATCCAGAATTCTAGGGCCGAGTTACAGACCCCTGAAAATCAAAAAAGGGGGCAAATTCAATTTTGGGTAAAATTGTTAATATACAAATGATAGCTCATTCGAAAGGGCTCGACAAGCTGAGTTGAATGACACCAAAATCAATGTGGTTGAATGATTCTGAACAAAGTTATGACCAACAGAACCTTCGCTGGAAAAACTTTTTGTGCTGTTACGGAGGGTAAGAGAGACTATTAAATTACTAACGTAAAACCACGTAAACTCCGGAAATTAGGTTGTAACTATTACCTAATTTCCGGACTACAGCAGAATTTACCCTAATAAGGAAAAAAATCAAAACGTAAAAAAAATAAAATTTTTAAAAATTTTATCAAAAAAATTTAAAAAATCATGGTCTCGCTTCACTTATTAACCGTTTAGGTTTATCATTGTCGTCGACGTTCACCACCTTCGTTGCTTCAGAAACTGCGCACTTGAAAATGCCAGTCAGAAACTAAAGGAAATCAACTAAAATTTTTTAAAAATAAAAAACTTAAAAAACAAAGTAAAAATTCCAAACCTTATCAAATTTCCCATCATTGTAGCCGTGGGATGAAGTACGGCACGTGGCGAGCAAAATTTAGGCCAATTTTAAATTAAAAATCAAAGGAAAGCCTGCGACAAAGTGGGCTGCGACAAAGTGGGCCTGCGACAATGTGGTCGCGACAATGTGGCCCGCGACAATGTGGGCGTGTCCCACTTTAGAGTAGGGGGCGTTACAATTCCCCCGTTTCAGTCCCAAAACTTTATTGCCACAACGATTTTGATTTTGGCGCTCCGACACGGGCACAGTGATCCATTTGCACAGTAAGACAATTGCACAGTGGGCATCTACACAGTGGACAATTGCACAGTAATTTGTGGTTAAGTGGATTTGTGTTAGACTTTCTAATAATTTTCTTAATAACAAAGTGGTGTTTCTTAAATAACAACAATTTTCCCTGTTCTATAAAAAACTTTTCCCGTTGTTGGAAAAGTTGTTCGCGGGATACGAAAGCTCGCAGAGATATAGGCTCCCAAAAATCAAAAAACAATAGAGGAAACCAAGCTTTTTTTGGGTTAAAAAATTCGAAGTTGCAAATTATAGCTCATTTGAAAGAGCTCTTCGAGATGAGTCGACTGATACCAAAATCATCTTGATTGGATGATTAGAACGAAGTTATGACTTTTAGGTGAATGAGCCTTGCGTTTATTTGGGGAGTTTCGCGAATAAACAGGCGTTTTGCGAATAAATGGGCAGGTCGTTTTGCGAATAGACATCACTTTACTGTGCAATTGTCCGCTGTGTAATTGTCCTCTGTGCAATTGTCTTACTGTGCAATTGGATCACTGTGCCCGTGTCGTGCCACCTTGATTTTAACTGTTTTGAATAATTTATTTCAAGTAAAATTATTTCTAACAGGGTTAATTTGCCAGATGATCCTTTAAAAAGTTACAGCTTTCTAGGGAAGTTTTTCATAGGCAGATGTTTTTTTCAAGCATTGTTAAATCTTACTTTCTTTTCAGCTAAAATACTTTTATTGTCCATTTATTAATTTGCGGAGGCCCTTATTACTTTTATTTGTTTATTACACCGAATGCGAAACTCGAGAAGGCAAAATGGAGCAGTACTAGCACCAATAACACTGTCAGCAGCCTTCCCTTTTACATCTTATATTTTACTTCTGCTGAGTGTTAATTTTGTTTTTTCTTTACCAAATGGAGATAATTTTTACAAAACAAATTTAACAGACACAACAATAGAAAATATTCCAAATTTTAATACTAAAAATGACAACGTTAGCCTTTCTCAAAAACAATTGCCACAAATTCATTTACCCTCAACGGTTTATTTTATATTTTAAAATTATTTTCATAAATTTATTTTTAGGTTGTTAAACAAGAATTTGTCACAAAAGATAAGAAAACGCTTCTGTCAGGAATTCGAATTGAGCCAATGAAATCTGGCGAACCAGACTTTATTGGATATACGTATGATTTAATTAATTTATCTTGAAAATAATAGAATAATTTACAATTTTTAGTGACAAAGGACTGAGTATTGTTGCCCCTGATACGGAAGTTAGAGTTGTTCTCTTTGGAACGTTTTTGGATGAAATTGTTTTAGTTGGATTTACACTTAGTCAGAATTGCTCAGAAACTGTGTTGAATATTGTCCAAGAAGATTTTAGCATTCAGACAGATAGACGAATTGTTATTATTTACAAATTTTCTGAGTTTGTTTTTATTACTTTAATTTTTATTGAAAGAATTGGAAATGTTTCTGGTTATTAAAAAAAGTTTTCCGCCCTTCTTCCGTTTAGCCTTCTCCTTCTATTTCCTTTTATTTCACAAGTCCACTTTAAAACTGTCAGAAAATTACAAATGGTAGTTTGTATGACATTCCTAATTTATGGGATTTAACTTTTTATTAAATTTTTAATAAACGGGGGAGAAAGTGTGTGGGGGGTGAGGATTATAACAGAAAATTTATTAATTTTATAAAATTTATTAACCTATTAATTTCCAGATCAAAGTCCGTCTACAAACTTTGTCTTAAACAAAAGGCTGCTGATGACGTTTTCGACCTTCCTTTCTATTTGGTATTTCTTCAAAAAAATTTTAGCATTACATAAATTCTTACTTTCAAGGTTGATGATCTACGTTGTTCAGTTTCAACTGATATGCCACCTCGTCAGTACTATTTTCCAATGTTTGTTCAAATTTCAATTGTTGCTGCCTTGTTAGTACTTTCTGGTCTTTTCTCTGGCTTAAACCTTGGACTAATGTCACTTACACCCCAAGAACTTACACTCATTTCGAATTCTGGTAAAACTCTTGCAAAAATTAATTTTTAAATTAACTTTTTAGGCTCTTCGAAAGAAAGAAAATATGCCCAAATGATTTTGCCAGTCAGAAAATCTGGCAATCAATTACTTTGCTCACTCCTAATTGGAAATGTTTGTGTAAATTCAGCAATTTCCATTCTTTTTGATGACCTTACAAGTGGATATGTGGCTTTGGCAATTTCTTCGGCTGGCATAGTTGTCTTTGGTGAAATATTCCCACAGGCTCTGTGTGTCAAGAAAGGACTCGCCGTTGGTGCTCACACAATTTGGGTTACCAGATTTTTTATGGTGCTTACTTTTCCTGTAAGTTTTTTCTGATTTTTTATAATTTTATTGTCTAAAAAAATAGTTGGCCTATCCAATAAGTAAAGTGCTCGATCATTTATTGGGCGATGAAGTTGTTTCTTATGATAGAAAACGTCTTATGGAATTAATTAAATTGAGTACTAAAAATGCAATAGGTCCAGCCGAGGAATTAAAAATTGCAATTGGTGCTTTTGAAATGGGTGATAAAACAGTAAAAGATGTAATGACAAAAATTGATGTAAGTGATTTTAAAATTTGAAAATAATATTCTTAAATTACAAATTAATATTTTGACACATTTTCTGGAACTATTTTATTTATATAACTCTCGCACATGACCATTACTAAATTTATATCCTCTTTACATTAAAATCTAAATTTGTTGACCTTGTCAATGTCTCGTATGATCAATTTATTATTTTTTAAAAAATATTTTAGGATGTTTTTATGATTCCAATTAATACGGTTCTAAATGCAAAGATTGTTGCTCAAATTGTTCATTCCGGCTACACTAGAATCCCAGTATATGATAATGCAAGAGACAATGTTGTATCACTTCTTTTTGTTAAAGATCTTGCAATGTTGGACCCTGATGATAATTTTTTGGTTAAAAATTATTTTTTTAATAAATTTATTAAAAATAATTTCAGGTAAAAACAGTTTGTGATTATTATCGACATCCTGTTCGTCGTGTACCTGAAAATACCCCCCTTAGAACAATGCTTGAAGAATTCAAAAAAGGTGAATATCACATGGCTTTAGTTGATCGTTTAGCTCCTGGAGGAGAAAAAGAATCAAAATATGAATTAGTTGGTTTAGTTACACTAGAAGTAAGGAAGTTATTGAAATAATGAAATAAAAATTTTTTTGTTAAGGATATTGTTGAAGAAATTTTACAGGCTGAGATTGTTGATGAAACTGATATGGTCACAGATAATGTACACAGAACAAAATTAAAGAAAAATAATGTTTGCTTTTTAAATTTTATCTAAGAATTCGTAATTACTTTTTAGCTTCATTTTATGCATTTGTTTAATGATGAGGGAAGTGCTTGTCAAATATCTCTTCAAATGCAAGTTGTTACAATACAGGTTATTTTTTTAAAAGCTATGAATATCAGGCCCCTGAATAACCAATTAAATAGTCAATACATGCTAAATCATTTTTTAACCTGGTATGAATTCTATAAAAGAAAAGTCTTCCAACCAACTCCCATTAAATACATCCTTTCTAAATTTTTCCAAAAATAAACATAATTTTTTAAAGTTTTTGGAGGGAAATTTCAAAGCATTCAGTCGAGATCGAATAGCCCAACCAATATTAGAGAGAGTTATTCGTAATCATGTACATAAAGTTGAAGTCTCTCACTTAACTGATATTAATGATGCTTTAACTTCTGCATTACCTCGAAAGGCTAAATTGTATACTAAAAAACAGCTCTCTGATAAATTCATTCTTATTTTGGAGGGACGAGCTGTAATTACAATTGGACAGGTTTTTTTTAATTAAATTGCAGTTGGAACTCGTTGTAAGATTCACTTTAAAATTCTTCTAGATACACTTGAATTTGAGAATAGCCTAAATCTAAACGATTCCCTTGGGATACCCTAAACAACTTTTTAGTTTCAAATGAGTATCTTATAACGAGTTTTGACGTTTCTAAAAATTTAATTTTTGGAAAATAATTTTTAAAAAAGAATTCGATGAATTTTGAAGTTGGCCCATGGCAATATTTTGGAACTGAAATACTTACTCAATTTGACGATTTAATTCAATCAATCGATCCACAACGACAAAGCATCGATTCTGTAGCAAATAGTACAAATAATATGTTAGGTCAAGTCAAAGCTGTGCCGAGTGCTATTTCTGAACTTGACAAAGCAGATAATGCTGGAAATCGTCCTTCTTTGCCGGGTGTTCTCTCTGGTTTGAAATATAAAATTTGAAAATTTATTGTAGTAATTTTTATTCTTAAGTTCTTTCAACAGGCAGTCAACAACAATTTGTTGATTCTACGTCACAAGATGTTGCAAAAAGAATAAAATTTCTTCCCGACTTTTCACTCGTTATAAGAAGGTTTTGATAGTTTTTTACATTTAAAATTTAAATTTTAGTGAATGTACATATTTGGAAATTTCTTCACAAACATATTTGGCAATGTATAGAGGAACACTTATGACTAGAAATAGGTATATTTTTATAAGACAGTCAAACCTTTCTATAAGATACTCAACAATATACACCTCAATTCAAAAATAAAATACGTTCTTTAAAATTTCTTTGACCTAATAAGCATATTTTTAAGATACTCCCTGAATACCGAACCAAAAATTCTCAAATTTTGGGGTATTAGGAAACACTTGAAAGAATAAATTTGCAAAATTTCAAAGCTTTTCAACATCTAGAAAAAATTCTATGACCATTTATGTAAAACGAACTTTTTTATGAACCGACCTAGTAAAAATATACAGCCGCCATAAATGAGTAAGTATCTTATATTATGACTGTATTTTTATACTATAATATTTTTATACTATAATATTTTTATAATGACCAGAGTTGATGCTTCTGGTGCTAGCATAGCAATTGATGGTGTTCAACCAGATGTTGTGTCCGTCACTGGGCAGAATCCTTCAATTGCCAATTTTTATGTGCCTGTCTCTCCTCAGCAACAACAAAGTGGAAATATGGAAGAAATTAATGATTTAGTTGATAATAAATTAAAAGGGAAAAGAAACGAAAATGGAATTAGACAATTATCTTTTGAAATGAATGAATCTAATAATTATTTGGATAAAACTTTAACACCTGGAAATGGTGCTCAAGTTCAAGGAAATGGATGTAAAAGAATGGTATGTCTAAACTTCGGGTATTTTGTGAGATTGGAACTTAGGGGGACCTTCTAATGACTGTTCGGAGGTTTTGGGGAAGATTTTATTGGGAGGCATAGTCATGGGGGGAGAGGTTCGAAAAAAGTCAATTTATCAGCTTCCGCGGATGGGGGAATAATCTAACTCGGATTTAAACAAAATAATAATTTAAGAATGAATACCGTCGACATCGTCGTACAAATAGCGATGCAACAGTAGGGTTGTTATCAAACGGTTCAGATGATACTAAAGAAGGAGAAAATGATGAAACACTTGTTGAAGAGGGAAAGCAAAAAATGATAGCCTAAAAATAAGGTTATCTATTTTTAAAAATGTTGCACCACTAAATTCACGCCTACATTTTATACCCAAAAATAATTAAAAATATATACCAACGCAATAAATACGATTCGATGTAAACAAGTTAAAATATGTGATACGTTCAAAAAATTTTTGGTTATAAAAAATGTTTGAAAAACTACTTTTTTGAAACTTATTTCATATTTTAAATATATTTAGTACCAAAAATAATTATTTTAGCATTTAGGGGTATTTTAAAAGCATTTAATTTGTGAGATTTTATTTTTTCATATTATTCTATCTACGAATTTATTATATAAACATGCATTTATTGTAATCATAAGCTCGCGTTTTTCCTACCAGTTTTAAGAAATATTTTTGAGATTAAAAAGAAAACTCGAGCTTATATATTTTTTTAGATAGTAGGATGCTCTAATTATTACTATTAATTAGTCCATTTCCCGGACATTATTTTGTGTCTTATATTTTAGGCAAGCAGGGTTTCTTGTATTTGTCATCCTATATCGCCGTTTTTGAAATAATGCCGTGTTTATTTAGATCTCATTTTTTAAAAACGAGAATAAAATGTATAAAAGAATATTTTAGAAAAAATAAAATTTTAATTTGTAATAAGAACAAATTTAACAATTATTTAAAGATTATTCATTAATATCTTCTAGAAAATCTTTCCTCTCTTCTTTTAGCTTTTTATCCAAAGGTTTAATTATACGGCCAGCCTGGAATATTAAAAAATTAAGTTTAATAAAAAAAAAGTGGGCTAGTTTACGATTAATCCTACTTTTAAAATCCGGTGGAATTTTAGTAAATAATACTATTTTGGTTGGAACACTCATTTTTGGAAGTTATAGGTTTTTAAATTTCTATGAAATCGGATAATTTTTGATAAAAAATATAAGAATTGCCTTTGTATGTACTGTTGGTTGAATTAATTGATTATGAGCAATTGGTGTATTCCATTCTTTTCCAAGTGGTTGTTGTACAAAAGCCTCAAAATCTTGAATTCTCGTGAAAGGAAATGGAACATCCCTTGGTTGCAATTTTTGTATGGATTCTGATACTTGTTCACGAATTATAAGACCTCTTTTTTTAGCATCTTTCCTTTGTTGTTTTTTCTTTTTTGGAATTAATTCTTTGCCAAGAATTCTTAATAAAATTTTAATTTGAAAAGAAAATATAGCAATAGTTCATTCTCCTTTTTTTCATTTTCGTTTAATCATAGGTTCTAGTTGTTACTTTTGTATATCGAGTTTGAGTTTGAAATCTGTACAAACTGGGGCTTATGACTATCCGTTGGCCATTCAACCTTTTGTTTGAAATTAGTGTATAACAGGCAAAAAAGATAAAAACGACCAACAGATTGTACACAGCTTCCGTAAACCCCAAACCCAAACAATATCAAATCCAAAATATTCTCACTACAAAATGAAGGTGAGAAAAAGGGTATTGAACTACAAACTATTACCAAAAATATTATAGTAAAAAATACCTATCCATTCTTTCAGTTTCGTTTTCTTCAGAAATTCCAGGTCCAGTCCATGACCCCCATCCTCGCATCAATTCATATCTACTATTTCCTTGTTTTGGCTTTTCCTCCTCTTCTACCCGTTGTTTTCTTGTCATAAATTCATTGCCAAGAACATCATCTTCTTCATAGGCTTCTGCCAAAAAAGCATATCGTGCATCTAAATACAATATTTTTTCCCAAAATTTTTCTTTTCTAAATTAAATTTAACCTTCTATATCTCCTGTTTCATTCATTAATTCTTGTGGGATTTGTATTATTTTTTTGACATTTAACTAAAAAATTAATTTTTAAAAAATTGTTTCAATTTTTTAAAATAAAACTTACATCTAAAAATTCTGGTTTTTCTTCTTTGTTTCCAATTTCCTCTTCTTTTTTGGCTTCTGCCAAAAAAGCATATCGTGCATCTAAATACAATATTTTTTCCCAAAATTTTTCTTTTCTAAATTAAATTTAACCTTCTATATCTCCTGTTTCATTCATTAATTCTTGTGGGATTTGTATTATTTTTTTGACATTTAACTAAAAAATTAATTTTTAAAAAATTGTTTCAATTTTTTAAAATAAAACTTACATCTAAAAATTCTGGTTTTTCTTCTTTGTTTCCAATTTCCTCTTCTTTTTTAGATTCTTCTTGAATTTTTAATGATTTTTCTTCTTTCATTTCTTCAATTCCTCTTTGTTGCTTTCTTTTCTCTGCTATTTTCCTTTCCCTTTTAATATTTTGTAAAGCACTTCTATAAAATGGATTTTCAATATCAACGTTTAAATTTATCACTTCTTTTGAAGAATTATTAGAAACAAAAACTTTATCAACCGCTGCCGAAATAATTTTTTGTTGTTTTATTTCTTCAGTATTTTCAACAATTTCTTCTTCACCCCCACTTTCATCGTCACTATCATTTTCTTCGGCTCCATGACGTTCTTTTAATGATTTCCCTAGTCGTAGTTGTTCTTCAATAACTTTGCGAAGTTCTGGATTACGAGAGGCAAATTTTCTGATCTTAAAATTGAAAATTTAGAAAAGAAAAGTTTAAAACAAAATCAAAGAAAAAATTCTAACACACGGGGTCGAAATCCCCGAACGATCACAGGAACGAGCCTTATACTTACTACTCCGCCGAGCTACGTCGAATACAGTAGGATCCTTGTGACGAAAAATGTATGTTAAATGAGGTGTCTCCTAAATTTGGGTATCTTTATGCAACTCCAGTGGGGTCAACCAAATTCTAAAAAATAGTGAGCCGACTACATAGACAATCTAAAGGTGATATCAATAATCTATAAGACCATTTTGTAACTCCAACAAAAGGCATGCTAATCTAAAATTCAAATAAATTTCTAAAAATTAACCTGTTTTGTCCATTTATTTGTTCCTCTATGTTTTAAAGTAGCACGTTCAAATGCCCTATCCTTTTCTAATTCATCTACTTTCTCAGCAGCCTTTTTTGGATCCTTAACAATTAATGTCTCTACTTCCTTTATTAAATCTTTACGTTTTTGTCGTTTTTGAATTCTATGAAATCTAAAAAAAATATTAAAAGATTTTAAATAATTTAAGAAAGAATCCAAACTGTTTGCTTTTAATTTTAGATTGTCTTTTTAATTTTGCAGAATGAAAGCTCATCAATGCTCGCATTTTTCGCATTTCTTGACACTTCTTTCTAGCCTAAATTAGGTTATTAGATTTTTTTCTTATTGTTAATATTAAAAGGCTGGAAATTTGGAGGCAAAGCAAATAATTGGAAGGACACCCCAACTGCCTCGGGATTTAACTAACTAGGCTCATAAAGGTCGGATCTAGTCATGGCATAACTTGACGCACTCGCTGAGGTATCAAAATCTAATATATGTAGCATACTTTAAATAATTAAACACCTCTCTAACATCCATTGCTTTTAATATTTCTTTTTCTGCCTGTGAAAATTCTTCATCGTTTTTAATATTTGATTTACTCTTTCCAAGAACTTCCATAATTTTTTGTTCAAACTCTGTTCGTGGCTAAAAATAAATTTAAAAAATATTTCTCGGGAAAATTTACAAAACCGTAAATGTTTTAGCTCTTTCCTCAGCTGATTGTACTTTTAAAGGATTGTCTAAAAATTCATCCTGAGGAAAATGAATTTGTTCGGCAACACGCAATTCATCCACGATTGGTTGCCATTCACGTAATTCATTTCTAAAAGTAATCAAAACATTATGACTTTTAAAAGAATATTCCAATTCTCCTAATTTTTTGAATTTTTTTACTGAAATGATATTAAGAATTTTTGTCTCCAGGCGGAATTTTAGGCTCCTATGCTAATAATATACACGCTGGTTTTCCTTATATCTGGCGAAAAAGTTGCTATATATATTCTGAATAAGTTACTTTAAATTTGGGTAATGAACTAAAAAAGGTTAAATTAAAAAAACATACTTTGTTTGTCTATAAGCCAATTTCCCTTCAATTCTTTGCAATGCCTGTCTATGTAACGGAGCATCCAAAACCCTTTTATTTAACGGATATCTTTTTTGCTCTTCCACAGCTATTTCCAACTCTAATGCTTCGTCATTATCTTCAAATGGCAATCTTCTTATCTCTTTTTTTTCTTCCCAACGTTGTTTTTGATTTTCTACATGTCTTTCTTCTCTTTCTAATCTTCGTTTAACTTCATTAACATTTCTTAATTAAAATTTTTTTTTAAATTTATGCAAAAAAATAAACCTTGTTGATTTAATATTAACTAACAAATCATTAAATTCTATTTTTTCTTTCATTATTTAAACAATTCTAAAACTTTTATAAACAATCAAAAAAATGTTTTCTTTTAAATATTTAAATTAAAAAATTTTTTTTTATTTTCAAATTAAACCCGAACATTTATTAACAACAATTATAAATTAAAAACAAAAATTGATAGGAATATATTTATTAAGAGTAAATATATTATTTTATTGATTGAAATATTGCCAGGAAAAAGTATGGAAATTTGGCCTACTCTTGAAGATTATTACAATCTTTTAGATATTACTCAAGTTAAGAAATAACTCATTGGGAGGGGAGGGGATGAATGTTTTGAATTTTTAATTTTTTGAATCAAAAATCTATTCCAATCATACTTACTCATTCCAACAATATATAAAGTATTATTCCCAATTTAAATATCCTCAATATCGCTTCAATATGTCAAAATGCAATCCTCTTTTCTTCAATAGCTACGACCAAATAAAGCAAAAAATTTAGCTTTCTCAGTACATTCTGGTTGAATACATTTTTCTGGAAGGGGGACATCCCTTGGTTGATCCAATGGAATACATAAAGTTTTTGCTCCCATAAGAGAAGTCCCAGCCTAAAAATTAAGTTTAAAAAAATAATTTTGTAAAAAACATACCTGTTCCCCTTGTTCTTCTCTAGTACTTTGTTCTTTAATTAATGTCTCACATTGAGGACGGCCGCAAAATGGAGAAAGTAAAATCATTTTTTGGTTTAATAATGGCAAAAATTCATTCCAATTTAAACATATTTTCATATGCTCATCTCGAATTTTTTCATTTCTAAATGAAAAATAAAAACTTTTTTTTGATAAAATGAAAATTTTTTTACAAACCTTTCATACATATCCTGTTGAATTTTTTCAAGTAAATCTTTCAAAGTCTCAGATAAATTAGACAATTCAACAGGTCTTTTCTCTCCTGTATATCGAATAACTGCAAGCGCTTGTTCTTTAGCCAAATCCCTTGGGCCAATTTCCAGTCGAATTGGAACTCCTTTTATCTCCCAATGATTAAATTTCCAACCTGGGGTTACCTTAAAAACAAAAAAAAAAACAAAAATTATAAATTAATCTATTATACATTGTCTCTTAAATCGCACTCAACACGTAGCTTTCCAGAACTTTTCAATTCTTCAGAAATTTCCTTTACTTTATCAAGAAGTTTTTGTTTGTCTTCTGCTGAAGTTTTCACAGTAATTCCAACTGGGACTAGAACTATCTGTTTTTAAATAAAATATTCTTTCGAAAGTCCACAAGTTTTATCCGCAAAGTCGAGCAAGATGATTATCTCTGATAGATAACTTACGGATAAAACTTTCGAACTTTTAGAGGTATAAAGGAAAAGCCCCAAAAGTAAATTAAAAAACCTGAATTAAAGCTACGCGTGGTGGTAAAACCAAACCACCATCATCCCCATGTATCATAACCATAGCCCCAATAGTTCGCGTGGAAAGCCCCCAACTATTTTGCCAAGCAAATTCTCGCTGTCCAGGCTTGTCAGGATGTTCAAAACTTATATTAAACATTTTGGAGAAATTTTGTCCCAAATGATGAGAAGTGCCACCCTAAAATTTAAAATTTTTTTACTCAATTCTACATTCAAAAAATACTTGAATTCCTCTTCCATTAACCGGAACATAAGCTTCTACAGTTGTAGTAAAATCACCTCCCGCAAATTTTTCCTTTTCCGTTTTTCTTCCTTTAACGACAGGAATAGCCAATAGGTCAGTATAAATACGAGAATAGAGATCCAAAATTGTAAGAACTTCATCTTCTGCTTCAGCAGGAGCTTCGTAAGCAGTATGTCCTAAAAATTTTTAATTTTACTACTTGCAAAGGGTGCAATTTTTGAGGATATTTTTGCTGATCTTCCCCATTTCTCTTAGTTTTTTCCCCAACATTCAAACAGTCATAGACCTATTTATTGTAAATCCATCAAGAATTGTACTCATTTTTACAAGTGCTTAAATTCTGTTTTTAATTTAAAGCTAACCTTCTTGCCAAAGAAATTCTCTTGAACGTAAAAACGGGGTTGGATGCTTGAATTCCCAACGCTAAAAATTAAAAAACAATTTTCTTCTCAATTTAATTCAATCCTTACCACTAGAGCTGTGCGAGACCGAAATTTTTCCAAGACTCAAGACTCAAGACCCAAGACAAAATTTTTTCCAAGATCAAGACTCAAGACCAAGACCAAAACTCCAAGACTCAAGACCAAAAATAATACAAAACTCGAGACAATTTTTAGGTCCCATAGGTCAAATTTTTGGTTTATTTTTTGTTATTTTGACACGATCACAGTCAACTTCAGCACAATCACCTATAATTTCGAAAAATCTATGCGAAATTCAAAGAATTTTAGGGAATTTATCCGGGTGGAAAATCAATGAGATATATTTCAGAGGATTAGGGTGGATTAAGGGGATATTAGTGATCGAAATCGACCCCCTGGCTACGCCCTTGGATTAAGGAGGATATTGAGGTTTAAAGGGGAATTTAAGTGGATTAAGAAGGATCAAAAGGAATATTATGAAGTTGGGGGACCTGGGTTTTTCAGCGCCGCAGGCGAAAGGCCTTTTCAGCGCCGCAGGCGAAAATTTTGAGGATTTTGGATGGCCAAGGTGCCAGATTTCTTCCCTTTTCAGCGCCGCAGGCGAAAATTTTTGAAAATTTTGGGTCTCGGCAAGCCAGATTTCTTCCAATTTTCAGACTAAAAAATCCAAGACCAAAAAATAAAACCAAGACAAGACCAAGACAAACACCCCAAGACCAAGACCAAGACCAAGACCGAAAAAAAACCAAGAAAAATCTTGGTTCCAAGACCAAGACCAAGAGTCTCGCACAGCTCTACTTACCACAACATTACACCATTGATTTAATTTTATAGGCAAATCTCGATGTGATTGACACCATTTAGCAAAGCTTGGATACATTACTGTTTCACTTGTTGGACGTATAGCTATAGGTTCAGCCATTTCTGTATCCCCAGCTTTCGTTACCCAAGCAACCTTCAAATTTTTTTTAAATTAATTTAAAATTAATTTTTAGAACAAACTTCTGGAGCAAAATCAGAGACGTGGGTCTTTTCACGTTCCAAAGCAGCTTGAGAAACAAACATTGGAAAATAACAATTTTTAACTCCCAATTTTTTAATTTCAGCATCAAAAAAATTTTGAATAAATTCCCAAATACTATAAGACCAAGGACGAAGAACATAACATCCAGAAACGTCATAATATTCAATCATTTCTGCTTTTGTTATTACCTTAAAAATTGAAAAAAGAAATAAAATTTTTCTAAAAATACCTGAGAATACCATTCAGAATAATTTTCTTCTTTTTTAACATCAATTCCCAATTTTGTTTTTTTCAATGCATCCTTCCCGACTTTCTTCTCAGCCATTTTTAAAAACTTGAATAGTTGTGAAAAGCGAATTTTGCTGAAATTAAAAAATTTTAATAGACGTTTCGAACAGGGTTTGGACGGGGTACTCGAAATTCGAACTTTCTTTTGAAAATTCTAAAAAATTCTACAAAAAATTCACGCATTCTGTAATTTTAATCGACTACGCTGAAATGGCTACTCAATCCCTCATTGGGACGTTTCAGAATATCCTACCGTACCAAAACAGAATTATTCTTGATTTTTGACCAATTCGACAGATGGAATTTCCGTTAATCTACATAGTATTGACCGCAGATTAGGTACTGGTTATCTCCCCACATTTTCTTACTTTCGGAGTGAGGGGTTTTTGTGCTGAGAAAGTCCAGTTGAGATTTTAGTGTCAAAAACACCGGTCTTCTTGTTTAGTCAACCGTCAAAACAATTTTTATCTCCAATTTAATTTCAATCCCTTTAAAAAGTCCATCCATTTATTTAACTTTTTTATTTTTATTTCTTTTAATAAAATCAAAAATCATTTGCAACTGCACGAGAACTAAAAATCAACTTAAAAAAATGTTGTAAATTAATGTACATAATTCTTTAAAAATTAATCATTTAAAAAAACTTCCTCGTTATTTGTTGCTAAAAATTCTCACGTTTTTTTAATTTAAATTAATTTTTATACTAAATTTAGAAAAAAGAGTTTGTGTGTTTGGTCAAATAATTAATTTAATTATCAAAAAATAATCAAACATCGATCACTACATATACCTAAATTCTCCTTTTTCCAAAAATTATTATTTTTCTTTCTAAATTTACCAAAAAAACATTAAAAATTTAAAAATTATTTTTGTAAAAAATATCTAAAAATAATTTCTTTTTTATTTTAATACTTAAAATAGAATAAAATTTTTGCAAAAATTTTTTTATAAAAAATAAAAAGTGAAGTTTGTTTGTTTAGTACATTTTTAATTTAAAAAATAAAAAAAGAAATTTCAAAATAAAATAAATAAAAATAGAACTTTTTAAATTTATTTTTAATTGTTTCTAAAAATAAATTAAATTATTAAATGTTCTTTGAGTTAATTAATTAAAAAATAATTGAAAGAATTAAAGCAGTTAAATTATAAAAAATAAAATCTTTGGGTATACGGCTTTCCGCTCCTTATTCAGGGGCCAAAAACAAATAAGCATAGAGGGAACTAAAAATTAACAAGGGGGAGGGAGGGGAGTATTGTTAATCATTCATCTCGTTGCTTTTAATTTTTTCTTAAATTAATTTTCAAAAACTACAGGAAATTAAAAGAAAATATTTTAAAATTTCTTTTCTTCTTCTCCCCCCCCCCCTCCCCCTCTCTTTTTTTCTAATTTAAGGTTAATTGTTTTATTTAACAAAAAATTGATGACGAAACAAAAACATTAAAAAATATTTTACTATTTTAATTTAAATTTTTTTATTACGCCTGTTTTCGTCGAATTTCTTTAAAAGAAATAAATAAGGGAAGGGGGGGAGGAAAGTGATTGTGGTCATTTAAAAATAAAAATAAAGATAAACTCGTGCAAAACAAATTGGTTTTCTCGTGTTTTTTAATTTATTTGAATATTTTTTTGGAAAGAAAAATATTCTCTCTCCCTGTTTTCTTTTAAAATTTGTTTTATAAGGGTTTTTTTATTGAATTTTAAAAAATAAATAGGTGCGGGGGTTGAAGTTTTTTAATTAAAATTTTTTTAAGAAAACTTTTAAAAATATTTATTTTGTCTTTTAATGATTATAAACGTCATATTTCGTTAAATTTACAAAAAAAGGGAAGAAAAAAAAGAATTACGTTAACCTAAATTTATTTTTAAAGTCCAGACTTATAAAAAATTTATAACCTAAAAATAGCAAAATATTCGGGGACTAAGAATGTTGACAGGAGAACGGCAAAGCATTCACGGGGACGGGCTGGGACCACACGGGATTAATTGGCTCCCGGAGATTTGGGGAGTGGACATTTGGGGAGTGGACAATTGGGGAGTGGAAATTTGGGTAGTGAGCGGACATTTGGGGAGTGGACAATTGGAGAGTAGACATTTGGGGAGTGAGGATTAAAAAAATAATTTAAAAATAGATTTTTTGGACAATAAAAATAATTTATACACTCATGAAGGTGTTTTTGTGGAGTTTCAAAGATTTTAAGGGTATTTTGATGTCTGTAACATCTTCGTTTCTGCGATTGGGTTAATTGAGTACCGGTAGTTGAGTACTGCTGTTGGGTGCAACCTACCCTTCAGGGGCATGTGTGTCGGGGATCGGGGTTTGCCGTGGAAGGCATGTCGGGGTTCGGAGTCGGGATTGACTTTTCAGTCGGGGGTCGAGGTTTCGCTGAAAATTATCCGCATTTACTCCAATTATCCGCATTTACTCCTTTATCCGCATTTACTCCAATAATAACTTTTAAATCTCTTCTCAATTCAGAACCCCTTTTATCACACGATATCATATATCTTTCAAATTCACTTTTATCCAGCCACCTAATCACAATAAATCTTTCTAATCCTCGACAAATTTACGGTCCGATTTAGGTTAACAGAAAGCTTCGGTTCGGGGTTCGGTTCGAGTTTCGGTTTATCGGTTCGGTTTAAGCAACCTTACTTAGCGTAAATAAAATAATTTAAAAAGTAAGTTTAATCCTTTTAAATAATTTCATCAGATATAGGGGAGTACTATTTTAGTGGAGTACTAATTCAGGGGGAGTACTATTTTTCAACCCTCCTACAAAGGGGAGTATTATTTAAGGGTGAAGTGATAATTCAGGGGAGAGCACTATTTTAGGAAATACGGTATCCTTAAAATCTTTGAAACTCCACAAAAACACCTTCATGAGTGTATAAATTATTTTTATTGTCCAAAAAATCTATTTTTAAATTATTTTTTTAATCCTCACTCCCCAAATGTCTACTCTCCAATTGTCCACTCCCCAAATGTCCGCTCACTACCCAAATTTCCACTCCCCAATTGTCCACTCCCCAAATGTCCACTCCCCAAATTTCCGGACACGGATTAATTCCTCCGTAGCACTCAAAATTCGAGGTTGTGATCCTCTTCCCGTGCCGATCTCTACTTTGCTTAACAAAAGCCTTTAAAATTAAAAGTTAAACTTTCTTTATTTTTAATTAAAAATACTTTAATTAACAACAAAAAATATATTAAATTAGTTCACCTTTGTTTTTATTTTTTTAAATTCCTTTTGTATATTCCGAAAATAAATTAAAAACTTAATTTTTTTTTATTTAAGAAATATTTTTATTTTTATTTCCTTCTCATTTTACTTTTTAAAAATATTTTTAGAAAATATTTTTTAAAAATAAAATCAAAAATATTTTTTCTTGGAAAATTTATTCTTAAAATTTATCCCCCCTTAGATATCATATTTCGATTAAATATATTTTTGGAAGGAATTTAAACAAAAATAGATTTTAAATATTTTTTAAAAATATTTAAATGTTTGTTTTTTAATTTTTGAAATTTTTGAAATAAAAATTGGAAATAGGTGAAGATTCTTCGAGACTTTTCTCGAATATTTTTAAAAAATTTATTAACATGTTATTCTTAAATTATTTAAATTACGTAAAATTAAATGCCCTCCCACACAAAAAATTTTCTTGAGTCATTTTTTGCCTACAAAGTTCACATTTTTCGGGTTCAGATCAGATCAAATGTCTGTGACAGCCATCAAAATAAAATATTTTAAATTTAAAGATCATCTCAAATATTAAGAATATTTTTTGATTTATTTCCAAGAAAATAAATAAAAGAGAAATTTTTGTTAAAAGTTGTTTTTTAAATAATTTTAAAAAATTTAAATAAATGGATGAACTGAAATTTTGATTTTCTTTGAAATCCTTTAAAGAATTTTTTTGTTAAAGAGAGATAATAATTATAAATTTCTATTAATTAAACTTTAAAGGCTTTAAATTAATTATTTCTCTCAAAAATTAATTTAAAAAAATTCTATTTATTTTTAGTTAAACAAAAGAAAAAAAAACTTTTACGAAAATATTTTTGTTTTAAAAGGTATTTTCTGACGACACTGACTCATCATTTTTTTAAAAAAATTCGGCGCAACAATTACAAAAATTTATTTTTTAGTTAGTACATACATTTAATTGTGTGGCAAAGAAATTAAGAGGGGGTTTTTAATTATAAAAGGAATGTTTGTGTTTTGAATAAAAAAACCAAATAAATTAAAAAATTTTTTTGTTGAAGATAATATTTTAGAAAGAGGCATCTTTAGACACAACAATGTTTGGGGAAACGAAGATGTCCTAGTTTTAAAATCGGGTTAGGAACGAAGATGATGTTATGTAGAAGGATGGGAATCAGAGAATTTTTTGGTTTCTTAATTTTTTTGAAATAGGAGTCATTATTCTTTGTCAATATTTTTAAATTAATATTTAAAATTTAAAAATTTTGCAAAAATTTTTATTGATAAATATCTGAAAAAATCAGAAATAGAGTGATGGATGTGATTGATATTTTTAATAAAAATATTTGCTATTTTGTATTTATTATCCAAAAATATTTTTTTATTTATGTCCAAACTTTTTAAGTACTTTTTAATTTTAAGTACACACACACATATGTCAATATAATATATTTTTATTTCCAAACTATTATTTACTTTTTTAATAATTTTCCAAGAAAATTAAAAAGACGTCAAAAAACTTTTTTTATTTTGCAAAAACATATGTTTTTGAGTAAATCATGAGAGGAGGGGATATTAATATTTAAAAAAAGATTTAAGTATATTTATGATTCAAATAATATTATCTTCCCCTTTCAAGTGTTTCATCATCTCAAATGTCATGTATTTTGTGGGCAGATTTGCGTCAATCGGGAAAGATCTTTTTGTATTTTTTTTTTGAAAATTAGAAAGATATGAATAATGAAAAAAATAATTGGAATGGGGGGGGGGGGGGAAAGGGGGGGGGGTATAAACTTTAAAATAAAATTTTTGATAAATCCAGATATTAAATCCAACTCTTGAATTTTGATAAAAAGATGAAGAACAATAAATTAAACAATAAATAGCGTCTAATAGAGGATTCGAACCTCCGGTCTTCCGGTTAACAGCCGGGCGCTATTTAGAGAAAATATTTTTATTTAAAACAACAATTTAAAAAAAAAACAAACTTTTATTTGTTATTAACAAATTTTATTTATCATAAAAGGGAACAAAGTTTTTAAAATGGGAAGGTCTTTGCAAAAATCCTTTAACCAACCCTTTTACTCCTCAAAAAATCTCTGGATTTATCTTTTTAATTTCTAAAAATATTCTCGCTACAAACACAAAAATGGGGGCGGAGACATTTTACTTACCAAAATTTTTTCACTTATTTTTTCCTTATCTCGGCTGTCCTTCCCTTTTTTTGATCAAATAATTGTAAAGAAAGACCGCACCCACTGGAATTTGCTGCTATTTTCTGCTGACGAAAAAATGTGTGGTTATTTCGCGTCAATTTAGAGGGAGAGGGGGGGGGGGGAGAGGGGGAAGAGGGAGAGGGAGAGGAGGGGCGTTTCTTTTTTTGTTAAACACATTCTCTCTATAAAAGAAGTAAAATTCATTCACAAATAGCCAAACAGAGCACAAATAAAAATCAAAGCAACAAAACTAGTAAAAACACTACAAACAATTTTTACAAAAAAACATCCCCCACCACACATACAAACAATTAATTAATTAACTAAATAATTATATTTTTATTATTTAAAATGGTTTCTTCTTGTTTACCACCATGGAGGTTTGGAAATTCTGATGATTGCGCCGATCTTTATCGTTAAAAATTAAAAAAAGGAGAGAAATGATGATTTTATCATTAATTCCAAAATTGGGCAGAAGGCCATTAGAAAGGCGGCATTTTTATTTTTTACTTAACAACAAAACATCAATTTTCTTCACAAAATTTCCTTTAGAAAGGTGGCAGAAAATGTTTTTATATTCTCTACAACAAAAATAGATAAAAACACAAGTTTTAAACAATAAAAACAACGAACAAAACATTTAAAAGACGACGAAAAACAACAAGGGAGGAAATGTTTTTAAACAACAAAACAACTAAAAGAAAGAGAGAAAAACAAACAAACAAACTTTTCTTTTTGTTGGGAACAACAAACTTGAAAAACGGCTTTTATAGAAAGAACAACAACAACATATAAAAGAAAAAGTTTGAGAAACAAAGGTGCCTTTTTGCTAGTCAAATTAAAAGCGAAAAAAACTTTTTTAGAAGCAAATTTTAATTATTAAATAAATACATTTCTTTCCTTGTAAAATAATTCGAAATTAACTATAAATAAAAAAAGCTTTATTATATATCCACATAAAACCCAAAAATAAACACAGTCTATGACCCTCACTATAAGATAAATATACCTAATGGAAATTTTAATATTTAAAATCCCTTAAATGGGGGGAGTATCTGTCTAAAGCCTTTTTAGAAAGACACAAAAAAGTTTCTACAAATTTATCTTATAACGAGCTTAGACTGTCTCCTTTTTTGTTGTTAAATTGTTTTGTTGTCCCCTATGGGGATATTTTTAAATTATATAATCTCTCTTTCCCTCTCTTAAAAGCATTTATAACCCCCAATAAGTGATTGGATCTTTTATGATCTCTATCTCTAATTTTCATTATTACATGTATTCAATAATTCATTTGCTCATTTTTAAATTTTGTTATTTTTTTAATTAAAAAAATTGAATAAAAATATTAAAAAATAAATGTTCGTGTGTTTTTGTTAATTAAAAGTATTCAAGGTTTTACTGAGGGGGGGTTTTACGGGTTATTCAGTTTTCCTCAATTCCTTTTTGTTTCTCATAATTTGTATCCCTCACCTATGTTTCTTTTAAGTGTATTTTATTTAAGTATAATTTATGACTTGAGAACAAAAGTTTATCCAACAATTATTACTTGTAGCATCATTTTCTAAGTTTAGGTACTTTGCTTTTTCTAAAACATCCCGTTTTAAATAGCCATTTGAATATTCCTTCCATCACAATTTTAAAGACATTCCAAAACCTTGCATTAAACGTCTAGCTGGTTAATTCCTCAAAAATAAAGTGACTACACGTGGATAATAAATGTTAATTGAACTTCTTGAAATTAAAAATAAAAATAAATATTGCAGGAAATTCTTTTTTAAATATTTTTACAAAAAAATATTTTTGCAAATACATACAAATAATCAATTCAAAAAAAATTTCCCCGTTTTTATTATTTCTCCACTTAATTAAAATGGACAATTAGTTAATTTACAAATTTGCACGAATTTTAATAAAACACTAATTTTGGTTGTTTCTCTGTTCCCTTCAATTTTTTATTTAGTTGTGACGCAACCAAGAATTTATTTATTTTAAAATTCTTTCCAATTCTTTATGTGTACTTTATTAATTAAAACGGACAATTTTTGTTAATTAAAGAAAAGTTTTTTAATTAAAATTCAAGACAAATGATCCCAAATTTAAATAAATTTTTATTTCAAAAATTTTTTGGCGAAGGATATAATTTAATTTAATAAATTAATTAGTAAACAAAAAATAATTAAAAGTAAATAAACAACAAAATAAATAAATCTAAAAATAAACTTTTTTTTGTAATTTTTTCCTTCCTTGTTTATCATTAATTACTTTGTATTTTCCACTAAAATTAAAAAAAATTTCTAAATAGGTATTTTAAACAATTTAAATATACAAAAATCAGTTTGTCTTTTTAAAATTTTTTTGTAGTCGCCTGACCATTCCTTGGGGTTTTTTAAAAAATATTTTAATTAAATAAAATGGTTGAATTGGCAAATTTTATTTTTTATTAATTCAATTAGAAATAGGCGTTTTAACTTTAAAAGAAAATAAAAGAAGTGTCAATTACTGTTTGACAAATACTAAATGGCTTTTTATTTTTTATTGAACAAGAAAATTTTTAAAAATTGAAGAATTTGGTTAATTGGGGGAGGGGGGGGGGGGGATATTTTTTATATGACTAATAAAAATCATTTAATTATTAAATTATGCATAATTATTTAGAAATAAGAAACCTGATCTTTTTTGTAAAATATTATTCTTCTTTGATTAAAAGAAAGATAAACGAATTAATACCCCCCCCCCCTCTTAAAATGTACATAAAAATTAAAGAAAATTTTTAAAAATTAATTGGAATTAATGACGGAGATTCAGTGTTAGATTTTTCTGGATTCAGCTTCCATAATTCTACGCTTTTTTGATTTACAGGATTAATTCTTGAGAAAGTTACACAAACTTATAAAAACTTTAGTAATTTTTTCCTGTTGCTATTTCTTGAAAAATTATTATCAATTTTCTTGTTAATTTATTTAATTTTATCGTAATCTTTTTAAAATTTCAAAAAAAAATTTTACTTTCATTTTAATAATACATCGTTTTATTTTTTAATAATTAATAATTAGGGCGCGGATTTATAGGCAAATGCCTTTTTTTTCTGCGAGCTTGGCATGATGTAATACGTTCAAAAAACGTGTTTTTAGCTTGGTCCGAAGAGTTTAGCATGACTTTTATTTTGCCTATTTTTGCCTATTTTGGACTTTTTGTGCCTTTTTGCCTATTTTGGAATTTTTGGTACTATTTTTGCCTTTTTTAGCGATTTTTTCTAAATTTTGCCTAAAAATCAGTGCAAAATCTAAAAAATCACCCCAGATTTTAAAAAAATCGGTGCCAACTCCCATTTTTAATTTATAGTTCGACGAATTGAGTATTTTTGCTCCGTTGGACATTTTGAGATTAGGCGTTTTGGTGGTGGGACATTTTGGAGTGGGACGTTTTGTGGGTTGGGCGAGATTTCCATTTTTCATTTATCGACATTTTTGAAAAATTTACACCGTTTTTTTTTTAAATTGGTTGAAAATGTCGAATAAATGGCAAAAGATTTTAATAAATAGTTTATAATTCAAAAAATGATGAATAAATGGGTATTTTCTTGCTTTTTTCTTAATTTTGTAGGCCTGATAACTGCCTATTTTTGTGCCTTTTTTGGCTTTTTGGTGCCTATTTTAGGCGCCTATTTCACAGTTTTTACATGCCTAACTATCCGCGCCTTATTAATAATAAATAAATTCGCCTAATATATTAAAATAATTTATTCGTCACTTCCTTAAATGTGTAAAATATTATGACATATATGTATGTATGGAAACATCTATTTTGTCCAAAAATATCTAATTTATTGACTACATATTTATCTTTAAATAATTTTCAATTGCGGGTAGGGCAATTGTTGACGGAAAAATCAGCCAAAAATTTTTGGTACAAAAAAGGAACTAAAAACACCAAATAATTTTCCAAAAAATATTTTTTTGTTTTTCTTTTCCAAAATTTAAAAACAAAGAAGCAAAGACCGAATGACGATTTAAAATACCTACATAAATATTTCTTTTTTTAAGTACATATTTTAAATAAAAAATATAAACAAATGTGTGGGAGGACAAAAAAACAAAATTTAAAATTAGAAAAAAAAGAATTTTAATTTAATTAAATATTTAATATTTCTGATGACCTAAAAAACTATTAAATCAATTTATATCGTCTGACTATTTTTTTTAAATTTTTCGTTAACTTTAACTAAAATATCAAAATTAAATTAAACAACCTTCAATAAATAACTTAATTATCTATTTTTAGAGAATCCACTTACCTTATAAATGAGGGGATTATCCTAAATAGTTAGATTGAGGTATATCTAATTTTGGGTAAATCTCTAAGGATGAGATTCAACTACTATCTATGTATATTTAAATAAATATATTATTTTAGTTATGTTTTCTTAATTAAAAAAAGGTGTGTGTATACCCCCCCCCCCTAAAGTACAAAATTAAAAATACCAAAAAAAGATATTTTGTTGATTAAAAAAATTGTCTAGCCATTCGTAAAAAAAGATTGTGTTTAAAAAATTTCTTTTAAATTTATTTGGGTGGGGTTCTCTTCTTATAATTTTTAAATTAAAGGATAGATAAAGGCAATTTAGGATATAATTAAAGTTGAAATTTGGAGAAAATTAAAATCAAAAAAAATTAAAAGTAAAAAATGTGACAAACTGATTGATGACGTATTGATAGGGAAGTTAAGAAAAAAATAATAAATGAGTGGGCGATAAACACAAAATAAAAAGGCTAAGGACAGTTAGGCGTAGCCATACAACTAACATTAGATATTATTAGGGTTATTAGGTAGATATTATACATTTCAATTCAAGATATGTTTTTTTAATTTTGGCAGGTTACTAGGTGGGTGAGCTATCTACGTAATACTCCTAATTCAAGAGGTGTAAGGTGAGATTTGACTGAAATCTGTAAATAATAATAAAAGTAAAATTTCATAGTAGCAATTGAAATATCGTTTTGGCTATTTTATAGATTCGCGCCTAAATGCCCCCCACCCTTCTCCCTCACTACTGTAATGTTAAATAAAAATTAGTGAAAAGTATTAATTTAAAATTAATTTAAACAAAAAGGAAATAATTAATTAAAATTTTTATTTTAAATTATAAAATTTAAAATAATTTTGTTTCTATTTTAAGTTTTTTTAAAAAAGAATTTGTGTGTACTTAAAATGGAAATAAAATATTTTTAAAAGTATAACCAAATTAATTAAATTAAAAGGAAAAAGAGAATTTTTATTTATTTAAAGCTTTGTTAAAAAATTTATAAGTTTTCGCATTTTTTGTTTTATATTGTGAAAAAAACAAAGGAAAAATAGGTAAATAAAAAATAAAAAGAGAATATTTTTTTATTTAAAGTAAAAGTCAAAAAAGAAAATAAACAAAAAATTGAGGAGATTTTAATGATTTTTTACTTCCGTAAACTCTTCCCTCATACGAGATCACGCAAATACAATTTTATTATGTATAAACTAAGTTGTTGAAAGATTAATTTTATTTCCAAAAAATCTTCGAGTTATAGCCAATAAAGGTTTATTTTAAATTTTATAAACCGTTGGGGCTGTAAACTATATCCCCAAAAAATCAAAAAAAATATATTTAAAAAATAAATTGAATAAAAATTATTGTTTATATTTTAGTTTAAAAAGTTTGTTAAAAATAATGATTGGAATTTTTTATAATTTAAAAATATTTATTTTTAGCATTATTTTCCTCTTTTATTTGGTTCTACTAAATTAATTAATTAATTTAAAGCGAAGCACTTTTCAAAGGAATTTTTTTCTTTTGTCTAAATAAAATATATAATTATAATTATTTTCTTTCTGGTTTTGTTGTGATAAAAAAATATTTAAAACCTTTAGGGTAAAAGTACGCTGACAAGAATGTAAATATTAAATAAAAAAGAGTGCTTTTTTAATAGAAAGGAATCTGCGCGGTTATTTTGATTTTTTATTAAATATATTATTTTTTACATTTAATTTTAGGTGCAATACAAGTACTAAAAGTACTTAATATGAAAAATGATAAAGCTAAATAAAAAAAATAAAATAAAGACGGAACTAAATAGTACATACTTCTTTGGGGCTGGAAATTTTTTAAATTTAAAATACCGTAAATCTAATAAAAGCACACCTTTAATTAAAGCACACCCTATGAGAGGATCGAAGAATACAAGCACAGTCTCTAATATAAGCACACTATGAGGGTATCGAAAAATAGAAGCACTGTGCTTCTATTAGAAAATCTACGGTAAGAGGTATAAGTAGATAAATAAGAGGAGGTTAGAAACAATTTTTCATTTAAAAAAAAGCCTTATTCTAATTGAATAAGTATTTTATAAAAAAATATTTTCAAAAATATTAAAAAATAAAATAAAAATTACAAAAAATTTACGTCATTAAAATAATAATTTTTGGCTGATTTTCACAAAAATAACCTCCAATACAAATCATCTATTTATGTAAACAAAATATTTATTTATTTATATATCTACAAATCACAACCAACACCTTCGCCGATTAATTAATTTAATTTACTATTTTTAGATTTTTTAATATTTTTTAAGAGGAGGGGGTTATTGACCCAAAAAAGGGTTAAAAGTCCGCATTCTTTTAACTGCAAAAAAAATTAATTTTTTAATTTCATGCAAGAAATTAATAGTTTTTTATTAAAAATAATTTTAAAAATTAAAAAAATTTTAATACAGTGCTGTTCAAAATTATAAGCGCACTTTGAATTTTCGTGTTCGATACTAAGAAAAATAAAAACGAACTAAGCCTATATCTCATTTCAATATCAGGATCTCGACACCATGAAAACAGGGGTAGAACGGGGGTAAACTAAAACGCTTATAATTCGTTTAAATATTTGATTGCAAAATTTAATAATATTTGGGTAACTCAGTCCCGAGTTATAAAATTTTTTCAAATTGACTTATAATCTTGAACAATTTGATATACATTTTTAATTACCATTTTTTATCTCCAAGAGTTATTTTATTTAAAAATATATACCTAATCATTGATTATAATTAGTGTTCGGCAAATGGATTTTTTCGGTACCGGTACCGGTAGTACCGAAAAGTACCGATACCGAATTAGTACCGAAAATTCCAAAATCTTATCGGTACCGTACCGGTACCGGTAGTACCGAAAAGTACCGAAACCGAAAAGTACCGAAAATTCCAAAATCTTATCGGTACCGTACCGGTACCGGTAGTACCGAAAAGTACCGAAACCGAAAAGTACCGATGAAAAATTTTCGGTACTACCGCGGTATTTCGGTACTCACAATAAAATGACATAATATCAAAATGTGGACTTATAAATGTGTTAATTAATGTCTAACAGTTCGATGTGCCTAAAGGATCGTTGCTAGTAGGGATACCAAGAGACTTTAAGGGATTAAGGGGTATTTCTGGTGATTTCGCTGAATTTGAGCGAATTAAGATTGCTTTATGAGATGTATAGCCTCTAACTTCTTTATCACTCTAAATTACATTATATTAATGCAAATTCATCGATATCTATATTATTCCTTCGATATCCCTCCAAATCCTCTGATATCCCTGCCAAAATATTAATACTGTCAAATCCACCGGTATCTCACTTAATCCTAATATCCCTAAATCTTTCCGATCCCTCTATATTAATTTTAAACCTCTCAAATCATCTGGTATCCTTTTTAATCCCCGCTAATCCATTTTATACCTGTTAATCCGCAAATATCCTCTTAAGATCTTTTAATTTCGCGGGATATATGTATGTGGGATATCAGAGGATTTTGAGTAGGAATCCCCTGATCTTTTTAGCTTAATCGAGTATATCAGGAATTTGAAGAGGGATTCTGAAATTCAAAAACTGAAATTTTGGAAGGTCAAGAAGTCAGATTTCTTTTTGTTCTAGCACCGCAGGCAAAAATTTTTGAATTTTGATAGGCTTAAAAGCCAGATTTCTTTACTTTTGAGGGCCGCCGGCGAAATTTTGAAAATTTTTGAAGTCCAAATGATAATATTTTCCATTTTTTTCTTAAAATTTCCCAGTACCGAAAAATCGGTACTACCGCGGTACTGGAAACCTCTTCGGTTCCGTACCGGTACCGGTAGTACCGAAAAGTACCGAAACCGAAAAGTACCGAAAATTCCAAAATCTTATCGGTACCGTACCGGTACCGGTAGTACCGAAAAGTACCGATTCGGTACTTTCGGTAGTACCGCGGTAGTACCGAACCGTGCCGAACACTAATTATAATCAAAAATAAATTTGAAGAGAGAATTTTGGGAGCTATTGCACCCAAATAAAAATAAATAAAGCATAAACAACTCCAAAATAGAGGAATTCTTTCGCAAAACAAATTAAAAAGAATTAATGATTTAAAAAAAGAAAAATCTATTTTTAGATATTTATAATTATTAATTAGAGGAGGAAATGCCTCTAGCTATTTGCCCACGCATGGTTTATTCTCCAAAAATAATTTTTTATTTATTTGCAGAAATAAATATAGTTAAAATTTGTGATGTCTGATTTTTAAAAGAAAATTTAAAAATTAATAGAAAAATCTGTAAAAATTTAAAAAAATTGTACACTCGCGCATAAAAGTATTGTACCAAGTAAATATAAATATTATTTTTGCCCTCAACTTTTTTTGTTCACTTCCTGGATTGTTAAGTTTGGTTTTATAAAAAGACAATTAAATTTTTTATATTTTTTTAGAAAAGAAAAGTCTAACATTCTGATACATAAGAATTTATGACCCTCTGAGTAAGTGATATTCGGTTATTTCTATGACAAAAGTATTGGAACAAAAGTTTATCACCTAATTTTCATTCAAAAATGTGTAAACTTGAAAAAGATATTTGCTTATCAAAATTAAATAATTAATCTTTTGAGATGCGAAACATTATGAAAAAACAAGAAAAAAGTCGAAATCTGCAAAGGACATAAAGATCGGGACATAAAGACTTAAAAAATTAAAGACACACACAGAGTGGAATTGGGGAGGGAAAAAAGGTCTAACCGTTATGCAACTAATTGGGGAAGAATAAAGAAAACAAACAAAGTTCAAAATTACCAAATCAAGAATTTCCCTCCTTGGTTGTGAGAAATGAGTATTTTTACTCTGCTGGACATTTTGAATTGGGAAGAATTGGGGTGGGACGAGATGTGCAAGTGTTTGCCCAGACAAAATGCCAATTTACATTTTGTCCATTTAGCCTGTTTTTCGGCTCCAGGACATATAGACAATGGACACTTGAATAGTAAACAGCGGAGTGGACATTTGGGAAGGAAGACAGCGGATTGAAAAGTAAAACAGCGTTTTTAGCGCCTATTTCATCGCCACAGTATGTTCTATAACTAGGTCGGATATTTTTTTGAGAAATTTTTATGTTGGATTAATCTCAAATCCGTTGTTATTTTTTAAATTCATGTTTAAGGGGAGGGTTGTTGTCACCCATTTAAACCGGGGTTCGATCGAGAAAATTATAAGTGTAAGTACTAAAAGCTTAATTGGACAGAAAGCTTAACTCCGTCAAACCTTTGGAACTCCCCAAAATCAAAACCGACAAAATTTTAGAATCGTTAGGAGCCGGAGCTGAGTAACCGTTTTTACTAAATTCTTTCTCACACCACCATTATAACTTTATATATAGGTTTTATTTACAATACAAACAAAAACAAGGTAAATAATACATATGTACAACAATAGGCAAATTATTATGGAACGAGGATAATCGAATTATTATCACATTTACTATCCAACAGCATGTTCCTATCCAATCGGCTGATGATCATCCCTCCTCTTTGCTACTTATTCCGCGATCAACGGCACGTTCAGTTTGAACTCCGACGAACTTCCGGGAGGAAACAGCGCCTTTGCATCAGTAGCATCTGCTGGAGCAGGAATGAAGTGAACTTCCAGACGACCATCAGCTTTCGGAGGGCCTTCCTGAAGAAACAAAAATTTATTTTGTATGATTGATTGCCTTCTCCCACCGTTCGACGCACAAGAACCGCAGCATTACCGGCCGGGTCGACGAAACCGAATACGGGGTTGACACGGTAATGATCGTTGTCGGTGCACTTGACCTTGAAGGCGTAGCGACCCTGTAAAAATTGATAACGGTTACACTGCATTAGCAGCCCTAAACTAAATAAAATGATGCATACCTCAGCGCTGCTGTTCTTCAGCTGTAGCGTGATTTCACCTCCTGCAGCGGCGACCTGAATTGACTCCGGATCGAGCGATACTGCCATCCTTGAAGAGATGTTGTCGATCGTTGAAGTGTAGAGTAGAGCAACTGTGAAACCCGGAGATAGAGAGCGCTTTTATACTTAGATGCACGATAGTCATTTTTAAAACACCAAAATAATCAAAAAAAACTTATAACAACGTTAATGAACAATTCGACTCCGAAGATGTAGTTTCTCTTGGTCATTCCAAGAGAAAGTTTTACTAAACCGCTACAATTAGTATTTTGAAATATGGCGTCGAACTTGAAGGGTAGAATAGAGCAATCTCAAAGCTGTTAATAGGTAAACGGTAGTGATGTTCGAGAGTCTCGGTCTCGACTCTCGAGTCGAGAAATTTCTCGGGTTTTTTGGGCTCTCGGTCTCGGTCTCGGTGTTTTACTCTCGGAAAACGAGACTAAATTTACACCCCTAATGACGGAAATTTTTTGAATTTTACTTGTACCTCGCGTACCTTGACTTTTATTTTTTAAGGAAAAGAAAAAGAAATATTTATATTTTTTCCCAGCTTATCTTATGTTGGTCGATGGTTGAGTGGTTAAGGCGCTGGCTTCACTCACCTCGGTATTTTCAAGGGGAGGGTTCGAATCCAATGGTGGAAATTAAGCTTAGAAAATTTCTTTTCAAGAATAAATTTTTTTTAACCTTGGTTTTGCTTTTAAATTTGCAAATTTTTTAATATTTTAATTTTGAAAAGGCATTAAAGATTTTAGTTTAGTTATTAATTTTCCATAATTTTCGCCTGCAGCACAGGATTTTAAGAAATCTGGCTGCGTGACCATCTAAACTTCAAAAATAATTTTTTGCCCGGGGCTTTGACAGATAAATTTTTCTCCTAAGTCCTTACAAAATTCTCAAATTTTTCGCCTCCGGCGGTGAAAAAAGGAAGAGATCTGGCCCCTTGCCTTATAAAATTCTCAAAATGTTCCTCCGGCGTGAAAAATAAAAAAATCTGGCTTAATGGCCTTAAAATTTTTGCCTACGGCGCAAAAAATTTTAATCTAATAAGATTAAAAAGGATTAAGAGGGATACTGGGGATTCTTAAGGATTAACTTTAAAATGAAAAGACTCAGAAGATATCATCAAGAAGATATCGTTAGATTTGGAGGGATATGAGGGGATTTTAAGAGATTAATGTAATAATCATTGTGGACTTGGGGATTCAAGCGATTCTGGGGATTATGAGGTAAATCAAGGGATTTTTGGGGATTAGGAAGAACATCAAGTGATATCCCTCTTAATCTCTCGGTCTCGACTCTCGGTCTCGACTCTCGAGTTGGTCTCGGTCTCGGGGTTGATTCTCGGTCTCGGTCTCGACTCTCGGGGTTTTTTAACTCTCGAACATCACTAGTAAACGGGTTTGCTCTTGTACCGCCTTACTGTAAATAACAAATACATAAGGATAAATGGCTACCAACTTAATATTTTGATAATTCCTTAACTTTTTATAAAATAATCATTTTTTGTTTAAAAACGCTCTCTCATCATTCAAATTTATGATAGCATTTAACTCTTGACAAAAAAATCAAAGTTTTTTGGATCATTAATGACGTACAGATTAAATGAAATTATATTTGATAAAAAAGTATTAATCAAAAATTCTGTAGTTTACACTCATTTTTTAAAATACGTCTTTCATCCAAATACAAGGTGTGTTCTACATAGGAGAGAGAAGTGTGCGAAGTTGCCGCTGTAGATCAAAATAGTTATATGCGATTTTATGGAGTGATAGGAAAAGGCAATCAGAGAGATAACCAAAAGACTAAAACCTGGCAAATTATCCCTTCCACCAAAAAGAATGAGGTATTGTCTCACCATTTAGTTTTCTTCTCCCTTTTTAAAGCTATGGTCCAGTATTGTGTAAACTTTGCCTGGTTAGTGCTCTCTATTTCCAAAAAATTTTATGAAAAAACATGAACTTATTGCAAATAGTAGTGGTTCTAGTTTACGTGGTTCTAGTTTTTTAATAGTAGTAGTTCTAGAGTTACGACATAAGCTCGCAGTGCGAATAGAAAATCAGTTATCTGTTTGTGCGTATTAATTTATCCTTAAACAGTATATCTTTGACCCATGTGTACTTTTCCCGAAAAGGAAAGGACAAGAAAACTAAATGGTGGAGGATAACATAAATTTAGATCCATTATTAAGAATGTTCAAGTCTTTTGGTACTCTGAGAAATATATGAGAGGTTAAGGTTAAGCAAATAACGACAAATTTTAATCTCACTGCGGAACCATAACCGAATGAGACTTATTTTTAAGCGTTTTTTCGAAAAAAATTAATTTTAATCAAGTCAAAGATTTTTTAGGATTAAAAAGTTTCAGGATTTCTTTCGGTTAAGGTTTTTGATCTTTGATATTTTCTTAAAAGAGAAGCATTTTTTATTCTTTTACGATGAACAAACGGTTGCCGAGACTATATTCATTGCTGTGGCTGTACTGACGCTCCTGCTCCGTCTGTTTGGTTAGTAACACTCGTGTTTGGATTGTTCATTGTAGCCTTTTGTTTAAGAAGAGTCCAATCGAAGGTATAGTCATACTTAAAATTTTAATTTACTTAATATTAGATAACTTGTCATAAATTAAGTGAACAGATCTTATCAAACTATTTTCTAATGTATAGAAATGAAAATGTGAAAAAAAATAAAAATGACAGGTGTAAAACCGAGAGCCGAACCGAAAAATCATTGTTTCGGTCTCGACCCGACAATCTCAAGTCAGAATATAAAGAAACTAGCGGGCATTATTATCCCGGTGACAAGGAAAGTCTAAATTTGGCTCAACCATCTAACTAATTTGATCACGAGTAAGTAACCTCTAAGGCTTTGAAAAATAAAAGAAACCTGATGATTCAGCGTGCGAAAGAGAATGCGAAATAGCTGGCGCAAATACATATAATCAGGCGCCTCGTCAAAACGCAACCCGCGACAGTAGTTCAAATACATCGAAAACTCAGAAGGGAAGCCCTTACATAGAATTTCCACTGGTGTAGACATTTTCTTTAAAAAAAGAAATTTTAACAAAAAATAAAAATTAATGGGAATAAATCTCTTAAAAATTTCAATAAATTTTCATTTAGTTCCATAAAAGTTAAAAATAAATAGTTATTTCATAAGTTTTTAATAAACATATAACCCACCATTATAAATTTAAAAAATTCTCAAAAATTTAAAAATACCTTTTCACTTATTTTCTCATATTTCTGCTTCTTATTGGCTGCCTTCAATCCTTGCCAGCTGTTAAGAAAAAGGATAAAATATTTGAAGTGTGAAAATTAAAAAAAGCTAAATATTCTTACGGCAAATTCCCACGATTGAAATACATAAGGACATAACCCAAAGACTCCATATCATCACGACGCGACTGTTCAATACCTTAAAAGAAGTAAACACATTCCCCTCCCAATTGTGATTATTTCCTTAAAATAATTCAATCACAAACCCATATGAGCATTAATAGACGCATAACGAGCAGTTCCGGTGAGGTTTTTATTATCACGAAAAGGAATATGAATTCGAGTGCGCGAGTCACGATATTTCTTCGCAAGCCCAAAATCAATAATGAAGAGTTTGTTGCAATGACGTCCAATTCCCATCAAAAAATTGTCTGGCTTAATGTCCTGAAAGAGACAAAAGTTTATAAAATAAATTGAAAAAATACTCGATGTATGAAGTTTTTGACATGCATATACTCGATTCGTCCAATCATTTGATCGGCCAACATTAAAACTGTCTGAAATAAAATGTTACAAAACTATTCTGATAAATTAAATAATAAAGATGGAACAATCAAGATAAAAAAATTAGACAGGATACGTGACCAAAACATATGATTTAATCAGCTAAACCAAACTTAAATTTGGTTTAGCTGATTAAAAGGGATATGAAACTTTTTTTTTTCTGATATATATCCAAAGAATTGTTTCATATTTTTTGGTATTTTCCATAACAATATAACAGCCATATTGAAGCCTGAATAGTTTTTAGACATTATCCTCCCGGGGAAATTTTTTCACTTTTTTTCTGATCCACATATGAGGGGATCTTTCATCCTCTATAAAGGGATGAGAGTACCAACCAGACCCTTTTTATTAAAAAACCTTCATAGTGAAACGTCGGCTGCAAAAGTTGAAAAGATCTTCAAGTGAAGGTCCCAACAAGTCCATCACAAGACAATGGTAATCCCGTTCGATTCCATAGAAACGAATATGTGGAATACCAACACCTCCTTGTAAAATTTTGTAGACTTTGCTTTCATAAAGTAATTGCGGATGACGAGCCTAAATTAAAAATAAAAATTAACTTCAAACAATTTAAAAAGTATTAACTGGAAATTTTAGATTTTGGGCCCAATTTTATTTTTTTCATATTTTCGTTTATTGGAAAATTTTACTAAAAAGTCGAGATTAATCAGAAAGTAACAAATAAATAAGGAGACGAGAATTGTGAGTGGCGGCAAATTCTCATTTTCGATTATCACGGTAAACTGTTCGAATAACGATTCCGAACACGGCAAGAGGTTTGGATTTAAAGAAATAATGTGGAAGGTAAAGCACTACCCTCATGAACCAATTACTTTGAAATAATCATTTTTGACTGATTGTTATCAAAGATAAGACATATAAAAGTAGGGAGAAATAAAAATTAGAAGCATTTAAAGTCCAAAAACCCCCAAACAAACCTTCACTGATTCCAACTTAACAGCAACCTCCTCACCATTTTGTATGTTTATTGCAAGATAAATGTCACCAAAAGAACCACTCCCAATCTTCCTTTTAAGTTTATATTTAATTCCAACAATGAATTCCTTTAAAAAACAAAAATTTAAAGAAATTTTTAATAAAAACATACTTTACTACTATTTTGAGAAACTACTGCAGCCATTTATTTATCAAAATTTAGACAGGGATTTTTTGAAAGTAAAAGAGTCTTTTAGTATATAAGTTGCGCAAAAGAAATTTAAAAAATATTTTGATGCGCCAAGCTAATACTTTAAAATTTATATTAGAAGATAAAAGCTAAAAAATTATAAAGAGAAACGATTAATTTCAAGAAGAAAATCAATAAAATCAAATAAATAACCAAAAACTTTAAATCATTCTCAAAATCAAAGAATAAAAAATGTCTATGTACATTCGTATATCGTCAATCTAGTTATCAATTAATTTCAAAAATGTAAAATATCATACAGACAACTCACGATAATTTATGTTTCACAGTGGTTCAAATCCGTTAACAGACTGCTCATAGCAAACAGAGAAAAAGAAGAAATGGTCACTAAATGGGAAAATTATATAATGGTCAGAAACGGAAACCTAAAAAGTCAAAAGGGAAAAAGTATAATTAAGTCAGATCATGCTGATTTTGGTCCGCTGTTTGGTGGCACGAATTTTCGTCAACTTTGATTTTTTGTCAAGAGTTAAATGCTATCATAAATTTGAATGATGAGAGGGCGTTTTTAAACAAAAAATGATTATTTTATAAAAAGTTAAGGAATTATCAAAATATTAAGTTGGTAGCCATTTATCCTTCTTATGTATTTATTATTTACAGTAAGGTGGTACAGGAGCAAAAGCCGCTTACCTACTAATAGCTTTGAGATTGCTCTATTCTACCCTTCAAGTTCGACGCCATATTTCAAAATACTAAGTAGCGTTTTAGTAAAACTCTTGGATAAAGAAAAAAAAATACTACGTCTTCGGAGTCGAATTGTTCATTAACGTTGTTATAAGTTTTTTTTGATTATTTTGGTGTTTTAAAAATGACTATCGTGCATCTAAGTATAAAAGCGCTCTCTATCTCCGGGTTTCACAGTTGCTCTACTCTACACTTCAACGATCGACAACATCTCTTCAAGGATGGCAGTATCGCTCGATCCGGAGTCAATTCAGGTCGCCGCTGCAGGAGGTGAAATCACGCTACAGCTGAAGAACAGCAGCGCTGAGGTATGCATCATTTTATTTAGTTTAGGGCTGCTAATGCAGTGTAACCGTTATCAATTTTTACAGGGTCGCTACGCCTTCAAGGTCAAGTGCACCGACAACGATCATTACCGTGTCAACCCCGTATTCGGTTTCGTCGACCCGGCCGGTAATGCTGCGGTTCTTGTGCGTCGAACGGTGGGAGAAGGCAATCAATCATACAAAATAAATTTTTGTTTCTTCAGGAAGGCCCTCCGAAAGCTGATGGTCGTCTGGAAGTTCACTTCATTCCTGCTCCAGCAGATGCTACTGATGCAAAGGCGCTGTTTCCTCCCGGAAGTTCGTCGGAGTTCAAACTGAACGTGCCGTTGATCGCGGAATAAGTAGCAAAGAGGAGGGATGATCATCAGCCGATTGGATAGGAACATGCTGTTGGATAGTAAATGTGATAATAATTCGATTATCCTCGTTCCATAATAATTTGCCTATTGTTGTACATATGTATTATTTACCTTGTTTTTGTTTGTATTGTAAATAAAACCTATATATAAAGTTATAATGGTGGTGTGAGAAAGAATTTAGTAAAAACGGTTACTCAGCTCCGGCTCCTAACGATTCTAAAATTTTGTCGGTTTTGATTTTGGGGAGTTCCAAAGGTTTGACGGAGTTAAGCTTTCTGTCCAATTAAGCTTTTAGTACTTACACTTAACATGTTTCGACGAAACCCTAGTTAAGGTAGGTGACAATAACTCTCCCCTTAAACAAATGATTTTTAAAAAATAACAACGGATTTGAGCTCAATTCATCATTAATATTTCCCAAGAAAATAGGAGAATCCGATCACTAGTAACATACTGTGGTGATGAAATAGTTGTTAAAAATATTTATATTTCAAAACAGTTTTTTAAAACGACTGTCTTTATTAGTACTGTAACAGTAAAATAAAATCGATTATGACAATCAGACAAAATTTTTAGAAATTGATTTTTTATTTGATTTTATCATTTATTTATCTCATTTAGATTTTATCTTGTTTAATTTGAGAATCCTCTTTTTGAAATTAGCTTTAAATTTCTCATGAACGGAACTACGACAGAAGCCGCTGACGGCACTGCAACGTCTAATGGAGAAACGTCTGATGAATTGCAAAAGTTTTCACAAAAAGGTGAATTAAATGATGACTATCCTTTAACTGAATATTCCTCCTATCAACAACCACAACAAAACCAAGGCTTGATTCTAAAAAAATAATATTTTCTTCTTTTCTTTTTTATTGACTTTTTTTTTGTTAAGATGCTGCTTGTTACCTTCGTTGTCGTGGACTTCCCTATTCTGCATCGGAGAGTGACGTTAGAAAATTTTTTGAAGGTTTAAATTTGGAGATTTACTTTATTTTTTTATAAAAAATTTTTAGATTGGAATGTTGTTGAAGTCAGTTTCACAAGTAGCATTGATGGAAAGCCTAAGGCAATCTTTTTTGTTTAAGGCAATCTTTTTTGACAATTTAAGCCTTCTTTTTTGACCTTAATTGGGTAAACAATGGCTACAAAAAGAAAACAAGCCAATTCAAATGTTTCTCCAATTGGAAATGACAACAAAAGACATTTTCTTAATCAATTATCTGAATTAAATCAAAAAACAACAGAAATTGAACAAGACTCTAATATTCCGGCTTATGCTCAACAAATGCTTAAACAAATGTCAGCACTTCTGCAGCTTGCAGGTTCAATTATTGGAGATCAAGTAATGGTGGCTGATGCAATTGAAGAGGACCGACGACAACACAGTGTTGTTTTTTCTGGAATCACAGAAAGCAAGGCAACAACTGCAACAGAAAAAGCTACTCAAGACAAACAACAAATAATTAAAATATTGAACTTGTGCGATGTTGAATGTCTTCCAGTAAAAGTCTACAGAATGGGAACAACAAAAGAACATGGAAACCGTCTTGTAAAAGTTGAATTACCAACACGTTGGCATGTGCGGCGTCTTCTTGGGGCAAAAAAGAAAATGGCTGATGGTATAAAGGTTAGAGAATCATTAAATAAGAATCAATTAGCTGAAAGGGCCCATTTAATTTCGTATTGTAGGGACAGATATAAATCTGATCCAAATTGTAACTGTGTTATTTATGGGGGTCATGTTATGACCAGAGGTGAAATTCCCCGGTTCCGTAAGGATCCGGGGAATTTCATCTGTGCTTGTCACAATAAATAGGGGGGGCCTGCCACTTACACAAAAAATACAGGTTTAACAAAAAAAGGTTTTCAGAAATTATCAAATGTTAATAACGATTTAAGCCTAAAAATAAATAATTTACATCCTGGTAATTTAGAAGGTATAAAATGTGGATTGGCTAATATAAGGTCTTTAAATAAAAAAACTGAAGAAATAACCCTTGCCCTTGACAATTATAAATTAGATGTATTAGGATTAACTGAAACTTGGTTAAAAAAGGATGAAAGCTTAAATTTTCTAGATCTAACAATTATGGAAAAATACAATACTATAGTCTCTAATAGGGAAAAGAAAGGAGGGGGGTGTGCTCTAATAATTGATAAGAAATTCTCTTATTTAATAAAACACAGTCTATCAAAATTTAACTCTGAAATTCTTCATATTCAAATCTGTAATTCAAAATGTCTAAATTTAATTCTTGTATATAGACCTCCTGACACCAGTCTTTACCAGACTAAGAAACTTTTAAATTTTTTAGAAGAATTATTAACCTATAATTGTATTTTTTTTGGGGATTTTAATTTTGGAAACAAAGATATAAATTGGATTAATTCTGTTCCTTATGCTAAATCAAAAATAGGAGAATTATTTTATGAATTTTTTAACAGAAATAATTTAGAATCTGTAATTAATTTTGCAACTAGAGATAACGCATGTTTAGATCTTTGTTTGACTAACCAATATCAACTTTTTTCAAATGTTTTAAACCAAGGAAAATTTTTCTCATCCGATCATGACTTTATTACATTTGGGATTAAATATCCACAAGTTAAAACTAATACACAATTTATAAAATATAGACAATTTAATACTAATCAAATAAAATTACTTAATTTATATTTATCCTCTATTATACCAAATCTACATACTTTTAATTTTTATGTAGAGGATAAATATAATAATTTAACTAAGATTATAAATGAAGGATTAGAACAATTTTGTCCAATAAAAATTTTAACTAATAAAGAAAAGGTTCACAAATATCCTACACATTTGCTAGCTTCCATAAAAGAAAAGAAAAGATTATATAAGCTTCAAAAATTAGATAAAATTAATTTTGAAGAAAAATATAAAAGTATCTCACTACACATTAAAATTCAAACTAAAAATTTCTTTGCTAAACAGCAGAATAGAATTATTAATAATAATCGTATGAATATTTTTAACTATATGAGAAAATTTAAGTTAATAGATAATCAAATTCCTGCAATAACTTTTGAAAATAAAATTATTATCAACTCATATGATAAATCTGAAGTATTTTCACAACTTTTCCAAACAAGCCTTTGTAATAGTAATGATCTACCAACGTATAATGTTGAAGGATTTGACTCAAATAATCAGCAAAATATTCTAACAGATATTAACTTTGACATAACAGATGTTATTTCGATTTTAAAAAAGCTACCTAATAAAGATGGAACTTCTCCAGATGGAATAAGTTATAAGATTATCAAAAATTCATATCTAATTCTAGCACCCTATTTATTAGATTTTTTTCGAATATCACTGGATGAAGGAAAGATTCCTAATATCTGGAAAAAATCTATTATTATTCCTATTTTTAAAAAAGGAGATAAATCAAATCCTGAAAACTATAGACCTGTTTCTATCACATGCTGCATGTGTAGAATCATGGAAAAAATATTATCAAAATATATAACAAATTTTTTAATGATAAATAACTTAATAAATGAAAATCAATTTGGATTTATGCAGAAAAGATCAACAACAACGCAATTTATTACAACACTAGAAGATTGGTATGATGCAATGTTTAAAAAAAAGAATATAGATTGCATTTTTATTGATTTTAAAAAAGCATTTGATTCGGTTCCACATGATCTTCTATTAAAAAAGCTTTATGATATTGGGATTCGGGGAAAAATAATTAAATGGATTGCAGAATTTTTGTCATATAGGACTTTTGAAGTAAAAATTGTTAATGAGGTATCACAAACAAGAAAAATTACATCAGGTGTTCCTCAGGGTTCAGTACTTGGACCTCTACTATTTTTGATTTACATAAATGACCTTCCTGAGGTTATGCCAAAGGAAATAAAACTTAAAATGTTTGCTGATGATGTTAAAATATATAATGTTCATAGTAATAAAATTGAAAGAAACCAATTAAACTTTGCAATAAAAGAAATTGAGGAATGGTCTAAATTATGGAAAATTGATATTTCACCAAATAAAACATTTATTATGCATATTGGAAAAAATAACCCTAAAGATCAATATAAAATAAATGCAAATATTATAAATGAAGTTGAATCAATACGAGATTTAGGGATTATTATTGATAATAAATTAAAATTTGATATACATTTAAATAAAATAATACAAAGAGTTTATTCTAGAATGAGATTTGTTTTCAATGTTATTAAGTCTAGAACTACAGGAACATGGATTACGATTTACAAAAGTTATATAAGGCCACTTTTAGAGTATTCACCTGAAGCATGGAATCCATTGCAAAAAAGCGATATAACTAGATTAGAAAAATGTCAGAAATATTTTACCAAAATTTTATTTAAAAAATGTAGACTTCCTTACGTCGAGTACTATAATAGGTTAGAATACCTTAAAATTCAAACATTGGAAAATAGGAGAAAAATTTATGATCTAGTTTTAACCTATAAAATTTTAAATGGATATACCCATTTTAATCCTACTAAATTTTTTAATTTATCCAACAGAAGAAATGAATCCTCCAAAATTAGAATTCTTTCTAAAGGTCAAAACAAATTTAGTTCAAAATCCTTTGTAAATAGAGTGACTAAAAATTGGAATGTCCTTGATAGTCAAACTATATTAGCCAATTCCCCATTATCCTTTAAAAATAAATTAAAATCCATATTGGTGCAATAATTAAAAAATATTTTTTGTGTACAGGCCAACCCTATTTATTATTCAAGCTTTAATTTTAAAAAAAAAAGAAATGAGGAAAAAATATATATATATATTTTGAAAAATTAAATTAAACAGTTTCAAAAATTTAAAAAACCAAGTTATTTATTCAGACTCTATTTAACAATAAATTGGCATTTTGTCTATTTTTTAGAAAATCCATATATTACAAAATATATACATACATTTTTTTCCTTATTTTCCTTTTTAATGCAATTAAATATATTTTTATTTAAATCAATTATTTAAGTGATTTTTGTTGTTATTTTGACTTTTGTTGTTTTTTAAGCCTATAAGTTTCTCATATTTCAATTTATATTTAAAATTAATTTAATTTTTAAGGCAATCTTTTTTGACAATTTAAGCCTTCTTTTTTGACCTTAATTGGGTAAACAATGGCTACAAAAAGAAAACAAGCCAATTCAAATGTTTTTCCAATTAAAATAGAAATGGGAATTAAAAGAAGGAATTATAAATAAAAATTATATATCATACATAATTTATTATTTTTTTTGCCATGTCTTTTACCCATTGTATTTTTATTGTCAATGTGTAAGTGGTTTCCCCCTTCATTGACATTTTTTTTTGAATAAATAAAAAAAAAAAAAAAAATTAATTTCAAAAATGTAAAATATCATACAGACAACTCACGATAATTTATGTTTCACAGTGGTTCAAATCCGTTAACAGACTGCTCATAGCAAACAGAGAAAAAGAAGAAATGGTCACTAAATGGGAAAATTATATAATGGTCAGAAACGGAAACCTAAAAAGTCAAAAGGGAAAAAGTATAATTAAGTCAGATCATGCTGATTTTGGTCCGCTGTTTGGTGGCACGAATTTTCGTCAACTTTGATTTTTTGTCAAGAGTTAAATGCTATCATAAATTTGAATGATGAGAGGGCGTTTTTAAACAAAAAATGATTATTTTATAAAAAGTTAAGGAATTATCAAAATATTAAGTTGGTAGCCATTTATCCTTCTTATGTATTTATTATTTACAGTAAGGTGGTACAGGAGCAAAAGCCGCTTACCTACTAATAGCTTTGAGATTGCTCTATTCTACCCTTCAAGTTCGACGCCATATTTCAAAATACTAAGTAGCGTTTTAGTAAAACTCTTGGATAAAGAAAAAAAAATACTACGTCTTCGGAGTCGAATTGTTCATTAACGTTGTTATAAGTTTTTTTTGATTATTTTGGTGTTTTAAAAATGACTATCGTGCATCTAAGTATAAAAGCGCTCTCTATCTCCGGGTTTCACAGTTGCTCTACTCTACACTTCAACGATCGACAACATCTCTTCAAGGATGGCAGTATCGCTCGATCCGGAGTCAATTCAGGTCGCCGCTGCAGGAGGTGAAATCACGCTACAGCTGAAGAACAGCAGCGCTGAGGTATGCATCATTTTATTTAGTTTAGGGCTGCTAATGCAGTGTAACCGTTATCAATTTTTACAGGGTCGCTACGCCTTCAAGGTCAAGTGCACCGACAACGATCATTACCGTGTCAACCCCGTATTCGGTTTCGTCGACCCGGCCGGTAATGCTGCGGTTCTTGTGCGTCGAACGGTGGGAGAAGGCAATCAATCATACAAAATAAATTTTTGTTTCTTCAGGAAGGCCCTCCGAAAGCTGATGGTCGTCTGGAAGTTCACTTCATTCCTGCTCCAGCAGATGCTACTGATGCAAAGGCGCTGTTTCCTCCCGGAAGTTCGTCGGAGTTCAAACTGAACGTGCCGTTGATCGCGGAATAAGTAGCAAAGAGGAGGGATGATCATCAGCCGATTGGATAGGAACATGCTGTTGGATAGTAAATGTGATAATAATTCGATTATCCTCGTTCCATAATAATTTGCCTATTGTTGTACATATGTATTATTTACCTTGTTTTTGTTTGTATTGTAAATAAAACCTATATATAAAGTTATAATGGTGGTGTGAGAAAGAATTTAGTAAAAACGGTTACTCAGCTCCGGCTCCTAACGATTCTAAAATTTTGTCGGTTTTGATTTTGGGGAGTTCCAAAGGTTTGACGGAGTTAAGCTTTCTGTCCAATTAAGCTTTTAGTACTTACACTTAACATGTTTCGACGAAACCCTAGTTAAGGTAGGTGACAATAACTCTCCCCTTAAACAAATGATTTTTAAAAAATAACAACGGATTTGAGCTCAATTCATCATTAATATTTCCCAAGAAAATAGGAGAATCCGATCACTAGTAACATACTGTGGTGATGAAATAGTTGTTAAAAATATTTATATTTCAAAACAGTTTTTTAAAACGACTGTCTTTATTAGTACTGTAACAGTAAAATAAAATCGATTATGACAATCAGACAAAATTTTTAGAAATTGATTTTTTATTTGATTTTATCATTTATTTATCTCATTTAGATTTTATCTTGTTTAATTTGAGAATCCTCTTTTTGAAATTAGCTTTAAATTTCTCATGAACGGAACTACGACAGAAGCCGCTGACGGCACTGCAACGTCTAATGGAGAAACGTCTGATGAATTGCAAAAGTTTTCACAAAAAGGTGAATTAAATGATGACTATCCTTTAACTGAATATTCCTCCTATCAACAACCACAACAAAACCAAGGCTTGATTCTAAAAAAATAATATTTTCTTCTTTTCTTTTTTATTGACTTTTTTTTTGTTAAGATGCTGCTTGTTACCTTCGTTGTCGTGGACTTCCCTATTCTGCATCGGAGAGTGACGTTAGAAAATTTTTTGAAGGTTTAAATTTGGAGATTTACTTTATTTTTTTATAAAAAATTTTTAGATTGGAATGTTGTTGAAGTCAGTTTCACAAGTAGCATTGATGGAAAGCCTACTGGTGAGTGTTATGTACAATTTGGAACACGTCAAGATGCTTCCGATGCTCAATCTAAAGATCGTCAAACAATTGGCAGCCGTTATATTGAAGGTTTTTTTTAAATATTTTATTAGCTTTTTCTAAATTAGAATAAATTTTTTTAAAGTTTTCCAAGTAAGCGATATTGAAATGGAGCAACTGATGAAACGTTTACTTATGAAACGCACTATGGCAACCAAAGGTTTTGTGCGTGTTCGTGGCCTCCCTTATACGTGTACAAAAGATCAAGTTCAGCAATTCTTTCAAGGTTTGTTTTTATTTGGAGTTTTGTTAATTTTTTTGGCTCTTTGGGCTTACCAGACCACTCTAAGAGTTTAAATTGGTTTGGTTATAATGGTCCATGAGTGTGAAAATTTTTATTCTTGAGTTAAAAATTTTCGTACTTCGACCGTATTTTCACTAAATGCAAGTTATTTTTGGTATTTTTGGTTTCCACTACAAATTTTTTGTCATTCACAATGTTAAGATGTCTTTTTCTTTCATTGCACAATTATGTCAATTTCTGCAGAAAGTGTTAATTTTTAATCAGAAATTTTTGACAGAAAAAATCTAAAACATTTTTATAAAATGTTAATAGAAATGATCTCCTCAAACAAACGATATTTTTTAAATTAACTCAAAAAATTTTGATTAAAAATTAATATTTTTTCTACATTAACATAATTGTAGAATAAAGTAGCCATTACACCCTGATATCCCGCAAGCGCACAGGCCATACTTTTTCTATCATATAGTCTGATGCATATCGACTAACTGAATCGATCGATGCTTTGGCATTCATGATTCGATAATATTAAAAGATGTTACAAGCCTGCGAGACATTGTGCTGTTCTAAGCTTTGGATTTGTTTTTAGATACAAATTTCCATTCCTAAGTCGAACAATAAGTCTATTATTGCATTTAGTGTTAATACGGTTTTCAAAATATTTAGTTAAAGAAAAATTGTTTTTGCTCAGGGTTGACAGTGGAGGAAGTTGTCTTTGGGAAGGAACCCGGGCTAGAGGGGCGACCAACGGGCGAGGGGTTTGTGAAATTCGGCGCCTCCGAAGAGGCAGAACGGGCTTTGCAACTTAATGGGCAACATATGGGGACAAGGTATGGATCAATCATTTTTGATGTTTTTGTCGGTTAGCTGCTCTTTTTTCTTTAATTGTTTCATTTATTTTCTTTGCTGGAATATCGGAGTCTATTGTCATATTTTTATTCACTTGATTTGGATTATTTTTCTTGAATCCTGTCAAGGTTGCCAACTGATGCATCTTTTTTTAATTATCGAGCTATAGACACTGATCATTTTGGTAGCAATGTCTAAATATATTTTTATTGAATAAAGAATGATTCAATTTTAATTGAAATAAACTTAAAATTAAAATAAATTTAAAAAACTGATGACTTTTTGGTAAGAATTTATTTTATTTTCTTACCAACTTTCCTATTTTCTCAAATGTTTCTTATCTTTTCTTTTATATTAATGTGGTACTGCATTGCTATAATTTTAAACTTTTAGATACTTGGAAATATTCAAAAGTGATGGAGCTGCGTTTGAAGCTTTTAAATTGCGTTCACAAAACAATATTGTCCCTTTGAAAGCTCTAGCACAGTCTACTCCAGATTGGGGGCCTGGATATGGTGGTGGATATGGCTATGGTGGAGGCGGATATGGTTATGGACCTGGTCCCGGTGATCATTATGGTAGTGGATATTCATTTGGGTATGGGTTTTGTTTTGTATTTTAATATAACAAAATGTTTCCTTTTTTTCTACTTTAATATTTTAAAATTTTTTGATTAAATTTTGTTGTGATTTTGAATAAGTTATTCCGTTAAAAAATACTTTTTAGTTCTGGCTATGAGCAACGTGGTGGAGGCGGACGTCCATATGGAAGAGGATATAATGGTATTTTTATTCTATTAAGTAGAGACGTCTAATAATGACGTTTGGTCTTGACTCAAGACTTTTCTTTTGGTTTTTTTCATTCTGGGGGCAAGTCTTGGTCTCTACTATTTTGAGGCGTTTAGAAAAGTTATTGATGGTCGGAATAAATGAATTTTCCATATTTTTTACGAGGCACCAAAAAAGGAAGAAAATTTCTCTTGGGCATGTGAAATTCTCCATTTTCGCGCCTTCAGCACTAAAAACAAAAATTATTATTCATTTCTCAATAATTTTTAGATGCTCCTTCTAATCGCTATTCACCATATCCCAACTATGGTGGAGGTTACGGTTATGGAGGTGGAGGGGGAGGAGGTCGTCATGGTGGACGAGGCAATCGTGGTGGCGGTGATTATAGGGGTGGATATGATGATGGTTATGGTGGGGGAGGTTATGGGGGCGGTGCTGGATATGGTGGTTATCAAGATAGTATTGTTGGGCCTACTAAAGTATTTTTATGCATTTTGGAAAAATTTGTAATATTTTTTGCAGGTTTATATGCGTGGTATTCCATTCCGAATTACTGCTGCGGAGCTTGAACGATTTTTCGCACCTTTAGTTCTTGTTGACATACAGGTTTTTATTTTTAGTTGTAAAATAATTCTAAATAAAATAATTCTAAAGATTGGAGCGATGCCTGATGGCCGATCAAGTGGTGATGGTATTGTCGAGTTTCAAACACCAGCAGATGCTCGCCAAGCTTTAAGCAAAGATCGCGAAAGCATTGGATCTCGGTATATTAATTTTTTCCAAATTCATTAATTTTTTTTGTAGATATATTGAACTATTTCCAACCGTTAATGCCAAAATTCCTTCTCATGTGAATTATAACAGCATTGGCGGAAAAGGAGGAGCACTACCACGTGCTGGTGGTGCTGCAGCTGGTGGTGGCTCGGAGCTCTCAGCGCCATCTCAGCAATATGTCGGTTTTTTATATACATACCTGTTGTGCCTCTGAACTTGCCTACATTCTTGAAACCTTGCTGATTTACACTTTTAAAAAATGAAAAGATTTTGGATTCGAAAAGTTATTTTGTTTCCTACTTTGCAACTAGAGAGTACAAAAGAAAGGTTTCAAGAAGTTATTCAGGCCATGCAACAACAGATTGTCTCATATGCTGTAGTAATAGTTATTCAATACAGGGTCAGTATGGACAATATGGCAATGACTATTATGGATATGGCGGTGCCGGGTATGGTGGAGCTGCTGGTGCTGGGTACGGTGCTTCTGCTGCTGCTGGGTATGGTGGTGGAGCTGCACAAGATGTCAAACCTGTTGATTACAATTGGTAAAAAATATTTAAAAAATTCAGTAATAGTCTTCTTATTTCTTCCTTTAAATTCCTCTATGTATTTTTCCCTCGTGTTTCTTTTCGGCTCCCGGAGATTTGGGGAGTGGACAGTTGGGGAGTAGATAAATGGGGAGTGAGCGGACAATTGGGGAGTGGACATTTGGGGAGTAGCTTAAACGATAAAAATTCAATAGAATATTAAAATTTTTCTTGCTTTTGTATTTAAAAAAATAATTTAGGAATCTCTCGAATGAGCTATTATATGTTTTTTCGAATTTTTGACATTAAATTCCACCAATGGTATTTGACCATTTCGAGCCCTATGTCTAAACTCAAACTTGTTCAATCAATCTAATTTTAGTGTCATTCGACTCAGCTCGAGAGCTCTTTCGAATGAGCTATTACTTGCACATTCGAATTTTTCACCTCAAAATCGAGCTTACTCCCCCCTATGGTTTTTCAATTTTTCAATCTATAACTCGGTCCAGAATCATTTCCTGAAATTGGGAGATGGAGTTGGAGTTATTTTTCGAAAATTGGAGTTCAACTCAGCTCGCCGAGACGTATCGAATTACATATATCACGTCCCAAACTTTTACCTCCGGTGAACTACACTATAACCAGAGTTGCGTCGTAATCGAAAATTTTTTTTCGTAATCGTAATTCTGTCATAGTTAAGAAAAATTATTAAACGCCCATTTTTAATGCCCCATAAAAGGCGAGAAAGAACCGGCCAAATAAGTTCATTCAATCTCAAGTTTTACAACCGACCCAAAGGTTGGCCGGTTCTTTCTCCCTTATATTTTATTAATTATATTTGTTGAATAAAAACTTAGAAAGAAAGCTTTCCTTTTAATTGGTGGATCGGCGCGCCCCAAGGGTGGGTTACCACTCTTGGGGCCCAACGCCGACTAACTCCCTGGAAAAGGGGTTAGGATAATAATATGGTGCTCCCAAGATTTTTTTTATCTCCACCCAAAAAAAATATCCATCTTTCCCCACCTTAATTTAAAAAAAAAATTATTTTCTAAAAATATTCCAAAAAATATTATTAAAAAAAAAATTATTCCTTTTCATCAATCAAATCTAATTCGGCGAAGAAAATTTTTTTTGTTTATTAAACTAAAAATTCTTTTTGGTTATTAAACTAATTTTTTCTTCTTCAATTTCTCGTGATCGTGTGGCCGGAAATTGGCAAATATTTGGAAAGGAAAAAAAAGGAGAAACGCCTAATTGTTGATCATTTTGTGACAAATTATTACAACACCAAATTCGCCAAATTGGTGGGCGAGTCAATCTTTTATTTGGGCGTGATCATGCGCTCAAGTGAAAGAAAAATTCCCATAAATATGAACACATCGGTCACCAATTTGAATCATTTCAAAGAAGAGCCTCAAGCAAACAAGCAGTCTACACAGCCTAATCTGAAGAGCCAGAATAATTTTGGAGGAAGAATAAACTGAGAGGGAAGTCAAATTGAGGAAGCTTTGCAAACAATAGTCAATCAAAGTTTTAATTATTGGATTTTTAAAACTTTGATTCGGCTGATCTTATTTGGTTTGGCTGAGCTTTGATCTGGCTGATCTGATTTGGGCTGACTGCTGATTTGGCTAATCTCCATTTTCAGCGATTTGGCTGAACGTTGGCTAATTTGATTGAGTCGGCTGATCTGATTGGTTCTGTTTGGTTTGACTGAGCTTTGAGTTGGCTGATCCGGTTTGACTGAGCTTTGAGCGGGCTGATCTGACTTGGGTTGATTAATTTGATTTGGCCGATCCCTATTGGCTTTTTGGCGGATTAGTTGGCGGATTTTTGGCTTGAATTTTCTAAAGAGGAGCCAGTTGATTTTATTTGATTTGGCAGATTTTTGGCTGTTTTTCTCGGTTTGATATTCTGAAGGGGAACCAGTTGATTTGGATTTGATCTGGTCGACCTTTGATTTTTTTTTTGGCTGATCTCTATTTTCATCTGACGATTTTTGGATAAAAGCATTCTGAAGTTTGCGGTTGTTGTTGAAGCTGAAGCCATTGAGTAGGATTGAGTTTGGATTTTCTGGAAGGAAGCCGCTTAATCGTGGACCTAAAATTCGAAGTTCTGACCTCACATTCTTTTAGACGAGCCTCTAAATTTTAAACAGTGCCTCGGAATTGAATTTGAAACGTGCACGTTAAAATAATTAAAAGGAAAAAATTTTGGTTGATAAAAAATTTTTCAAATCCCGAATCCCTGCCTGGCAGTTTAGTGGACTAACTCGGCCGGTTGTCTACTAAATCCCGTATTAAGGGCAAAAAGCTAGCTATAAAAAGAAAAGAAAAAAGAAAAGAATAAAGAGAAGAATAAAAATTAAAGTGTTAGGTAAATTTGGGAACTAAATAAAATTAAAAGAAAAATCTGAGGGCTGGTTTGGGATTAGAAAGCTCGCAATGAAGGATGAGAAGAAACCAGAACTTGGAATGGAAAGGAAAAATATCGAAGCTAACAGCGGAGGCAGTGTTTTGGGACTACCTTATCCTAAATCCTATGATGGTTCAGAAGATTTTGTTTGTTATCTGAAGACTTTCAATCGTGTAGCTACTGCCCATGGATGGATGCCGGCAAGATGTGCGCAAATTTTGCCGCTCTATTTAACTGGCTCAGCTTTGGCGATATATGAAGGAATGCCAGATAGGGAGAAAAATTCCTGGAAGGTACTTGTTGAAGGCTTAGCCAGCAGATTGAGATGGACGTCAACGAAAGAGATGGCTCTCGTGAAGCTGGCTGAAAGAAGGCAGGAATTTGGAGAATCACTGGAAGAATTTTCCAATGATTTGAAAAATCTGGTGGAACGAGCTTATCCAGATGCGTCATTTGAGCTGAATATTTCGGCAATTAGATTAGATGATGATCAGAAAAAGAATTTGAAAATCGAGAACGAAAAAATGGCCAAAAGATTCAGAGAGGAAATCTGCATGGAAAGATTTAAATACGGACTGCTGCCCGAAATTAGGGAGAAAATCATCTTTATGAAAGCGCCCTCTTCATTAGCCGAAGCTGTGTCGCAAGCGAGAAGAGTGGAAGAGCTGAATGCAACAATTAAAGCGGATACGTGGAAAAGAATGGAAGAAATAGAGATCAAGGCGGCGCTAGCGGAAGTTAATGAAGTAGGTGAGATAAGTGCAGATCCGGATGATTGGGGCGAGGAAATGACTGACCCGAATTTTGGCCCATATTATAATAATGGAGATGAATATTATAATGACCATGCCCAATATTATGACCATGACCAAAATTATGACGGTGAGGAATGCCATTGGTTGCCAAATGAAAATAATGAGTATTGGGGAGAGGAAGAGTATCAAGATCAATTTGGCAATGATTGTTGTTTCGATGATCAAGGTGATCAATACTGGCCCACAGATCAAACAAGATTTGATGACTATTGAGGAATAAAAAAAAATACTTGGTTGATGGTTCTAAAACTCAATTTTGCGTTATTTTGCTGTTGCCCCCCCCCCCTCAGAAGAGGAAGAAAAGCGGATTTTGGACTTCATTTTTAACCAAGCCCTTTGACATTTTCTTGGATGAACGCTCTGTTGCTATATATTTTTCGTTTTCACTAAAATTTTCTTATCTCCATTCTCTACTATTACTGATCCAATTTTAAAATTTGCCGCTGACATATACATCCAAGCAAACCTGTTGATTACAATTGGTAAAAAATATTTAAAAAATTCAGTAATAGTCTTCTTATTTCTTCCTTTAAATTCCTCTATGTATTTTTCCCTCGTGTTTCTTTTCGGCTCCCGGAGATTTGGGGAGTGGACAGTTGGGGAGTAGATAAATGGGGAGTGAGCGGACAATTGGGGAGTGGACATTTGGGGAGTAGCTTAAACGATAAAAATTCAATAGAATATTAAAATTTTTCTTGCTTTTGTATTTAAAAAAATAATTTAGGAATCTCTCGAATGAGCTATTATATGTTTTTTCGAATTTTTGACATTAAATTCCACCAATGGTATTTGACCATTTCGAGCCCTATGTCTAAACTCAAACTTGTTCAATCAATCTAATTTTAGTGTCATTCGACTCAGCTCGAGAGCTCTTTCGAATGAGCTATTACTTGCACATTCGAATTTTTCACCTCAAAATCGAGCTTACTCCCCCCTATGGTTTTTCAATTTTTCAATCTATAACTCGGTCCAGAATCATTTCCTGAAATTGGGAGATGGAGTTGGAGTTATTTTTCGAAAATTGGAGTTCAACTCAGCTCGCCGAGACGTATCGAATTACATATATCACGTCCCAAACTTTTACCTCCGGTGAACTACACTATAACCAGAGTTGCGTCGTAATCGAAAATTTTTTTTCGTAATCGTAATTCTGTCATAGTTAAGAAAAATTATTAAACGCCCATTTTTAATGCCCCATAAAAGGCGAGAAAGAACCGGCCAAATAAGTTCATTCAATCTCAAGTTTTACAACCGACCCAAAGGTTGGCCGGTTCTTTCTCCCTTATATTTTATTAATTATATTTGTTGAATAAAAACTTAGAAAGAAAGCTTTCCTTTTAATTGGTGGATCGGCGCGCCCCAAGGGTGGGTTACCACTCTTGGGGCCCAACGCCGACTAACTCCCTGGAAAAGGGGTTAGGATAATAATATGGTGCTCCCAAGATTTTTTTTATCTCCACCCAAAAAAATATCCATCTTTCCCCACCTTAATTTAAAAAAAAAATTATTTTCTAAAAATATTCCAAAAAATATTATTTAAAAAAAAATTATTCCTTTTCATCAATCAAATCTATTGCGGCCAAGAAATTTTTTTTGTTTATTAAACTAAAAATTCTTTTTGGTTATTAAACTAATTTTTTCTTCTTCAATTTCTCGTGATCGTGTGGCCGGAAATTGGCAAATATTTGGAAAGGAAAAAAAAGGAGAAACGCCTAATTGTTGATCATTTTGTGACAAATTATTACAACACCAAATTCGCCAAATTGGTGGGCGAGTCAATCTTTTATTTGGGCGTGATCATGCGCTCAAGTGAAAGAAAAATTCCCATAAATATGAACACATCGGTCACCAATTTGAATCATTTCAAAGAAGAGCCTCAAGCAAACAAGCAGTCTACACAGCCTAATCTGAAGAGCCAGAATAATTTTGGAGGAAGAATAAACTGAGAGGGAAGTCAAATTGAGGAAGCTTTGCAAACAATAGTCAATCAAAGTTTTAATTATTGGATTTTTAAAACTTTGATTCGGCTGATCTTATTTGGTTTGGCTGAGCTTTGATCTGGCTGATCTGATTTGGGCTGACTGCTGATTTGGCTAATCTCCATTTTCAGCGATTTGGCTGAACGTTGGCTAATTTGATTGAGTCGGCTGATCTGATTGGTTCTGTTTGGTTTGACTGAGCTTTGAGTTGGCTGATCCGGTTTGACTGAGCTTTGAGCGGGCTGATCTGACTTGGGTTGATTAATTTGATTTGGCCGATCCCTATTGGCTTTTTGGCGGATTAGTTGGCGGATTTTTGGCTTGAATTTTCTAAAGAGGAGCCAGTTGATTTTATTTGATTTGGCAGATTTTTGGCTGTTTTTCTCGGTTTGATATTCTGAAGGGGAACCAGTTGATTTGGATTTGATCTGGTCGACCTTTGATTTTTTTTTGGCTGATCTCTATTTTCATCTGACGATTTTTGGATAAAAGCATTCTGAAGTTTGCGGTTGTTGTTGAAGCTGAAGCCATTGAGTAGGATTGAGTTTGGATTTTCTGGAAGGAAGCCGCTTAATCGTGGACCTAAAATTCGAAGTTCTGACCTCACATTCTTTTAGACGAGCCTCTAAATTTTAAACAGTGCCTCGGAATTGAATTTGAAACGTGCACGTTAAAATAATTAAAAGGAAAAAATTTTGGTTGATAAAAAATTTTTCAAATCCCGAATCCCTGCCTGGCAGTTTAGTGGACTAACTCGGCCGGTTGTCTACTAAATCCCGTATTAAGGGCAAAAAGCTAGCTATAAAAAGAAAAGAAAAAAGAAAAGAATAAAGAGAAGAATAAAAATTAAAGTGTTAGGTAAATTTGGGAACTAAATAAAATTAAAAGAAAAATCTGAGGGCTGGTTTGGGATTAGAAAGCTCGCAATGAAGGATGAGAAGAAACCAGAACTTGGAATGGAAAGGAAAAATATCGAAGCTAACAGCGGAGGCAGTGTTTTGGGACTACCTTATCCTAAATCCTATGATGGTTCAGAAGATTTTGTTTGTTATCTGAAGACTTTCAATCGTGTAGCTACTGCCCATGGATGGATGCCGGCAAGATGTGCGCAAATTTTGCCGCTCTATTTAACTGGCTCAGCTTTGGCGATATATGAAGGAATGCCAGATAGGGAGAAAAATTCCTGGAAGGTACTTGTTGAAGGCTTAGCCAGCAGATTGAGATGGACGTCAACGAAAGAGATGGCTCTCGTGAAGCTGGCTGAAAGAAGGCAGGAATTTGGAGAATCACTGGAAGAATTTTCCAATGATTTGAAAAATCTGGTGGAACGAGCTTATCCAGATGCGTCATTTGAGCTGAATATTTCGGCAATTAGATTAGATGATGATCAGAAAAAGAATTTGAAAATCGAGAACGAAAAAATGGCCAAAAGATTCAGAGAGGAAATCTGCATGGAAAGATTTAAATACGGACTGCTGCCCGAAATTAGGGAGAAAATCATCTTTATGAAAGCGCCCTCTTCATTAGCCGAAGCTGTGTCGCAAGCGAGAAGAGTGGAAGAGCTGAATGCAACAATTAAAGCGGATACGTGGAAAAGAATGGAAGAAATAGAGATCAAGGCGGCGCTAGCGGAAGTTAATGAAGTAGGTGAGATAAGTGCAGATCCGGATGGTTGGGGCGAGGAAATGACTGACCCGAATTTTGGCCCATATTATAATAATGGAGATGAATATTATAATGACCATGCCCAATATTATGACCATGACCAAAATTATGACGGTGAGGAATGCCATTGGTTGCCAAATGAAAATAATGAGTATTGGGGAGAGGAAGAGTATCAAGATCAATTTGGCAATGATTGTTGTTTCGATGATCAAGGTGATCAATACTGGCCCACAGATCAAACAAGATTTGATGACTATTGAGGAATAAAAAAAATACTTGGTTGATGGTTCTAAAACTCAATTTTGCGTTATTTTGCTGTTGCCCCCCCCCCCCTCAGAAGAGGAAGAAAAGCGGATTTTGGACTTCATTTTTAACCAAGCCCTTTGACATTTTCTTGGATGAACGCTCTGTTGCTATATATTTTTCGTTTTCACTAAAATTTTCTTATCTCCATTCTCTACTATTACTGATCCAATTTTAAAATTTGCCGCTGACATATACATCCAAGCAAACCTGTTGATTACAATTGGTAAAAAATATTTAAAAAATTCAGTAATAGTCTTCTTATTTCTTCCTTTAAATTCCTCTATGTATTTTTCCCTCGTGTTTCTTTTCGGCTCCCGGAGATTTGGGGAGTGGACAGTTGGGGAGTAGATAAATGGGGAGTGAGCGGACAATTGGGGAGTGGACATTTGGGGAGTAGCTTAAACGATAAAAATTCAATAGAATATTAAAATTTTTCTTGCTTTTGTATTTAAAAAATAATTTAGGAATCTCTCGAATGAGCTATTATATGTTTTTTCGAATTTTTGACATTAAATTCCACCAATGGTATTTGACCATTTCGAGCCCTATGTCTAAACTCAAACTTGTTCAATCAATCTAATTTTAGTGTCATTCGACTCAGCTCGAGAGCTCTTTCGAATGAGCTATTACTTGCACATTCGAATTTTTCACCTCAAAATCGAGCTTACTCCCCCCTATGGTTTTTCAATTTTTCAATCTATAACTCGGTCCAGAATCATTTCCTGAAATTGGGAGATGGAGTTGGAGTTATTTTTCGAAAATTGGAGTTCAACTCAGCTCGCCGAGACGTATCGAATTACATATATCACGTCCCAAACTTTTACCTCCGGTGAACTACACTATAACCAGAGTTGCGTCGTAATCGAAAATTTTTTTTCGTAATCGTAATTCTGTCATAGTTAAGAAAAATTATTAAACGCCCATTTTTAATGCCCCATAAAAGGCGAGAAAGAACCGGCCAAATAAGTTCATTCAATCTCAAGTTTTACAACCGACCCAAAGGTTGGCCGGTTCTTTCTCCCTTATATTTTATTAATTATATTTGTTGAATAAAAACTTAGAAAGAAAGCTTTCCTTTTAATTGGTGGATCGGCGCGCCCCAAGGGTGGGTTACCACTCTTGGGGCCCAACGCCGACTAACTCCCTGGAAAAGGGGTTAGGATAATAATATGGTGCTCCCAAGATTTTTTTTATCTCCACCCAAAAAAAATATCCATCTTTCCCCACCTTAATTTAAAAAAAAAATTATTTTCTAAAAATATTCCAAAAAATATTATTTAAAAAAAAATTATTCCTTTTCATCAATCAAATCTAATTCGGCGAAGAAAATTTTTTTTGTTTATTAAACTAAAAATTCTTTTTGGTTATTAAACTAATTTTTTCTTCTTCAATTTCTCGTGATCGTGTGGCCGGAAATTGGCAAATATTTGGAAAGGAAAAAAAAGGAGAAACGCCTAATTGTTGATCATTTTGTGACAAATTATTACAACACCAAATTCGCCAAATTGGTGGGCGAGTCAATCTTTTATTTGGGCGTGATCATGCGCTCAAGTGAAAGAAAAATTCCCATAAATATGAACACATCGGTCACCAATTTGAATCATTTCAAAGAAGAGCCTCAAGCAAACAAGCAGTCTACACAGCCTAATCTGAAGAGCCAGAATAATTTTGGAGGAAGAATAAACTGAGAGGGAAGTCAAATTGAGGAAGCTTTGCAAACAATAGTCAATCAAAGTTTTAATTATTGGATTTTTAAAACTTTGATTCGGCTGATCTTATTTGGTTTGGCTGAGCTTTGATCTGGCTGATCTGATTTGGGCTGACTGCTGATTTGGCTAATCTCCATTTTCAGCGATTTGGCTGAACGTTGGCTAATTTGATTGAGTCGGCTGATCTGATTGGTTCTGTTTGGTTTGACTGAGCTTTGAGTTGGCTGATCCGGTTTGACTGAGCTTTGAGCGGGCTGATCTGACTTGGGTTGATTAATTTGATTTGGCCGATCCCTATTGGCTTTTTGGCGGATTAGTTGGCGGATTTTTGGCTTGAATTTTCTAAAGAGGAGCCAGTTGATTTTATTTGATTTGGCAGATTTTTGGCTGTTTTTCTCGGTTTGATATTCTGAAGGGGAACCAGTTGATTTGGATTTGATCTGGTCGACCTTTGATTTTTTTTTGGCTGATCTCTATTTTCATCTGACGATTTTTGGATAAAAGCATTCTGAAGTTTGCGGTTGTTGTTGAAGCTGAAGCCATTGAGTAGGATTGAGTTTGGATTTTCTGGAAGGAAGCCGCTTAATCGTGGACCTAAAATTCGAAGTTCTGACCTCACATTCTTTTAGACGAGCCTCTAAATTTTAAACAGTGCCTCGGAATTGAATTTGAAACGTGCACGTTAAAATAATTAAAAGGAAAAAATTTTGGTTGATAAAAAATTTTTCAAATCCCGAATCCCTGCCTGGCAGTTTAGTGGACTAACTCGGCCGGTTGTCTACTAAATCCCGTATTAAGGGCAAAAAGCTAGCTATAAAAAGAAAAGAAAAAAGAAAAGAATAAAGAGAAGAATAAAAATTAAAGTGTTAGGTAAATTTGGGAACTAAATAAAATTAAAAGAAAAATCTGAGGGCTGGTTTGGGATTAGAAAGCTCGCAATGAAGGATGAGAAGAAACCAGAACTTGGAATGGAAAGGAAAAATATCGAAGCTAACAGCGGAGGCAGTGTTTTGGGACTACCTTATCCTAAATCCTATGATGGTTCAGAAGATTTTGTTTGTTATCTGAAGACTTTCAATCGTGTAGCTACTGCCCATGGATGGATGCCGGCAAGATGTGCGCAAATTTTGCCGCTCTATTTAACTGGCTCAGCTTTGGCGATATATGAAGGAATGCCAGATAGGGAGAAAAATTCCTGGAAGGTACTTGTTGAAGGCTTAGCCAGCAGATTGAGATGGACGTCAACGAAAGAGATGGCTCTCGTGAAGCTGGCTGAAAGAAGGCAGGAATTTGGAGAATCACTGGAAGAATTTTCCAATGATTTGAAAAATCTGGTGGAACGAGCTTATCCAGATGCGTCATTTGAGCTGAATATTTCGGCAATTAGATTAGATGATGATCAGAAAAAGAATTTGAAAATCGAGAACGAAAAAATGGCCAAAAGATTCAGAGAGGAAATCTGCATGGAAAGATTTAAATACGGACTGCTGCCCGAAATTAGGGAGAAAATCATCTTTATGAAAGCGCCCTCTTCATTAGCCGAAGCTGTGTCGCAAGCGAGAAGAGTGGAAGAGCTGAATGCAACAATTAAAGCGGATACGTGGAAAAGAATGGAAGAAATAGAGATCAAGGCGGCGCTAGCGGAAGTTAATGAAGTAGGTGAGATAAGTGCAGATCCGGATGATTGGGGCGAGGAAATGACTGACCCGAATTTTGGCCCATATTATAATAATGGAGATGAATATTATAATGACCATGCCCAATATTATGACCATGACCAAAATTATGACGGTGAGGAATGCCATTGGTTGCCAAATGAAAATAATGAGTATTGGGGAGAGGAAGAGTATCAAGATCAATTTGGCAATGATTGTTGTTTCGATGATCAAGGTGATCAATACTGGCCCACAGATCAAACAAGATTTGATGACTATTGAGGAATAAAAAAAAATACTTGGTTGATGGTTCTAAAACTCAATTTTGCGTTATTTTGCTGTTGCCCCCCCCCCCCCTCAGAAGAGGAAGAAAAGCGGATTTTGGACTTCATTTTTAACCAAGCCCTTTGACATTTTCTTGGATGAACGCTCTGTTGCTATATATTTTTCGTTTTCACTAAAATTTTCTTATCTCCATTCTCTACTATTACTGATCCAATTTTAAAATTTGCCGCTGACATATACATCCAAGCAAACCTGTTGATTACAATTGGTAAAAAATATTTAAAAAATTCAGTAATAGTCTTCTTATTTCTTCCTTTAAATTCCTCTATGTATTTTTCCCTCGTGTTTCTTTTCGGCTCCCGGAGATTTGGGGAGTGGACAGTTGGGGAGTAGATAAATGGGGAGTGAGCGGACAATTGGGGAGTGGACATTTGGGGAGTAGCTTAAACGATAAAAATTCAATAGAATATTAAAATTTTTCTTGCTTTTGTATTTAAAAAAATAATTTAGGAATCTCTCGAATGAGCTATTATATGTTTTTTCGAATTTTTGACATTAAATTCCACCAATGGTATTTGACCATTTCGAGCCCTATGTCTAAACTCAAACTTGTTCAATCAATCTAATTTTAGTGTCATTCGACTCAGCTCGAGAGCTCTTTCGAATGAGCTATTACTTGCACATTCGAATTTTTCACCTCAAAATCGAGCTTACTCCCCCCTATGGTTTTTCAATTTTTCAATCTATAACTCGGTCCAGAATCATTTCCTGAAATTGGGAGATGGAGTTGGAGTTATTTTTCGAAAATTGGAGTTCAACTCAGCTCGCCGAGACGTATCGAATTACATATATCACGTCCCAAACTTTTACCTCCGGTGAACTACACTATAACCAGAGTTGCGTCGTAATCGAAAATTTTTTTTCGTAATCGTAATTCTGTCATAGTTAAGAAAAATTATTAAACGCCCATTTTTAATGCCCCATAAAAGGCGAGAAAGAACCGGCCAAATAAGTTCATTCAATCTCAAGTTTTACAACCGACCCAAAGGTTGGCCGGTTCTTTCTCCCTTATATTTTATTAATTATATTTGTTGAATAAAAACTTAGAAAGAAAGCTTTCCTTTTAATTGGTGGATCGGCGCGCCCCAAGGGTGGGTTACCACTCTTGGGGCCCAACGCCGACTAACTCCCTGGAAAAGGGGTTAGGATAATAATATGGTGCTCCCAAGATTTTTTTTATCTCCACCCAAAAAAAATATCCATCTTTCCCCACCTTAATTTAAAAAAAAAATTATTTTCTAAAAATATTCCAAAAAATATTATTAAAAAAAAAATTATTCCTTTTCATCAATCAAATCTAATTCGGCGAAGAAAATTTTTTTGTTTATTAAACTAAAAATTCTTTTTGGTTATTAAACTAATTTTTTCTTCTTCAATTTCTCGTGATCGTGTGGCCGGAAATTGGCAAATATTTGGAAAGGAAAAAAAAGGAGAAACGCCTAATTGTTGATCATTTTGTGACAAATTATTACAACACCAAATTCGCCAAATTGGTGGGCGAGTCAATCTTTTATTTGGGCGTGATCATGCGCTCAAGTGAAAGAAAAATTCCCATAAATATGAACACATCGGTCACCAATTTGAATCATTTCAAAGAAGAGCCTCAAGCAAACAAGCAGTCTACACAGCCTAATCTGAAGAGCCAGAATAATTTTGGAGGAAGAATAAACTGAGAGGGAAGTCAAATTGAGGAAGCTTTGCAAACAATAGTCAATCAAAGTTTTAATTATTGGATTTTTAAAACTTTGATTCGGCTGATCTTATTTGGTTTGGCTGAGCTTTGATCTGGCTGATCTGATTTGGGCTGACTGCTGATTTGGCTAATCTCCATTTTCAGCGATTTGGCTGAACGTTGGCTAATTTGATTGAGTCGGCTGATCTGATTGGTTCTGTTTGGCCGCTGACATATACATCCAAGCCGGGAGAATTTGTGGCTGTACTATAGTATAGGTCCACCGAGATCGGAACTCATAGTATATACCATTCGATTCGTCTCGCCGAGCTGAGTTCAAATATGCAAGAATTTTCTGCCGGAGACGAAAACTCGCAGAGATACAGGCTATTGAAAATCGAAAAACCAAAGGGGGGACCAAGCACTTTTTTGGGGTGAAAAATTCGAATATGCAAATTATACCTCTTTCGAAAGAGCTCCTCGAGCTGAGTCGAATGACACCAAAATCAACGAAATCCGACTTCATTTGACAAAGTTATGACCGTTTATTTTAGCTCCTTACCTATGGCATCTGTGGAGATTTTTGCTGCTACGGAGGCCCCAAATACGTCCAGAGCAAGGGAGTTGGGAATAGGTTTATGTTACGAGCCCAGACCCATCGCCCGTAGACTCCCCGCGAGGCGCGTGCCGCAAAACCCCGCGCGAAGCGCGGGGTTTTGCACAAGCGCCTCGCCGCCGACCCATAGGTTTAGAGTTTTTTGTTTTTTGTGTCATAACTTTGTCAATTCTTGTCCAATCACGGTGATTTTGGTGTCATTCGACTTAACTCGTCGAGCTCTTTCGAATAAGATATTATTTGTATAAAAAATTTTTTATTCCAAAAATCGCCCCTTTGGATCTTCGGTTTTTAGGGGCCTATATCTCGGTCCAATCAAGTCGGATTTCGTTGATTTTGGTGTCATTCAACGCAGCTCGAAGAGCTCTTTCGAATGAGATATAATATGCATATTCGAATTTTTCACCCCCAAAAAGTGCTTGGTCCCCCCTATGGTTTTTCGATTTTCAATAGCCTGTATCTCTGCGAGTTTTCGTCTCCGGCAGAAAATTCTTGCATATTTGAACTCAGCTCGGCGAGACGAATCGAATGGTATATACTATGAGTTCCGATCTCGGTGGACCTATACTATAGCGACCCCGAATTTGTTGAAGAAAAGCGACGTGTCAGCGTGATTAGGTTTGATTGGTAAAAAGAATGGAAGTGAAGAAATTGAGATGATTAAATTTATGAGGAAGAATATTGCAACAGAAAGATAAATAAATTAAAAAAAAACAATAAAGATAATATTTCCCACACTTTTTTGCCATATCCGCTTCTCCTGTTGTATCCCCCACCCCCCGCGTATAGAATGTCATAGTTAAGAAAAATTATTAAACGCCCATTTTTAATGCCCCATAAAAGGCGAGAAAGAACCGGCCAAATAAGTTCATTCAATCTCAAGTTTTACAACCGACCCAAAGGTTGGCCGGTTCTTTCTCCCTTATATTTTATTAATTATATTTGTTGAATAAAAACTTAGAAAGAAAGCTTTCCTTTTAATTGGTGGATCGGCGCGCCCCAAGGGTGGGTTACCACTCTTGGGGCCCAACGCCGACTAACTCCCTGGAAAAGGGGTTAGGATAATAATAAATTCGTAATTCGTAATTTTTAAAAATTTTTCGGAATCGTAATTCGTAATTTTAAAAAAAATTTCGTAATCGTAATTCGTAATTCGTAACTCAAAAAATGCCGTAATTCGTAATTCGTAATCGTAATTCGTAATTTTTTAAAAATATTTAAATTTATTTAAAAAATCAAATATTTTTTAATAATTGCTGTTTTTCCCATTAATCCCTCCAAGTCTAATAATTCCCATTAATCCCTCCAAGTCTAATATTATTTCACATCCCTCCCTGATATCAATCCCTCTTAATCCCCTTAATCCTCCTATATATTTTCAATCAATCATGCGAAATCATCCTCGCAGATTAAAGTTTGATATCATGTGATATCCTTGTCTCTTGATATCCTTGTTAATCTCAGGTAATTTTTCTGCGCCGCAGGCAAAAATTTTGAGAAATTTGGAAAGCCTTGGGAGAAAAAATTCATTTGTTAGAGCCAGAAGAAAAATAAAAAATAACATTTATTTTTGAAAAAATGAATTGTTTAAATTTTATTTTCCACACATGAATTCGAACCAACCCCCACAAAATATCAAAGAAGTGAAGCCCGACTTCTAAACCACTCAACCACCACTTTACAAAAGGAATTCTGAGATAAAATATAAATATTTCTCCCCCTTTTCATTCTAAAATTTAACAAATTTATTCTCGTAATTCGTAATTTTTCCTGATATTTTCGTAACCGTAATTCGTAATTTTAAAAAAATTTTCGTAATCGTAATTCGTAATTCGTAACTGAAAAAACACCGTAATTCGTAATTCGTAATCGTAATTCGTAATTACGACGCAACCCTGACTATAACCATTTTTAAATACAAAAGCAAGAAAAACTATCTAATATTCTATTGTATTTTTATCGTTAGGCTACTCCCCAAATGTTCACTCCCCAATTGTCCGCTCACTCCCCATTTATCTACTCCCCAACTGTCCACTCCCCAAGTGTCCACTCCCCAAATTTCCGGACACGTTCTTTTCACTGTTTTCCGAGAAAGAAAGGAAAAATAAAGCCCATAAACGTGTAATTATTACTAAATTTTTTGGTTAATAATTTAAAATAATTTAAAGGCCAACTGCACAGTATTGATAGAGGAGGAAAAAGAATTGGTAGATTAAATTTTGGAATCTGAGAATATTTTTTTGGAACTTTTCTTACTTTTTGAACTTTTTTTAATTATATAAACTTATATAAACCTCTTTAAATCCCAACAAAAATTATATTTTTGTTCCACTTTTTCCTAATTACACAAACAGTTATTTTTCCATCATTATAAAATGTTTCTTTTTTCATCTCAATTTCTGACATATTTATTTAGTTTTTGATTTTTGATGCTTTTATTTTAGCCTATCATTTAATTGTTTATGCAATTTAAAAAAATATTTTGGTTTAAATTTTGTTATTGGTGGAAAATATTTAAATTAATAATTTTGGATAATTTTGTTAATTGAACTTAATTTGGGGGATTAAGTGTGGTATAGATCACCAGAATTAAATACGCTTTTAAGATATTTTGCTTTTGTTAGGTTATAATTTCAACAGTTTAAGCCTCGAACAATGAGTTAAAATTGGACTTCATTGATTATGCATATAATATACATATGTATTTTTATGCGAACAGATTATTAAATTTGTTTACAAAATTAGGAAATTGTTGTTGTGGTCCCTGATTATTTTCATTTTCATCTCTAATCGATTTCAGCCATACAATGGTTAAATGTTTATCAATTTTTTCCTTTCATTTTATAGCCAAAAATTATTAATTTAAATTTAAGTTTAGATTAAATTAGAGGTAGTTATGATAGATAAAAACGTCTCCAATGTGTTATTAAAAATGCTTTTGAATCATGTCTTGAGCTGTAATGATCTTTGCCAATGGACGAACGCTGAAGGTTTTCCTTCTGCTAGTTCATTAAATATGCCTTATTCGTGACTTTAGCTACTTTAGTTTACATAAGAATTTATTTATTAATAGATCCAATAAACCATAAAGTTTTTTCTGTTGATTAACTAGGAAGAGGGCATTTAATGTTTTATTCAAATTTTATTTTTCCACGTGGTTAATTGAAGTTAAAGGAGAAAAGAAACTTAAAAGAAAAAATTCCAGAATATGCCCATTAATTCATTTTACTTATCGTTAATGGCCCTTAAATGAAATTTTTGTCTAAACAAATAACATTATAAGGAACAAACATTAAAAAAACTTTTTAATTTTTATTTTCCATTATTGGCATTAAAATGTCAAAAACAATTTTTATATAAAATAATTCTAATTTCTTTGCTTTTTTACTTTCAACCCCTTTAAAAGTAATTTACAGATTTTAAATGACGATTTTTTTATAAAAATCTTTCCTTAGTCACAGTCTGAAATTATTTACATTTTTTTAAAATTTCCCCTAAAAAATAAGTTTTCTGGAATATTAAAATACTACTGGGAATGAGTTCTTCAACAGAACAAAATCGACGAAGATTTGCTTCTTCACCTTTCACTTGGCGTTCGCAGAGTGCGCCGAACAGAGATAAATGGTATAGAAGAGGTAATAAAGAGTTGACCAATAAAAATTAAAAATTTACTTAAAAAGGTCCACTTTCTCGTCAACGAAGTAGACAAGAATCTTCTGGAGGAGAATCTTCCCAACTTTTAGATCATATGGTGTCACGCCGTTTAGTGAGTGCAATTGCTGCATGGCATGATTTACATGTTTCTCTTTTACAACTTTCAATGAGTAGAGCAGAATTAAATAATGTTGAAAGGAAGGAGGCAAAAAATTAAATAATTTTTTGAAAAAAATATAAATTTTAGATAGAAAGGAAATTAACAATAAGAAGACGTGATGGAAGTGATGATAGTTCATCTCCATCGTTAGTCGGCTCTAGACGTCCCTCACAAAGAGGGAGAGTTGAACAAAGGAGAATATCTGCAAAAATACGCAAAGGTTATAAGGAGAGATTTGTTTTTATTTTTTTGGGAACAATAAATAAAGTATTACGAGGAGTACACAGCCTAAAACAAAAATTAAAATCACCAGTCTGTAATGGGGGGGGGGGTATCTATTGGAACTTTCAGGGTTAATTGAGGGTCCTGTCTTTTGCTGTTTTTGTGATGGGTTTTGTCAATTAAGTACGTGAGGGATAAAACAATTTAGAGGGGGAACATATGAGAGATACAGTAGTGGACAAAAGAATCTTAAAACTAAACAAAAATATTCATCCAAACAAAAAATCTACAAAAATTTTTACTTAAATTTTATTTTCAAAGTCCCTTCAATTCGTCCAAATTTACTTTGTCCAAAAACACAAATTGAACAAGTTTGTCATCACCAAACAACAATATCATCCCCGTCTTCTTCTTCATCCACCTCTTTATCTTATCTTTGTTCGACAACAACAAATGACAGCCAAAATAAAAAATTAGAAGAAGAAAAAATAAATGAAAGATTTAATGATGATGAAGAAATTAAAAATTCTACAAAAAATCGAAGTAATTCATTTGGACAAATTCAAAAAGGAAAATCAAAAGAACATTTATTAATTCATCAAAACACTGAAAATAATGAATTACCAACAACTTCCTCCCCTCCAACTTGGACTGCTACTTTTGCACAAAGTTTGCAAATACGTTCATCATCAACACGAAGACGTATTCGATCTCCACGACCTCCTGCTAAACACATTCTTATATTGAAACGTAAGTTTGCTTGTTTTTGATTTTAAATAAAATAGAGTTGGATTTAGTATAGGGAAATGAATAAAAAAATAAAATAAAATTCAATATAGAATATGCAGCAGGGGTGTGCCTTTCACTTTTTAAAATCAATTTCGGCACACCCCTGATATGGAGATAAAAATTGCGAGGGTATTACGAGGGTGAATTGAGTGTTTTTTTGGTTATTTAATTAAAAATAATTAGAGCAAACTTCCCATATTTAGGCGGCTGAGTATTCCCGAAAGAACAAAAGAAAAAGTTTCTTTTAATGACCTTAAAAAGCAACAAATATCTGAAGAATTTTTTTTGATTATTTTTACTAAATAATCACCATACCCTTATTGATTTTCTGTTAAAAAACTTTAAAAATATTTAAATTAAACGGGAAAAAAGGAATTATTTATTTATTTATCTGTTCGGCGAATACATATATGTATCTTAAAAAAGACTACAAGTATTTTATTTAGATCTTTGGGAAAGAAGGAAAGAAGGGTGTTATTTTATTTTATCGAACCAGTCTGTTTGTAAAAGAGGGGAAGGGGGGGGGGGGGTAATCGAATGTTTTGTGTGATTTGGGAATTGATTCATCTTTAAAAAATATTTTTGTAAGGAAAGAAAGGAAAGGTCTTTGTGCTTATTTTATTGTTAATATTAGTACAGAAAATAAATAAATAAATTTAAGAAAATAAATAAATAAATTTAATTTTAAATAATTTAAATAAAAATTAATTAAAAATATTATTTAATCTACTATATTTAATATTCTATTTTTAAATAATGAAAAAAACTTTTTATTATGTGCTGCATTGATTTTTTATTTTTTCGATTATTCAGTAAAAGTGATTAGAGTCAATCCTCTTACTATAAGATACACCCAATATTAAATAATTGGGGGGGGGGGGGGGGGGGGGGTAAATGGGAGACTAGGTTCCAACTTTTCATTTACTAAGGGAGAGTGTATCTTAGACTTTATATAAAATTATTTTTCCTTCCTTTCAATTTCCAGATAGTGTTCAATTACTCGAACCAAAAACTCAAGGAATTGAATGTATATCCTCTACAAATACTTCAAATCAATCAACAAACTTTAAAGAAAATAAACAAATACCAGAAACAACAAATTCATTAAAAAGAAGGGGAAAAAGGAGGTGTTTTAGTGTTGCTAAATTGGATGAAAACAGAAAACAATCTGTTAGTTTTAAATGAAAATTTGAGAAAAAAATACAAAAATTTATAAAAGTTAAACTCCCTTTAAGGGAAATATTTTTGGTATTTCCCTTTGTTTAACGGATCTCCCATCAGATAAAATTATGAAAATAGTTTATTTAAATTTAAATATTTTAATAAATTTATTTTTAAAAATTAAATTTGGGTCTCCTATTAAAAAAAAATAAATAATTTTCTTTTTTTTTTAAAGAATTGCCAAAAAATAACAAATACTCGAAGAAGGCAATTTAGTTATCAAAGTGAAGATACCGATAATGAAAAAATAATTAATAATGAATATAGCAATAATGATGAACATTTAACAAGTTGTAGTAGTGGAATAATTTCTGAAAATGAATTGGATGTAAATTTAGAATTTAATTAAAATAAATAATTCTTCTTCTTTTTAAAGGTAATTTATAATCAAGAAAGAATTCATTCTCTTTCAAGCCCAGAATTATCCCCTGATGAATTAAAACAACTTTTTCCAGAACTTAGCGATCATTGGCGGTAGGTTTGTGTTGACAAAAATTAATTTAAAAATTATTTTTCTTTTTAATTATTCTCTTTAAAAGTCCACAAATTTTATTCGAAAATGTGAATAAAATTTGTGAATTTTTTTTCTTCAAAAAATCTCTTTATTCTCTTTAATTTTATCTAATATTTATTGAATGGGCATATATTTACATGTGGAAGGATGTATTGATAAGAATTCTTTTGGTAGGAATTTTTATTTAAAAATAAATTAATTTTTAAATAATTAAATCCCCTTATATTAAACGGAAAATTGAAGTAAATTGAAAGAGAAAATTTTTTGTTAAATAATTATTTTTAATTATAAAAAATAATTAAAAAACTCTTTTCTTTAAGGGAGATAGCCACAAAAACTTTTTTTTAATTTTCTTTTAATTTGGAATTTTTCTTTTTTTTAATTAAATATTTTTTTATCGAATATTTTTTTTGAATTTTAATTAAATTAATTAAATTAATTTTAAATTAATTTTATTTTTTAATTAAATTTTAAATTATTTTTTTATTCAATCTTTTTTCTTTTATTTTTTTTGTGTTTTGCCCAAACTCCAAAAAAAGTTTTTACCAATTTATATTTTAATTTTTATTTTTTTTTCAATTTTTGCAAAAACTTTTTTCTTTCAATTCACGCAATATATCCTTTTAAAAGCATTTATTTAATTCTATTTTTATCTAATAAAAACGGAAAATGATGTAAATAAATTTGAAAATTATTTTTTCATAAAAAATAATTCTTGCTAGATATCTGAGATAGAAAAGAAGTTTTTAAATTTATTTGGGTTAATCAAGTACATCCATCTTTCTTTAATCTTGAAAAATAATTTAAAAAAAGTTTACAATTAAATAATCAAAAATATTTTTACGAAACAATTAAAATTGAGTAAAGGAAAGGAAAGAATTAATTGATATTTGGACAGCAAAAATGTCTGTTTTACCCCATAAATAAATAAATTTTGAGTGCGCGAAGGAAGAATTATTAAATAAAAAAATATTTGCCTTAAAAATAAAAGAGACAAAAAAGCCAATAAATATATTTACACTAAATTATTATTTTTTTTATTTAATCCTTTGAATGGTGGAAGAGAAGAGATAAAAGAGGGGAATATATATTTTTAATAGAGCTAATGCGTTGCGTAATTGAGCGTGTTTAGAATTAGTTTTTGTGGCATTTTAGTTGAATATATTTACTTTTATTTTATTTTATTTTATTTTATTTTATTTTATTTTATTTTATTTTATTTTATTTTATTTTATAGGATGTGGTGAATTCGCTATATTATTTTTTTGTTTTCGGCTTAACTAAAAATAAATTAAAATTAATAATTATTATTTTTTATTAGATCCCCAACAAATTATTGGTAATAAATGGATCATAGTTAATAAATATTTGGGGCAGTAAAAAACATTTCTTGCCGCCAAAATTCATTCGAAAGCCCGCATATATTTATCATTAATTAGTTAACCTTTCGATTTTGACGTCATCCGAATCAGTTGGGAGATCAGTGCCTTGAAACTAATCCAAATTTTGCTAAAAAAACTGCTCAAACATTGACTAAAAATTAATTAAATTATTACTTCTTTTAACAATTTTCTTTAAGCGTTGTGAATCTAATATGTAAATGAAAAATTATCTATTTTTATTCAGTTTTTAGCCGAATATAAGAAAATCTAAAATTTTCTTTAAATTTTTTATTTTTATTTTTTTTTCTATAATTTCTTTCCCTCCACGAAAGATCAAAATTTCAATAAATTCAATTCCAACGTAAAAATCTTTCATTTTGAATTTTTTTAGAATTTATTTTAAATAATATATCTAATAATTTAAAATCTTTCCCCTCTTTTTTATCTGCAGAAAAAATTAGCTTCTATCAATATAAAAATTATTTTTATTTTAAATATTTTCTTTTTATCTTAAAAAATTTAAACATTTCAATTTAACCAAAAGTTTTTATTTGAATGATAAAAAAAATATTTTTTTAATTATTTAACCGTGAGAGATTTTTCTGAATTCCCGCACGAACATTTGCGGGAATACTTTTTAGGAAGAATTTTGCAGATATTTAGAGAGTCTTTAGCCGGTTACTAATATAAACTAATTTTTGAAATCCGGAGAAATTTTTCAAAACAAGTTTTTTACTTAAACGATATACCACACTTGAGAAAGAATTTAAAATAATATTAATAAAAATATTAAGAAATTTTTACAAATTTTATGGATTTATTAAAGGTATTGAATGTGTTTATGTAGTACTTCTTCCTTTTTAATTCCCTTCATTTCTTCTCTTTTTTTGCGCAAATAGCTTTAAGTAACCGGAAGCTACTTAAAGATATTTGTTATTTCTCAATTTCCTTAAAAGAAATTGATGGGGATTTAAAATTTTAAATTGATTTTTTAAAAAGAGAAAGAATTTAAATGTTTGTTTTTGGGGTTTTTATTTAAAATGTTATACATTTTTTTTTGAATTTAAGATTCTTTTTAAAGGAAATTTTAAAGGAAATATTTTTATTTTTTAATCCACTTCTTAATTTTCTTTCACTTTTCGAATTTTTATAATTTTTTAAATTTGTCTGTATTCGAAACTATCTAACTATCTAAAATCCATATTTCGCAACTAGATTCAAAAATTCCAATTTTGTAATACGACGTAAAAGTTAAAAGTCCTTTAACTCTTTAAATTTATTTAAAATAATAAAATATTTTTCAGATTTTCGGAAATCGGGGGGAGGGGGAGGGAATTATTAAAGAGTATTATTAAATATAATTATTATTAAATTATTAAATAAGCTCAAATTATTAAATATATATTTTTACTTCCTCAAAAAACAAAATCTATTTTTTTATTATTTTTATTTGAATGATAAATTCAGACAATTATATTTTTCTTTGATCTTTCTATATTTTTATTTATTTAAAAAGACTAAAAATTCTAAATTTAGACTTTTTTGTTATTTTTTAAACAGCTGTTTACTTTTAAATATTTTTTTCCATTTAATGCACCCTGAAAAGTACATTAAAATAAATATTTTTTATATTTAAAATTAAATTTTTAGTCTGACAAATTGTGAAAAATATTTTTGGATTATTTATTTACTTAGATAAATTGGATATTTGGGTTTTTGATTATAAATTTACCGAATTAAAAATTTTATTCAGAGATATTTTTTAAAAAAATTTTGGATTATTTTGAGTTGAGATTTTTAATTGAATTTTTTGAATTTTATAAAAATTAATTTATTGGGAATTTTTTAAATTAAATCTTAGAATTATTACTGCAAATTTCGTAATTTGTGTGTTTTTAAAATTAATTGAATGGCTATTTAATTTTTTCAATTAATTTTTTGGAACTAAAATTTATCTCTAATAAATAAATGTTTATCTTATTTCACTTCAATTTATCAATTTTATTTATTTTTCAATAATCAATTATTTATTGACTACCTAAATATTCTTCTCTTCTTTTCTCTTCCTCCCCCAAAATTCATTGCTGCCAGCTGCTGCCCATTCAGACAAATATTCCAAAACATTTAAATATTTATTTAAATAATTTTAAAATAAATTAAATAATTTTTTTAAATTTCCGGTCAATATTTTCTTTTTATCCCTACACATTTTTACCTCCATTTATTTTTATTTTTCAATTTATTTAAAAAAATAAATATTTAAAATTATCCTTTAAAATTAAAAATTATTTATTTATTTTTTATCAAAATTTTTATTTAAAAAATATTAAAATTAAAGAAATTTTTTTTCAAATAAATTTTAATTAAAAAACAATTTGCCTATACATATATATTTAATTTTGATTAAAAGAAAAATTTAAATTTCCTAGAAATTAAATAATTTTTTTTATTTAAATAATTTTTAACTAAATTTTATATTTAAATTCTTTTTAGTTTTTTCCTTTATTTTATTTTTAGATTTACCTTTAATTTTTTTTGTATTTTTAAAAATATTTTTTCCTGTTTATTAAAATTTATTTTAAAAATTTTAAATTTTTTGGCTTATTTCTACATTTATTCTTAGTAAATGTCTTTATAATATGGGAGTAAAAGAAAGTCTTCTAACTTTTTAAATTTATTTATTTTTCAGGAAATATATTAAACTATAAAGATTTAATAAACAATGGAAATACAATAAAATAAATAATTGAAAAACTTCCTCATTTTTTAATTTAAACAGAAATTGTTTAAAAAATATTTTTTTTGTTTCCCTTTCAAATGCTTCAGGCATTTGGAAGAATGCGCAAAATGAAATGGACAGAAGATGAAAGGAGAACGGCACAATTAAGTGAGGAAAGGAGGGGAAGGGGTTAAACAAACTTTGGGTGGATTTTTAAAAAATAAAAATATTTTTTTGGCATTTCTTTGAATACCTGAATTATTAAAAAAAATAATTTTAAATTAAATTTAAAAGAAATAACTGAAGACCAACAAAAAATGTTAAACGAAGAAATATTATTGATAAATAAACAACTTCCTTCTATTTTACTTTCTACAAAAAATGATGAGGATGATGAACAACAACAAATTGATACACAACCAAATTTAGAAATTACTAATCCTTCTTGCAGGTAAATTAGAAAAAAAAAGAAGAAAAGTTTTCGGGGTTTTTTAATTACAAAATAATTTAAATTTCTTTTAAACTTTAATTTAAAGTAGTCAACAACATTCCCCAGCAACTTCCCCAGGTTGTTCTTCTACCCATTCTTCCCGTTCATTTCACCTCCATTTTCCTTCAACAATGTCCAGTTTACGAAAATCAGGCATTAATTTAGTTAGAAATATTCCAAATAATTTAAGAAGGTCTTCAATTGCAATGTTTCAAGTAAATTTTTTAAAAGAAATTCTTTTTAAAAAATTAATTTTTAAATTTTGGATGGGAAATGTAAGCATTACTAGTTTTGAAGAGGACACAACAAATAATAATTTTAAAATACAAAATTCAATTGAACAAAGTTCAACAACAACAATTAATAATAATATATTAGAACAGGTTTTTAATAAACAATGTTTATTAAATAAAGTTTAGAAAAAAGAATAATCTTTAGAAGTATAAACTTTTTTTATAAAATTAAACGATTAAATGAGTTTTTCTCTAAATTTAATTTAATTTAAAGAATGAAAAACAAAATTTCCAACGAATTCGATATCGCGGATTTGGAGGAATGACTATTTTAGCGACTAGAAAAAAATCGGGAATAACTTCGAATAGCAATTGTGGTGCCGCTAAAAGAGCTATGAGGAAAAGAATTTTAGCGGCTAAAAGTGCATTAAGACGGTTATCAAATACTTCCACCTCTTCTAATGTTCCAACTTCATCCAGTGATTTATCAGCGAGTACTAAAGGGTTATTTTGTAATGGAGAGGATGAATTAGGTAAGGATTTATTTTTGTTTATCAGAAGTGACATACACAATAGAAGGTGTCGGAAATTGGGATTGGTCCAAATAGAACTCGGAACTTGCAAAAAAATCTACGAGAATTCAAAAAACATTGGAAATCGGTATTCTGACTAGATATCGGACCAAAACGAGATCTCGATCAAAAATCTCGGTTATCAAGATCGAGATTTTTCGAGATCCCGATCAAGTCAGGTCTCTGATTCTGACCCACCATGTGTATATTCCCGGTTAGCCCTTTACTAAATTAAAAAACTTTTAAATATTTTTTTTCTACTAAAAGCTTTATTTTTTCTTGTAATATTTTCCTTTAATTTTTTTTGCAAAAATATTTATTGCACTCAAAAGTTCTAAACTTTACTAAATTTCTTTTTTAATAAATTGAGAGAATTTTATAATTTTCCTTCTTTTTAGGCTAATACTTTTTATTTTCCCCAAGAGAATTAATAAATATATTTTTGGATTGGCAACTACTCTTTCCTTATATTTTTTTATAGAATTGTGGCATCATCAAACAAATCCTGTAAAATTTGTGGAAGAAAAAAGAGAATTTAAATTAAAGAATATCCTCAAGGCAAATTGTGAAAATGAAGAGGAAGATGATGAATTTTGTGGTGGTAATAATTTGGTGAAGGAAGAAAAAAGAAAAATTAGTAGAAAGGAGGAAGAAAAAGAAGAAGAATATGTCGAAGAGGAGGAAAAGGAAATGAAAATAAAAAAGAAGAAACGAAGTTGGGCAGCTTCATTTGTTCCAAAAAAGAATAGCTTTATTGAGGTTAAAACACAAGAAAAAGGAAAGGAAGAAGAAGAAGAAGAAAAATTATTAAAAAATAATAATAGTAGAAGAAAACCTTTAGGACCTAGCCTTTCTTGGGATCCACAACAACAAAGACAAATAAAAGAACAAAGGTATAAATTAAAATTTAAATTAGTATTAGACACGAAACGATAATTTTGTTGAGATTTTGGGAAGGGAGGGGAGGGATGGGGGGGGGGGGGTGGGAGAGGGGGAGTGGGGGCTATCTAAATATCTAGCTGTGATTTTGGGGAGAGGAGGGGAGGGGGGGGGAATATCTCTCGATAGCGACTCTCAAAAAACCTTGCCAAACATAATTTAATGAAAATAAAAAGAAGAATTGGGGGATTTGGTTGAGTTAGCCTTTTAAGTGAAGATCTTTTTTAAAATAAAATTTTCTTTTTTTGGAGCGTTGCCAAATTAATTTTAATTAGGAAAAGGAGAGAACGGAAACTTTGATAATTTTGGGAAAGAAGGAAGGATAGAAAAACTCTTTTCATTTCTTTTAATTTAAATTTTTAAAATATTTCTAGATCAGTCATTTCATCCCCCGGAAGCCAAACTTCACGGTCACGAATTCATTCAGACGGAAGTACTAAAAAGCCTTCAATATTGAGCAGAGAAAATCTTTGGCCTTTTTCTTCGTTAGGCAAATCTTCTCTTAATTCTTCTGAAGAGAAAAAAGAAAATATTAAAAAACAATTTTATCCACAAAAGAAAATATCCACAGCTACATTACTTGGAAAAAAGAGGAAAAAGAGTAGTTCTGTTGTTTTTTGTAAAAGAGGAAATCGTTCAAATTCATTGAGTGCTTTAAGTGGCGATTTATTACCTATTGAAGATGGCGTTAATAAAACTGCTTTAGAATTAAATTGGTTGGTTTTTAGTTTAAAAACAAAGGGAATGTTGGGAATGTTTGGATTTTGTTTTGGGAATGTTTTGCTTGTTTATGTTTGGATTGTTTTTGTGTTTTTCTTATGTTTTGTGTTTTTGTTTTGTGTTTATTATTTCTCTTCTATGTTGTCCAATATTTTTATCTTTTTAATATTTTTGTTTGTTTTTGTATGCTTTTATGGTTATCTCTTAATATTTTCTTTTAAACATAACGTACGTAATTACAAAACATCATTTTAACCTTTAATTTAAAACTAAACATTTTTGTTTGCCGTAAAACACATTATTTTTATTTTTATACAATATTTATCTTCTCCTTTTCACATTATTAAATGCTAACAATAACAAATAAATAAATGGAGTTAATATAAAGAATGGAATGTTTGCAGAAAAAAATCATTAAAAAAGAGGGGGTGGTGTAGCGTTGGATTCATCATAAGCATTTCCTGCTTCTCCGCTATATTTTCTCGTGAATAATAAATATATGCTAGTAAATGATTTTCTTAATTTAAAAACCCCCATTCACTCATCTTTGCTCTCTTTTCTTGATTTTTATTTTTAACTTTTTTTAAATCAAAATTTTTTATTTTAAAATTGCTTTAGAGCTTCAATAATTAATTTAAAAAATTAATTTTTAGCCTTCACTGTGCTCTTCTTGCCGAATATAGAACTAGCGGTTTACGTGCTGAAATTGAGTGTGCCGTTAAGCGTTTAGCCGCCCGCCTCACTTTCAGTGGATCCCCTGCTCGTGCAAGGCGTATGTTTGCAGATCATCATCACCACCAACAACAACAACGAGAGAAAAAAGCTTTAGAAGAAAACGAAAGGCAAATGGAAATGCTTCGCCGTCAAATGGGCACTCCCGATATTGTGGTTAGTATGCACTTATAATTATAAATTTTTATTTTCTCTTTCAGGTATCCTCTTGTAATTCTGAAGGAACACCTGAAAGTGCAGATGAAGGTTTTTGGACTAATCCATCACCTCAACATGTAGAAAGTTCAAATTGCGGGAATGATCGGTAAATTTTAAATAAAATTTTGTGAACTTTTTTATGCCGTTTTTAATGTTTCCGTATTTCACTATAAAGAAAATTTCAAACTCCCCTAGTCTAAAAATGCCAAAAAATATTTTTAAAAATTATTTTAGTTGGAATACTTTAAATAATCAAGAATTAACAACAACAACAATAACTACTAGCGGTATTCCTTCATCTTTATCTTCAACAAATTCCCCACAACATTCGGGAGGAGGAGATTTATTAATACAAGACAGAAGACTTGTTAAAAATGATGGAGGAAGTACTATCCAAATGGATACTTTAAAACCTCCCGGTTTTCCTTTCGGAATTCCTTTACTTTCAAATTCTTCTCCTTCAAATTCTTCTTCATTTTCTCCTTGTTATACAAGTAATTGTTCTTCAATAGATAATGGAGGTTTAAATCAATGTTCTTCACCTCCACGTAGCAATAGTGTTGATTTAAGTCAATTAAGAAGGGATATTGAAGTTTATTTTTTTGAAATTAAAAAAATATTTTTTAATTTTAAAGTTATGGAGTGTTAGTAGTTTAAGTAGTGCAGAAGCTGGGTCTTCAACTGGAGAAAGGACTGCGGGTAAAAATTGAAATTAAAAAAAATTTTGTTTAAAAATTCAGGAATTTCCACACCAGGGGGTGACTCTATTCGAACTGTTCGTTCACGTTCTTTTGATCCGAGTGGCTCGCCTGATTGTGTTTTAAGACGTCCAAGTCGAATAGAGCATTTATCTGAAATATTTAGGTATTTTTTAAAGAAAATAATTTAAATAATATATTTAAATATTTTTTTATTTTTCAGGTTAAATATATGCCCATTCAATTCTTATTTTCATTTTTCATTTTTTGATTCTCTTTTCTCTATTTCTCTTAAAAAATTAAAAAAATTTTTATTTAAATTAAAAATTTTAAAAAATAAAATTATTTTAGAAAGGCTTTGGCTAAATCTCCAGTCGTTAAAAGAGCAGCGGCTTTACAAGAACAAGAACAAAAACGGGCAACAAAACACCGTACAAGTCGTTATTGGTTAGAAGAACAAGTAAATAGAATAAAATATTTTTTGAATTAATTGAGAAATAATTCTTTAGATAAATTCATCAGAACATATTTGGTTACCTTCTTGTTCAATTTCTTCATCAACAAATGTAGATACAGAATGTTATTTGGGGGAAACAGATTGTGGAAGAATAGGGGAAAAGAGAAGATGTGCTGCCTGCCATATTGTTGCACATACTGCTTGCTTTCCTTTATTGGCTAAGGTAAAATAAATTGAGGGGGTTTCCGGTTGTATTTTCTCGTTAATTCTAAATTATTCTCTTACAAAGGAGAATGCCTGGGGTGTCCGTGGGACTTCAGGATGAAAATTTGTAGACAGTATTTTTTGCAGACAGTTTCATGGATAGTTTACTTGAGAGGGAACTATCCAAAAAAGCCAAAATTTGGTTATAGGAATTGACTATCATATACAAGATGCTAAGATTATAGTTTCCGTTGTAGGCATTTTATCATATTAAGATGGAATATTAAAATATTTCTTTTAAATGTTTTGTTTAAGATAATTCCTTTGGAGACTATAAATATATTATTTTATTCCATTTTATTTAATTTAAATTGTACAGATGAATTTAAACTGTAAAAGTACTTATCGAGATTGCCAAACAAATCGCCGTCAACATTGTAGGGATGGTCAAGATTCCCTTTACAAACATCATTGGGTACATAGATGGAGGTTGGAAGGGAGATGTTTTCATTGTGGAAAGTCTTTTCAACAAAAAATGTTTAGAGAAAAGGTAAAAAACAAAAAAACCCAATATCATTAGACACCCTTAGGATACATTTCTTTAATTGGTCTTATTAATTCAGTGGATTTATTTCTGTCTTATTTAAGATAATCCTTATTCTAAGATCTTTTTCAATCACTTTATCTTAAAGTAATATCCTCCGACTATAATAATTTAAAAATTTATTTTTTTAGGAAGTAATAGCAATTAATTGTTCTTGGTGTAAACGTTCTTATCACAATAAACGTTCATGTTTTTCATTAGCTCGTTTTGATGACCGTTGTGATAGAGGGATTTTGAGAGAATTAATATTGCCACCAAATTGGCTTCTAAGACTTTCCAATCAACGTAGAAATAATAGATTAAATGAACAACAAACTTCTAATAATATTGTAGCTATTTCGTTAAAAAGAAATAGGAAAAAGGTGAGGAATTTCTAAAGATAAAGATAATTTTTGAGGATTTTTTGTGGATTTTTAAATATCATTTCATAATAGAAAGTTAGAATCCTTTATTATATTTTATCAGAAATTATGTTCCCTGGTCAGTCCACAACCTCTTTCTTAATTTTTAGTATCGCCCTTTTATTGTCAAATTTCTTGAACAAACAACAAACAATGTTGGGCCAATTCCTTTAATTGGTGGTACAAGAGACGAGGCTAGTAACAGTCAACAACCCCCAATTCAACCTTTACTTGCTTTTGTTAATCCAAAAAGCGGTGAATAAATAAATTAATTTTTAAAAAATTATTTCAAAAAAATTAATTTAAGGAGGAAATAAAGGAGCTAAAGCTTTAAATACACTTTGTTGGCTATTAAATCCTCGTCAAGTTTTTGGTAAAAACAATTGAAAAAATTAAAAAAATTAATTTATTAAAGATATAAATACAATGAATGGCCCAAAATATGGATTAGAAATATTTAGGAAAATAACTAATCAAATGAGAATTTTGGTGTGTGGAGGTGATGGAACTGTTGGGTGGTTATTAAGTACTTTAGATCAATTAAATTGGAACATATACCCTCCTATTGCTATTTTACCTCTTGGAACGGGAAATGACCTTTCTAGGTAAAAATTAATTTGTTTAATTACTTATTATTTTGTTTATTTTTATTAAATTTTCTCCTTTTTTCAGAAGTATGGGTTGGGGTGGAACATTTAGTGATGAGCCTTTATCAGAAATATTACAAGCAATACAAACAGAAACTAGTGTTACATTTTTGGATCGTTGGAGATTAGATGTATTTCCATTATCTTCAACAAATAATTTACAACAAGAACAACAACAATCAACTAGCAATAATTTAAATAGTCCAACATTTTTGAATGAAAATAATGTAAAAAAAAATAGAAATAAATTAAAAAATAAATTTTTTTAAAGGAAAATAAAGAGCAATTAAATAATGAATGTCAAACAACTTTACCTCTTTCTGTTATGAATAATTATTTTTCTATTGGGGCAGATGCACATGTTGCTTTACAATTTCATCATTCTAGAAGTGCTAATCCACAAATGCTTAATTCTAGGTAATCCTCCCTTTTCTAAAATTTAAAAAAAATTTCTTTTACTTAAAAGACTAAAAAATCGTCTAGCCTATGGAGGTCTCGGAACTATTGATCTCTTCAAAAGGGCTTGGAAAGATTTGAGTGAATATATAACTGTTGAATGTGACGGGGTTGATATAACCCCAAAAATCAGAGAATTTAAATTTCATTGTATTCTCTTTCACAATATTTCTTTTTATGCGGGTGGGACTGTTCCTTGGGGGCAAGGAGGTGATGGAGTGCAGGAATCTTGTGGGGAAGTTTTTTCTCGTCCGAGTCCTTGTGATGGAAAAATTGAAGTTCTAGGCTTTACTACAGCAACTTTGGTTGGTTTTTAGTTGATTTTGATGGCAATTTTATAAATACATTCGAACCTCAATATAAGAAAACCATAATTTAAGGACGTTCTTAAAATTCGGTTTGCTATTTTATGGGTGAAGCTAGCCTAATTGATGACTTTACTTATGGTATCATTATAAGATAAGCCCCAAGGACGAGTTTTTATTTTGAATAAAATAAGTGAAATAAAAGGAGGGGACATGAGACCTAAATGCAAGTCTAATATTTACCTAAATAAATTATTACACTAACTATCCCTCCATATAGAATCAGACAACGAAACAAAATTTTTTAAAACTTTTTCTTTTAAAAAGGCAACACTACAAATGGGTGGCCGAGGTGAAAGAATAGCTCAATGTTCAAATGTTCGTATAGAAACAATTAAACCAATTCCAATGCAAGTAGATGGAGAACCCTGCCTTCTCGGCCCTTCCCTCATTCATCTTTCATTTCACAATAAAGTTCCAATGTTGAGACGTGAAAAGTTTGCTCGTCTTTCTGGTTCTGCTCCAACAAATAATATTGTCTCAATGAATGCAAATAGAAGGAGAAAAAATAGCAATCAAAATAATATAGCTATAAACAGTACAACTAATAATAATCAATTATCTGAACAAAATGATGGGAATGGATTAAATTTAAAATCAAATAATGTTACTTCACCAATTAATATAAATCAACATAAAAATTCTAAGGTATAGACTCTCACTTTAAGATAATAACTTTTGTAGGAGGCGAATGTTTATTCAAATTAAATTAATATTCAAGTCTTAGCTATTCTTTATACTTGCCAAAAGAATTGAGGATTTTCGGTTTGTAAGTAGAGTTGGCGGATCCTGGAAAATCTCTGAATCTCCCGATCTACCGACCTTAATCAAAGGCATATTTTTAAGTTAAAGTAACAGTAAACTTAAAATATAGCCACCGGAAAACTTCCAGCTATATCTTTCCTTCCTTGCATTTAAAAGAATTATTTAATAGGATAAAGTTTAAATATAGAATTTTAATTTTTTTAAAAATTATTTTAAAATCAATTTTAATCCTTTTAATTTTTTAGGCAAGTTTAGCAGCCTATCCATTAAATAATACTCCATCAGCACCATCCCCTCCTAACAACGTCTCTGTTTGTGTTCCTATTGTTGTGGTTGGTCGTCATGATTATGATACTTATAGGGATTCTGTTGATAGACTTAAAGATACTGGTAAATATTTTTAAAAATTTATTTAAAAAAAATATGAAAAATTTTTTTATAGGTTTTGAATTGGGAACACTTGTTTTGGAGGCAGAATTAGAACTTAGCCATGTTCGCGAAAAAATACAAAAAATGCTTTCCCAACATCAAATACTTCCTTATGAGCCAGGAAAAGATTGGAGATTTCTTGATTGTAAATAAATAAATAAATAAATAAATGGCCAGTCCTCACTATAAGATAACCCTTAAGGCTTAAAATCGTTATAATGAGGTCTATATTAAGGTGAATTATATCTCTTAGGCAATTCTTCTCTTTCACTCATTGTCCAACTAAATAAAAAAAGACGTTTCTTAAGTTGAGGTTATCTGATTTTGGGTGTATTTTATAGTGAGTTCTGAGTGTATTTTTACAAATTCTTTCTAAAATATATTTTTTAAAGATGTCTCAAGCCCTGAAGAAGGCACTTTTAGAATTTCCAATCAACAAGAACATTGTAGAACGGTAGCAGATGTTAGCAGTTTAGATGAAGTTAAAAAATTGTTTTTTTATTAAAATAAAATTAATTTTTCAAGACAAATTCTGCCATTCTAATTCTCGATGATGCTTTCCCTTCAATGACTGTAAGATCTGCAGCTATTGGACATGAATTGGTTTTTAATCCAGCAGGCGGAAAGTAAAGAAATTAAAAAAAGGGGGGATTTTGTTAAAATTGTAAAAATTAAAGAAGAAGAGGAGAGTGGAGTTGAAGGAAGGAGGGAGGGAGAGTGGGGGAGGTGATTTGATGGGGAAACCTAAGAATAAAAAAATTAATAATTTTGAGCATTAAAAAATTATTTTTTAGGCAGGCAAAAACATCTAACGAAAAAAATAATTTAATGAGAAGAAGAATTGGCGAGACATTACGTATTGTATTATCTACTGATTCCCAAGAAACTCACCTCTAAAAATAATGATGCTCAATAAATAAATAAATTTAAAGAATTTTTGTTTTTTTTAAAGAAAGATTCTTGCCCCTATTATTTAGAATTTTGTTGATAATGTTTTTATCTTTTTTTAATTTGTCTTGTTTTGTAGATATTCATTTATTCTTCTTTATAAAAAATTGGAAAATTTTCTGAATGAAAAATTTCCCCCAATAAATGTGAAGGAAATAATCCACTGGAATTTGTTTGTGTATTTTTTCCATAAACAAAACCATTCCAAATTGGTCGCGATATTTCTTAAAATATTTTAATTATACTTAGGTTTAGTTAAGTAATTTTTTGATGGAAGGGAAATTGTTTAAAGAAGTGGATTTTTATGATCAGAATCAATACCAGAAACTCGAAATATCAAAAAATAATTAAATTAAAATATATTACCAACCAATTATATCCCCTTTATTTGCATTTATTTCATCTCTATTATTTAAAGGTTTTGTATAATTATCAATTGCCTCCATCTTTTTACCTAAATTAATTATTTAAATAATTAATTTAACATTAAAATTTAACATTTCCATGTTTCTGTATAAAAAACATCCAAAGATTGGACAGCTTCACTCATATCTTTTCCCTGAACTGCTTGCATTAATTCATAAATTAAACGACAAACCTTTAAATAATTAAATTATGGAAAAGTCCAAAAAGGGAAATAAAAACAAATTCTTATCATTACATTACTACTAAAAGTACAAACAACAAATTGACATTGAACTAAAATTTTAATTTCTGCCATTATTGCCAAAAGAGAATCTTTTGTATATCGAATAGGATCACCTTCCTCAAAACCATCTTTTAATTTAAATTAAATAAATAAATTTAATTAAATATTATTTTTTTTACATTTAGCTTCTAATTTATTATAAAATATTTCATATTTATCATTCCAATGCTTTTTTGCTTCTTTAATAACTAATTTTGGTTCTTCTGTAGCGATAAAAATACGGCGAGGAATTTGTTGAATAATTGTTTTATTTAAATTAGTATTTTTGTTATCTTTTATTAAAGGTAATAATTTAATATTCTCTATATCAAACCATAAATCTGTCCATTTCTTTAAAAAAATTTTTAGATTTTTAAATATTGGGGCATTACTCAAGAAAAAAATAGAGGGGAGGGGGGTTAGAAGTATTTAGTGAATAGTATTTTTAGAGATTTCTTTAAATATTAGAAAACCCTTCCTTCCTTCAGTAATGCCTTTTTAAAAAAAACAAACAAAATAATCATCTAAATTGCGAGTTTGTGCTTCTTTAAATTTATCTGTCCGCCTGACGTGAATGCCAACAATTGGACCTAATAATTTATAAAAAATATTTAAAGAAAACAAATAAATTTAGAAATTAAAATAAACAAAATTCTAAACAAATTAAATCTAAATTAATGTTTTCTTAAACATATTTATTTTCTCAATTTATTTATTTACAAGTCAAATTTAGAAGAGGCTTATTAATCAAAAAAGTTTCAAATAAATACCTTCAACAAACGGTATTTTTGCCTCAATTTTTTCAAGTATTTCACGAGTTACTGGACTTTCTCTCCAAATATATTTAATTAACTTTAAATTTAATTTTATAAATTTTTTAAATTTAATTTTCCCTAACTTGTCCATGAAACCAAAGGGAAGGGTTTGAATGTTGGGTAAAAAGTATTTCTGAAAATTCTTTTGGCAAAACTTCTGGCTGATAATTTAATTCAAAAGGAATATCACTTCTTCTATCTAAAAATAATTGCCTTTCAATTCTTGCAGAAATATCTTTGTAATTATTTATTGGAAGCCAAGGGGCAATCTTTAAATAAAATAAAAAAATTAAATTGTAAATCTAAATTATTTTACATCCTCTCCATAATTACAATTTGTAATAGGCTCAAATATATCATTCCATCTAACATTATAACTCCATTTAATACCATCTTCCTCAAATATTAATGTTCTATTTGTTCCCAAAGCTATTGACAGACAAAAACTTTTTAAAAAATAATTTTTTATTTAAGGTTAAGTTTAAATTCTTCTCTTTTGTTTATCCTTTCATAAATAAAGAGTCTATGTAGTTGACATAAAAATTAAATTTTCGATTTTTGGGAATCGGGTAGACTAGACCACCCAGATATATAAACAATTTAATTTAATTTAATTAAAAACCTAATATGATGCATTACACATCCAAATCCACAAAACTGTTCCAACTTTCAAAAATTATTTATTTATTTTTCTTAAAATACCTTCAAAATACCTTACAAACAAGAAATCTAGCAATTTTACAATCTTGGGGATGTTGAAGTTTAAATATTTTATTATAAAAATAATCCCCCAAAACTTCAAGTATTTTATTATTTTCTTCTAAATTTTCTTTTAAATTTAAAGAAATATTTTTTCCAATTGCCATTAAATTAATAAACTAATTAATTTTTAATTAATTAAATTTATTTTTAAAATTAAAAAAAAACCTTTAAATAAATTTTATTATTTTGTAATTGTTTATTTGTTGAATTTTCTATTAAATTAATTAATTCGTTTAATTCAAAATTTATTTTTGTATTAATTAATTCTCCTTCTGTTTTTAATGAAAAACAAATTTCTTCTTTAACAGTTAACTCCTTAAATAATTAAAATATACACTACAATCAAATTTATTTTTAAATAGTTTTTTGTGTGTGAGTAATTAAGAAAGGAAATTATTAAAGAAATAAAAGCTATGTAGTAACAAAATCGTTTCCAATTTTAGGCTGAATATTTCACGAATTCCTGCCAGTAAATTTCAATTCCTAGTTCCATCCTGACTTTTTTGATGAGATATGAGAGAAGGAGTGAGGGAAAGGAGTTTAAAATTTCCACAGACATTTTTATCATTCTCCTCCGTCTTCCAATTCTCAATTAATTCAGAAATATTTTTTAAAGAAAAATAATTAAAAATTAAATGATTGTAAAATAGAATAAATAAAATAATTAATAAAATAAATATTGAACAAAATAAAAATAAAATAATTTGTGATGATTTATTTTGTTTATTTCTCATTTTAAAAATTATCAAATTTTAGGAGAAAGTTTTTGGGATTTTAATAATTAAAAAATAAATAAATTAATTTTTATATTTCAGGATTTCTACCTTTTTTTCTTCTGGGTGGTCATCTAATATTTTAATTAGATTTACTTTTAGATTAAAAAATGAAAAAAATCATAAAAAACTCTGTGAAAGAGGCTGGGAAGAAGTTTTTTTAAAAAATTTTTTTCAGAAATTAAAAGAAAATCAGAATTTAAAATATTTAATTTACAAAAACATTTATTTACAAAATAAATAATTAAATTTTAAATAAATTTTAATTTTATATTTTCATTTAATTCTCCATATTTGTATTTATGTTCTTCAAATAATTTTATTAAATTTTTACAATATTCGCTATGTAAATCGTCGATTTGCTTATCTGAAGGATTTTCACATTTTTTTACTTTTATTGGTTCTCCAACTAAATTAAAAAATATTTTTTTAACATTTATATTTGTATTTTTAGTCGGGCTTATATACATACTTCAAGTTAAAATAGTTTTTTAAAAATTTATTTGGCTATTGGGTGAAGGTCTAAACTATATTCTCTTCTAAAAGTTTACTTACCAATTGAAGTAATTCTTTCTTTAAAAGGTAAAATTCCATAAAACAAAAATGAAGGTAATTTATTTGCTAAATTATTAGGCAAAAACAAAGTTAAAAAACTACAACCATAAGCCAAAGGAAAACATAAATTTTTGAAAGGAACTGTTAATTCTCTCATAAATTGCTTTAAAAATTAAAAATATTTTTTAAAATAAAATTAGGTAACTTGATATTTCCAGATTAAACTATTTTTTGGATTTGGAAAATTAACAAAAATTTTGTCTTCTCCAAAAATGTAAACTGGTACTAAATCTGCACTGAAAATTAAAAATTATTTTGCTCGAAAAAATTAAATTTTTTTAGATGCGGAATTGGTAAATGAGAGTTTATCCAAAAATTCTTTGTTTACTTTAATTTTCAAGTATAAACGTGAAACATGGTCAAACGAAAGATACAAGATTAGAATTTTAAATAGGTTGTCAGTTTGGAACCTAACAGAGGACAAAGGATTTTCAGTTATTAAGAAGCGGACTACATTTCAAAAGGTATATGTTCATTGGCGTTTTAATGTTTAAACAATTCTAGAATCTAAAACTAATATTTACAATTTATAATTTATTAAAAAATTGTGTTTTTATTTAAGTTACATATTACAATCATCCAAAATATAAACTACTTTCACTTTAACGTTATTCTTTTTGTAAGGGAAATTGTGTTTTATTATACTTTATTTAATAGAATTATCTAAATTAATATTTAATTTAGTATAAAATTACCCGCATTTTAATGCCAATTTAATAAATCCCTGAGAAATAAATTTATTTTTATTTTTAAAAATTATTTTTTTACCTTTCTGTTTGCTAATGTTAAAGTATGTTCGCCAGGTTTTGAATTAAGCATTTCAGAAATACCCCCAGTCACTATTGCTATTGCTTTTCCACTTTTTGATTTATTTAAAAAATAATTTAAAGATTCAAAATCTGTGGAAATTATTCCTAAAAAATAAATAATTAAATAAAAAATCTGGCGATTTTTGAGGACAATAAAGTATATTTCTTTTAAAATCCCTCTAATTTATTTACCATGTGCTAAAAGAAATTCTCTTCTCAAAGGAAACCAAAAATTAACTGGAAGTGTTGCAATTCTAACGTCAATTTTGGGAAATAAAGTTTTAAAGTCTGTTGCATCTGTTCCGAAAGTTAAAGCACTTCCCGTAGCAAGTACTCCATGTGGATGTACTCTAGAAAATATGAGAAAACATTTTTTTACTATTTTAATATCAAAAATAATAAAATTTACCCAAAAATATAATTTCTGTCATTATTTAATTCTGCGGTCTTGACCAATTTAAAATTAAAATAATCAGCCAATACTTTCCATAAAAACAATTCTCTAAACCATTTTAATGGTCTAGAGCCTCGTTTTGGTGTTTCCCAATCATAAAATAACCAAATTGAATAAATAAAAAGAAAAAACCTAAAAAAATCATTATGTAGTCCTTTAAAAATTTTAAATTCTAACAAGATACACCCAAATTTAATAAAATGTTTTTTAAATGGATAGAAGAGATATCAAAGCGATATCCTCTCCCATTTATAAAATACAATTTTTTCAATTCAATGAGTAACCCAACTTTAATTTTAAGATTTTCTGTTAATTTTACCAAAGTTTTGGTGAAAATAAAAGATATAAGACTAAAACAGTTGAACAAAAAGGCCATCCAAGCATTGCCCAAACATAAAAGAAAAGGCATGTAGACAATTTTAAATCAAATAAAAAATTAGGAAAAAATACTAAATTCATTTATTTTTTAAACAAAAAATATTTTTTTATTTAAAAGGGAGAATACCTTTGCTTTTAAATACCCGTAATTCAAAAATAAAATTACTCTCGAGGAGAAGCACATGGGTAATTAGTTAATTAATTTTTAAAAAATATCAATTTATTGTTCTCTTTAAATTACTGATAAGAGAAAATAAAATAATTTTGTATATAATTTAGACATTTTTTTGAAAAAAGAATGCTTTTTTTATGATAGTAATATTTAAATTCAAAAATAAAACAAAAAAAGTAGATGTTTGATAAATATTTATAATGAAAAAATTGGATGATTTTAATTTAATTTTTTAAAGATTATCCTAAATTTTTGAATAAAGACAACCAATTCTAAAAATTGGAACACAGAAGAGATTGTTTTTTGTAAAAATATGTACATATATTCTTTAATTCTGCAAATCTTTTATTATAAAATTCATAAAAGAAAGATTATAAAATTATTATTTTTTAAGCTAATTTCTATCGTTTTAAAATTAATTTATTAAATTTTTTAAAATTTACACGGTAGAAATTTAATTACTTAGGAATATAATTCTTTAATTTTAAATTAAACATTTTAATTAAATTAATTATTTTTTTAAATATTTAATAAAAAAACCTTTTTTTGTCGTTTCTATATTTTAATTTTTGCAAATATTTACAGTTTAATTTATTTTAAACAACCTATAATTTTGCTTAAAAATCATTTTACCATAATTTTATCCTCATTTTACTCAACTAACTAATAATTTATTTAAGCAACGTAATAAAATTTTTTTGTCTTTCCCCTTTAATTAAATAAAAATTTTAAAATAATTAAATGTTATATTTTAAATAAAACAAAGAAAATCGCCAATGTTAATTTTCTAAAAAATTTTTTTAAAGAAATCTTATGATTGGTTTTTAGTTTTTATTTAAATATTTATATATACTTAAGTTTGTTAATATTCTCTAATAAAATATATTCATTATTACCTATTTTCTCTCAAAGGTCCAAAAGTTTTATTAGTAGACTAATTTAGTTTACCAAAAATAAATATAGAAGATTAAAGGTTAGGGATGAAAATTTAAATTATTATAGAGTATATAAACGTTCTTGAATTGTGAATTACTTCAAATTTTTGGTGTGAAATTCTAATTAAAAAAATAAAAATTTTTTAAAAATTTTTTGAAAATTTTTAATTTTTTGAAAATGACAAATAAAGAAGAAGCTTTTCCATTTGTTCGGATTTTTGGAGCTTTTTCTTACCTAATATTAACAATAACTTCCCTTACTATGAACATACTTTTGGCTCTAATATTGTTAAAGGTTAATTAATATTTAATTACAAATTAAAATAAAATTCTGATTTAAGGGATGGAAACAATTCCGAAAAAATGTTTTTTATCGAATTGTTTGGCAACTCATTTTTGCTGATCTTTTCGCACAAATAGTCCAACTTTTTGTTGCCGTTCCGACAACTTTTGTAGGCCAAAAGGTCGGAAAATAAAAAAAATTTTTTTTCTACTAAAATTCTTTATTAAGTAAATTAATTAGTTCCTATAGGTTATTTAAATATTTAATCATAAATAACCGTTTAATGACCGTTATATGTAAATAAAATTCTTTTTTTTTTAAATTGTGTTTTAAATAGTTTTTCAAGTAAATTTTTGGCGATAATTATGCCTAATTAATTAATATTTTTTTCTTAATATTCTCATACTTTCTCTTTCTTAATAAAAGATATTCTCCGATTCTTGGCTACCTTTTATAATTTTTATGCAATTTGATTCAATCTCATTTTACGCAAGTATATATTTCTCTGCTTTGATGACCTTAAATCGTTTTGCTGTTTTCTTTTGTGAATCTTTAAATGAAAAACTTTTTAGTAATCGACCTATGAAAATGTTTGTTTGGATTTTTTAAAAAATAATTTTAATTTTTAAAGAATTCTTTTTGTTATTTGGATATTTATTTTTGTTTTTATTACTGTTTATTCTATATCTGGTTGTTTAAAAACTTTCTCTCCAACTGGATTCTTTATGTATAATTTGTGCAGCTCTCCAAATTTTTTAATGAATTTCTTTAGAATGGTATGGGAATCTTAATATAATATTTTTAATATTCCACAGTCTTTTCCAAATGCTCTATCAAATGAGTTAAAGGGGCGAAAATTTTTCAGTTCCTTTTATTTTTTCTTACAAAAGCCTTCAGTTCCTTACCAAAAACGGATAAAATAAAGACATTTAAAGTTTCTAATATTTATTTTTCAGTGGGGGTACTATGCAAGCACTTATTTACCGGCTGCCATGTTATTGGCATATTTTGCTATTTACATCCGTGTTCGATATTTTGTTAATACAAATTTATTTCAAATGAGTTCAATTGAAAAGGAGAGAAAGAAAAGGGAGAAAAGTGTTCTTTTACAGGTCTGGTACTCCAAATTAGGGTTCAGCGGTACCGGTATTCAGAGAAAAAAACGGTATCGGTATTTCGGATTGATGATACCGATCCCGATACCGGTACCGACTCGGGATCGGGATTAGCCTAAATCGGTATCGGGATTTGAGTTAATGATACCGATACCGGTACCGATACCGACTCGGGATTTAAAAATCGGTATCGGTATTTCCTAAAAATTTTTTTATTAATTTTAATCTTTAATAAATAAATTCATTCTGCATTTTGAAAAAGGTTTTAATCAGTAGTAAATGATAAACTAGCACTATAAAGCTATTCTCGAATACAAAAACATCTCAGGAGCCAATCCATCGATATCCACTTTAATCCTCGATATCATCTTGATCCAAGGTTATACTCCAGATTCAACTTTATAACTCAAATCAACTTTGGGGTCTTTTGGGAGTACTAGGGATACCTCCGATAATCGAATCCTTCAATATGGCCTCGTACCTCATACTTTCTCGTACTTGGGAAATATTCAAAAAATTTAAAATTTTTGTGAATTTTTGGGGTCAACGGCATATAGTAGCGAAAATTTTGAGAATCTTGGAGGACCCATTGTCAGCTTTCTTTTATTTTTTGCGCCGCAGACGAAAATTTTGAAAAATATGGAATAAAATAGTCAACAAAAATAGTAAAAATAAATATTTACAAAATCGGTATTTTGTCGGTATCCAATGCTAATCCCGATACCGATACCGATACCGGCCTCGGTATCGGTATCAGCAAAAACGGTATCGGGATTTGTCTTTCGGTATCGGTATCAGTAAAATCGGTATCGGTATTCAAAGAGACCGGTATAATACCGCCCGATACCGGTCGGGATCCCGATACCGCTGAACCCTACTCCAAATATATAATTTAATTTTAATTAATTTCCAGGCATTTTTAATTTGTGGATTTTTAGAATTACAAGATTTAGCATTTATTTATATCCCAAAAATACCTGTAGAAGGTCAATGGAGTTATTTACTAACATTTACAATTAATTGGAGTGGTTTTTTTTTTTTTTTAAATTTAAAAAACCAAGTTATTTATTCAGACTCTATTAAACAATAAATTGGCATTTTGTCTATTTTTTAAGAAAATCGATTTATTACAAAATATATACATACATTTTTTTCCTTATTTTCCTTTTTTAATGCAATTAAATATATTTTTATTTAAATCAATTATTTAAGTGATTTTTGTTGTTATTTTGACTTTTGTTGTTTTTTAAGCCTATAAGTTTCTCATATTTCAATTTATATTTAAAATTAATTTAATTTTTAAGGCAAACTTTTTTGACAATTTAAGCCTTCTTTTTTGACCTTAATTGGGTAAACAATGGCTACAAAAAGAAAACAAGCCAATTCAAATGTTTTTCCAATTAAAATAGAAATGGGAATTAAAAGAAGGAATTATAAATAAAAATTATATATCATACATAATTTATTATTTTTTGCCATGTCTTTTACCCATTGTTATTTTATTGTCAATGTGTAAGTGGTTTCCCCCTTCATTGACATTTTTTTTGAATAAATAAATAAAAAAAAAAAAAATTATGCCTAATTAATTAATATTTTTTTCTTAATATTCTCATACTTTCTCTTTCTTAATAAAAGATATTCTCCGATTCTTGGCTACCTTTTATAATTTTTATGCAATTTGATTCAATCTCATTTTACGCAAGTATATATTTCTCTGCTTTGATGACCTTAAATCGTTTTGCTGTTTTCTTTTGTGAATCTTTAAATGAAAAACTTTTTAGTAATCGACCTATGAAAATGTTTGTTTGGATTTTTTAAAAAATAATTTTAATTTTTAAAGAATTCTTTTTGTTATTTGGATATTTATTTTTGTTTTTATTACTGTTTATTCTATATCTGGTTGTTTAAAAACTTTCTCTCCAACTGGATTCTTTATGTATAATTTGTGCAGCTCTCCAAATTTTTTAATGAATTTCTTTAGAATGGTATGGGAATCTTAATATAATATTTTTAATATTCCACAGTCTTTTCCAAATGCTCTATCAAATGAGTTAAAGGGGCGAAAATTTTTCAGTTCCTTTTATTTTTTCTTACAAAAGCCTTCAGTTCCTTACCAAAAACGGATAAAATAAAGACATTTAAAGTTTCTAATATTTATTTTTCAGTGGGGGTACTATGCAAGCACTTATTTACCGGCTGCCATGTTATTGGCATATTTTGCTATTTACATCCGTGTTCGATATTTTGTTAATACAAATTTATTTCAAATGAGTTCAATTGAAAAGGAGAGAAAGAAAAGGGAGAAAAGTGTTCTTTTACAGGTCTGGTACTCCAAATTAGGGTTCAGCGGTACCGGTATTCAGAGAAAAAAACGGTATCGGTATTTCGGATTGATGATACCGATCCCGATACCGGTACCGACTCGGGATCGGGATTAGCCTAAATCGGTATCGGGATTTGAGTTAATGATACCGATACCGGTACCGATACCGACTCGGGATTTAAAAATCGGTATCGGTATTTCCTAAAAATTTTTTTATTAATTTTAATCTTTAATAAATAAATTCATTCTGCATTTTGAAAAAGGTTTTAATCAGTAGTAAATGATAAACTAGCACTATAAAGCTATTCTCGAATACAAAAACATCTCAGGAGCCAATCCATCGATATCCACTTTAATCCTCGATATCATCTTGATCCAAGGTTATACTCCAGATTCAACTTTATAACTCAAATCAACTTTGGGGTCTTTTGGGAGTACTAGGGATACCTCCGATAATCGAATCCTTCAATATGGCCTCGTACCTCATACTTTCTCGTACTTGGGAAATATTCAAAAAATTTAAAATTTTTGTGAATTTTTGGGGTCAACGGCATATAGTAGCGAAAATTTTGAGAATCTTGGAGGACCCATTGTCAGCTTTCTTTTATTTTTTGCGCCGCAGACGAAAATTTTGAAAAATATGGAATAAAATAGTCAACAAAAATAGTAAAAATAAATATTTACAAAATCGGTATTTTGTCGGTATCCAATGCTAATCCCGATACCGATACCGATACCGGCCTCGGTATCGGTATCAGCAAAAACGGTATCGGGATTTGTCTTTCGGTATCGGTATCAGTAAAATCGGTATCGGTATTCAAAGAGACCGGTATAATACCGCCCGATACCGGTCGGGATCCCGATACCGCTGAACCCTACTCCAAATATATAATTTAATTTTAATTAATTTCCAGGCATTTTTAATTTGTGGATTTTTAGAATTACAAGATTTAGCATTTATTTATATCCCAAAAATACCTGTAGAAGGTCAATGGAGTTATTTACTAACATTTACAATTAATTGGAGTGGAATTTTATTAAATTCAATGAGTCCAATAATTTTATTTAATTTTAACAAAGAAATATCTGATGGACTTAAAAAATTGTTAAAAAATAAATATTTTTATTTTTAAATTAATTTTTTAAATATTTTTAAAGAATTGGAGATAATATACTTCAAAGATTCTCATCTGTAACACATGTACATTCAATACAACAAACATCTATGCAATCAGCACAACATTAAAGAAAATAAACTGAAAAAATTAAAGAATACTGATTTTATTGTGGAGATGATTGTTTCTTTTATCAGAGATTATAAATATTTTAAGTACGGAAAAATCCAAATCAAAATAAATACTCTCTTGTATTAGGTATATAATCTAAAATTTAATTATCTTTTTAACTTAATCAGAACTTAAATTTAAGATTAAAAACAGTAAAAAATTCTGAGAACTTAATTTAGTTAACTATTTAAAAGTTTTTTTGTTTCTTTTTAAAAAAATCTTTAATATTTTATAAACAAGAAAGATAAAATCTGTGGATCTCGTTATTAAAATCCTTTTTTTTCTCTTGTGTGGTCTCTTTTTTTAATTAATTTTATTAAAAAAAACTCATTTTTTCAATAAAATCTTTGTCTAAATGTTCTCTTTCTTAATTAAACATAATTAACTTTAAATAAAATTAATTTTATACAAATATTTTTTTACTGTAAATTATACCTATATTTTTTATGATATTCTCTTTTATGTATTTAATTTACATTTATTTAATTTTTTTTGTGGATTCGATTTATTTTTTTAACCTAACTTTTTCTACTGTCTTATTGTAGATGATCTATTTTATGTTACCTCTCCATAAGTGATCCCTGTGGATCCGGGAGTTTTATTTTAATGCTTCACAGTTTATTTTATTTGTGTTCGATGAAGAAAGAAATAAAAATTTATTATAAAAATATAGTTACCCAGACCCCATAATATTTAGTAAACTTAAACAAAGTCTATGTAGTTATAAAATCAAAGAAAAGTAAGTTTTCCTATAAGGATCTCTTCTCATCGTAGTGCCCCGGAGTTGGGTATCGCGCGAACGAGGAAAGAGCAAAAAATCTTTTTGAAGGGGGGGGGGGGAACACTTTAATTATTAATTTTATAATAATAATTTTAGTTTATGCATATTATTGCAATAATTATTTTATTTTCAAAATTAAAAGGAAAGAATGTATTATTCTTTTGGAGATTAAGAATGTTTAAAAAATTCAAATTAATATTTTGTTTTTTAATTTTATTAATTTTTATTTATTTTTCTAATCAAATAATAACAAATAATAATCAAAAATATTTTCTAACTCTAAATAAAAATAGAAAAGAAGTTTTAAATGAAAATATATCAGAAAATATAGAAATTGGGCATTGGAGTGATCAATGGCTACAACCAATAAATTTAAGTGTTAAAGAAGAACCAGAATTTGATCGTTTTATTTTTACTGGGGTTATTAATGGACAATTAGGAAATCAGGCAAAATATTTTTTTAGCTTAAAGAAATAAATGGTAGGAGTGGATGAGGAAGTTCTTGTCAAAAACCTTAGTACTAAATACACCTCTTTTATAAATTCATTTTCTTCGGCCCCCAAGTGTGTACTTACTTACAAAGAAGAATGGATCAAATAATTTACTTCACAAGATTAAATAGAAATAATTAATTAAATGCCTAATTAAATTCCAAAATATTCTAATCTTCTCACTAGAAGATACATCCATTAATATATCCACCAATATTTAAAGGATACTTCTAAAAATTGTGATTGCCTAAGCCCTTTCTACTTCTATTTAATATACCCCTGGGTATATCGACTTTATTCATAAAATTAAGATGTTTCGTTATGCCTCACTCTATGTAATGGGACAAATGTTAAACAGAACACCAGTATATATCCACAATGATAATTATTTAAAGCAAATTGAATCAGAAATGTCGACAACTTTTCCAAATTATTTCAAAAAAATTTATTTTTTGGTAAAAATATTTTTTTATTTAAAATTAATTTTAAATAATTTTAGAAAGAAAATTTTACAAATTTTGAGAAATATAAATTAACCTGGATGTGTTGTGATTATACTGATCCTAAAATTTAATTAAATAAAATAATAATTATTTTAATTTAGGCACTGTAAAGATATGGACATTTCTCAATTTTCTCTTTAATTTACAAAAGCTCCAATCTTTACTTGTGTCTAAAATTATTTTAAAATTTTAATTTTCTTTTAGTCTCTTGGGACATAATAAAGAAAGAGGATTAATGTTAACAATGGGTATTCATTTTGAAAATTATAAATATTTTCATCATAAAAGAGAATTAATTTTGGATTTATTTTGTTTTGGCTCTGAAGTAAAGAAAAATGCTGTAGAGACTTACAATAGAATAATTATGTAAAAAATTAATTAAATCGGTTTTTTTTATTAAGGAGGTTTAGTTGATTATTATTTTGATGTTTAGAAACAAGGGATTAAAAATCTTGTTTGATGTTGTGCCCTCTAATTTATGTAAAATAAAATTAGAGGAAAAAATAAAAAATCTCTTTATTTTCTCTAGCTAAAGAGAACCTTTTTCCTCTCCTCTGATTCCCCTCAAAATTCTATACAATTTAGGGATGACGTCTCACATAAAATTTGTGTTCACACACGATTTGGAGATTTTGTTGGTCTTGGAGAATCTTTAACTTTTCAAGTCGAAGCAGCTATTGAAATTATTAGACAAAATATAACAAAGAATTTTGTTGAATTTTTTAGCTTTATTTTTTATTTATTTTTTAATTTTAGGAGAAAAGTGTTAATGGGTTTTCTATTATCTTTTTTGGAACAGATCAAAAATTTTTGAGATATATTAAAGTTATTAATAGTGAGGTATTTTTTAAATTAAAATTTGAAATATTAGATATTACTATGAAATAGCCCAGAATTAGATAATTCAGAATAACTTTAAATAAGATATCACATAATAGATACTCCAAAATATACCCCGAACGAGGTAGGTTTATAAATTTAGTTGGCATTTGGGTTGAAGGACTGCCTCTATTTAAGAAGATACACTTCATTATAAGTACCAGGGATGTCTCGGGTCGAGAAAAAAGTCGGGTCGGATTTCGGGTCGGGTTTTCAAAATTTTCCTCGGGTCGGGTTTCGGGTCGAAAAAAAGTCCGGGTTTCGGGTCTCGGGTCGGGTTTCGGGTCGGGTCAATTAAAAATTTGAACATGTATCCAGATTTTTCGAAGTGCTGGGGGACATCAGTGATTTGGGGAATAATTAGAGCGATACCTGCGGAATTACAGGGATAAATGATGAGCTGGATGGATTAAAGCAATATCAGGGGATTGGGGATTAAGAGGGATATAAAGATTATTTGGGGAAGATACTTCACCAATTAAAAGAATTAGGAGAAGATATCGAATCTAATAATCTACCTAAAACCCATGATGCCCTCTCCAAATTGTTTGATAGTTAACTTTTCTGAGCCGTCCCATGATGTAAAATTGTTATTTAAATACTCTACTTTTAGCGCCGCAGGCGAAAATTTTGAGAATTATGGAAAGCTAGAAGCCAGATTTCTGCCTTTTTCTGCGCCGCAGGCGAAAATTTTCAGAAATTTGGAAGGCCAAGAAGCCAGATTTTCTCTTTTAATGGTGAAAAGTTCTATTGAAAAAGTCGGGTTTCGGGTCGGGTTTTCCAAATTTTCCTCGGGTCGGGTTTCGGGTTTCGGGTCGAAAAAAAGTCCGGGTTTCGGGTTTCGGGTATCGGGTTTCGGGTAACCCGAGACATCCCTGATAAGTACATAGTTATTCATACAGCCTTTATTTCTAGTCTGAATGTACTTCTTGAATAAAAATTATTTTTCTAAAGGTTTATAACAAAATTTATTACTTTTCTGAAATAAACTTGCAAAGAGGAATTGAATTATATTTTGCTCAACAATATTGTAATACACTTTTAATTACAGCATTTCTTTCTTCTTATTCTTTTTGGATGGGTTATTTAATGCCTACAGTTTGAGAAAAATTATTTAAAAAATTTTAATTAAGAAAATATTTTTAAAGGATCGTTTAATATATTATATTCGAAAACATGTTTACATTCTTGGATATCATATTGATGCGAAAGAGGCTTTGCCACCCGATTGGATACCTATAGAAGAGCCTTGGCTTTTTGATCATTTAATTAGACAATATTGATAATTATTTTAACTGATTAATTTACATAGCTAAATTATAAATCCTGTTAACTGAATTTCTATCTAGTATCTTTTAGTTGGATATGTACATAAATACTTTATTCATACAGGCCTTTATTTAAATACAGTAAATACTAAAATAATGTCCCCCTCTCAAATAATTACCCCTTCAGAGAGGCTGAAAAAATAATTACTCCGGGTAATTATTTTAGTATATACGGTAGTCATATGCCATTCCGAGCTTGAGTATGGTCAGCGAGCATGAACATAACATCCTATCCGGTTTACATAGATGATAACGATCTAGGCAAGGTTGACTATCATATCAGTGACTATCATATACCATATAAGCTTATACCATAAGCTTCTTTGCTCACATAACAATACTATCCACAACTATGATCATTACGTATAAAAGCAACAGTAAATTTTAATTACAATACCATACTACAACGACTATAACATCACTTGTCTGCTTCTGTTGAATGGGTTATGCAATAGGACAACTTTTGGCGGCTATGCTTTTCCACTCCATCAACTATGGCGCTGTCTGTACTTTTTCATCATTAGCATTGCTCCTGCTTTTCTCGGCAACGATCGCGGCACAATGCTGCAAGAAGAAAAAGAAGGACGCGAAAGGCAAGACGAAGGATACTGTTGAAGTATTGGCAGCAGCCGCTGAGGAGGTGAAATTTGGTTTAGTGAAATTTGATCCCTACTAATGAATTGTTTTTTCTAGACTCCCAAAAAGGACGAAGAAGCCGCCGATGAACCCAAAGGCAAGAAGAAAAAGAAGAAAGGAGCTGCTGACAAGGACAAGGCGAAAAAACCGGCGCCGGCAAAAGGGCCAGTATTGAAGGAGGAAGGAAAGTCTGAGGGAATTGGTCAAGGATTGGCATATCAAACGCTCGGGAACTTGGATAAGGACATCTTCTTGCAAGGAGCTCCAGGAAAACCGGGACAAGGGCCACCACCTCCAGCCGGCGGAGGATCACCAGCTGCAGCCGGAGGACCAAAGGAAGTCAATGAGGGAAAACAGGAGGGTATCGGACAAGGCCAAGACTACCAAACGTGGAATCAGCTGGATCAGGTAGATCATACATATCTGATTGGGATAGGTTTTTAATATTTACCTCATTCAGAATGTCTTCGTCAAAAGCAAAGGGGGTGCTGTGCCATCTGATCTTATGAGCAGAAACCCGAATGAAGGAGCGCCGCGTGAGGGTATTGGACAGGGGCAGGACTACCAAACATGGAATGCTCTAGACCAAAATGTCTTTGTCAAAGACGGAGCAAAGGGTGGCAAACAGAACAAAGCTGGAGATGGATCAAAGGTCGATGAGGGGACGCCACGTGAGGGTATCGGACAGGGTCAGGACTACCAAACATGGAATTCGCTTGATCAGGTAGATTTTAATCAAAATTATTGATAAAATAATTGTTACTATATCCCTTCTAATTTTTCAGAATGTGTTCGTGAAGAAGTGAGCGACGACATCTACAATCCTTGTGCCTTGTATGACTTGAATTCTCGAAAGATGAAATATTCAACCCCTAAAATAATTGTTCAATCGGTGATATGTGAAGAGGAATGTTATTATTCGATATATTGTGTATATTCATATATAAATGTATTTGTAATTCACACTCCTTTGTAATTACCGATGTTTTTTTGTAATTAATAATCCCCAAAACAAAATGTCTATCTTCGCTTTTGTTTGTATTGTTGATATGTATTGTCTAATAAACATTACTGTATTTTACTTTTGGGACAGCTAAAAAATTTTGAATTAATTTTTTTCCTCAATTTACGGAGAAATAAAAAATATTCGAAAGATTTTGAAGAATTGAATTGAATGAAATTAGGATCAGTCAGATTTGGTTTTTTTCAAAATTTTTCCAAAGAACACATTTCTGTTGTCAGATTATCACAAAATTTCAATTTTAATTAATAGCATTTATACTCTAATAAATAGATACATATTAATTTTTTTCGACAAATTTTTCAATGTTTGTGTAACCATTCTTCCTCTATAGTAATCCAATCAGAAGGAAGATTCTCTCTCGAATCCAAATAAAAGTTCTTTCCATATCTATTTAATTGCCATTTTTTCCGAACAAAAAATATTGGTTTATCCTTAAATTAATTTTTTTACAAAATATTTTTCTTTTAAAAATACCTCAGGCATTAAATAACCCATCCAAAAGGCATTAGCAGTTAAAGAAGCGGTCAATAATAAAGAATCACACGACTTTTGAGCAAAATGTAATTCTTCTAATCTACTCATTTCTAAATCAACCATAAAGTGAATTTTATCAAATAATGACTGGAAATATTGAATGATTTTAAAAAAATTACGAAGAATATGGGGAGACACATATCCCGAAAGAGGAAATAAAAAATCTCTAAATTATTTTTCCAATTAATTACCTCATTATAAACATTCTTTAATGAGTTAATATATTTCTTTTCCATTCCAAAAAGAAGTAGAGAATATAAATTAATACGGCTTTTCTATAAAAGAAGAATTATTTTAAATTTTATTAAAAAAGGATTAGTATATATGAAAAGATTTTTTGATATGTGGATAAAAAACTTTAAAAAAATTAAAATTTATTTACAACAATTCTCGGAAGAAAATTTCTTAAATATTGAATTGCTTCCCCTATTTGATTTATTGCTGTATCTCCAAGACCAACATAATCACTAAATGGAGTATGCACACACATTTTGTGACTAAAATCATTCCTAAAAATCTTTCGATTAAATTATTCAAATTACAATCTAACGGACTTCACTAGTATAGGATACGAGATTTGAAGTTGAAAAATCATACCTTTATAATGAGCGTATCTTAAATAGAGGGTATTGAGTAGACAACCCCTCCCCCTCTTCCCCTCTTCCACTCAAAATACATATTAAATTGGGGTTATCTTATAATGAAGTCCGTTTTTGTATTAAAATTTAAAAAAAAACTTAATTAAATAATTTATTTTTAATTAAAGCAACATTTTCGTAAACTCGCTGACCAAATTCAAATAAATTTAAAATCTTTTTCCTTATATGATCAAAATATAAATAATTCTCAAATTGTATTCCCCCAGTTAACATTAATCCATTAAATTCTTTATATTCAAAAAGTCTTTTTATTTAAAAATTATTTATTTTAATTTACATTTTATTTACATTTCCGGATTGCTGTAAACACAACAAGTTTTTGCCAATTCAACTCTTTTTATTTTATTTTGATCAATTTTATTTTTCTAAAATATTAAACAAATTTTATTTACAAAAAAATATTTACTAGAAAATAAATTTTTTTATAAAAATTAGGCATTTGTACACGTAATTTAGCTTCATAATCTCTCATTAAAATATCATTATGGGAGAAAACAGGGGTTCTATTAAGCATTTGTCCAAAAGCATAAAGTGAAGCAAAACGGAACATCTTTTAAAGAAAATAATTTTTAAAATTAATTAAAAATACTTGATTAACAATTTGTCCATAAATTTCTTCTGTAAAAATAAAATATTCAAATTGGGGTTTTTCTTTTGTTGTCATAACTAAAGTTTCTAAATATTTGGATGAATTGTTTTCTTCTTCTTTATTAAATTGTTGCTTTTGTGATAGGGATGATGATGATATTACCTTTTTTTGAATTTAGATAATTAAATTGAAATACTTGTTGCGGATTTTAAATTTGAAATATTGTGAAATTTTTTGAGGATATAAAAATATAAAAGTGTATACTAGTAGATACCATCAATTCAGATAGATACCATAATTAGATATATCAATTATAGATACCATCAATCCATACCATATGATTCAGTATTTCCCCAAGTACTTATATTATTTCTAACTAAAAATATTTAAATAAAAATAACCACCAATCCATTCGTTGTCATTTTTTGTTCTTCAATATTTCTAAGTCGAAAATGTAGAAAAATAGATGTCGAAAAAATACAAAAAATATAAAAAAATAATACAAAAATAAATTTTCTTTTAGGGGAATTTTGTTTATTTAAATTATTATTTGTTGTTAAAGAATTTAAAAAAGCTTTAAATTTTGCTGTTCTAATTCTTTTTTGTGATTTTAATTTTTGATATAGAGAAGGCATATTTAGAAAAAAATTTATCTACATTTTAAAATATTTTTATGAATAAGTTAAAAGAAAATCTAAGAACTAGACATAGACTGAAACAAAAAAATGTTACAGAATTCAACACAGAATCAAGAAAAAGAATTAAATTTGTTCGGTCAAGGACTGAAATTAAATTTAGACCTTGTACTTTTTATTAAAAAATTTTGGTAGAAGATACGAGAGAATAAAGGATAAATAATTAATTACTCCCTACTGCAATGAATAAGAGAGTAATTAAAAGATAAAATCTTAATTAATTAATTATTTATTTATTTAGATTCCAGTTATTAATTAAAATGTCAAAAATATTTAAATTATCCAGAACTTTTATTTTTTTCTTTTATTTTCTTTTTATTTTCTAACCAATTCTCTTCTATTGGAAACCAATCTTTGGGGAGTATTTGCATTGTGTCAAATGGATAAATTGTTGTTTTACTTGGATGGAGTAATAATTGCTTTCGAATATAAAATACTGGGAGATTCTTTAAAAAGAATAAAGGAAAAAAATATTTAAAATTAAATTAATCTATGAAAGTTTATGGAAATTAGAGAGAGAGAGAAAGTGTGATTTAAAAAAGTTTATTTAAAAAATGTTTAACTATTAGGAATTTATAATGACATCATAATTAAGAACTATTTATTTAGTACTCATTTATTAAAAAGAGGACGGCAGGGATGGGTTCCTTCTGGAATTTTTCAGGATCCTGCCAAAAACCACGGGTTTTTTCAATCTTCGTGATTGAGGGAATTCTGAAATTATGGATTAGACTATCAAAATCTTATTTTAAAATTATTTAAAATCAAATATTACATTCGGCATTAAATACCCCATCCAAAATGCAAAAGAAGATAATGGAGCAGTAAGAAAAAGAGCATCACAATATTCTTTTGCAAAATATAATTCCCCTCCTCTTGATAAACTCAAATCCAAAACATGATAAATTTTGTTAAATAAAAACTTTAAATTTTTAATTAAATAAATATTTAATATATACCTTATTTTTATTTATTTTTATTTGATTTAAAAAGTTTTTGTCTTCACCAAAAATTAACAAAGAATATCTTTTATCAATTACATTCCTTTTCTTAAAAATTTATTTTTTTTTAATTTCAAAAAATAATTTCCACAAACAATTAAACGAAAAAGTAATTTTGGGATTAATTCAATTAAAGCCTCAACTTGTTCAATAACAGACTCTCCAAATCCAACAAAATCTCCAAAACGTGTATGAACACAAATTTTGCGAGAATAATCATTTCTTTAAAATTAATTTAAAAAAATTTAAATTAAATTTAAAATTTAAAAACAAAAAATAAATTTTTTGGGTAACATCTTCAATTTCTTTAACAATTTCTGGTCCAAATTCAAATAAATTTAATATTTCCTCTCTTAAATGATCAAAATATTTATAACTTTCAAAATAAATTCCGCCAATTAATCTTAATATTTTTGCATTATTTTCTTTTAATAATCTTAAAAGAAAATAAATTTTTATTTTTTAAACTAAGAAAAACATTTTTGGATTATTATAATCACAACAAGTTGTTGCCAATTGAAACTTTTTTTGAATTTTAAATTCTGATTTCTAATTTAAAAAATTTTAAGGAAAAAATAAAAATAAAAAAAAACCAAAAAATAAATTTGTTTAAAAAAATTTGGAAATATTTTGGATAATTCAACTTCAATATTTTTAATATAATTGTCTTGTTGAATATAAACTGGTGTTCTGTTTAATAATTTTCCTATTGCATAAAGAGAAGCAAAACGATACATCTAAAAATTAATTAGAAGATATTAAATATTTCTGAAGCTTTAAGGAAATTGAGAATAATATGAGAGACAGAATCCAACGAACAAATACAAATTTGTGGAACCCTTTACTCTCTTTATTTCTCAATTAAAAAAAACAAAAAAAACTTGATTTCCAAGCTGTCCATTAATTGGTTCTGTTAAAATAAATTTATTAAATTTTGGTTTTATTTTTTTCTCAAATTCTGTATCCTCCAACATTGAATTTAAAGGAAATAACTAATAAAAATAAAATAAAAATAATAATTTTTAACTAAACTCCCCTTATACCTTTTCGGTTTCAGTTCTTTTTAAAAACAATTTTTTAATTTCAAATTTTTCAACATCTTCTTTCGTTTTATTTTTTGGCAATTTGTTAATTAAAACAATTAAAATTAAAAAAATAATTATTGTTTTTAAAAATAAAATAATTAAATTGGAGAAGGAGGACATTTAATTATTTAAAAAATAAAAAACAGGCCCTCTCTACAAAATAAACCAAATATTAGATTACCTAAATTTAAGAAAAGCTTTTCCCGGTTGGCCATTTGTTAGAGGAGTAACAGTTAATTATAAAATACCCTCCAAACATGTGTCTATATCTCGTAGAGAGGTCCGATTTTATTACCCAATAAAATTTTCTTTTAATTATTCAGCAGGAAAAAACCACAAAAAACAATATTTTTAAATTGTTAAAATTCTAAATCCTTCTTAATCCACGCAACAGGATAATTTATTAATATTTTAATATTTATTAGATAATATCTTGTCATCTTTTTAAAAATTACTTGGGTGGTCTTTCTATTTATTTTTTAATTGTTTTTATTGTTATCTAAAATAATATAGTAATTTTTTAAAGAAAAAAAATGTAAAATATTAACACGAGATGAGATTATAGATGATGGTCTTTTTAAATAAATATAATTTTACTCAAAAACAAAAGAAATTCAAATCATTTTACCATAAATACTAGACAAAACTTACAAATCCTTATAAATATTTATTGCCCTTTTCCACGTTTAAATTTATTTTTTTAATTAAAATACCTATCTATTTTGAATGTTTTTTCGAATTATTTTCAAACAAAAATTATTTTTAGTAAAATATTCAATGGAAAATTGGAAAAGAATTTTTATTATTTTATTTATTATAACAATTTTATTTATTTCTTTAAAATATTGGCAATCAGAGTTTTTAATTGAAAATTCTGTTTTTAAAGAAGGAAGAAAAATTGAAGAAAATTTAACTAATTTAAATAAAACAAAATGTAATAAATGCCCAAAATCAGAAAATTTAAGAATTAAATTTTTTGAAGAAAATTCTGATAAAAATAAAAATTATTGTGAAGGAGAAAATGTAAGAAAAAGCTTAAAAGACTAATTTATTTTTAGATGGCATATCCATTATTATTAAACAATGAGGATTGTTGTGAAGTTAAATGGGGAAAGAAATTTAATTGTGATTTACTTGGAATTTTGGAGAAATATAAATTGACAGACAAAAAACATAGAATAATTGAGAATATTCCAGTAAGTAATATAGTAGGCAGTGTCTGGAGTCGGTCAAGTATGTAGAAATCTCTGCCCTAAGTTGGAATCGGAGCTGGAAATTAATTTTTAGAATACCGGGTGAAAAAAATGTCGAATATCCAAGCACTGATAACAAATTTAAATATCTAAATAATTTCCTCCATTTTCTGGTTCATCATTTAGAAGATGGTTCTGTAATTGTAACAGCTTCAAATACAAAATATTTTCCTTTTATGAAAGCAAGTATTTATGATATTCGATTTAATTTGGGAACAAAAACAAAAATAATTGGCTATGATTTGGGTGGAGTTACAGAAAATAAAGAAATGGTTTTTTTTAAATTTAGAAAAATTATTTATTTAATTAAAGATGAATGAATTAGAAAAAGTTTGTAATTTTGAATGGCGAAAATTCAATTTTTCTATTCTCCCAGAAACTGTAAGAAAACCAACAGTTTTTGCATGGAAAATTGTAATTATTGCGGTAATATTTATTTAAATTCATATACAGTGTCAGACCTTTTATAAAAATGTATAACAAAAAAATGTTCCTTATACTGAGGTTATCTTAAATGAGGGGCATGACGGACAGTTCCCACTAGTTAATAATCAACCAACAAATGTATTTTAAATTGAGGTATATTATTTGGGGGTATCATTTAATGTGTTCGACACATTTTAATTGTTAATAATGACCATTTTTATTGGGGATAATTTTCAAACATCTACCTAAGATTTTAAGTTTTTAAATAATTTTTCAAAGGAAATTTTAAATGAGTATCCAACAATGATATATGCTGATGCTGGTGTACGATTTTATTATGACGGGTTTAATAATTATTTTGATAGAATTGAGGATGGAACAATTAGTGGATTACAAATGCCTAGTGATTCTGGGCACAGTATTGACTTTGCTACACATCCAGGTAATTAAATTAATAAATATTAATATAAATATTTATAGATTTTTATAAATATATTCCACATTATTGGGAGGAAATGCCTGAAAAGTCGTTGAAGGAAATGCATGAAGCTAATTTTATGATTATTCATAGGAATGAATATACAAGAAAATTATTAAAATGGTTAGAATATAAAAAATAATAAAGTCAGTTCTCACTAAAAATACCCTCAATACATATAAGATAATCTTAATTTAAGATATGTTTAAGTTTAGTTGGCCAAAGGGCGGCGGAGCTGTCTATTTAAATTATAGATTATATGTAGAATACAGATTTTTCACCCTAAGGGGGTATCTTTTAGTTCAACTTTATTTTAATTTTTTTTTAATTTTAGGGCAATATTGTGTGCATATACATTAGAATGTATAGACCCTCCAGGCTCTACAATAGTTTGTGAACATCCTTATGTAGGCATTGCAAAATGTCATAGACAAGATCAAAGTATTATAAATATTTTAACAAATAATTTGGAAAAAGAAATTTTATTGGAAGGTTTTTATATTTTTATTTAAAAAAATATTTAAATATTTAAGGAAATGAAAAAAAGTTTTATTCCCATTATGATGATCAAAATCCGAGAATATATCCAAATGGGTTTTTTAACATAATGAGAAGATTGCCCCTTAGAAGAGATTTTAATTTTGAAAAAGCTGTAAAATGTAATTAAAGAACGAAAAATTGTATCGTTTAATGAGGTTATTAATTTTAGAGTAATTTATTTTATTATTACTTCACATTATCACCCTTGGGTATTTTTTATTAAATATGAAAAAAATTTTTCTTTTTACCAAGCTATTGTAAATTAATTTATTTTATAAAAACATACATATTTAATTGTAAAATAAAATAATAAAAAATAAAAAAATTTTTATCTTTCCAAAAAATATACATATTCACATTTAAATAAAAATTCCGCGCAACCAAGGTTTTGTGAAAATCGATTTTGTCACATGCACACGCCAGCCGCCCTTTTCTTATTCTCAAACGTAAACAACAAAGTGTTTATTTTTAAGAAAAAAATTTTTTAAATGCTCTTTTTCGACTTTTTATTATTTTTTAAAAAATAATATTTAAATAATAAATATATTTTTTTATTTTTTAAATATTTCTAATTAATTAAATATTAATTTACAACATTTAAAAATGAAAAGGTAAGAAGTATTCTCTTTTAGCTTAACGGCTATTGTCTGTAGTTTTGCTAAATAAATTTAATTTAAATTCCCAGTTTTTTAATCTGTGAATTCTTTTTGATTTTGATTTGGGAGGGAGGGAGGGGGGGGGGAACATTAAAATAAAAAAATAAATTTGTAGAGTTGATTTTCTTAATCCTGGTGAGACTTATGAAATCTATGAAAAACGTGCACATTCTCCGTTGAATTACCCCCGATCAAGTTCTTCTCCAATACAAAATTATCACTCTCCTCAACAACAACAATATATTATCCCTTCTTCACCTTCATACACTTTTGTTCCAATTCCAGAAAAGAGACAAAAAAGTATTTAATTTTAAATTAATCAAAAATTCCGTTGAACCTTACTATAGGCTACAAAATTAGGGCTAGGAAAATTGAACCGAGAAGGTATCCTTTTAAATGGGGAAGTATTATTTAGTCAGTCCCTCGGGGTTCGGCTGTATTTGTTTTTTTATTTTTTAAAGTCTCTATTTGGTGGATAATTGGAATAGCTACACTTGCCCCCATATTTATTGTTGTTATGCTTTTTCTTGCTGTTTGGCTTCAGGAAATGGGAATTATTTAAATAAGATTTACCTCATTAAATTTATATTTTTTATTAATTATATATTTATATATTTTTTACAAAAAATAAAATTACTATTTTTTAATTTAAAAAGTGTTAAATTAATGAAATGTCTTCCATAAAGTACATGCCTGAAAATATTTTTTTAAGAATTTTAAAAAATCAAATTTTACCAAATTATGGCCAAGATTACTAAATGAATTAGGCTTTGGTGATATTAAATGATTATCTTCTACATTAGATTGACGGCTATTTTGTTGTCGCTGCTCTTTAGGTGAAGGCAATCGACGAACTAATGCACTTAAAGTAAAAAGGAAATTAATCTCCAATTTGTGACAGTCGGTCCTCACTTAGAAGATACCTTGGGGCTAAAAATTGTGGAGGTATATTACTCTCGAGTCGAGTTTAGGTATCTAATAGTGATGGCTAACTGCACAGACCCCCTTTATTAACCTAAAAGGACTATGTTCTCTTGCAGATTGTGTTGTTCTAGAACCAACAGAACTCCTTGCACGACCACCCCCAAATAACAATGGAGGAAGATGTGTTGTGCTAGAAGGGGGGAATGAAGGCCTGCTAGGTTGTTCAAGTGATAAGCTATGTAGACATCCACGCTAAATTAAATAAAATTTAAAAAAAATTTTAATAAATGTAAATCACCTCAATCCATGACTTTCTTCTTACTTGATTAACAACACCTGTATTTCCCATCCCACCAAAAGTTGGTCCGGTAGGAAGAACACTTTCATCAGACAAATCACTTCCATTACCTAATTTTTATTATACAGTTGAATCTTAAGATTAAAATACACCCATTACTAGATACATCTTTAACGTTTTTCAAAACTTGGTTAGCCACAGGGTGAGAGAGATGCCTATGTAAGTGATACCCCCTAATTATAGAATACAATTTTTCAACCCCAAAAATTTTTTCCATGTCTAACTGTATTTTAAGCATTTTCTAAAAAAACTTACAAATTCTTAAAGAAACTTCAGATTCAAGTGAACATCTCGAATCCTTTGATTCTCTTCTTTCAGTTAAAGCGCCTGCTACCGATCCAATACCCCCACCCCTATCCTCTTCAAGTCGACCATCTGCCGAAAGAAAAGACATTTTACGACTGTCCCCACCAATCGAAGGCCTTGTTGCCGCAGTAATTAATAAACGGGGAAGGTGATTAGAAGACATTGAAACACGACGATTACAGAGACGGCGACTATAAATAAATTTTAGAAGTTTGAAGAAAATTTTTATAAGCTTAAAGTTCCAAATTCCAAAAACTTAAAAATATATTGGAAAATAACGTACTAATTATTTTCCTTTAGTTGAGTATCATCCGAATCATAACGAAGTTGTTCAATTATATCCAACAAAATTCGAGATGAACTCATTACCTTAAATTTATATTTTACTTAAAATTTTGATTTGGCAATAGTTTTTGGTATTTATTGGAGGTTTTACAAAAAATTGCAGACTTTTATCGTTTAATTTTATTTAAAATAAAAAATACAAACATCATCAAAATGAGCAGGAGATATTTCGGGCAAAGCCAAACCAAGAACTAACTAAAAAATACAATAAAAATATCTAAGTAAAATTTTTTAAAATTATTTTCAAAAAATTTATTCAAAATTAATTGATTTGCAATTTTGAGTCAAACTTAAATTATTTAATTATGCTAATTTCAACTTTTTCTTCTATTTGCTAATCTTGTCTATATTTAGGAAATTTAACAAAATTGAATACATATCTTGAAAATTTTCAGTATCCTTCCCATCCCTAATAATAATTCTTATTTAAAAATAATTATTTACAGGATTAAGTAAATGATGGGCAATTACAAGAGGATCACTAAAACGGCTAACATCACAAGTTAAAATTCTTTGAACAAGACGGGATTTTGAATGGACTATAGCTGGATGTAATGTTGAGCAGACTGAAGATAAAGTTAATAAATATTGAAGTGTTTGAGTATCACAACGATCACTTAAATGTCCAATAGCTACAAGTAGATCTATTTGCCGCTTAAAATTAAAAAATATGTTTAATAGAAGGAAGGGGAAAAGCAAGGGTGGGGGGGGGGGGGGAGGCACAAGTTACATTCGAACTTCAATACAAGATAACCCAAAATACACTAAATCTTAAGCTTAGATACGATTTTTATAAATTGTTTTAAGATTTTGATAGGAGACATTTATTTAAGATAAACTTAATTATAAAATACAATTTTCAGCCCAAAGGGTTATCTTATAATGAGATCAGACTGTATAAATATTATTTAAATAAATATTAAAAACATACAGAAACTTGCTCTTGAAAGAATTGGGCCTGATTTTGTAAAGTTGGAATTAATCTTTTACTTAAATAATTATTAGGAATAAATTCAACAATATGAGGTAATGTACGGACAGAATTTTGCTTTAAAAACAAATATTTTAATTATTTCTTCTTAAAAACCTTTAAATGAGGATCTGTTCCATTAAGAAAATAAATTAATAAATCTAAACAACGATCTTCTACTTGTTCATCACTTAAACGTCTTAAAATAATTGGCATATGTGTAAGTAGAGATTGACTTAACTATAAGAATTTTTTGTAACTAATTAAAATTAATTCTTATTTCCCCAATAAAATCAGAACATACAGATTTTTCTTCAGCTGCAGCAGCAATCTGTCTAAACCAGGGCCTTAGTCTGTGTATATTATGACTTTCACAATTCTTTTAAAAAATTAAAATTTAATTTTTAAATAAAAAAATACTTTAAGCATATAACAAAGGGGACTAATTAGTGCTGGCATTAACTCTGTTGTCCCTTGTAAATGTTCATTGAAACGACGAAGCACTCTTCTGAACCAAAGAGATTCTGGGATTTGTGGGAGAATTGCACTTAGAGACTTGAAAATTTTTTTGAAATATTTTTAAAAACCATTTTAATTTATTAACATGTCTAAGAAAGGCTGCTTTATTGGCTGGATCGAATTCTTGTGCCAAATCATCTAATTGCCTTAAAGCACCTAGTGATGGTTCATCAAAGTGTTTTATCTTAAATTTTAAATTTATATTTAATCAAATATATTTATTTTTAACTAAAGCAAGCATTTGAATAGCCGGACGTTGTTCTACTTCTTTAGATAAGACTTTGACAAGTGATGCTTTTAAATTAGGTCCAAGTTCATTAGCAATTAATTGTAATCCAATATCTAGTTGTTCTATTACTATTTGATAACTTTCCAAATTATTTTTAACATCAATAAGTCTCTTTCCATCTTAAGAAAAAATAAATTTAATTAATTAAAATGGTAATTCATCGAATCTCACTAAAAAATACTCCCTTAGGCACCGAATGACCTGCCGAATTATTAAATCCTATAGAGAGATCCGATAGTATGTCGTTTAGGACCCATTCCCCTTTCTCAAAAAGGATTAACTATGCTAGTAAATAAACAAGGCCCCAAACGGCATATTATCATTAAATAATATTTTTACTTGAATAAATCCAACAAATAAGAACTCCAAGCGAAAATACATCAGCAGCCAATGTTACTGTTTGTGCATTCTGAATTAAATATTCGGGAGCGAGAAACTGAAAAAATAGCTACAGATCACCTATTAAATTAAATATACATCCAAATCTGGTTGAAGGCAAGCTGGAAGCTTTTTTGTCCATGGAAAGCAAGGAAATATTCCCTTTAAAATTAAAAAGAAATAATTTAAAGAAAAATTAATTTACAGGCTTTTTAGGCGCTACAGAAAAAGCAAATCCTCCAATTTTCCAATGTTGAAGGGAAGTAACGAAAACAGCCTGAGGTGTCAAATTTCCATGAAGAATTTTTGCATTATTGTGTAAATAAGAAAGCCCCTCAACTAATTGTAATACCCCCAATTTCATTTCTAATTTATCTAGCAATAATTGTTTACTATCTTCTTCTGATTGCCCATTGATATTAAAATGCTGTTCATCTTCTCTTTCGAGTAATAATTTATCTAATGTACAATATAAAGGTTCACATGCAAAACCAATCAGTTCCCTACAAAACGAGATTAAATTACAATTTCCAATACTAGATAAATATCAATTTAAGATATTGTTTTTGAATTTCGTTGGCGATTGGGGGGAAGGGGGCTGTCAAAAAAACTTCTCAAGGATGTATTAAATAGTGAGTTCCGATGTATTTTAATATATTTTTGAAAATTTCAAACTTATTTTCCACTAAAGGATGTAAAAGTCGTAATATTCGAGGATGTACAAGTTGCTGTAATTGAGACAAATCGTATTTTAAAAGATCTGAGAGTCCGAGACGATTGGCACGACCTAGCCTGGAAGGTCCTTTCACGTTACATTTTTTGTCAAATAAAAGAACAGATGCATCCTGTTCATAAAATAAAAATTATTCTCTCGCTCACAAAATCTTTCAAAAACTTTGTCAGTTCCAACAGTTGCTTGTGCAGTAAAATGATGCCAATGGCCAGAAAGTATTTGACCTGTAGCTTGAAGGCAATGAAATTGTGAGTCTAAAGGTGTTGGCAATGCAGGCAATGTGGATGAAGTGAAAAAACGGTGAGGAAGTAATGGAAGGCCAGTGACTGAAGAAATGGTAGAAGAGGTAGAGCAAGTTGAACCACTCCTTTTTGCGCCTCCATTAAAGCCTGATTTAGAATTGGAACGTTGTTTTTGTTGAGGTGATTGAACTCTTGATGAAGGTCTTAAAAGAAAGATTTTAAAGTTGAACCTCATAGTTAGGGTTGTTCCCCGACGGGGGGGGGGGGGACGGAGACGGGGAAAATTTTTTATTTTTTCACGGGGGGGGGGGGGCGACGGGGACGGGGACGGGGAATTTTCAAAAAATCGCCCAAATTCCCCGACTTTCGGGGACGGGGTACAACCCTACTCATAGTAAGATATGTACATATATCTCAAAATATATTTTTATTAAATTTGGTTATAATTTCACACCTTTGGTCTATAATTAATTCATTTTTTAAATGCCCATTTCCAGTTAATTCAGCAGCTGATAAAGTTCCAGGACTAGATGCGACTCTCAACGGACTTTCGCTGGGAATATCATTGTTGCCTATAACTAGCTGGTAAACGAAAAAATATATTAAAATATTTTTTCAATTTTAAATATTACTTGGTGAGGATATGGAGATTTTGATAATTCTCTTGTTTCAATCTTTCCACTCATGGAAGATGCATTTTATTGTGACAAAATGAATTAAAAAATTTTAATAAAATTAAAAATAATCCCTCAAAAGGATTATCTTGGAAGAATTATTTTTAAATTTTTTTAAATTAATTTTCTTCTGTGGGGGAAAAATTAACAGATTTAAAGGATGTATATAAACATATAAAAAATAATTTGAATTAAGAAAGTGTATACATATAGACAGTCCTATCCATTTAAAAATCGGATCTAGACAAGGTCAGATTTAATAATCAAAAAATTTATTTCAAAAATGCCAAGTGATATTCTTCTTAACTAAAACATAAATATTGTCAATTTGTTTATAAAAAAGCTATTTTTATTTTACAAATTACAAAAAATAAGGAGAAGCATAGTATATGTATGTAATTCTTATGCATTTAATAGATGTAGATGAAAGGAAAAGCAAATTACCTATGAAAATGGTAAGCGCTCAGCCGGAAAGAAATGAGCGAAAAAAAGGGCATAAACACACACACATCTTACGCAATTCTCTTTTTTTTTTAAATAAATTAAATATAGTTTCAAAAATAAAAAGATAATAAATACAATTTATTGAAACAATTTATAATTATTTTCTTTTAAAAAACTATTTTAAGAAAAATAAAATATTTAAATATGTAAATAAGTTTTTAATTACGTAATTTAAATTCGTAATTAAAAATACGAATTAAAAAGTTTATTGTACAGGGGTAGTAGAAGTCGGTGGTGCTGGAAATTAGAAGAATATGAACTTTTAAAAGTTGGTTGGTCACTGGGTTGGGAAGCTACCTAAATGCTCCTCCTAAATTAAAATAACCCGCATTAACATAATGTGATGTGTCCGGTCACTAATTTTAAACTATCTTTATTGATAAAAAATTCGAGTAATGCAACTAAGAATTCAAAGAAAATTAAAAATAATATAAATTTTAAGGGGAAATATTTCGTATAAATATTTATGCATTTGGAAAGTGAAGATAAGAAATGCTGAAAAATGCGCTAAAGGCAAACAAAAGCCGAGAATGCAATTAATGGTATATAAAATTGTGAGGGAGTTTGTTGGAGGTTAAAATGAGTGGGTGGAAAAAATAAGGAAGGGAGATGGATTGAGAGAATTTAATTTGGCATAAAATATACTATTACTTGGAACAAAGAAAGTCATATTATGTATTAGTAACAAAAATAGATAAAGGAAAGTTAGTATTTTTCAACAGTCAAATCTAAATAAAGGCCTAGATAACCTATTTAAGTTACGTTTTGCCTACTGCTAGTTGGTCTTGGATAGTGTTTAAACCGGATTTTTTAATTGACAGTTGGTTGGCAAAACTAAATAAATTTAAAATTTGAATAGGTTATGGTATTTACATTTTTACTTGTTTTTAATTTTCCATTTTATCGATAAGTATAATAATAATTACTAAATGTCAGTCCTCATGGGAGGGCAGGACACTCTCTCTCCTATCGTCAATATATTTCTACAGACAGTCTCGCTCATTTCATTAGGTTTGCTGACTTTGTCCTCCAGCCGCTCAAGGGTAATTGCTTTCGCGCGGTATTGAGTAAGTCAAAATGAAAGAGAATGGTTTTCATGTGCAAGCTATATACTGACATAGTTAGGTAATAAGAATGAGTAGATAAAAGGCAAAAAACGTTGAATAAAATGTAATAGCTTGAGGAAGTAGAAAATATAATGAATAGAATAAAAGGGAGGGAGATGGCAAGATGTTAGCACTCTTCTTAAAATAAAAGAGTATTAAACCTCGGTGACACTAAACCTATTACATAGAGACAGAATCGAGTAATCGAGAAGAAATCTCGTTCAAAAATGTTTGTTATTGAGATCGAGATTGTCACATCAATGTCAAATCTCTTATTCTCAAGACCTGTCACAAAGACATCAAAGCAGCTTGTTGGAGATGAATGATAAAATAGTTAAAAAGCTGAAAGAGTAGTTGAAAGTTTAAAAAAAATTGGGAATGAAAGGAAAGAATTTTATTAAATTTCCAGCATTTTATATTAATTAAAAAATTTTATAAAAATATAATAAAGCATTTTAATAAAAAAAGAGTGTTTATGTCAATCTTAATTTAATATTCTCTGTGGCAATTTTAATATAAAATTAATAGAAAAGTGAAATAATAGGAATGAGAAATAAAATTTTAATTTAATTTACATATGTTGAATTTTATTTTAGATTTTTGAATAAATTATTTATTTCAACTTTTTAATTAAAAAATTAACATATTTTTTAATTTAAGTCCAAAAAATAATCGAGATTTAACCTAAACATTTTAATGACAATTAAGTAATAAGTAGGGGTTGTCTGGATTTGATTTGGATTTGAAACTATCGTTCTAATTTATATTCTCGCAATATATCAACTCAACAAGACTTTTAAAATAAAACAATGGAAGCTTAAATTGTAAAATATCCTATTATAAAAAGGTTCAAATCACGAGAGTTTAACTCCTTCCTCGCTCGAATCCGTCTTAATGCAGCTACTTATTGTTTCCGGTAAGTTCATTTTAATCCCCTGTTCAAATTCCACAAAAATTTTCACAATTTTAGACGGATGCATTTTGGAAAACCGCTGGCCGTTTTGGACATTAATATCTTTTGTTATGTTTCAGTCCATCTGGCTTTTCATCTTCTTGATCACTTGTTGTTGTGTTGCAGTTAGACAGGCAGAGGAGGAATATCCGGAGAAAAAGATTGTCAAATCTCAAATAAAACAAGTAAAATGTTGCTACAAAATTGAACGTTAAAAATCTTTTTTTAGAAAACTCAAAGTTTGCCTTCGCCCAGTCGCCCACCTTCTCCATCGCCTAAAAAACTGTCCAAGTCAAAGGATTCTAAACCCAAAAAGAAATGCGAGCAAAAACAAAAAAAGGAAGAACCAAAACACGACTTGGAGACAGCTGCCTATCTTACTCAGACATTTTATCCAATTCCTTTGGAACCGGTCGGGACTCAGAGGACACCAAGTTCTCAGAGTGATCAATGCATGCCAGCGTCGATTTTGGTTGTTCGTCCACCTTCTGACGAAATATTGTCGCCAATAATCGAAAAAGGACCGGAACGAGTTGAAACGGCAAAACAGGTCCAACAAACCCCTTCAATTCCTTCAAACAAAGGAGGGAGCAACGAAGATATTCACGTGGAAACATTTCCGGTAATTACCATCTCGGCAGGACGTGAGTTTGAAAAAAAATGATTTTTTAAAAATAAATTTTTGTTTATTTAAGAAGAAGGTGATATTGAAGCTGTAATACGTCAATCACTTAAAGGAGGTCAATTTGAATTTCCTGAGAAGAAAATTAAAGAAGGGAATATACGGCACCAGAAGAAGAGTGTTTGATTATTTATATACCTATGTAATTGTTTGTTTTTTTTTGTTTGTAAAAATTGTTGTTGTCTTAATATAAATTTCTTTCATTAAAATTATTTAGTTAAAAATATTTCTAAATTTCTACAAAACATTCTTTAATTAAAAAATATTTGGATTTTTACGTTTTAATTCAATTCTTTCCTTAAAAAATTTTATTAGCATTTTACTACTCATAATCCTTTTCTTTTCTTAAATTTACCCATTAATTCTTCTCATTAATTATTTTACCCCTCTTTTAGTTTTTTGGTTCTTTACATTTTGAAGGTAAAAATAAGGGATTTACTCATACATTTTTCCTTTTCTTATTAAAAAATGAATTAAAAATCCAAAACAGTTGTTATTTATTGACTTTTATTTTCTAATTTATATAAGATTTTATTCGATTAAAATCAATTGTTTTCTTGCTGATATATTTTTAATCTTTTTTTTTCATTTCAGAAATTTGACTTTTTTCTTAACCTTTTCTTAAATTTATACTAAAAATCATAAACAATTTTATATTTTATGTTATTTCCCCTTTCTTTTAAGATTATTTCCCCAGGGATGCAATCTGCTTTAAGTCGTCAAACTTGATTGAATTTTGGAAATGTCTTTCATAATTTTAGAAAAAATAATAAATTGAATAATTCATACATATATGTATGATCAATTTTTAAAACCATTATTTTTAAACAGACACACAAATATTTAAAAACTATTTAAAAAAAGAGAATAACAATTAGTAATTTAATAAATTTACTATATATTTTATTTTCTTTCAATTTATCTTTCATTAATTTCCCCAAATTTATTTTGTCAATTAAAAAAAATAAAATTCACTATCATCTCCCAAAATGAATATTTCTTAATTTGAGATACGTTTTTTGAAATTTTGTTTAGTTAACTAACCGATACCCCCTTTTATTTAGGATATTCCTCATTTTACTTTAAGTAGTGAGGTTTAAATCAACAATTTAATAAATATTTTAATGTAAAAAACATTAAAAAATATTTTTTTAAAGCTTAAATTACGGGATATATCTACATATAATGATCGATTCTCTTAATGAAAATAAATAGCCTTTAGCAAAATAAGGGGAATAATAAATAAAGATTATTTTTATTTTTAATTATTAATTATATCCATTTATTTTTGATGGATTTTATATAAATATTTTTGAGATAAAATCCTAACGGGTTTAGGTAAATATGTATATTTCTTGATATTTTTAGAAGAAGATATTTTAGTAAAATTTTATTTTTTTTTTGAATTTTTTTTAAAGTTTAATTTGATTTAAATAATCACAAACACTGAAATTAAATATATATATGTAATATATTTAATAAATAAATAAATAAATTAATTAATTAATTAATAATTCCCCAATAATTATTTCTCGTATTTATTCTATGTATACTTTTTGAACTGAGATTAATTTCCAAAAGGAGTTAAAAATAAAAGGAGTTAATACTTTTCCAAATAAATAATCTTTTAATTAAAACTAATTAAGCATTTATCTGGTTAATAATTTTCAGATTTTACTTTAATAGACAGAACAAGTTCACCGGATTTTAAACAAAATTCTGATCGAGGCTTTTAATTTATTTTTAATAAATTAATTTTAATTTTTAAAAATTTTTTCTTTCTTTAAATAATTCTTAAAATATTTTTTTAATTTATTGACAGTTTTGATTGACTAAATTTCAAATATTTTGTTTTGTTTTTTGGCTTATTCGTTTTTTCATGAATAATTACTCACTTTCTTTATTCTTCTTTCTCTTTCCCTTTCATTCTCAATTAGCCATGCAAAGAATTTATTCTTAAAAAGCTGCTCCAAGGCTTTTTCCCAAGCTTTAAGAAAGAAATTGACAAAAAATTTCTGTTTTGGCTATTGATGATTGTTGACAGCTTTTTCTGTTTTGGTTCTTTTTCTTTTTTAGTTTTGACTTTTTTCTAAAAACTTTTTTTACTTAAAATTGCATATTTGTTGCTTTTTAAGTTTATTATAAATTAATGGAAAAATACCTAAAAACTTTCTTTTTAATAGGGGGGAACATTTTGTTGATTTATAGAACTTTAAAAAAATTATTTAAATTAAGTCAAACCCTCCACAAAAATCTAATGAGCCTTGAAGACGGTGCCATCTCCCTTTTTACTCAAAAATTTCATTATAATATTTGGCCTATTAATTTATCTTATTTCTCATATTCTACAAAAGGAAATTCCAAAGTGAGTTAAAATACTTTAAATAATATTACAAAAATTCTTCTCAGTGTTTGTGATTAAAAATAATTTCAGAAATTAAAATATTTATTTTCACCTTAATTATTATTTATTTTTGTTCTTTATTCTTTAATATTTATTAATTTTCTTTATTAACCACTAATTATTATCTAAATTTACTCTAAAAATTCTTTTATAAGAAAATTTAAAAATTAAAGGCTCGGCCTGAATGTATGCGCTTTCTGGTCCGGCTCGTGCTTTTGGGTGTCTTGTTTCTTTTGTTCATTTTGGCTCTTTCAATTCACCAAAAAAGCTTTATTCGAAAAGAATTTCCAGAAATAATTCAAAAAAAGAATATTTCTGTTAATAAACCATCAGTTAATACTTTCTTAATTCCTGTTCGTCCAAAAGAAAATTTGAACCAGCCAACAGAAGAAGGTTTTGTTTAAATATTTTTTATTCTTCTAAATAGTAGAGTGACAGTCTTCTATTTTAACTTTTTAATTTGGGCATCATCTATTAAAAGAAATACAGTTAAGCCTAACTTATCACAATCTAATCTTAATATAGACCTCAATATACCTCAATTTAAAATAGATTTTTTAAAGATTGGTGGAGGTGTTAAAGCGATACTCCCCATTTAAGATACACCTCATATAAGAAGCCTTAAATTGTTTAAAGATTTGAAAAAACCCCAAAACTTAATATTTTATATTGAGTTCGATTATACTTCAATATTAAGATAAGGAAGCTCGTCGTCTTTTGCAACTTTTTGGCGGTTCGTCTGACGACGGTATTCCTGTACCTGTTGGCCATAATCCAATTAGTGGTGGTGGTGGTGGGGCATTTCCTCAATTAGAAACAGCAATAGGTGCTGGCCTTCTTTTCCCAATTGGACGATACCCGCCTGGAAGTATTCGTGGGAATGCTGTTCGTGGTCAGTTGACATTGAACGTTGCTGTTGTTCTTATTGTTTCCTTACTTTCCATTGCTGTTTTAATTACTGCAATTTGCTGTTAGTTTTTATAAAATAAAAATGGGTAAAAAATCGGGGAAAACCCCGCCACACGGGAAACATTGATCTTACATTGTTCCAAATTATTTTATTTTGTTATAGATAAGATGAATATATTATTTTAAAGTAAAAATAGTGGTTTTTTGAATTTTTATAGCTATTCTGTAAATCCAAGCTCCTTAACTAAAATTTTATAAAACAATAAATTTATTATTTTCATAGATAAAGTATAATTTAAAGGTGTAATAGTCATAGCATTAGCTATGGAATCAGCAACTACAATTGATGAATGTCACACCAACAATTCTTCTTCTAATAATTTTCTTCTTTCCACTTGGCCTCATTTAATGCTTCCTCGGCCACAAATAGATGAAGAAACGGGGTTTAAATAATTTCTAAAAAAATATTTAAAATATTATTTTTAAAGTAATCCATTAACTGATGATGAAATGGAGGAGTGTGAAGAAGTAATTGACAGAGAAAATGTTAATAAATGTAATCAAGGACAAAGTTGGGGACAAAAGTTAGTTAAAAAATAAATGTAATATATAATTAGAAAGTATTAGCACATTATCTCCCCGGATTTAGTTGTCCACTAAAAATACCCTTTTTAATTAAATTAAAATTAATTAAAAAATTAAATCTATCAGCTTCATTTTCATTCTCCAAGAAGCTCCTCAATAGAAAATATTTTTATTGGAATTTTTACTTTTTTTATTTTTATAAAGCTTAAAACAACAAAGAAAACATTAAATTGTGGGGAGATAATGCTTTAATATCAAAACAAAATATTTAATTTTTAGTAAATCGGATCTTGAACCTTTAATTGAAAAAGGAATTGAAAGAGACAAAAAATGGCTCAGAAAAAATAAAAGTGAGAGCCATGAAGTTGAGAGGCCTAATATATTCATTGTTTGAATTTTATGTAATTAGAAACTGGAAGGTATTGTCTCTCATTTTCATAATTTTGTATGTATTTACAACCTCCCTAAATATTTTTATTATATTTTTTATTAATAATTTATGTATTTGCTCAATTTATTATTAATAAATATCTAAAGAGATTTTACTTTGACATTTTTAATATTCTGAACTTTTTAATTACCTAAGTTAATTGTTGGGAAAGGTTAAAGATGTCCACGTCTAAACCGAATATTTAATTGGAAATTTATTTATTTATGTAGGTGGGGGTTGTTATTTGATGGAGGGAATTAACTATGAGATGTTTTAGGAATATATCCCATTGTTAACAAAAACAATCCAATCTAAATATTGGTAAAATCTTTGGCTCTATCGCAAATGAGGTGCGTAATCATATTTTTTCTCCTTCCTTACTCAAGTTAAAAATGTGGAACTTTTTCCTTAGTATTTTTCCTTAGTGAGGAGAAATAATGTAAGAGGATTAATTTTTTACTTTTTCTTTTCTACCCATGTTTTGACTGCCCGTGTCTCAAAACTGTCCGTGTTTTGACTGTTTTTCAGTCAAAATATATTTTGATATCATTTTTTTAATACAAATTATTTAATATTTTAATTTTAATTCTTTCGTCTTTAAATAAAAAAATACCTAATTAAATTAGCGTTCATTATCAGTATTTTTTCTCCATTCTTTTTTGACCAGACAAAATAATAGTAACCTATTTTTTTCGTTTGTTTTTTTATTACACGACTAATTGACGCCTTTTCTCTCCACATACCAAAATTTAATAAAATGCCCTTCATCTTTTTATTTGTAATATTTTGTCAAACTGATTGAAGCGTTCCGATAATGATGTAATAAGAGGAATTTAATTTAAAAAATATTTTAGCGATTTCTTTTGATAAATTTGTATTTAAATTTTCTGGCTATTAAAACGTTAAAACAGCATTTTGCTTAAAATAAAGTCAATGAGAATGATTGGACAAAGGGGATCAATTTGGATAGACAAACGAGAATCTGATTAAATAAATTTTATCGAAAATTATAGTCTCGGAATTGTTTTAATATTGCAGTTCTACTTTATTTTTACTCCAAACATTTTTATTTAAAAATATATTTTGATATCAGTCATCAATATCAGTAATGTCCTTCTAAATATTTATACTATTGAGTAAATAAAAAAATATATAAAATAAATAAATTGATGAGAATATTTTTTATTGGGAAATCCCTTATCTGACCTTGATTTTTATTAAATATTTTTATTTTATTTTTTATAATAAAAAATAAAAGGTTGAGAAATTTAAATAAAAATAGTATAAACTGGAGAGGAAGTGTTCTGTGTTTAAACTTGGAAATAAATTGAAAAAAATTTTTTCTAATTATTTTAATTTTTTTGCCACTAAATATTTGTTAGAAAACCATTAACATCATGACTCTTTTCTAGTATTTTAAAAAATTGTCCTAAAACGCCAGTGGCTGCAAAATGTCAACGTAAATATAAATCAAAGAATATAATTTTAATTATGACGAGGAAACAAATAAATAAAAGAAAATATTAAATAAAAATTAAATAAAAATAATATTAAATTAAGAGAGATTTAAAACTTAATATGTAGAAGGAAAATAGAGGGAAAAGTAGAAAGCATCTAAAAACATATTAGAAAGCTTAAAAAATAAAAAAAAAACCATCCAGTAGATAACTTAGTTTAAAATTTCGGGTTCCGATTTGATTTCGACCTGTTTTTCCTCATTTAAAGCAAACGATCAAACTTTATTCAATTTCAATTTAAAACAAAAATTTAATTTTTTTTCCTAAATGACCTGTTTTACTCAAATAAATTCTAATTTTCATTAATATTCTAAGTTGCGCAGAAGTATTAAAAATAACAGAAATTATTACAAAATAAAAGAAAATCCTTTACTTTACACTTTCTCTCCTAGCCTTGGGCTCTGGCGGGTGATTGTATTTATTTTATTTTCCAAAATATTATTCTTTGTTTATTTTATATTTTAATGTTTTAATAAAAGGCGGGTACAAAATAAAATTTAAAGAAAAAAAAGAAAATGCCCTCCTCCTACAAAGAATTGGGGATATAAAAGAAATTCAGTTAACGGCATCTTCAAAAAAAATTTCAGTTGATTGTGCAATCCCTATTCCACATTTATTTTCTTCTTTATATTAAAACCCGTTGTTGGTCAACATAGCGAGACCCATAAATTTTATTGTAAAAAGGTTTATATTTAGAAGGAAATTTTTTCAAATAAATATGTAACCGTAATTTAAAGCTTTATTTTCTTAATTTTTTTTCAATTTTTTAGATAATATATTAATTTATCATTTTTATATTTCCGTCTAAATAGTTTAACAGTCTACAAAACTTTTTCTAAAATATTTGTAATTCTTTCTTTCGCCTTTTTGGTTAAATTTGGAGTAAAAAATTGGGTGGAGATAGTCAAAATTTTATAAGAATTTTCTCAATTTTTTTCCAATCTTTAGGAAAGAAAAGATCCTTCTTCAAAAACAATATTTGTATTCCCCTTTTCTTAAACAAAAAAATATACAAAAAGATAACATGGCATTTAATTTTCTAACAATAGGAAAAAATAAAAAATAAATAATTATTTCAACAAACACTTTTTTGATCTAAAAACGTTAAAAATTCAAAACAAAATTTCTATTATTCAATTTTTTTCATAGTCCTTCTATATTTGGGAAAAGCTTTTATTTTTTCCTAAAAAACTTTAAAAAACCTATATAAATGTAAAGACACGGCCGAAGATGTGTGCAACACAAGTTGGGGTCCGAAAACCAAAAAAATGGGAAAATGGCAATGGACAGACAGACAACAACAACAACTAGCTATAAACACCTAAAAAATTCATCATATTTATTTTAATCCTGTTCAAAAATTTTTCTGATAGCTTTTAACTAAATAGAATTTTTTTATCAAATAGGACTTCTATTTATATTTAATTAATAAATATAATCAGAAATTACAAACGGATATATACTCACATTTGTATTATTTCGTATCCATCCGTTCTCTAAAAAATCATTATCCATATCAACGTTTCAGTATATATCCGGATTTTATCCTTTCCGTATCCAAGTATGGAAAATATCCTTTGATATATTTTGCTTATAAAACTCCAAACTTTTTGGAAGAACAGGCCACTTTTCTTTCAAAATCTTTTTAAAATTTAATTTTTTACACCTGAAATTAACAAATTTTTTAACATCAATAAATAAGAGAATAAGCTTAAAAAAAGATATCAATCACTAAATTAAACTAATTTCTGAGTCATGCATTTTTGTATACAGAAAAATTGTTTTATTTAAAATATTTTTCTGTTCACTCTAAAAAAGGGCTTCCAACAAATCTTTTTTTAATATTATCCTTCTCCCTTAAACATTTCAACATCATACTATCATTAAAAGACTAATAAATAAATACTATATCTGGTGATGACGACCCAAATATTTTTCATCCAACCAATTCTCTGCTTTTCCACACATAAATCTTTTTTTACATATCTTTTTTCTATACTAGTTAATGACTAAAATCGGTTGGGCGGACAAGTAGTAAATAATGAAAATAGGTATTTTATAGTTGCTGCGCCATTTTTCTTTTTTTTTTGATGACAGGTAGTACCACAAAAAATATATCCATCTTCGGCAAAGAAAAAAGTCTTTTTTCCTTCTTCCTTCATTTAGTAGCTATCAACACCAACCATTCCAATTAAATAAATCTTTTTAATAGTCATTCATCTTTTTAAGCAACGCCTAAAAAGAAAATTATTTAACGCAACCTCTCTAAAAAGAAAAATAAATTGTTTAGTTATAATAAATACCAATTAAGAAATAGATCCAGCAATATATTTCCTTTCTTTTCGCTAATAAATTTGTTTTTTTCGCACCTTTTTTAATTTGGTGGCAGGCCATGGGTGGTGCATCTTTGGGATTTTTTGATCACGGGTGGATAGAGACTGGTAGAGGCAACTTTGAGAACGTTAAGAAAGTACATATTTTTTGGCCAGAGGAAATCGCTGTTTTGTTTTTCGTTGTTCTTTAACCTTTTAGGCATCAATCAGTTCATCCTCAGTCCCCTCATTATAAACAAGCCTTAAATCCAGCATTCTCTCTTCATTTGGCTTTCATTTTTGTTTTATAATAAGATTTAAATATATTTTGGTTTTTATTTTCGTCTTTTTTGTGGTAGTTAATAAATTAAACTAAAGCATTAAAATAGTTACAAGTATTTATATTTGTGTAATCCTCTAACATGTTTATTTCCCTAGATAATATTCTCAAATGTGAATAGTTTATTGGGGGTATTCGGCACAGTACCCAGGCATATAACTATTTTTCCTCAGTTACCGATCTCATATTCCAGTTATATTATGAAAATACCGGTATCTTGATATTGGTATCACACCGATAAGTATACTTGAACTGTTTTCCGAAACTTGAACATTTTTTAAGTAATTTTAATAAAATAAAATAAAGTAAAACTTCCAAAATTCTTAGAAAAGAAAAGATGATTAATAATTCAAAAATTCAAGTTTATAAAATTTAATATAGAATTTACTAAATAATTAGACAAAAAATATTAAATACTAATTAATGCGCAAAAGCATTCCCTATTTTTTTAAGTTTTTCTTTCTTCAATTTTCCATTTATTAAATAAAATTTACTTCGTCATTTCTTTATCTTTTTTAGCAATCTTTAATGTATAAATAATCAAACGCAATCTTTTAGAGAAAAGAGTATTCTCCTTCATTAAACTTTTAGGGCGTTTTGATTTATATATTTTTTTGTTTAAAAAATTCTAGGCGTTCATTTTCTCTTTAAAATGCTCTTTGATTTTACTTTACCCATAAATTTTGAATTTAGCCGAAAGAATAAAAAAATTGTATTAAATTTATTACAATCGGGCTTACTTTAATATACCCTTTGGTGTATCTTATAACATTGAGGATTTTTTTAAATATGGATATATTTTATGCTGAAAATATGCAAAGTAAAGGATGATTTTCTTCTTCTCCTGTCACTACCTTGTTTGTAATAGGTTCCCCTCTCTCCGTCATTAATTTTTCTTTCATCATCTTCTCTACTTTTTTTTCCAAATTCCAGTGAAAACCTAATTTTTGAACCTTGTTCCTTTAAAAATATAAAATTAAAAGTGTAAGCCTTTTTTGTCATTTTCAATTTAACTCAATTACACATTTTTATTCATTTTTAAAAAACCTTTCCATTCTTTTATTATTTAATTGTTGACCTATTTAATTAAAGTTAATTTGCGATTCGATTGTTCTTAAAGAAAATAATTTTTAAAAATAATTAACACGATTTACTATTTAATAAAGCAAAAAATAAATTATTATTTATAAAAAACTATTTTCAGTCAAAAAAATTTCTTTAAAAATGTTCTCAATCACCAAAACTGCCATATTATTTACAATCTTGTTATTCACATCTACTGTTTATGGACGATCAAGTATGTTAAATTATTCATTACTTTCTGATTTCGCTATGAGATACCTCATTTTAAAGAATTTAGTTGGCAGCCACTGATTAATGGATTTAAAATTCACCTCGTTATTAGATGTAATTTCTTCTGCCTAAAGGGAAAAACAATATAACGAAAATCTTATAATATTCATTATAATTGTAAACAAGCTAATAATTTTTGTTAGTTGTAAAGCGAAACAATGCTTATGGAGATGAACCAGTTCTTCCATCTGGAGCTGCTGCCGCTTCACCTGTTAGTCAGCCAGAAAGGACTGCAGCTGCTCCCGAAACTGCACCGACCATTGTTGAACAGAAACCGATAGAAGGAGGTTCTAATGCCCTTTCTGGAATTGCACCGGCCAGTGAGAAGGCACCAGCACCTGCAGAAGCTGCCGCACCGCAAGCAGCTGCACCTGGTAGATAACACCTATTTATAATAAATACGCACATTTTCAAATTTTAGCTGAACAGAAACCAGCAGAAGCTCCAGCACCTGCCGCTGCCGCACCATCTGCTGCTGAGACACCAGCAGCAGCCGCCCCAACCTCAGGTGCTTCGGCTCCAGCTGAATCAGCTGCACCTCAAGGTGCTGCTGCTGCCCAACAACCTTCAGCTGCTGTTCCATCAACTGGAGGAGCTTCGTATAGCGGTGGTGCTGCCGCTGCCGAATCTTCTGCTCCTGCACAAAGTGCTGCTGCTCCGGCTGAGTCTGCCGCTCCAGTACCTGCCGCTGCACAATCTGCTTCTGCACCAGCTGAACAGAAACCTGCCGAAACTGCACCAGCTGCTGCTCAAGTAATTTTAAACAATTGTTGAATGATAAGAATGTCGAGATTATTAAAAAATTTAAATAGTATCTTTGCTATTTAATTCGCTTTTCGTTTTTTCAGAATGCCCCAGCACCTGCTGCTGAAACACCAGCAGCAGCCGCTCCCTCATCAGGTGCTTCTGCTCCAGCAGAATCAGCTGCTCCAGCCCAAGGAGCCGCCCCAACAGAACAGAAACCCTCAGAAGCTGCACCAGCACCCGCCGAAGCTGCGCCAGCGAAATCTGCAGCCCCGGCTGAGGTAATATATAATCAATGTTATTAATTTTCTAATATTCACATTGATTTTGAATATTTCATTATTTTATAGGCTGCACCAGCAGCCGCCGCTTCCGCAGCCGCCACAGGAGGTGGATATAGTGGCGCTGCTGCAGCAGAAGCAACCGCCCCAGCCAGTGCTGCTGCTGCTCCATCACCTGCAGGGGAAGCAACTGCTCCATCCGCAAATGCTGCCGCAGCTCCATCACCAGCCGCTGCTGCTCCAGCCGAAAGTGCTCCGGCTGCTGCTTCACCGCAACAATCACCAGCAGCTGCTGCTCCAGCCGAAAGTGCTCCAGCAGCTGCTGCTCCAGCCGAAAGTGCTCCGGCTGCTGCTTCACCGCAACAATCACCAGCAGCTGCTGCTCCAGCCGAAAGTGCTCCAGCAGCTGCTGCTCCAGCTGAAAGTGCTCCAGCTGCTGCTTCACCGCAACAATCACCAGCAGCTGCTGCTCCAGCCGAAAGTGCTCCAGCAGCTGCTGCTCCAGCTGAAAGTGCTCCAGCTGCTGCTGCACCTCAACAATCACCATCCGCTGCTGCACCTGCTGAAAATGCTCCTGCACAAGCACAACCTGCCGCTGCCCCATCACCTGCTGCTGAGGCCCCTGCAACTGGAAGTGCTGCTCCAGCCGAGTCTTCTGCCCCAGCTGCTGCTGCTCCAGCCGCAGGATCTGGATATGCAGCTGCTTCAGAGGCCAATGCTCCAGCCAGTGCTGCTGCACCTTCACCATCTGCTGCTGCAGCACAATCACCAGCCGAACAAAAACCTGCTGAAACTGCTCCAGCTCCTGCAGAGGTATATTAATTTTTCTTCTGTAGAGTTATCGATAATTTAATTCAGGCTCCCGCACCAGTTCAAAGTGCAGCAGCCCCATCTCCTGCAGCTTCAGCTCCTTCAGGTGGAGCTTCTTCAGAAGTCGCAGCTCAACAACCTTCTGCTCAAAACGCAGCCGCACCAGCTTCAGGAAATTCCCAATATGGAGGTGCTGCTGCAGCTGAATCGTCTGCTCCTGCAGCTGAATCGTCTGCTCCTGCTGCTGCTGCTCCATCTCCTGCTGCCGCTGCTCCGTCTCCTGCTGCAGAATCAGCACCAGCAAAATCAGCTGCTCCTGCAGAGGCAGCACCAGCACAACCTGAGGTATTTTAAATAAGGATACAATAAGTTTTATTCACCATCTCTTTTTCAGTCTGCACCAGCTCCAGCAGCTGCTCCATCACCAGCCGCCGCTCCTTCTGAAACTCAAGCAGCCCCTGCACCTGCTTCTGCCCCAGCTGAATCCGCTGCACCAGCTCCAGCAGCTGCTCCATCACCCGCTGTTGCTCCTGCCGAATCTGCTCCCGCTGCATCACCCTCGCAAGCTGCTGCTCCATCTGAATCTGCAGTTCCTGCCCAGGCAGCTCCAGCCCCTGCTGCAGCACCAGTTGAGGTATTGGGAGATAATGATTTTTACTTTTAATTTTCATTTGTTAAGTCTGCACCTTCTCCTGCTGCTGCTCCAGCCGCTGCTCAAAGTCCTGCAGGCGCGGAAGGCGCTTCTGGTTATAGTGGTGCATCTCCAGCTGTAATTTTAAACTTTACGATAATTAATTTTTAATTTAAAATTTAAGGCTGCCAATGCTCCAGCACCCGCAGCTTCTCCAAAAGGCGGCTATTGAAAAGAACACGTTGTTAATTTGAAAAATACCAAAAAGTTTAAACTGGAATAATTTGGCCGTTTAGGCCTCCAAAATTGAAAACAAAATACTTTTCATATAAAAAACATTTTTTGATTTGAGGGTTTACAAGTTCTTTACCTCGCTAAAAGAGACACCCATAATTAGATAGATACATACACATTAAGTTAGAACAAACTTTTAGAAGATGGTTGGACACTTGGTGAGCGTAAATGCCTAAGTGTAACATTATTTTTTCAGTACTTAATCCCGAGTTTATATTTAAATTCTTAAATCAAAAAACAATTTTATATGAAATATAAATTTATTCTTATTTTCTAAATTTTGGGGGCCTAATCGGTATTCAAATAAAGGCAATATACTAATTGCATTTAAAAAATTAATTAAAATTAATTAAATATTAATTAACCCCTAAATTTAAATACCCACAACGACCTCTTTTGCCCCCCCTTCCCCCATCCCTCAATCATTTTTTATTTTTTACCGTTCAAAAAATATTTGTCAAATCTTTCCTTTGTTTTCTTTTTTTCTCTCAATTATTTGTTTTTTCTTTGCCTTAATCTTGCTTTTGGTTTGTATACTTAAATAAAATAAAATTTTGATTTTTTTTATTAATTTTTTAAAATTTTAGTCCTTCTATAATATTAATTTCGGTACTTTTTTCTGGACGTTTCTTTTGCTTCTCTCACTTTCTTTCAAAATTAAGATCTTAAAAAAGGAGCATAATCTTAAAATTTTATAATATTTAAAACTATCCCTGATCTTGTGAATTTATAAAAGAAAATTTTAGTATAAATCTGCGCGTTACTTCCCAAAAGGAGAAAATTCATTCCCTCCAAATATCACTCACAGCCTTCTATTTCAAAGTAACATTTTTATTAGCCAATTTTAACTGAATTCTGTTGATATCTCTCGAATTAGACTCCCTTATGAGTTATAGAAATGAATTTTTACGTGACAATTTATTGTATATGGGGAACTGCCTATAACTTTTTTAGAACAAAACTGAAAAATTTAAGATTTTGTCTTTTAATAGAAAATTGAAAAAAACAAATATAAAATTATAAACAAATTAAAAATGTCAGACTTTGTGTCACCCTTTACAAAATATATCTGGTTTTGCATCAAACATTTAAGCTGGGCAATAAATAACATCAATGGGCGAACACAATTAAGCTAAAAGTGTGTGTTGAAGTATGTATGTGTGTAGCGTAAATTTAAATAAGCGTAAAGCTGCATATACTTTAATATTTGAAAGTTTGGAAATTTACCTAGGTTATTTTCTATTATAGTCGAACCTCACTTACACACAAACATCTTATAATTTACTATGTTATGTTTTTTAACCTTGGTGTGTACTTCAAGGTACTTTGGGGGTACCTTTTGGTACTTTCTTTGGATACTTCCTTCGTTTACTTCGAACAAAATTATTAAAGACTTGATATCGCATACTTTTTTTCAAATTAATTTAAAAAATTAAACCTTTAAACCCCTTTTAATTACTTTTATTCCCTTTACATCTTTTTCTGAAAATTTTTTTTGTTATTTTGAATGGCTCCCTCCCTTTTATATATTTTTAACTCAAATGGTTTGCCAAAAATAGAAAAAGGAAATTTGAATTCCATTAAATTTAGTTAACAATCAATGTGTAGAAGAGAAGCAACAACTGCCTAATTATTTTTTTGAATGTCCGAAAATTTTTAAAAAAATTTAAAATTTCAAAAATTAAATAAATACTATGCTTAAGTCTTAAAGTCAAATCTCATTTTTTGATGTTGGATGTACTTATCTGTAAATAAGATCTGATTAGTAGACTACCTGTATATTATTACTTTAATAAATACTAAGAATTTAAAATAAATAAACATAAATTTTCTTAAAATAATATTTATTTGTTTTTTTTTCATAAAAATTTAAGTTTTCTGAGCATAGTAAATTTCCTCTTTTATGTTTCTAAAGTGACAATTTGCTATGCCAATTTACATCAATTTTTTAAGTTCATTTTTGTGGATCTATTCTCTAAATTTCTTTTTTCTTCTTTCTGTTGTTTTTCCAACAACTTTTTTTTAGTTTCCCTGTGGGAATTTTAAAAAATAAGGGGAGAAAGAGGGGACAGTTTGCGTAAAAATAGCAAATTTGTGCCGTATGTTCAAATACTTTTCTTTTCCAAAAAACCTTTTTGGCTGTTAGCCTTTCTTTTTTTCAATGCCACCACCTAAATAGTATATACGTATTTACACTTATCTCCCCCTATCTAAACTGAAGCTTTAAATTCTCTTTTATTTTTTTATTGTTAAGTAAAATCAATTGCAAAAATAAAATTTTATTTTTTAAATTTTTTTTGCTAAATTAAATTTAATAAATTAATAAATTGCAAGGGAATTCTTAATTATTTTATATGTTGTTGAACCTCACTTTTAGATGCCTTTGGGACTAATAATTTGTTTCGTTTAATAAATAGGTGGGTATCGTCTAGACACCCCCACCAAAGGTCAGCCAAATTTTAAAAACGGATTTTAAACTTTTATTCACGTTTTAAGATTCGACTGTTTACAAAATTACATATGTTAAAAATTTCATTTTTAATTCCCTTAAAGAACTTTTTTAAATTCTTTTCTTTAATTTAGAGCTTTCAATAATCATAATCTTTAATATATGTATAATCAAATATTTCTTAAAATATTGTTTAAAAACATAATCATTAAAATTCTGTGATATATACTTACTTTTATTTTAAATAATTTTTAAAAAATAATGGGAGACACAGACAGCTTTAAAGATTTACAAAATTTATTAGATAATGTAGAGAAGGTATTAGTTAATTAATTCTTAATTTATCTTATACATATGCTGAAATAATTACCTTCTGTCTCAAATAATTACTCCCCCCCCATTTAGACATTGAAACAATAATTACATAGGGCGATTAATTTAGCATATACGATTAATTAATTAATTTTTAAAGTTAAATTCTTGGCGTAAATATGCTCGTCTTGTTCTTCCACACGTTGGACTTGTTCTGTAAATAAATAAATAATTATGTCGAACCTCACTATAGATATCACACCCCAATTCAGAATATTTTCTTTAAATTTTGTTAAGCATTGGATAGGAAGGAGCTGTCTACCTTCTATTTAGGGTCCTCTCATTATAAGATACAATTTCAGTCAATAGTGAGGTCCGTCAGTATTTTCAAATTTTTTAATTTTAAACATTTTTAATTTTTTTAAATTAGTGTTGTTTGTATTTATGCAATGATTGGTGCTTGGATATTTCATAGTATTGAATCACCACATGAAGATATGGTAGAAAAATAATTAAATATTTATTTAATTTTTTTCAATAAATTTAAGTTAAAAATTAATGGAATTAAAAAAGTTCAAGAATTAAGACGTAGTTTAGCCAAAGAAATGTTAAATAGAAAACAAAAATTAAATAAAGAACAACGCAAATGGATAGAAGAAAGAAAATTATTTTTAAGAAAATTTGGAGAGCAACTCTTTCATGTTTATAAAGAACAATATGTTAGGTAAGTGATAAATTTTGTAAAAAAAAGTTTTCTCAACTACTGGAAAATTTGTATTGGTAATTTTCTTATTAATAATTGGAACGGGATCCTATTCGAATTACCTCATCAGCTTCTGGAAAGTAGCTAAATTCCATATGCTGAATTTTTATTGAATATTCAGTCTGACCTTACTATGAATATTCCCTATATTTGATCCGCTCAGTTTTTATCTAATTACCAAGCCTTTAAAGCTCCCGAGCTATCCCCAGCATGTTTGTTAGGCTGCCTAACCTTTAAGACACTTATTATAAGATACCATGCCTTAAAATAAATGTTTTTTGTAAAGGTATGAAGATGTTCGTCCCGCTCTAACACTAATTCAACAGCAACAACAATTGTCAAGTACAATAACTCCACATTTAGATCCACGATTTAGGCGGCATTTTTCTAAATCTCGTTCTGAAGGTAAAATGTGGACACCAAGTAGTGCTTTATTTTTTGCTGCTACAACAATGGCTACAATTGGATATGGTGTTTATTTAAATATTTTAAATTAAATATTTATTTCAAAAAAGGTAATATAGTCCCTATGACAAATCAGGGAAGAATTGCTTGTATTATTTTTGCTCTTTTTGGTGCTCCTTTAGCTATTATGTTAGTAAATTAATTTTAAATTAATTTAAAAATATATTTAGAACAATTGGCGATTTGGGTAAATTTCTTTCTGAATGTACAATTTGGCTGGTAATTTTTGAACAATATTTTTGATAAATACACTTGGACTTTATTATAAGATATCCCTTGAATGAGATTTATCTTATATAGGAAGTCTGACTATATAATTACTGAGAAAAGACATCTGTTAAAGATTTTCCAATTCAATAGATTTATTTAAATTTAATTTTCTAGTATCGGCACTCTAAGGATAAATATCGTTTTTATCGTTATCGGATTAGCCAATCGTTAATGGCACACAGATCTAATCAAAGAAGGCGACTAAAAGGTAAAAATATTTAGGTATTTTTAATAAAAGAATTTATTTTTTAAAGAGGATTTTATTTCTGGAGAATTAGCAGGGGATTTGGAGATGGGAAATAATAACAATGCTGATGATCTTAATTCTTGGGATGAAAATCATAAAACGGACTCGGAAAAAAGAATGAATGACTGGGAATATCAAGTAATTAACGCTAAAAATTAATTTATTTTGCAGTCTAACTATAAGATACACTCTTGGGGGCTGAAAGTTTGTCATCTCAATTAGAATTTTAAATACGGGGTTGTTAATATTGCCTCTCGGTGACCATATAAATTTTAAAAATTTATCTTAAATTTATGTGTATATAATATTGGGTGTATCTTATAGTTCGTTTCGATTGTATTTGAATAAATTTTTCCAGGACAAATCAGAAACTGAGGTTCCAGTGATTGTTGTTTTTGCTATTTTGTTGGTATTTTATAAAAATTATTTTTTAATTATTTTATTATTTTTAGCTTTATATTGCATTTGGGGGCTTTTTATTTGCCTTACTTGAATCTTGGACTTATATGGATGCCTTTTATTATTGTTAGTTATTTAAGTTTTGATTGTTAATTAATTTATTTTTTAAGGTTTTGTTTCTCTTACAACAATTGGTTTTGGAGATTTTGTTCCAGACAGACATGAGTTTAACTTTAATATTTAACAAAATATATTAATTACTTAAAGATATATTGTTATAATGCTCCTTTATTTGGGTATTGGATTGGCTGTTACAACTATGTTGTTTTTATTTTAAATAATTCTTTAAAATGCTTTCGTTTTAGGTGTATCGACCTGGTTGGTGTTCAATATATTCAAAAGTAAGTACAGTTAGATAAACCAATACTGAATACACCTCCACAGGAAACGGTCTACCTAAGTGATACCCTCTTTCCAAAATACACCTATTTATAAGAGACAATTTTTCAGCCCCAAAGAATATCTTATGTTGAGATCCGACTTTATTGAAAATATTTGATTTCCCTAAACTTTAATTATTTTTTTTAGGATTCACTATTTTGGACGTAAATTCCAAGGCACGGATATTCTTCAAATTCTTCGACGGAAACGAATGTTGGAGAGGCGTTTTGCTATGGGAGAGGGGAAAGAATTTATTGAATTTGTTATTAAACATGAAAGAGAGTAAGTTGATTTTAATAAAATATATTTTAAATAAATTATTTTAATTAAGAGCTTTAAATCCTTCACAACAAAGGGCAATATTTGTCCAACCTTCTCATCACATTGTCAGTCATTTACATGAAATGGATCAGCCTGAAGATGGAAAATTATCTCTTCAATCTGAAAAAGAAGCAGCTTGGCTAGAACAAGTACATAGTTATTGTTTAGGGAATTGGGTCATTTTCAGTTTTGTTAGCAAAGTCCGCAATTTTTTCTTTGTATATACCTATTTTATTTTCTCCTGGGGATTATTTGTGTATAAAATCAACAATTGTATGTTACACGAATCTCAAATAATGTTCTATGAGCTTTTTTTTGTTTCTTTCTACCCATAGAATAATCCTTTTCACAATGAATGACTTCCGGATAAAAGTTGCGGATTTTGTGAATTAACTGAAAAGAGACGAGAGATTTCTTTTAAAAATCTTTTATAAACTTTCTTTTTTTAAAAAAGGATACACAACAAGAAAGTGAATTAGTTGTGGCTACAGAATTAATGCCTAAAGTCCTTGAGCCCGAGCCTTTACCAAAAAGGTCACCTACAATAACACCCTCTTCAGAATCAGAACGCTCATTGTATTCACAAAAATTTTATTATTTTTCAAGATTTTTTCCAGAATGTATAGTCGATTAAATAATGACAGATTAAATTCTTGGGCAGAGTCTGGTCCTACTCCTTCAATTAAAAGTTCTCTTCTTAGTACAGAACCTTCAGTAGAACATCGACAACAAACTTATCAAAACTTTATTTCTCCACAGCCTTCGCTCAATTCATTTGCCTTTAATTTTCCAATTCCTTCACCCGATCTCAGACAAATTGGTTAATTTTTTTTAATTTAATAAAAATCCTTTCAATTTTTAGCCGAAACAGCTCGTACTAGAAGAAGATTGGTCAGTTGCCCGTCTTTCCCTTCATATCCTGTTGAACTATCTCTTGTAAGGAGCAATATAAAATGGCGTAAATGGCGCACTATAGCTTGTCCTTCGCTTGCTTTTGTTGAATTTTTGTGTTTTTCTAAAAATTGTGTTGTTGATTTGTTTGTCCAACAATTTAATACTAACAATTATTCTGAAAAGGAGGATTTAAGAGATTTTATAATGGAAGAGGATTTGGAAGGAAATAATGCTCTGATAAGTATACACAATTCAGAAATTCTTTCAAGAAGGGCATCCATTTGTTTTCTGGAAATTTTACAAGTAAATTTATTATTTTTTGAGAAAATAAGTAGTCGAACCTTATTATAAGATAACTTTTTGTAATGAGGTGTTTAATTTGAAAAGTATATCCTAATTTATCCCATTGTGAGGTTCAAATGTTTGACTTTATACCGTCTAAAACCTCTTCCTCTTGTTTAAGGCCCCAAAAGCACAACTTCCTCGCTTTGTTGGTCAACCAGTTTGGTATTACAGACGTAGGAGGAGTTTGCAACAATTTGAGGCAAAACAACATCAAAAACAATTATTAGAACAACAGCAAACAAACCCGGACTCGCCTACCCAAAAAACAACAAAAATAATTTCCCAACCAGAAAATTACCAACCAATCCTTAGAAGAAAAAAACGTGAAAGATTAGCTAAAAGGTATGATCCTCTTATTAGATTTGATTGGCTAGCATTGAGTCCTCGTATTGCTGTTACTGAAGAGGGAATTCCGGCAACTATGGAACAAATTACTGAAAGAGCTCAAGAATTGACGGAAATGCAATGTATGGGAAAGTTTTTTTAATTACGAGTATATTAAAATATTTTCTCTAAAATTTCGTTGAAAGCGTAAAAGGATACGTGTGATTTCCACTATCCATATCGTAACCAATTTCTCTCTTTTCCTAATCAGGGAGACTTAAAATTTACTTTAATTTAAAAATTATGTACATATATGCTAATAATAAATGCTCTTAGTTAATTAACAAAATAAAATCTTTTGTAAAGATCTTCCAAAACAATTAGCTACAGAACATCCAGTATATCAACATATAGCAGAATTAGAACACCAAACAACAGAAAGCACAACAAGTAATTTAAAAGGGAGTATAAATTTATCAGAAAAACCAACTTCAAGTAGAAATTCATTTGAATCTTTAACCCTCGGTTTAAAAGCTATAAATAAATGGAAAGGAAAAAGAAAATCTGTTGCTGAACATTTTTCTTCTGTTCTCCCTTCTTCTTCTTCTAAAAAATCTTTAAAAATAAATAAAAATGAAAGAAGAATGTCTCTATGTCCAATGTTTACTTCAAAACGTTTAAATTTAGAAGAAGAATTAAAAGAAGGAAGGGAAAGATTAAATTCTAATTTATCTACAAGTTCTACGCCCGCAACTGGAAGGGAAATTAAAAGAAATTTAAAAGAAGAATTTAGACAAAATGCTAAAAGCACAAATAAATTTTTGTTGCAAAGAAAAAATTATTTGATTAAAGAAAATTTAAAGAAAGTTGGAAGTCTGGATTTAAATTTGTCTAAAAATGAAGAAGAAAAAGAGGAAGAATCAACATCTTTATTAAATGCTAATCCAAAATAACCCTGTACTTCAACAAAAAATTCAAAATATTTTTGAATTAAAAAAATATTTTTTTTCCTTTTTAATTTATACATATAATTTCAGAAATTAAAATTTTTAAAAAATTCTAAGATTTTTAACTCTTTTTTTTGTTAATCTTCTTTTGTTGTTTTTAGTTTAAAGCTTTTCTTCTCTAGGGTATAATTTATAATTTAAACTACCTCTTATTTATAACTTTTCTGAAATTTTGAAAACTTTGATGTTCATTTCCCCTTAGGGGATTACTTTAAATATTTACTAACTTTTTTACTTTATTTTTCTTTATTTTTTGTTCTCTTTTTATTTTTAAATAAAAAATTATTTGATTGTGTTGTCTTTTTAAATAATTTTAATTATTGTTTGTTTGTTTTGTTTGCTAATCGCTTCTTTAGAAAAACTAATATACTTGAAATACTCACAAACATTTAAATGTTATGCTTAATAATTAATTGCTTTAAATGCTCTTCTCTACTAACAAATAATTTTTAAATGGTTTGTCAATTACGCGCTTAATTTAATTTTAATATTAATTAATTATATTTTATTAAATTAAGGCGCCTCCTATTGAATTAGAAAAAGCATCTGAATTAGTTCACATTCCTTTTGTATTGGACCTCCCTCCAAGTCCACCCCCTCCAGAACCAGAACCTCCTTCAATGAAGACAGAAGTATTACCTACAATAAACAAAGCAGATGAATCTATTGTTGAAGATCCAAAACCTTCTAATGTTGAAGAAGCGTTGCCTCCAATTGCTAGGGCTGTTGTTATGGTTGGGGGGAATTAATTTGTAAAGAAAAATAAAAATAATTTTTAAAGCATGAACAAGTTGGAGAGCAAACTAAAGATTCAAGTACAGAAGCTCAAGTAGCTCAGGTAAATAAATAGTAGAATTAGTCTGTTTATATCTCGAATTTTATTTTAAAAATTAAAATTTTAATTTATTTGAAATTTGAAAATAAATTCAATTTTTATCGAGTTTAAATTACAAACTTGAATTGTAAAAGAAATTAAATTTTTTACTTAAAATTTAACTAATTTTAAGTTCTTCAAATAAATTTAGAGATTATTGCCTTCATTTACTCCTTCCGACATGTTAGGAATTACAAAATCAGAAATGACACGACTTTCTCCCGAACAATTTGTGAATGAACAACAACACCTTTTATTGCCTGAAACTGTTCAAGTAAAGAAAAAAATTATTTTCTTTTAATTTAAAAAGTCCTTCCTTTCTTTCAAAGGCTTCTGTAGATGAAAATGCCCCAGAAGAAACAACTTTCTCTTCTGCTGATGAATGGGACCGTTTAATGAATTTAGCATCAACAGAACAACTTCCAAATATTGTTAGTTATGTAAGGCAAATGATTTCTGATGTCCCTCAAGTAAAGAAGAAATCTAAAATAATTTATTTTAATTATTTAATAAATATGTAGATTCCTTCTTTGGAAAGACTTTCAATATCTGAAGAAGATGAATTAATATTTTTTGCCGATACTGAGGCAGAAGAAGAAGAACCCGCTTTTGAAATTGATTTGGGTGCTTTTGAATTAGTTGATGCTGGAATTAGTGCTGAAGTGAATTTTAATTAATTATCTGGTGTTTAATTTTAAAAATAATTTCAGGAATTATTAGCTAATGAAGACCCTGTAATTTACCATAGAGACATGCCTGTCCATTCTGTTCATCATGATACTGTTCAGACAGAGGCAGCCATTCAAAATTTAATGAATGCTTCTCAATCAATGTTATCCTCTCAAGTAAAAAAATTTTTAAATTAAACTAAAATTTCAAAAAAACTTTCAAAGATTCCACCAACAATGGTTGCAGATAATTATTGTTTTGCTGTAGATGCTGATAAAATTCAAATGGATGATGTTTTGGGTGATGAACATTGGTGGAAACACACATCTAGACCTACTAAATATTTTTATAGGTTAAAACTTAACCTTATTAAAGCCAGATACTATTAAAACAAGTACGGTATTGTAATTATTGTTTTAAAAAAATTCTGACAGTCTTGCTTAAATATCAAATTAGATTAACAAAAACTTTGATTACAACTCATTCCTTTTTTTAAATTTTTAGTGAAGATCTTCGACACTTTTACCGAGTTAATTTATTAACTAGTAGAGGCAAAATTATTTCTGCTCGATTAGCCAATACAACACCAGCGATGGGAGGTGCTGGTTCTGTTGCAGAAATGTTGCCACCAGAAATGTCTCAACAACAGAGAGGAGATTTTGGACAAACTTCTTCTTTTTCAATGCCAAATACGGCAAGACGTTCCTTAACTTTTTGTACTGGGAGTGCTGGAAGGCCTTCTTTTGGTTTTTTTTAGAAAAAACCATTATTTCTAAATTTATTTTACTAAAGCAATTCCTTCCCTTGATCCTTCACAAATTATTCCTCCTAATGTTTTACCTTCACTTTCATTATTTCCATCAACTAGTGGATTTGTTGGTAGGCATTCTATTGCCCCCTTTTCTTCTTCTTCTTCTACTACTCAACAACAACAAGATCAACAAGTTAATTAAAAATAAATATCTCGATTAATCTTCAACTTTAAGATTACTCCAACATCTGGAGGTCCTTGGAAGCAACCGGAAATGGCACAACGTGGAGAACCAGTAGATTTGAGCAAAGTTTATAGGCAAAAAGATTTTATTTTTAAATAAAATTTTTTGTTTGGGATCTTGCCTTTCTCCTTACAATTAAGCCCGACCTCACTATTAGATAGCTCAATACTATATACACCTCCATTTAAGAAAAAATTTAACCCTGGGTGGGGGATCTGCCTAAACTATATCACATATTTAACCCTTTATAACAGCGATTTTTCAGCCCCAGGTATTAGATTCCAGGTTGTTAGATTTATATTATATTAAATATGCTTTACCTATAAAATTAATTTATTTTCCAGAGTTGTTCGTTTCTATTCTTTTTGGCGTACCTGTACATCATTCCACCGTATTGTTACAATGATTGAAGTATAATTTACTTTCAAACAATTTATTTTAAAAATAATTTAAAGAGAGTAGGGCAACCACCTTCAGACACACAAACACATGGAGGATATAGTCCAATATGTGGAGTAAATCCATTTGGCGAAGGCCCTTCAACAGCAACAATAAGTTCTGTTCAATCAGAAAAATCAGATTCTTCTTCTGCTGCTAAATCTACAAGGCCAAGTTCTTCGCCTTCTCGGAGCATTCCAGACTTTCAAAAACGCCGTTTATTTGTTCAATATTTGTGGAAGAATATGTTCCTTTAAATAAATTAATTTAAAAATAATTTTTTTAAATTTTATAGTAAATCATCAGATAAAATACGTGTTCAACGTGAATTTGATCCGAGAAGACAAAGACTTTTAAAATGTGTGGCTGATTCTGCAGCTAGAAAAAGAGTTGAAAAAATAATTTTGAAAATAAAATTATTCTCATTTATTTTTAGATGACTGGGGCTAAATCACAGTTTAGAAGTGGAAGTGCTGGACATTCTATGGAAAAACATTCGCCTCATCATTCAAGATTGGTTAGACAAAGTTTTCTCAAAAGGAGAATTAATAGAGTGTATTTATTTGTTGGACTTTATTTTATAAGCTCCGTTAATCTACTTAATAAACTTTTTGCGTTTCCATAAAAATCCGAAAAGTCCCTCAGTGCCTATAGGTTGTAAAAGCGTTGATAAGTTCGTTTTCTCCTAAATCAGAAAATTATTTCCGCGTACCATTAGAACAATTAATAAAAAAATTTATGAGATAATATTTTAAATTTGTTCCACTTTTTTTGAAATTTGCCTTTTCTTTAATTTTTTTCTATTAGCAACCAACACCACCAAATCAATCCCCAGCACCTAGAAGTGGCTCTATTCGTTTCCGACTTCCACCAGAAGGTCCCCCAACTTCAAGTACTTCATCATTAGATGCTCCTACTTCTTTTACTCGTCGATTACCACGCCCTCGTTCTTCTGCAGCTTCCCCTTTAAGACGTGCAAAAACTGAAAATGATGATAATAATGAAATAAATGAGAATAATTCTTCTAAAAGAATTAAAAGTACAAGTAGTAGTAGAAGATCAACAGAATCAAATAAATCATCCCCTAGAAGATGAAATTTTTATTTAAAATTAAATTGATACCTCTGTTTTTGTTTTTATTTATTTTGTATTTTTAATTTAAATATTCTGTGTATATTTTTATTATTTTTATAAATTTATTATTTTAAACACAATAAAATTTAACAAATTAAATATAAAATTAGTATATTAGTTATGCATATAATATTAGTTATATAATAATTAATATAAATTTGGACCTCACTATAAATTTATCCATAATTTAAATTGGTATTTTTTAAAGCTGACTGGCCATTCAATGGGGCCTACGAGAAGCTAATATTTAATTTTGACTCATAGGATGAAATTTTAGCCACAGTTGTATTTTATAGGAGGTCTGATTTTACTACTACTATTAATATTTTTAAAAAATTATTTATAATATTAAAAAATTATTTTTACAAAAATTAAATTTAAAAAAAAATTTAATATTCATCTTTATTATCTTGTGTATTTTTCGGATCATTAATATTTAATGCAGCTGCAATTCTTATTGCATTCTGAACTTTTGAAGCTATTCTCCCTTCAATATATTCAATGATTGCTTGATTAACTAATTTTTTTGTTTCTCTCTTAAATTCTTCGTGATTGAAGCTTAAAAGAATTTTTTAAATTTAATTAATTTTTTGTTTGATTCAAAGGGGGTTTAATCAAAATTCGGGACAGGACAGACAGGGTCTGGATCTAATTTTAATTTAAAATTAACAAAAAACCTTTCTTCTTTTTCACCAAAATTATTCACAAAAAATTCTTCATTTTCGTTCAAATAATTTTTTTCAATTATTTCATGTTTCTCTTTACATTCATAAAAATCTTTTCCAATTAATTTATTATTTTTTCCCAAATTACAAATAAATCCAGCCATTTCTAAAATCATTAATTTTCCAAATATTTTTTGTGTTTCTATTTCATTTAAATATTTATTTTGTAATTTATGGAAAATTTTTTCAATTAAATATAAAATAATTTCGTTTTCAAAAAATTTAATTTTTTGTTTTTCCATTTTTGGACTTTTTCCTTCCTTTGGACTTTTTAATAATAAATCCTTTTGTTTTTCTTTATTTAACAATACAAATAATTTTGATTTTTCTTTTTTTATTTCTTTTGACGCTTCTGCTTCTTGTAAATTTGTTGGTAATTTACCTAAAATATAAATATATTTATGTACCAGGGATATACCCAACCCGATTTCCGAAAATCGGGAATTCCCGACGTTTTTGGATTGGGATCCCGATTCCCGGAATGCGAATTAATTTTTTATGCCGGCTAAATCTCTGACATGTACATCAGGGATCCTGCCGACAAAGAACCAAAATTCCCTATTTTCAGTAATCGGGACGGCATGAACTTGAATATATACATTCATTAAGATATAACTCTCTTAAAATTTGGTTGTCAACGATTGAGAGGTTGCTTAAACGTTACCCTCTATTTAAACTATAAGATAAAATTTTTCCATCCTTAAGAGGGGATTTGATAATAAGTTCTTACTAGAATTTGTTTCTTCTGTTGAAATTTCTTTTCCCTTTAATTTTTCACTCGGTCCAGCTTCTGTTTCTTCTTCAATTTTATTATTATTTAAAGAAAATTCAGAATCTGACCACCATCCTTTTTTCTTTAATTCCTTTTTAAGTTGACTACTTTCATCGGAAAGAAAGTTTCCAGCATTATTTATATCAAGCAATGTGTGAATATTTGTTAATTCGCCTACTTCTATGTTGAATGGACCTATAAATTTATATATTTTAGATAAGGGAGGGGAAGAGGGAGAGTGGGGCTTTTTTTTGGAAATTAGAAAAAAGTCCTTAAAAAGTCTCCACCTTCATATTTATCTCCAAAAATTTCATTCTCTTCCTCCTCAATTAATTTAAAATTTAAGGGCCAGGGTCTCTGTTTCATGATTCTCCAAACTTCATCATCCCCAAATTTTCCCAAAATATTTTTTATTCTTTTTATATAATTTTTAAATAAATTTCCATTTATTTTAATTGAATTTTCTGTTTCTCCTTTTCTTTTAGCAATTAATTCTTTTTCCTCATTACTGAGCTTTTCTGGGGTAAATAATTCTTTAAATTCTGGAATATTTAAAGGAAATTCAAAAAATTGATTGAGAAAAGCAAAAAGAGCAAAATCAGTCTTTAAAATTAAAAAAAAATTTTAATTTTATTTTAAATAATTTACCAAAGTTGGAATATTTCCATGCAAAAAATTATTTTTAGCCTCTGCCTCAGTCAACTTTTTTATTATCCCCAACGATTTTACTTTATCTTTAAATTCATTAAATACTTCAACTTCATTAATATTTTTCCCAGTAATCTCTCTCAACTTTAAAAAAAATCAGAATTAAAATCAGAATTTAAATAAAAATAACAACCCTTTTTTCCCAACAAAAAGGTATTTGGCTATCAACAATTAATTTCTTTAAAATATCATTAATTGTATTTTTCAGAACAGAATTTACACGTTCCCAATCATCATCAATTCTTGCTAAGAATCCGAAACATTCTCGAAGAAAATTTATTTTCAATAAATCAATTTCTTCTCTATTTTCCCTTCCATTTATTTTTATTTTATTTAAAATATTAAAATAATCTTTCCACAATTCTGGACTTAACGTCAATTTAATGGAATATTTAATTTTAGATATTTTTGTTTCATCACTTTCATCTTCCTCCTCTTTTTTTGATTTCTTTTCATTTTTATCTTTTACCGGGGAATCAAAATATTCATCACTCATACTTTCTTCTTTAGAAATATTAATTTGAATTTCTGGGTCTAAAAAAGAGGATTGTTATTTTCCTACATCTAAAAATCCGCAAGTCTTAGAAAATAAATAGTCAGACTTGAGGACTTTTAGTAGCAAAATACCCACCTAAAAAAGCTTCTGGAATAACTGGAATTAATTGTTCACGAACTCCTTCATCTTTTAACATCCAATCAAGACCACCCGGACCTTTTTTTGGAGAATTATTATTATGTAATTTTAAATGAGCAATAGTTCTAGAAAGAAAAGAACTTCCAGGAGAATGCCCCTCAGATTTTGCCATTATCATTTCTTCATTTTTAGCATGAGGGATTTTAATATCAATTGGACTAAATTTCTTTCTTATAGAGATTCCACCCTTTGGAGTTGCTGGTGCACTATTTGATAATGAAGATGAGGCTAGTTGTGCTTCGGAATTATTTTTTGGAATTGTTGCATGGGGAAGATCTCTCCGAAATGTTCTATCAGCAATTAGAGTCCTGAAAATGTGTAATTAGCTAGCAAGATTGATAAATATCCTTTCCTGCGATTACTCCAAAAAGTGTGTGGTATTTGTTAGAGATCGAACTGTGAGTGTCGTACGAGATATCTCGAAAAATCTCGATTCTTAATAATCGAACTGTTCTAGATTCACTCTCTGTCCGGTCTCTAGTTTAAACCAGTCGACAATCAAAGCATTTTCTTTAGTGCTTTCCCACACGCAGATTCGGAATTAGACTGAGAATTTTCTAGAAACATAATTTAAATTCTAAATACTTTAGCAAGGTTCTAGTTGCAAATTTTCTAATATTATCATCATGTTCATCACTCAATTTTTTATTTCCCTTTTTTCTAACTTCTTCAATTATTTTTTCTGCTCCATCCAAATATTTCCCGTTATAAATAGCAAAAGGAATTGCTCCATCGGTTTTTGAACCAAGAAAGAATTGGTTACTTATTCTCTTAAATAAATGTTTACTTCACTATAAGATAACATTTGAAGCTGGCAACAATAAAGAGCAGCTTTCTCACCCATTGTTAATGGAAATGAGAATGTTATCTCTAATTGAGGACTAGCTACTAGTATTGGGTGTATCTTATAGGGAAGTTTATTGAAATTTAAATATTTTTACATGAAAAGGAATTCCTTTCCAAGTTAAAACAGCTTCAACATAAAGACACATTGCTCCAAAATATGGGGCATTTGATGTTCTAGGAAAAACAAAAAGATAAAGCGTATCTTCTTTGGCATATCTATCCTCAACCAAAAGATGTTCTTTATCCAGTGTTCGTAATTTTAAAAGACCTAAATTTTTAAAATTTATATTTTATTTTAATTGTTTAAACTTAGAAAAAATTTTTACAATTGTTTAAAAAACAATTTCTAATCTACATCCTCTATAGGATACCTCCATAGATACCCATAAATTTAAAATACATTTTTAAATGGATTTTCTTTCTAAATATTTAAGAAATATTTCATTATATTATACATCTTTTTCAGCCCCGAGGAGGTCTCTTATAGTGAGATATAGCTTATTAATTTTCCTGTTTTATAAAACAATTTTATAATAACTTACAATCAACAGAAGAATTTAATAAGGCAAACAAAATGAAAAACAAAAATTTAAACATTAAATAAATTATTTTAGTTAAAAATATTTTTGTTTGATTAAAAAATAAATATTTTTAATCAAAATTTAACTCTTTATATATTCATCAATTTAATAAAATAAATTCACATGAAAAAATGATTGTAAATACAAAGAATGCCCTTTTAATAAATAAAAGGGCAATGCCGCCTTTGAAAAAAAATTTAAAAATAATTTTTATTTCGTCGCTATAAAAAGTGCAAAGTTAAATAAAGAAAATTTTAAAAATAATTTTTTGTCTTTTGACTTTAATTCTTTGAGAAAATTTTTAAATAAAAATTTTAAAAGTGCAAATAAAATATATAATTGTGAAATTTTAATTTTGAAAATTTGTTTATTTTTTTATTTAAATTAATTAATATTTAATTTGAATTTTAAATATTCAAAAGTTTAGTACATTCTCGCTTGATTTGTTTCGGCATTTTTTAAAAAGATATGTTGGGGTAACGGAAAAATCCAGATTTGGCTAAATTTAAATGTAAATTTTTATTTCATTCTTTGTTTATTCATGTTAAATAAGCATTGTTTTTAAATTATGTCATAATATTTTAAAAATAAATAATATTTATCAAACTTGACTGTCTAGAATATTAGAAATTTATTTTTAAAATCAAAATTAATTTTTCCAAAAAATACAAAAATAGAAACGGAAGAAAAATTTTGACTAAATTCGATACCCCCCCCCCTTCCCGACCCTAAAAATTCCTTTTTGTTTCGGATTATTTCCAAAAAATCTTTTTCCTCCTCTTTTATGTAAATATATTATTATTAAAAAATTGGAGATGAATCTCGCTTTTCTATCATTTTCCCTAGCAACGGAAACTCGTGGTACGAATGGAATTAAAAAAATTATTTTTATAGAACAAATAGAGGTTATTTTTTAGAAAGTATTTAAATAAATATAAAATATAAAATTATTGTTTATTTTAAACATTTACTTCCAAAATTTCAATAAAAAATTTTTTGTTAATTTTCTAAAATTTAATTTTATTTTGTGACTTCTTTATTTTTATTCAAATTAAGTTAAGCTTTATATAAACTCTCAACCCTTCAATTTTAATGTAGCTTAACGCACAAGCAAACTTTCCTATCATCCAATGGCCTACCAAATTATATAAAAAATCATACTCAAATTATGTAATTTTGGGTTAATCTTTTATTGAGGTTTGGATTTAGTCGAAATTAAATTTAATTATTTATTTGGTAATCTTTTACTCATCAAAATCGGAAATATTTATAGAGTCACGCAAATTGTTTTTCCTCCATAGAATCCCCAAATTTTAAATCTAAATTTGGAATTAGTTAATAAAGTTAATGTTTTTCCTCTTTTTCTTAAAGAAAAAATCCTTTCTCAATTTTTTTTATTTAAAAACAAAGTTTGTAAGAAATGCGTGATAAATTCAAAAAAAATTTTGAAAGATGAGAAGAATTTATTTTTTTATTTTTAAATTTAAATTTATAAAAAATTCTTAAAATAAAATTTTATTTATTTTAGTTCTTTAATTGTTTGTATTTAATATTAAAAGTTTAAATTTTGTTTTTTAATTCCCTTTTTTTTAATTTTTTCTTTCATAGAAAATAGGATTAATAAAATTGAAATAAATAAATATTTCTGTTTTTTGTTAATTATTATTTTATTTATTTTTATTTAAATAAATAAATATATTTTTTAAATATACCTAGCTATTTTGAATACAACAATCTTTAAACTTTTATTTTTTTATTCAAAAAAAGCTTTTTTTGTTTTATTTAATTTGTATGCTAAAATTAAACAATATGTAGAAAGGAAGGAAAAAAATATTTTTTAAAGTAAAGGTTTCTACCGAATTTACTTAAATTTTGTTTAAAAATTCTTCTGACTGACTAAAAAATAAATTAAAATATATTTTTTTATTTGTCAATAAATAATATTTTAAATAAATTCAGATTTGACGTAAGCAATAATAAATAGGAGAAGAGATTATTTTATGTTAATTTAGTAAAATGAATGTTTGAATTGGCAACCTCTCTTTTAATTTTTTGCCGTTTTATTATACTAGAATTAGAAAAAAAATTAAGAAACTAATATTCCAAACATTATCAATTAATTAAGAATTCTTTAATTTTTAATTATTTATTTAAATATCCCATCTACGTTTAATCTAAATATTATTTTTTTTAATCCAAAGAAGATTTTTATTTATTTTTCTTCACATACCTCATTTTTCATAAATATTTTAAGAAATTATTTTTAGTTTTTATATTTATATTTTTTATAATTTAATAAAGAAAAATAATTTTATTTTTTTTATTAAATTAATTTTTTGTAGAAATTCTAAATAAATATTTTTTTAACTTAATTTAATTGAGAATAATTATAAATTAAATTAATTTTTCCAATTTTTTAAATCAATTTTAATTAGAAATTTTGTGTTTATTTTATTTATTTACTAACTTTTTTTTAAAAATAAAAATTTTTCTAAAAAACATATCAAATTGCTTTAGTTCTTAGAGCAATTTATTTTATAAGTTTTTATTATTGTTCACATAAATAATAAAAAAAAAAAGAAATAATTTTAATTTTATTTTTCTAAAAATAAAAATTAATGACGTTTTTAATTTTAAAAAAATAATTGAAATAAAATTTTTATTTATTTATTTTTAAAAGTACACATTAATTTATTTAATTAATTATTTGGTATATAGAAAAGTACCGTTTAATTTTAATAGCCAAAAAGTCGAATGTTCGAATCCTTTTAGAAAAGAAATATAATTTTTATTTTTTGAATAAAATTATTTTATTTAAAAGAAAAAACAATAAATAAATAATTTAATTTTAAATATTTATTTTTTAAAAAATAAATATTTTTGATTTTATTTTCTAAAAATAGTTATGTACTAGATGTACAAACATATTTACGTACTCTCATTTTTCCTTTTTTATTTCTCAGAATTTTTTGTCAGTTTTTACTTGTTATTTAAAAAAGCCTTTTTTAGTAAAAAAAATATTGAAAAATATAATTAATAATCATCAAAACATTTTTTGAGAGAATTTCCTGCAATTTATTTTTTTCCTTTTTGTTGGCACAAATGTTGAAGGAAGAGAGGGAAAGGGGGAGGGAGGGAGGGAAAGGAGGGAGGGAGGAGGTTATTACTCGGGTATTTTTTTTCGAGAGACTAATGAATTTGGAATCGGGAATTGGAAATTTATTTTCTTTTTTTTCGCTTAATTTAAGTCTTGTAATATTCGATAATATATATTTTACTTAATGTATAAATTTTTTTATTTTGCAACATCCTCCTTCCTTCCATTCATTCTTTAAAATATTTTATTTTTCTGTTTTTTGTTTATTTTTTTCTTTTGGGTAAAATGCCAGCCAACCATATATTTTCCTTTCTTTTTTTATTTTATTATTATATGTATAAGGCCATTTTTGGCACATGTCCATATATTCTTTTATAAAATAACAAATTCAGAAAACATTTTTTTAATTTAAAAATTATATTTTATTTTTAAAAACTTTACAAAATTAATCTAAATTAATTTAAATTAAATTGATTATATTTTATTTATTATTCAAATATTTACAACTCCCTCAACTTAGCTAAATTAAATTAATAAAAAAATATTTTTTCAAATAATTATTTATAAATATTTTTTTCTAAATTTATTTCTTTATTTTCATTCCAAATTAGTTTAATTTATTTTTATTTATTTATAAATATTAAAAATAATCACATTTTCGTCCAGACTATTTTAATATATGAGAAAAGATAAAAGTTTTTCTTTATCAAAGTTTTTGCCGCCTTTTAAATGAATACTAATTAGCGAGAGAGAAAAAAAAAGTTTTTTTCCTCCATCAATTAAATTTTACTAAAAAGAAGAGTTTTATTTAGTATGTAGTGGTTTTGGTTTTATTTTTCCTTTTAATTTTTATTTTCTCAGCTGCTCACTCCTGAGAAATAAATTTTTAAAAAGTACATTTTTAATAAATTTTGAATTTATTTTTTCTTTTATTAAATAAAAAATTATAGAAAAAATAATTTTATGTATTTTTATTAATTAGAATTCTTTAAAATAATTCTGAAAAAAATCAAGATGTGAGAGAAGTGGAGGAAAATATCCACAATAATACCTATATTAATTATTTTAGTTAAATTTTAAAAAATTAAATGGTCACTATTTCAATGCCTCTCCCATTATTTTCAACTTCTTCAGTTTCTACTTATTCACAACAATTTAAAAATAATAAAAATAATTCTTCTTCAATTTCTCGACATCAAGCTAGACGTGTTTCTTTACCTAATGCTTTGTTGAATAATCAAAGTGGAGGAGGGTTTAGATCACCTCGTTCTAGAACACCAAATTCATTAAGTCCAAAACTCGGATTTTTAAAGGTTTTCTTTAATTTCTTAAATAAAGTTAGATCTCCTCATAAGATAATTTTTTGTGTTAAAAAATCATATCTCATAATGAGGTCTTTCTTAAATTGAGAGTATTGTTTAGGCGGCCCCCCCCCCCCACATAACGTCCAACCAAATATCTAATATTTTGAATATCGCAGTTGAGTTCAGGCTTTAATTAAAATCTTTCCCTTCGAGCAAATTTTAAATATTAACTTCCTCAATTTTTATTTTATTACCAAAAATAATATAATTTTTAAAACAAAAATCCTTTTTTGTAACTTTAAAACTTTTTATTCCTTTGGGAAGCAATAGACGAACTTTCCACAATTTTAAATTTAACAATAAATTAAAAAAACTTTTTTAGCCTAATTTTTGCCAATAAATTTATTTTTACTAAATTCCCTTAAGGAAAGGGTTTTTGCCTAAAAATAAAATAAATAAAGAACAGATTTGCCAATATTTTTCTTAAATATAACCTTTGTACATTTTAGTCTGTTTTATTGTTTTGAGACTTTTTGTTAGAAATTCTTTTATTTAAATATATTTAGTTTAAAGTTAAATGGAGATTTTTAAAAGGTCTGAGCTTGGGGTTGGATTTGGTATTTGATCTAAATAAAGCTCGAAATAATTTTCTATTTCCCAACTCTAAGTGTAGGAAAAATTCAGGCTTCTGCAAATATTGACACCTTTACCAACGCTTTTTTAACACATAAAAAATTTCAAAATTATTTAAACAAATTTTAAGAAAGGGAAGAATCTTAATAACTCTTTTTAAGGAAATCTCAGAGTTCGATATTGATCCTCCTTTCATTTCTCCTGGTGCATCTTCAAGCTCAAGGTATTTAATTAAAATATTAAATTATAATATATGTATAATTAAATATATTTATATCCCTACCTCCTAATTATTCTATTCTTTTATAGGTACTTTATGGATATGTCACCCCCCTCCTATTTTGAGTCTCAGAGTTTTCCGCAAACGTAGAAAATGGTCAGAGATTATTTTCTTCTCCATGTCAATCATTTTTTTCTTCTTCAAGTATTTTGCTTGTTTATTTTGCCCTTTCACACATTTTGTGCTGACATTTCACTCATTTCGTTTCTACATTTACCACATTTCACTTATTTTGCTTGAAGAAAGAAAAATGATTGTCATGGAGAAGAAAATAATCTCTGACCATTTTCTACGTTTGCGGAAAACTCTGAGACTCAAAATAGGAGGGGGGGTGACATATCCATAAAGTACCCTTTTATATAATTATTCTTTGAATTTATTTCTTTTTAATTTAGCCTTTCCTTTTTTATATAAAAATCTCAATAAATAAAAATGTCTCGTGAAGCAAATTATTCCCTAAAGAATAATAATTTTCTGAAAATATTTTCAGATGTTCCCACCCATAAAAACACAAAATGTAGCATTAAAAAAGAAAATAAAATTTAGTCTATCCCCCCTCTTTTATTTAATTAAAATTATTTTCTCGAAATTTATTTATTTAAAATATACAGTCTATCCCCATTATTTGGGACAGAAATATTTGGATCTTAAAATGACGAATATTTTAAATTTAGGTGATTATATTTAGGTATATCTTATTGTGAGGTCTGACTGATTTATTCATAGATTTCCATGTCATTTAAAAATATTGTGGGAATACTCTAAAATTATTTAAAATATTAAGTACTAAATTCAAAAAAACCTCCTCCAAAAATCATTCTAAATATTCCAAGTACTATTTTCTTTAAAATAAACTGAAGTGCCAAAAAGAGAATAGATTTTTTAGGAAATTTTTAAAAGAAAGTGAGAAAAGCTTTAATATATAAGTAAAATACCTCAGAGTAACTAGATGGATTGTTGGACTTAAAAACTGTGACAAGTTAAAGGAAAAAAAAGAAAGTAGTTTTTAAAAGAAAAAATACCAAAAAAAATATATTTAAAAGTATTAACATAAATATATATTTTTGTTATAGTTTTTAAGAAAATGCAAGAATGCCGAAACAATCCAATTTAGGAAAAATAAAAGAAAAAAGAGATGCTTGAGTGAAAAAGTTTTTTTATTGTTGTCTACATTTATTTTTATCAAAAAAAAGTTTTTGATGAATTACTTTCTTCCTAAACTTTATTTTCCATTCTAGTATACGAGGAAAGACCCTCAAATATCCGGGGCCCGCGATCACTTCTATTTCATACTTATTTTAAAGTTATACAGTCTAACCTCATAGAATACACCAAATATAATTAAAATACACCCCTAGTACTTCCCCTATTTAAAAATACCCCCATTGTAAGATAAAATTTTTCTGTTCCAAAGGGGTCTGGCTATATAATATGTATGTAGTATTTTTTAATCATTTTTAGTGCTGATAATTCACACTGTAATTCTCCAATGCTTCTTTCACCATTTTCTCATCGTCCAGCCTCAGCACGGCCCTATCGCCGTAATAAACTTATTAATCAAAGCCAACAGCAACAACCTCAACAATCCAAAACTCAAGAAGAAATTAAACAACGAAGAAATGTTCAATCTTTACGTGCTGCTAGACGTTCAGAACCTTTTATTTTAGCAAACTGTGAGGATTTGGTTGATGACGACTTTAAATGGACAGACGTTGATGGATTTTATGGAAGAAAAAATTCTATTCCGCTTCATCAATTATTGGCCAATGATTTGGCACTTCTTAGAGGAATTCATGCGAAAAATGGTTGGAAATATAAAATTATTTTTTTGTTCTTTTTTACAAAAAATCTTTCTTTAGGAAGACTTTTTGTAAATTAAGTAGAATTTCCTTTTTAAATACACCTTAATCTAAGATATATTTTTTAATTTTGTTGGCCACTTGGTAGAAGTAGGAGTTACCTAAACGATTCCCCAATTTAAGATCCACTTTAGGTATTAAATAAACCCCTTATATTAACAAAATATTCTAATATTCTCAGAACAATCAAATGGAAACACACCCCCTGGAACAATAAAACGTTTAAACAACATTTCTCCTTCAAATTCTGGAATAGATAAAAATGATGATAATCAATTGGAAGAAAATAATGATGAAAGTGAAGATACTTTAAATTCTGGAAAATTTAAAAAAAGACAAGAATCTCGTTTTAAAAGATCTTCTTTGGAAGAAATTAAAAAATCTTCTTCAGCCCCAATGAGTTCCCCAACAAAAAGACGTTTAAAAATGATTAAAAATAAGTTATATTCTTTAGAAGATGATCAAAAAGTAAAATTTTTAAAAAAATTTTCTATTAAAAATTTTAATTTAATTAGGGAATTAAATCTAAATTAAATGAAAATGAAGGGGTGGATGACCAGAATCAATCTAATTCTGAAAATGAAAAAGTTAAATTTATGGATTCTCTGGATGAATTGGATAAGGAAAAAGATGGTAGGCAGATTTTTTAAATAAAGTCTTGTCTCATTATAATTCACAATACTAGATACTCCCCAGTTTAAGATATATTTTAGAATTCGATGGACATTAAGTAGAAGAGCTGTCTAAGCGATACTTATATTTAAAATATTTTTCAGTAACAAGGGTGTAGGTCAGTTAAAAAATAACAAACATTATTTTCTTTGGACTTTTTAAAGTCCCTTTCAAGATTTAAAATTTGTTTTAATTAGAAGCAAACGATGATGTTCGTCTACTTCGTCAAATTTTAAAATCTCGAAAGCAGCCAATACAACAATTCCGACATTTTAGTGTTGATCAAGATGGTCAAAGAATTGTTGATAGTGGGGTTAGAACAATACGTTCAAAAAACCATCAAAACCCACCACAAAGTAAAGGGAGGAATCCAAAAGCTAGGCGGGCAACTTGTCCCGAAATTTGGTTAAGTGAAGCAGAAGATGAGGAAAGATTAACTATGAATTGCGCAGTTAGACTTTTTGGATGTAATTCTGTTGGGAAAAAATCAATTGCTAAACAGGCAAGATTATTTTTAAAAATTTCTAATGGAAATCTACACTCATTACTATAAGATATCCTATAAGATATCGCTATTGTAAATTGTACTTTATAATGATTTAAATTAAATAAGCAGTATCACCTAAACATCTCTAGTTGTCAATCAAATCCATTCCTCAATAAGAACCCGTCTAGATAGATCCCCTTCGGAAAGAATTCTGGGACTTCTTTTAAAATAATTACAATCGTTTTCTAGCTTGCCTCAGCAGCTGAAGTATCCCCACAAGATGATGGAGTAATTGTTTCAACAGGCAACAAAAAAATATTTTTTTTATAATTTATTAAATATTTCTTTTAGATAATGAAGATGTTCAACGTCTCTATAGAACAGTTTCCTTTTTATTAAATGAACATGAAGTTAATATGCAAATTATTCAAGGTTCACTGTTACCTCAAGTAGAAATTTTTTTAACATTTTAGTTATTTTTTAAATTATTTTTAGAGTCAAGAAAGGTTATCTGATTCAATTGAAGAATTTACTATATTAGCAGGTAAATATATCAAAATAAATTGAACGGTTACTTGATAAAATTAGGTTGGCTACTGGGTGGAGGAGCAATTGAGGTGTCTAAGATAAACCTCATTTTATAAAAATTTTATGTTTGATTGAATCTCGGGAACCTAATGGAAAATAGCTACAATTTTTTTAAAAATTAATTAAAATATTTTCTTTTAAAGTTGTTTATTCTGTTGATAATAGAGAATCTTTTATTCGTGCAGCACAAATATTATACAGAATTTATGGTGATAGAAAAATAGCAAAAAGAGGAAATAAAAAGAAAATGAAAGAAAATATATTTTTACCTCTTATTTTGGTTTTTATTTTTTTTTAATTTTAGAAATTATTTTTTATTTAAGATTGCTAACAAAAGTGATTTACAACGAAAAAGAAGAATTAGTTCAATTGGTTAAAAAAATAAATAATTATATTAATTAATATTTTTTATAGAAGGAAAAATGTTAGCAAAAATATATAAATGCCCATTTGTTGAAATGTCTGCACTTCTTTCTGCTAATGTAGATATTTTGTGGAATGAAGTAATTCGTAAACTTTACAAATACGAAAGGGTATTTTTAAAAAAAAATAATTCTTTTTTTTTAAATTATTTTTTAAAATTAATTAGATTGTTGACAATTTGATTGTGGAAAAACAACAAAATCAGCAAAAAGAGGTTAATCAAATTAATTAATAACTGGATTCGACCGCCGGTTAAATTTTTAAAAAAAGCGAGACAATTGTTTTAAGATAAATAATCCGTGCCTCTATGTTAACTCTTATAGCCTATTAAACAATCAACATATTTTTGTGAAGTAATCATTATAGCACCGATTTTTCGTTTGAAATTGTCCCATTCGCAATTGACACAACGCCAAAAAATTTAAAAAAATTAATTTTTCAAAAAATTTTTTAATATTTTTTAAGCTGGTTGGAAGAATAGTAGAAAGAACAAGACGTTTTGCAAAATCTTGTGAAGATTGGATTACAACTAAAATTGTAGCTATTTAAACAAATCCCTCAATCACTTGAATTTGACTGTGATCCCCTTTTATTTTTTTTGATTAAATTGTTTGAAAATTGAAAATGTTTTTACTATTAACTTACAATTAGAATGACACTTCTAAAATGGACAATTTTTGCGGAATTTTAAATTAACTGGAAACAATGAAAAAGTTTTACGCGAATGACTAAAATTGTAGTGGAAAGAAATTAAAAAAAGAAATCCGCAAAAACTGTCCACAGAAAATAAGTGCAAAATAATTCAATTATTCTTAACATTTTTAAAAATATAATTGTCGAAATACTTGCCCATTTAATCATCATCCAAGTCACACATAGCTCCTCCATCATCGTCAAAAACACAAACAGCCCCAACACCCTCTTCATGGCAAAGACGAGGCCAGTGCTCACGCTTCATTTGCTTCAGAATTATTTCAACTTTCTTCTCGCTAACCAAAACCTGAAAAAATTAGAATTTTTAATAAATAAAAAATCAGAGAATTTCCCAAAATATAAAAATAGACAAACCAAACTCTCAGCAGGCAATATTTCCGCATACAAGTCAAAGTGCCTAACAGTCTCCTTCAACCCAAAACCATGTGCAATAACAACATCAAGTGTAAGCCCATCACTTTCAACACGCGTTCCTTGAGGTACAGTAGAGCGAGAAAAAATGCTTAAATGCACATGGCCTCCACGATAAAACCAATCATGGCGAATATTTTCATCAACACGTTGACGCTGAAAACATTTTTTAAAAGATTAAAATTTTGGACTTTAGTATACTCTTCGTTATTTTCCCTTATTTTAACTCTGAAATAAGTCAATGAGGATTCGTTATCCATAGGTTTTTTGTCACTTAAAACCAAAAACCCAATCCCTTTTAATTAATCTAGAATGTAGAACAAGGGAAAATAAGGAAATGTTTTTATTAAAAAACAAACAATAATCCATCGATGAGAGCCTTTAGTACATCCAAGTAAATTAGTTGTTTTACGCCCACAACAAGTCCAATATTGTTGATGATTTTGCAAATGTTGATATTGAGTTGCGCTATTATTCGAAACGATAGCGGCTGTAGAGTTTGGGTCACGAGAAGCTGGCAATCCTCGGTGATGAATACAAATTGAATTAAAAGTATTTTTGTCATTGCAAACCTTAAAATTAAAAAAATGAAAAATGAGAAATAAAATTTTTTGGATTTTTTTTTGAAATTCTCAAGTCGGACCTCATTACAAGATAACCCCATATCAAATAGGTACTAGAAAGTTATCCTCACATCAGCATTTGCTTTTTTCCTCCTTTCTCAAAAGGATTACACAAATACATATTATAAATAATTAAAAAAATTTTTTACCGCAGTACATCCATTATTTTTACAAACGGCTCCAATGAGATTTTCGAAATCCTTTTCATTTTGACGGTCAGGAAATTTATTTGAAGAATATTGACGTCTTTCTAGAACTTTTTGAGCGGCCTACAAAAATAATAAATTAATTTTAAAGTAAAATAATTAATTACAGAATTAATAAAAAGTGGAATTAACATTGTCCTTCGCTTAGTTGTTGTTGTCTTTTCTGGGGGTTTAGGCATTTTATGGAAATTTTGAGGAGCAAATCTTTTATTATACATATGTATTAGAACGAATTAGAAAGTCAAAAAGTAATCTTAAAATTAAAAAATACGGATTAAAATATAAAGTCAACAGAAGCGGGTACGCCCCCAAAATTGGCAAAGGCCGTACTTTAAAATTCCAAATTTTTGGCGTAATGATTTTTGAACAAAACGGCCAATAATGTGCCAACTCCAGCCAGTTTAATTTATTAATTCAATCTTATTAATAAAATTTCTTAATTTAAGATATACTAACTAATCAATGTCTGATTATAAGGAATTCTTTGAAGTTGCACGTCTTTTTGTGGATTATATGGAAGCCGATAGTCATTGTAATAAACAAGGACGTTTTCTGCAGGTATTTTAAATACAAAAAATTTTTTTTTAAATTTCTTTTAAGGAAGGAAACAAAACTTCTGTAATATTTAGTGATGTAACTCATTTTTTTGAAAATTATTCAAAAAATTATTTTTTCGAAAATACTTCAAAAGAGGAGAGGAACAGTTTAGCTTATTTACTTTTTGCTTGTTTAAGAGAATTTTTTATTTCAATTTTTGACGTTAGTTATGATAAAAATGATGGTGATTTACTTATTCGATTGAAAAAAGAGCCACTTTTGGATGAGCTTATGGTGGGTAGAATTTAATTAATTTTGATATTTAAACAGTTTTGTAAAAATGAGTGAATCATGGGAAGTATTTAAAATGCAAAAATTAATTTTTATGTGTATTAAAAGTTATTATTTGGGTTTAGGAATAGTTAATATACTAGTAGGCCCTCACAATACTCCCCAATATTAGATAACATCAATTTAAGAGTTTTTTGGCTAAATTATTTTCTTAAATAGACTAATTATACATAAATTACTATATAACTTCTTTTTTTATAGACAACACTTTTCATTAAAAAATATAATTATATTATTGACGAGAAATTGCGAGAAGAATTTGAAAAGGCAATAACTCCATTAACTTCACCAAATGGAAGTCCTAAAAATTTGGCTTTAATGTGTAATGGAGATAAATATGGAAAGAAGAAAATTAATGGATATTTAAATAAAACAATTATTTCGAATGATATTGAAAAACTTTTTGAGCAATCTGTGCATTTTCAATGAGTTTCGCAAAATTATTAATTTGAAATGTTGCAATTATTTTATAATAAAGAATTAATTTAATTATTTAGATGCAACTTTTATTATTATTATTTAAATATAAACGAGCAGGATGGGAATTTTAACGAATTTTCTGCTTTTTTTATAAAAGAATAACAAAAATTTACTAGTTAAAAAAGCAGAAAATTTAATTTAAAACAAAAAATAAAAATTAACAATTTTTAAATATTTTTTGGAGGATTTTTCTCTTTCTCTCTTGCCTTCTTAATTTTAACCACGTCGACTGAATTTTAGAAAGCCCAATTCTTTTATTGCCTTGTATTGATCGGGAATCTTAATTTAAAAAAAGAATTTTTTTGAAGAAATGTTTTTCTTATCAACCTCCATTAATGCATTCAGAGCAAAAGATGCCTCTGGATTAGGGGCATTGAACATTACCTAAATAATTTTTAAGAGAATATATGTATATCGACATTTAAAAATAGGTAAATTAAAATACTTTATGGAAGTCAACAAAATGGAAATTGTCGAAGAGACGTTTTGGAAGTGTTTCATCAAAACGCGTCATCATATCCCAAGGTCCATCTCCGACACCAACCCTTTTTAATTAGAAAAAGATGTTTTATTCAAAAAATATTGAACAAATAAATTTAAAAATTAATTTATAATTTTACATAATAATGGAGAGAGGATAACGTGATGCTTGGGCAATTGCCTTTTGATTGATTTTCTCGTTGGTAACCTTAAATTAGGCATTTTAACTTAATTTTCTTATTGTTAGCAGTCAAAGAGATTTAATTTTTTGAATTTTTTTACTTCAATTCCTTGATTATTTTTATTTGAAGAAAAAAAATTTTTCAATTAAAAAATTATTTTTACTTGTCCATCAGCAACAATAACCAAAATATGGTAAGAATGTTTTTCTTCACAAATTTCAATTGCCCTTTCAATTAATGGGACAAAATTAGTAGGTCCACTCATTGAAATACTGGGCATTCTTTCATTGTAAACACGCAATACTTCTTTAAATTGGAAAATTTTTTTAAATTTTTTAATTAACAAAAATTGCCTTCAAATCCTAAACAAGAGGCATCAATATCATCACGATCTACCAAATTAAAACAACTTTGGTCAGTTGTCTCCTCATCTCCAAATCCATAAACTGGAATTAACCCATCAGCGTCAAAAGAAAAAAGTGTTTTCCCAACAATTTGTATTACCTTATTTTTTAATTTAAAAATTTTTTTGGAAGATAAAACTTGTTGGTAAGGATTTAATTCTTGCCCTCCATATTCTTCTAAATAATGTAAAGATTTTCCATCAAATGTTCTTTCTCCTTGGTAATAATTAGATCTTGTATAGTCAATTCCAAAAATTAAATTGGAATATTCTAGACCAGCCTTAAATAATTTTATTTTTAATTTATAGTGAGAGAGAGGGGGGATTAGGCAATATCCGTAAATAGGATATCTATAATATTGCAACACTCTTAACACTTTTGAAGACTTCCTCTTATTTCTTTCGATTTATTTTCTCCAATCCATCACTCAAATAAAATGAGACAATAGGGAAAGTCCTCCTCTTCTCATTTTTCTGTGTTGCTTTTTTTACTTCCAAGTTTGCCCAAAATTTAATTAAATTTAAGACCTCCTTCATTGCATCAATTATATCCTGAAGTGTTTTAAATCGAGGTAAATTATGTGGGCTTCCAATATTTAATGCCATAAGTAAAGAATTTCGACGTACTGGGGCACTAAATAATTTAAAAATATTTTTTTTTATTTTAAATTTTAAAAATTAACAAAGAGGGTGCTTCATTTTGCCTTAATTCATATTTCTCTCTCTGACGGCGTTTTTCTCTTTTCATTGGCTTTTTAATTATTGCCTGCTTTCCTAAAGCCAAATCCTTTAAATATATTTTAATTAATTTATTTAAATTAAAAAACAAACTTCAGCACTAAGTAAGTCCATCTTTTCAGTTACCTCAGCTGCAAAACTAACCCTAAAAACGAAATAATATTTTAAATCAGGTCCTCATTTCAATGGGAAAGCTTAAAAAGGATAATTAATCTATCCTTAAGTATTAATACACAGCAGATTAACCAACAACAAAGAGACATTGAAAGTATTCCAAATAAAATAATTTTTAATGTACAGGATTCGAATATTTTCTAAAGTTTTTTTCCAACCAAACTAAAATGATTTCTTCTTTGGGTTATCGCTTACCACGGATGGAGGTTTAATCTGCTTTCCTATAAAGAATTATTTGCTTTATTTAATACCTCTTTTCTCTTGATTCACAACGTTCCCGACTTGCACTCTTTTCGCGCATTACATTACCATAAGCACGTCGAACCCTCGCCCAATCATGGCCTTGTTCTCCTTCAAATAAAGCAGCTTCTTCCTGGCCCCATCCCTCCTCGCCTTCTTCACCTCTTTATTTTTTAAAATAATTAATTTTAAATTTTACTAAAACAAAAATAATTTTACGGAATGGATGAAGGAAATTGTTTTGGTATACAAAATTAAGAATTCCCCATTTAAATTAAGAAAATATTCAAAAAATATTTCTTCACCTTCCTTCCACCATTGGACGGTGCCCTTCTTTTGCCTTTTGTACATTTCCATATCCACGTCTCAATCGGGCCCAATCATGACCTTCCTCTCCTTCAAACAATGCAGCTTCATCAAATGCTGCTTCTTCCCCTTCCTCGCCCCTTTAAAGTAGAAAATATTTTTTTTTGTAAATTTTTCTTTTAAAATATTTTTTACTTTCTTTCCAATTTTTGTCTCTCTTTTTCTTTCTGTACATTGCCATAACCTCTTCTCAGACGTACCCAATCATGCCCTTCTTCTCCCTCAAACAAAGCAGCTTCTTCTTCTAATGGAACTTCTTCACCTTCTTCTCCTCTTTAAATTTTGCACATTTTCTTGAAATATCTAAAACTTTATTTACCTTCCTAATTTTTGTTTCTCCTTTTCACGCTGAACATTTCCATAACCGCGTCTTAATCGAGCCCAATCATGCCCTTCTCCTTCACCTTCAAGAATTGCTGCCTCCTCTTCAGGAGGAACTTCGCCAATTTCGGGTCTAAAATTTGAATGGATTTTAATTTCTATAGTTAAATTTCTAAACAATCACTTTATAATTGGTTTAATCTTTTCTTGGACTCGAGCCTTTTCAATCATTGCATTTCCATAGCCACGTCTCAAACGTGCCCAATCATGACCTTCCTCTCCCTCAAAAAGTGCAGCTTCTTCTTCCCCCAGCCTTCTTCTCCTTCTTCACCTCTAAAATACATTTAGGTATAATCTTTTTCTATAACATTCATCAAACCTTTTCTCGATCGGTGGACGTTCTTTAGCTTTTTGAACATTTCCATATCCACGTCTCAACCGTGCCCAGTCATGACCCTTTTCTGCTTCTATTAATTCAGCAGCTTCACAAACATGTTCAACAGGCTTCTCCAAACGAGGTTCTCGCAGAGATAATTCAGCAAATAAATTCACATCTCGTTTGGCAGATTCTAGAAGACATTCCAATTGTAAAATGACTTCGGAATGCACAGCATTCAACGTAAAAGGGCCAAGCAATTGAATAGCAGGTAGGATATATTGCACATCAAACGGTTGTTCTTCGCCGCGGGAAAGCGCAGCGCCAATGTGAATTTGTTCAGAACCAGCCTAATTTTTTAATAATTTTTGAATGGGAAAATCGGAGAGAGAAAGCATAAGTACCTGTGTTGTATCAAATCTTTCCTCTGTTTTTCTTTTATCTTCTTTAATTAATTCAGCACCTTCCAAAAATTCTTCACGTTTTAAGTTAACCTCTGTTTGTGAATGCCATTCTTCCATTTGTCTTGATCTCAACTCAACTTTCTCGTCTTCACGTAAATAAACACGAATAACATGAAGAGGAGCCTCTTCTTCTTGACTAATCTTATTTAACGTGAAGAATCTTTCACCAGTGTCCATTTCACCAGCTGCGGAACAGTTTAATGTGTAATGACCTCCAAAACGAGGTTCTCGTTTTATTAATTCTGCTTCTAATCCAATATGTTGAGGTTTTTGCAAAACAATATTTGACCCTAATTGTTGTTGACCTGCTTCCTTTGCTTTAAATATTTGTGGTTCTATTCTATTAATATCTCGAAGAATTAATTGTGTGAAAAGTTCAGGGGATTTTGGCTTTTCCAGAAGTTGTTGATATTCAACATTAACATCTCCAGCCTTTGAACATAATAATGATACAGGTTCTCCCGTTCTTGGAATGATAATTTTCTTTTCCGGTGCACCCTCTGCTGATTCTGGGCGTAACCAATCAAGTAAAGGCACTTCCACATTCTTCTCAATACTTGCCTTAGTTGCGTGAAGGAATTGCCCACCATATCTTGGTTCCCATCTTGTATGATCCGGAGCCTGTACCCATTGATCTGGACGCCTAAGCTGGACATTATTAAGCTGTTCAGCTTCTCTACTTTCTGTTACATGAACAGATGGAGTAGGACCTTCCAAAATTCAAGAAGATTTTAATTTAAAAGGCAATGCTGCTGCAAATGGTTCTAAACGCTGTAGGGCTGTTGTTGTTGAAATTGTTGTTTCTGCACTTGATTTTGTATTATGAACTGCAGGTTCTGCCTTTCTTTCTAATGGACGTGCACATTCAGCATCAAGCTTTGTCACAATAGGATTTTCCAATTGTTTGTACAATGCAATATGTGCATCTCCAGCAGCAAGTACATGTTTTGTGTGAGTTCCACCAAATAGAGAATCCGGCAACACAACTGGAATTTCCAAAATTTGATCATTTTTGTGCCATTGTGTATTTATGTGCTCTTGCTCAGTGCCTGCTTGGTGTGAGTGCAATGGTGCAAGTGAGGGACCGGAGCGCGCAATTGGCAAAGTGATCAATGCTTCCATTTCCGCTGGCGGGGCAGAGCGCATTTCTTGTACCAAAAAGAGCGTTTCTGTTTTTGAGGCCAAACTTCGATATTGCGGTTGAGGTCCAACAAGTGTTTGAGGAACAAAAATAATTTTTTCTGAGCTCAATTGTCTTGGACTTTCATCTTTTAGATTAACATCAACAATTGAAGAAATATCTCCAGCCCTCTTAGTATTTTGAATATATTGTCCGCCAAAGAGTGGCTCCCAAACAGTATGATGTGCTTCTTCTGCTTGGTCATCTTTTAAATAAACAGAGCTTAACATAATTGAATGAGCTTGACTTTCTGGAACACGGAATGGTTCTGGCTTTTCTTCCCTTGCACAAATTTTAATTAAAGGCGGTGCTCTTTCAAATTCTGAAGTTCTACTTAAAGCACTATTTAATTGTTGCTGTTCTTTAGAACTTGCTTTGCTGCCTAGAATTAACGGCTCTGTCAAGCGTGCAATCCAAAGCACTAACTCTGTCGTTAAATCATCGGGCAAAGGCTTTTTCTTTGTAATTATTTCTTCTTTTAAATATTCTTCTTTACCTACAGCTTTAGTTCCAAGAATTTCTTTATTAATACGTGGTTCCCATTTTGTGAAAAATGTTTGAGCAGAAGATGGTAGTTTCGAATATTGAAAGTGAATATTTTCTTCTCTTTCCTTTGCTTCTTTTGTTTTAAGTAAATTCTCAGGTCCCCAATTTGGCCAAAAACGAGTAAATGTTGTTTCCTCTTTTATTTGCTCACGACACCAACTCTGAGACAAATTGTATTGTTCATGTTTTGGTTCATTTAAATGCGCTTGAACAGGAGCCAACTCTCTTGCACAACGAATGCAACGAAGAGCCGGAGCTGGAGAGGCATCACGTTGTTTTTGTAGTTGAAAATGTTGTATAGCATTAATAAGTCCAGTTGCTTTAGAATGAAGAAATACACGGCCACCAAAAGCAGGAATGTGTCGAAGAATTTCTGAATTTTCTATATTATCAGGTTGTTTCCATTGACATGTTATGCTTTCTTCAATTATTGAGGATTCGCGCAATTCACTTTGAGCGCTCAAATGCGGGCGTACCAAATATTTAAATGTTGGCGCCGCCTCTGCAACAATTTGGCGCTGTAATGTTATTTGTATTTGTTGCTCAAACGCCTCCGCCTCGCGCATTTTCATTTCTACCCCAGGAAGTTTATTTGTTTCCCAAATTGTTAGGGAAGTGTGTGCTACTCTCAAATGGTCACTTTCCAATTCTCGAAGAAGTGTTAAATATTCATCACTTGCTGCTTCTGTTCTCAATTTTATTTGGCCTCCAAATTGTGCTAACGGCCAAATTCTTTCACTTTCCTTTATTTGTAATAATTTATTATATTCCAAACAAATATTTGTTTTTAAATCTTTTGCTTCTTTTGTTTTTAATTTATTTTCTTGTCCAATGTTTGGAATAATAAATGTTTTTGTTGTTCTTTCATTTTGTTCTAATTTTTGTTTTGATTCTAAAACAACCAAATTCTCTTCTGTCGAAGCTTTTGTTTGTTTAATTATTGATGGATGTTTATTTGGTATTTTAATTAAAATTTCTTTTTTATTAAATTCTTCATCCCTTTTTAATTCTCTAATTATTGTCAATTCAATTAATTCACTAGCTTCTGTATTTAATTTAATTCCAGAAATAATTAAAGGAATATTTATTTTTAATTCAATTTTTTCTTCATTAATAACCATTTTAGACTTTAATTCATAATTAATTAAAAATTCTTCTTTTGTCGATTCTTTTATTTTAAAAATTTCTGGGAAAATTTCACGTGCCCATTTTCTTTTTATTGCAACCCCAAATGTTTCTGAAGCTTTTTGTAATGAATAAAAGCTTGCTTTTTCTTCTTTTCCACTCTCCAACATTCTCATACTCTTCTCTTCTTTTGTAATATATTTTAATTTTTTTAACAATTTTTCAAAGGCTGGCAATTTATTTAAAGACAAAGTTGTTTGCCATTCTTCTTTTTTTGTTGCTTTTGTATTTAAAATATAATTTCCCCCAAATCTTTTTTCTTCCAAAATTTTTTCTGGAATTGGAAAATATTTTCCATTTTTATCAAAAACAAAAGCTATTTGTGTCTGTTCATCCCCAGCTTCTTTCAATTTTTTAATTAATTTTTCTCCTTTAAAAGCTATCCAATTAATTTTTTCAATTAATTCTTTCTTTTCTTCTTTTTTCCATTCTTGACAAATTATTTTTTGTTCATCTCCAGCAGATTTTGTTTTCATTATTTGAGACTCTTTTAAATATATCGGTTTATTTATTTTTGTATCCAATTCTTTAATTATTTTCTTCTGTAATTGTGTATATAAACAAATTTCTTCCTCTTCAAATTCTTCAATTTTAAAGGAAATAGGCCCAAAAATATTCGGCAAAGGTAAAGTTCTCTGAACACTTTCAATTGACAACAATCTTGCTTGGAGACCAAAATTTAATTTTAATTCTTCTAATTGTGCCTCTCCAACTTTTAAATTAATTGCTTCTTTTCTAGCTATTTTAATTGTTTTAAATATTCTTTCAAATTGAAATGAATGGGAAAGACAAAATTGGGAAATTAAATTTTCAGAATGTGCAATTAAATAAATTGGGGGAATTTTAATTGTTGTTTTGTCTTTTAAATATAATTCTGCTTTAGAATAATCTTTTTTTGAAGTTAAACTTTGAAAATCAACAAAAACATTAATTAAACGTTCACTCATTTCTTTAATTTTTTGTTTTAAATTTTCTTCTCTAAATATTTTAATTATTTTTTGTGTAAACATATCTTCTTTTCCTTCTTTAATTAAATATTTTTGAATATTTAGAGGACTTTGAATTTTAAATTTTCTTTCAATTTTTTCTTCTCTTTTTAATTTTAAAGTCCATTCAAGCTTTAATTCTTCTTCTGTTCTTTCCCATTTTTCTTCTAAATTTAAAATTTCTTCACAAATTTCTTTTGTTATTAAATTATTAAATTTATTTAAAGGAATTTTAATTTCTTTTTCGATCTCTAAATCTCTTTCAATAATTTTATATTCAGCAATTAATGTTTCTTCTTCTTCTTTAGATTCTTTTGTTTTTAATTTTTCTTCACTTTTTCTAGCTGTTTTTATTTTTAATTCTGTTTTTTCCCAATTTAACGGTTTTTGTAATTTGTCTGTTCTGATTTTTAATTCTTCTTTTGAATATTCTGTTTTTAATAAAGTTGAAAGTAATCGAGAAGTTGGGAATTTCTTTTGGATAGAAAAACTTGGTTGTAATGATTGCCATTGAATTGACTGATTTATTTGTGTTTCTTGAGAATTTAAAGTATTTAATTGTTGTTTTTCTATTTTATTTTGAATATTAATTAAATGTTGGGCAGAATAAAGTCTTTTTAACATTGGAATTTTGACTAAAAGAATTGAAGTTGTTTTTGTTTCTTTCCCAAATTCTTTTAAATTAATTGAAGGAATTGTTAATTCTTTTTGTTTTTCTGGAAGAATTTTTAAAATAAATTCTTCTTTTTTTCCTTCTCCAATTAAATTACTTTGAATTTTGCTTTGTTCAATATTAAATTTTCTTTTAATTTCTTCTTTTTCTTTTAAAGATTTGACTGTTTTTGTTGAAATTTCTGGAGAATAAAGTTCAAAAATAGCAGAACCAAAAGTTTTTAGATCACTTGCTGCTTTTGTTTTTATCCATTCTTTTGCCTTTTCTTTTTCTTCTAAATTAGCCCAAGTCCATAATTGTGTATCCACAAAACTAATATCCATTAAAAGATTATTTTCTTCTTTTAAATATTCTCTAAACCATCCTTTTATTTCTTCTAAAGGTCTTTCCTTAGTTATTTTAAATGTTTCTTCTTTACAAATTTTGGCATTAAATAATTGGCATTCTGTTTGGATATTTTCTTTTTTACTTGAATTTAATTTTAATTTAATTATTTGTTCTAAATTAACAGCTTTTTTAATTATTTTTTCTTCTTCTTTCTCCTCTTTTTTTAAATAATTTAATTGAATATTTAATTCTTCTTGTTTAACAGCTTTTGTTTTAAATAAATCTTTCCATTCTCTTTTTAATAAAATTATTTTTTCTTTTTCTTCTAAACGTTCACTAATTCCTGTTACTTTACAAAGAAAGGATATTTGTTGTTCTTCTTCTCCCTTCTCTATTAATTTATCACAAATTATCGGGCCTTCTAAAATAGAATAATCAAAAATTCTTTCAATCCAAATTCCCGGTTGTTCTTTCATTTGAATTTCGTGTTGGGAAGAACTTTTCTCAATTTTAAAATTTCTCGACTCTGTGGGCGTTTCTATTGGCGTTTTTCTTGTTAAATAAACTTTTTCTGTTTCTCCAAGTTTTTGTAATTGTTGGGATTGTTTTAATAAATGTTCTTCTGAAGCTTTTGTTTTTAATTCTTTAAATTCTTCTTCCCCAATAGAAAATGTTTTTCCAATCATTTCTTTACCTTCTAAAATATCTAATTGAGCAAATAATTGTCTTTCTTGTTCTTTACTTTCTTTTAAATCTTTTTTAATTATTTCTTTTTTTAAATCCTTCAATATTTCTTTAATTTCCAATTCTTTTTGTTTTATTCCGAATTTTTGATTAATTTCTATATCTTCTTTTTTGGGTATTTCTGTTGTTAAAATATCTTTTTCTTTTGTTAGATTCTTTTTAATTATTTGGGTACTTTCAATTAATTCTTTTCCCAACATTTTTATTTCAGTTTCTTTTTCTTCCTTTTTTGCTTCTTTTGTAATTAAATTCTCTTTCAATAAACTTTTCTCGGCTATTTTCTTTTCTGATATTTCTTCTTTAATTGCCTCTGTTTGTTTCTCCCAATGAATTGCTGTAGTCTGTTCGGCACTTTCGACTTTATATTCTCCTAAATTAGATGCTGGATCAGTTGATAGATAGAGGAAACACGGAAAATATATTTGGCCCCAAAAAATTAATTGACAAAAAATAAAGCGTGAAAGGTAAAAATAAAGTGGGGTAATTTTGCAGATAAAAGAAATCTCAGACAATTTCATAACTAAGCTTAGAATAAACTAAATCTTGATACGCTGTGTTAGGTTTGTCCAGACTTTCATGGTATTTTAAGAATAATTTTTAAATCAACACTTGCTTCCTTCCTTTCCCTGACCTAACGGTATGCCCTAGTATTCACGATGGAATATAATTTTTAGTTGAAGTGATTGTGCAATAATAAGAAACTGTAAGTGATTTTATTAGGCATTCGTGCTTTAGTGCAAAATCTGTGCATAGCAAGAAATCTATTTGGAGTGATGATTTTAATTTTTAATCTGATTCTAATGCCGCATTTTTTGCTTTTTATATTTTTTGCCAATTTTTGGGGGCCAAATATATATTTCTGGGTTTTTAAATTTCAAAATATTCCTAAATAGTAACCCCTTTTGGGAGCCTCAGTCGCCGCTTCAGCCGCCAATCTCTGTATCGCCGTCAAAACCCCACTAGCTTTCGCCTCTTCCCCAATAGCTTCTGCTACAGCTTCAATTTCCATTCTTTCATCCCTAGCTGCCCCAGTACATAAAATTGTAGATATCCCTTCCTCTCTTTTCTTTTGTTTAATTTCTTTTTCAATTTTTTCTTCAAATAATTTTTTATTTTCAAAATTTTTAATAATTAAAGTATTTTCTTCTTCCTCTTTTTTAATTTTTATATTTATTTTTTCTTCACCAATTTCTTTTAATTTAATATTTTCTTTTTTAATTTCTTCTTCCTTTATTAAATTTTTAATTATTTCCTTTTCTTCAAATTTAGATTCTTCAATTTTTGTTGATAATATTTTTGTTTTATTTATTTCTTTTTCTTTCTTTTCTATCTGAAAACTTTTTGGTTGTTGAATTACATCAAAACCTAAAACAACAACAACTTTTCCTTTTTCTTCTTTTTTTCCTTCAATTTGTTGTTGTTGTTGTTGTTCTAACCATTTTCCAACTTTAAATTCAATATCAGTTTTTGCTTCTTTAATTAATTTTTGTTTTCTTTCTATAGCTACCCCAGTATTTAATTCTTCAAATAAAAATTCTCTTAAACTACAAAATGTTTTAGTTAAAGGAATTTCTTTCAAATAAAAAATATCAGTCTCCACACTTTTTGCCCTTTTTTCAATTTTTTCTGTTTTATTTAATTCTTCAATTTTAAATGTTTTTTCGAGAGGTAAAAATTGTTTTAATTTTGAAGTAAAATTTGCAATAGATTCTTCTAATTGTTTTTGTTTAATTATTGAAGTTGTTATTTCTTTTGGAGATTTTATATTTAATTTTTCTTTTAATTGTTGTTTTTCTTCTTTAAATTTAATAAATTCTTTTTCTTCTTTTTCTGCTTCTTTTATTTCTAAAAATACAAATGATGAAGCTCTAGTTTCACCAAATTCTTTAATTTTAATTTGTACAAAAGTTTCACTTTTCGATTTTTGTAATTTTTTGGTACTTTCCCATTCCTCTTTCCCTACTAGATTTGCAGAAAATTCTTTTTTCTCATAAATTGAAGCTTTTGAAGAAAAGAGGGCTTTTTCTTGTGGTTTTTCCCTTAAATTCAAATCAGCTTTTTCTTCAGAATTTAAATGTTCAAAAATCATTTGACTTTGAATTTTAAAATCTTCAGATGATTTTGTGTTTAAATTCTCTTCAAATTTTCTTTTCTCTTTAATTCCAATTTCAAATTCTCCCCAAGTTTTTGGGCTCTGATCAAAAAATACAGCAGAGCTTGTCCTCTCTTCAACAAATTCTTTCCCAAAAAGTTTAATTGAAGATTGTCTTGCTGATTTAATTATCTTCCTATCACTTTCACATTCTTCTTTTCCAATTAAATTTGCTTGGAAATCTTTAATTTCTTGAGTTGAGGGTTTAGATTTTAATATAGACTTCTCTTTTATTTTTTCTTTTTGAGTATACCCAATAATTTCTGTTTTACTCTTTTGTTCAAAATAAATATTTTGTCCAATTTTTAAATCCCCCATTTCTTTTGTATTTAATTTTTCTTTAATTTTGTATTTTTCTTTTAATTTTATTTCTGATTCTTCCAAGTATTCCTTCGGTTTTTCTATAAACAAAACAGAAGATGCTCGAGATTCAATAAATTCTTTTAATTTTAATGTTACTGAAGACAAACTTTTTGATTTTTGAATTTTTCTAGTACTTTCCCATTCCTCTTTTCCTACAAAATTGGCTGAAAATTCTTTTAATTCTTTGATTGAGGCTTTTGATGAAAGGAAAGTTTTTTCTTGTAATTTCTCCTTTAATTTCTTATCAGTTTTTTCCTCAAAATTTGGATGTTCCAAAGTTATTTGACTTTCAATTTTACTGTCTCCAGCTGATTTTGTGTTGATTTTTTCTTCTAATCTTCTTCTCTCTTTAATTTCGATCTCAAATTCTTCAGAATCTTTCGTTGTTTGATTAATAGAAATAACTGAATCAGATCTCGTTTCAATAAATTCTCTTACTTTGAAAATAACTGATGATAAACTGGCTGATTTTTGAAGCTTTTTGGTACTTTCACATTCTTCTTTTCCTATTAAATTAGCAGAAAATTCTTTTAATTCGTAAATTGAAGCCTTTGAATACAAAAAGGCATTTGCTAATAGTTTCTCCTTTAATTTTAAATCTGCCTTCTCTTGCTTATCTAACTGTTCAAAAATCATTTGACCTTCGATTTTAAAATCTCCAGCTTCTTTTGTTTTTATTTTTTCCTCTAAATTTCTTTTCTCTTTAATTTTAATTTCAAATTCTTCAAAATCTTTTTGTTTCTGATCAATTGATATCGAAGAACTTGCCCTCTCAGCACTAAATTCTCTCCCAAAAAATTTAAATGATGATTGACTTGCTGATTTAATTATTTTATTGACATCCTCTCTTTCCTCTCTTCCGGTAAGTATTGTCTCAATAATTCTTTTATCTTCAATAGAAGCTTTAGACTTCAATTCAACTTTTTCCTCATTTTTTTCTTCTAATTTTGTATTTATTTCTTCAAAATCCTTTTCTTTTGACGTTAATCCAATTGTGTTCGTAGCCTCTTCTTGACCAAATTCTTTTAATTTTTTGACTTCAAATATTTTTAATTTTTCATCTAATATTTTTTCTGCTTCATTCTTTTGTTCAGCAACTTCAAAAATATTCTTTTCTCCTCCAATTTCTTCAATTTCTGAAGAAACACTTTTTATCATTTTAGGGACAATAAATGCTTTTTCTATTTTTTCTTTTTCGCTAGCTTTAATTAAAATCCCCACGGTCTCTTCTCCCTCTTTCAATAAAGAAATATTCCAAATTGTATTAATTACATTAATTAACCCTATTTTATTTTTGTAATTTTTTGTTTCTTCACAAATTAATTCAGCTTTTTGTTTTTCTTGTATTTTATCAAGAATTTTAATTTCTGCTGCTGATTTTTCTTTTTCTACAGAATTTAATTGTAAAATTAATTGGGTTTGTTCTTTTCCAAATTCTCTTATTTGGAATTCTGTAGAATTTTGATTTTGGGATTTTATTAAATTTTGAGTATTTTCTAAGGCTTCTTTACTTGTTGATAAATTAATAAAAGATTCTTTTACTTCAAAAGTTGGGGCTTTCAATTCTTTATTTATTTTGTCAATACAAACTTCTTTAAATAATTTGCCTATTTCTCCTCCCTTTTCGTTTATTTGGTTTAAATTTAATTGTTTTTGAATTATTTTAATATTTTCAACAGATTTAATATTTTCTTTAAATTTTATTTCAATTTCTTTTAAATATTGTGTTGGGTGTGTAAGGGATATAATTGAACTTGCTCTCTCTTCAATTGTTTCTTTTGTTGTAAATTTAATTGTCGATAAACTGGATGATTTTTGTAGTTTTCCTGTACTTTCCAAAACTTGTTTACTTTCAAAATCTAACCAAAATTCTTTTTTCTCTTCAATTGAAGCTTTAGATAATAAACAAATTTTTTCTTTTGGGGCTTCTTTTATCATTAAAACAGATCTTCCCTCGTCTCTTGGTTTTTCTAAAATTATTTGGCTTTGAAGTTTATCTTCACTAGCCGATTTTATTTTTAGTTTGTCTTGTATTTGCCGTTTTTCATCAAATTTTATTTCAATCCCTTCTCTATTTTTGGATTTTTGTTCGAAAGATATAACAGAATTTGCCCCCTCTTCAATTGTTTCTTTTGTTGAAAGTTTAATTGATGATAGACTGGCTGATTTTTGTAATAGTTTGACACTTTCCCATTCTTCTTTTCCTATTAAATTGGCACAAAATTCTTTTTCCTCGTGAATTGGAGCTTTTGAAGACAAAAGGGCTTTCTCTTGTAAGTTTTCATTTAATTGGAAATCTGCCTTTTCTTGGGCGTTTAACAGTTCAAAAATCATTTGCCCGTCAATTTTAAAATCTTCTGATGATTTTGTTTTTATTTTTTCCTCTAATTTTCTTTTCTCTTTAATTTCAATTTCAAATTCTCCCCAAGTTTTTGGTCTTTGATCAAAAGAAATAGAGGAATCAAATCGAGTTTCACCAAATTCTTTTATTTTGCAAATAACTGATGATTGACTTGCTGATTTAATTATTTTATTGGCAGTGTGTCTCTCCTCATTTCCAGAAAGATTAACTTTGAAATCCTTCGTTTCTGAAGTAGTTTCTTTAATTTTCATAATTATTTTCTCCTTTCTCTGGTCTCTTAATAATTTAGATATTTCTACTTCAGATTTTGATTTTTGAAGAAATCCTTCAAAATTACTTTTAATATCTTCAAAAGATTTTATATTTAATTTTTCTAGAATTTTAACTTTGTCTTCAAAATTAATTTTAGTTTCCTTTAATTCTTTTAAGCTTTTAACAAAAGACATAAATGAAGCTATTTTTTCCTCTCCAAATTCTTTTAATTTAATTGAAATATTTATTTCGCTAGCTGATTTTTGTATTTTTCTGGTACTTTCAAATTCTTCTTTGCCAATAAAATTAGTTGAAAATTCATTTTCCTCTTGAATTGGGGATTTAGCTGATAAAAGGGACGTTTCTTTTGGGGTTTCTTTTAGCAAAAGTGATGTTTTTTCTTTGTCATTTGATTGTTCTAAATTTATTTCCTTTTGTGCTTTGATATCTTCAACTGCTTTTGTATTTATTTTCTCATATAATCTTGTCTCTTTAATTTCAATCACAGATTCTTCAAAATCTTTTTGCTCCTGATAAAAGGATATAACAGAACTTGCCCTTTCATGACTAAATTCTCTACCAATAAATTTAATTGAGGATTGACTAGCTGATTTAATTATCTTCTTTGAACTTCCCCATTCTTCTTTTCCAATTAAGTTTGCGGTAAAATCCTTTTTCTCATGTATTGAGGCTTTTGACGAGAAGAGAGTTTTTTCTTGTAATTTTTCCTTTAATTTCATATTTGCTTCTTCAAAATTTAAATGTTCCAAAGCTATTTGACTTTCAATTCTTAAATCTTTAGCTGATTTTGTGTTGATTTTCTCTTCTAATTTCCGCTTCTCTTTAACTTCAATTTCAAATTCCCCCCAGGTTTTTGGTTTCTGATCAAAAGAAATGGAAGAATCAAATCGAGTTTCCCCAAATTCTTTTATTTTGGAGATAACTGATGATTGACTGGCAGATTTAATTATTTTTCTATAACTTTCCCAGTCTTCCTTTCCAATTAAATTCGCTTGGAAATTTTTAAATTCCTCTTTAAATGTTTTTGTATTTATATTTATTTCTTCTTTTCTTTGTTCTTTTATTAATTTAGAGACTTCTGCTTCAGATTTTGATTTTTGGAGAAATCTTTCTTCCTCAATTTTAACATTTTCAAATGTTTTTGTATTTAATTCTTCTTTTAATTTATTCATGTCTGAATAAATCATTTCAATTTCATTTTTGTCTGTTAATTTATTTTCAATATAAATATTTGAATTTAATCCTTCTTCACTAATTTCTTTTGCTTTAAATGAAATGTTTGTTTGACTTTTTGATTTTAAAAGACCTTTGACATTTTCTTGTTCTTCTTTTTTTGAAATAATTATTTGGATTTCTTCCGATTTTTCTTTGGCAACAGCTTTAGATTTAAAGAAAATATTTTCTTTAATTAACTCATTCACATAATAGGAATATTCTTTTTCAATTTTAGGCATTTTAATTTCCAATATTCTTTGTATATTTAAATCGCTAGCCGCTAAACAATTTTTATTTTCTTTTAAATTTCTTTTTTCCTTTATCAAAATTTCAACTTCCTCCCCTTCTTTTATTTTATTTTCAATACAAACAACAAATTTTATAATTTTTTGGCCAAATTCTTTAATTTTTAAATTTGCAAAACTTTGACTTTTTGATTTTTCCAATTTATTTATTGAATATTTATTTTGTTTATTACAAATAAAATTTGTAAATAAAATTTTAGAGTTTAAAGAAGATTCTTTTGAATTTAATTTTATTTCTTCTTTATTTTTTAATTTAATAATTTTATCAATTTGAGACTCAGATTTTGTTGGAAAATCTAAAAAAATATTTTTTTCTATTTTTACTTCCCCAGAAGATTTTCCTTTAAATTTTTCTTGAATTTGGCGTTTCTCTCTTAAATTAATATCTGTTTCTTCAGAAACTTTACAACTCTTTTCTAACGAAAGAAAAGATCCCGAGTTTTCTCCATTAAATTCCCTGCCTTTAAATTTAATTGAAGATTGACTAGCTGATTTAATTATCTTTCTATCACTTTCCCATTCTTCTTTTCCAATTAAGTTTGCGGTAAAATCCGTTTTCTCGTGGATTGAGGCTTTTGAGGATAAGAAAGTTTTTTCTTGTAATTTTTCTTTTAATTTCATATTTGCTTCTTCTTCAAAATTTGAGTGTTCTAAAGCTATTTGACTTTCGATTTTATTATCTTCGACTGCTTTTGTGTTGATATTCTCTTCTAATTTCCGTTTCTCTTTAACTTCAATTTCAAATTCTCCCCAAATTTTTGGTCTCTGATCAAAAGATATGGAAGAATCAAATTGAGCTTTACCAAATTCTTTTATTTTGGAACTAACTGATGATTGACTGGCAGATTCAATTATTTTTCTATAACTTTCCCAGTCTTCCTTTTCTAATAAATTAGCAGAGAAATATTCTTCCTCGTGAATTGAAGCTTTTGAAGATAAAATAGCTTTTTCTTTTAATTTTTCCTTTAACTCTAAAAATGCTTTTTCCTCATCATTAGGTTTTTCTAAAATTATTTTGTCTTCAATTTTACAATTTTCAGCTGCTTTTGTATTTATTTGCTCGTTTATTTTTGTCGCATCTTTTAATTTAATTTCAAATTCTTTCCAATTTATTGGCTCTTTTCCTATTGAAATAAATGAGTTAATTATATCTTCCTTAAATTCTTTGATTTTTAATTTTGTTGATATTTGACTGGTCGATTTTATTAATTTAGAGACTTCTAATTCAGCTTTTGATTTTTGAAGAACTCTTTCTTCCTCAATTTTAACATCTCCAAATGTCTCTTTCTCTTCAGTGTTTAATATTAACTTCTCTTTTATTTTTTCTTTTTGAGTATACCCAATAATTTCTGTTTTACTCTTTTGTTCAAAATAAATATTTTGTCCAATTTTTAAATCCCCCATTTCTTTTGTATTTAATTTTTCTTTAATTTTGTATTTTTCTTTTAATTTTATTTCTGATTCTTCCAAGTATTCCTTCGGTTTTTCTATAAACAAAACAGAAGATGCTCGAGATTCAATAAATTCTTTTAATTTTAATGTTACTGAAGACAAACTTTTTGATTTTTGAATTTTTCTAGTACTTTCCCATTCCTCTTTTCCTACAAAATTGGCTGAAAATTCTTTTAATTCTTTGATTGAGGCTTTTGATGAAAGGAAAGTTTTTTCTTGTAATTTCTCCTTTAATTTCTGATCAATTTTTTCCTCAAAATTTGGATGTTCCAAAGTTATTTGACTTTCAATTTTACTGTCTCCAGCTGATTTTGTGTTGATTTTTTCTTCTAATCTTCTTCTCTCTTTAATTTCGATCTCAAATTCTTCAGAATCTTTCGTTGTTTGATTAATAGAAATAACCGAATCAGATCTTGTTTCAACAAATTCTCTTATTTTGGAAATAACTGATGATAAACTGGCTGATTTTTGAAGCTTTTTGGTACTTTCCCATTCTTCTTTTCCAATTAAGTTTGCAGAAAATTCTTCTAATTCGTAAATTTGAGCTTTTGAAGAAAGAAGGGCTTTTTCCTGAAGCTTTTCTTTTAATTGTAAATCTGCCTTCTCTTGCTTATCTAACTGTTCAAAAATCATTTGGCCTTCAATTTTAAAATCTCCAGCTTCTTTTGTTTTTATTTTTTCTTCTAATTGTCTTTTCTCTTTAATTTTAACTTCAAATTCTTCAAAATCTTTTTGTTTCTGATCAATTGATATCGAAGTAATTGCCCTCTCTTCACTAAATTCTTTTCCAATAAATTTGATCGTTGATTGACTTGCTGATTTAATTATTTTATTGACATCCTCTCTTTCCTCTCTTCCGGTAAGTTTTGTCTCAATAATTCTTTTATCTTCAATAGAAGCTTTAGACTTCAATTCAACTTTTTCCTCATTTTTTTCTTCTAATTTTGTATTTATTTCTTCAAAATCCTTTTCTTTTGACGTTAATCCAATTAATTTATCTTCAATTCTTTCAATTTCTGAAGAAATAAAATCATTCACCTCATAATTAATTTTTTCTTTTTCTCTAGCGTGTAATATTAATGAAGAAATTCCCGCGGCCTCTTCTCCTCTTGCAATAAAATTAGCTGAAATTTCCTTTTTATTTTGGATTAATGATAAAAAGGTTTTTTCTTTTATTTTTTCCTTTAAATTTAAGGTTGTTTCTTCTTCATTATTTTTGTGATCTAAAATTATTTGAGTTTCAGTTTTATAATCTTCAGCTAATTTTATATTTATTTTCTCTTTTAATTTCTTTATTTCTTTTTCTTTCTTTTCTATCTGAAAACTTTTTGGTTGTTGAATTACATCAAAACCTAAAACAACAACAACTTTTCCTTTTTCTTCTTTTTTTCCTTCAATTTGTTGTTGTTGTTGTTGTTCTAACCATTTTCCAACTTTAAATTCAATATCAGTTTTTGCTTCTTTAATTAATTTTTGTTTTCTTTCTATAGCTACCCCAGTATTTAATTCTTCAAATAAAAATTCTCTTAAACTACAAAATGTTTTAGTTAAAGGAATTTCTTTCAAATAAAAAATATCAGTCTCCACACTTTTTGCCCTTTTTTCAATTTTTTCTGTTTTATTTAATTCTTCAATTTTAAATGTTTTTTCGAGAGGTAAAAATTGTTTTAATTTTGAAGTAAAATTTGCAATAGATTCTTCTAATTGTTTTTGTTTAATTATTGAAGTTGTTATTTCTTTTGGAGATTTTATATTTAATTTTTCTTTTAATTGTTGTTTTTCTTCTTTAAATTTAATAAATTCTTTTTCTTCTTTTTCTGCTTCTTTTCTTTCTAAAAATATAAATGACGAAGCTCTAGTTTCACCATATTCTTTAATTTTAAATTCTACAAAAGTTTCACTTTTCGATTTTTGTAATTTTTTGGTACTTTCCCATTCCTCTTTCCCTATTAAATTTGCAGAAAATTCTTTTTTCTCATAAATTGAAGCTTTTGAAGAAAAAAGGGCTTTTTCTTGTAGTTTTTTCTTTAAATTCAAATCAGCTTTTTCTTCAGAATTTAAATGTTCAAAAATCATTTGACTTTGAATTTTTAAATCTTCAGATGATTTTGTGCTGATTTTCTCTTCAAATTTCCGCTTCTCTTTAATTTCGATTTCAAATTCTCCCCAAGTTTTTGGTCTCTGATCAAAAAATACAACAGAGCTTGCCCTCTCTTCACTAAATTCTCTCCCAGAAAATTTAATTGATGATTGACTGGCAGATTTAATTATTTTTCTATCACTTTCCCATTCTTCTTTTCCTTGTAAATTTGCCTGGAAATCTTTAAATTCCTCTTTAAATGTTTTTGTATTTATATTTATTTCTTCTTTTCTTTGTTCTTTTATTAATTTAGAGACTTCTGCTTCAGATTTTGATTTTTGAAGAAATTGTTCTGAAATAATTTTTTCATTTCCGGCAGATTCAGTAATTAATTTTTCTTTAATTTTGAATTTATCTGCAAAATTGATTCTTTCTTCACTAATACTCTTAAAATTATTTTCAATAAAATTAATATCAAAACCAATTCTTTTTTCACTTGCTTCTCGCAATTTAAATGAAATATTTGTTTGGTTTTTTGATTTTTGTATTTTTCTAATATTTTCTATCTCTTCTTTACCAAGTAATTTGGTAGTGAATTCTTCGTCCTCGTAAATTGGGACTTTAGTTGATAAAACATCCTTTTCGTTTCTTTTTTCCATCAAAATTAAAGATAATATTTCCTCACCCTGTAATTTTTCCATAAAAACCCCTTCTCGAATTTCATTATTTTGAAGTTCTTTTGTGTTCATTATCTCTTTTAGTTGTCTCTTTTCCTCTAAATTAATTTCAAATTCTTCAAAATCTTTTTGTTTCTGATAAAAGGATATAACAGAACTTGCCCTTTCATGACTAAATTCCCTGCCTTTAAATCTAATTGAGGATTGACTTGCAGATTTAATTATCTTCGTTGAACTTTCCCATTCTTCTTTTCCAATTAAGTCTACGGTAAAATCCTTTTTCTCGTGGATTGAGGCTTTTGATGGTAAGAAAATTTGTTCTTGTAATTTTTCCTTTAAATACATATTTGCTGTTTCCTCAGAATTTGGCTGTTCCAAAGTCATTTGACTTTGAATTTTTAAATCTCCAGCTGATTTTGTATTTATTTTCTCATTCAATTTCCTTCTCTCTTTAATTTTAATTTCAAATTTTCCAGAATCTTTTGGTCTCTGATTAAAAGAAATAACCGAATCAAATCTAGTTTCATTAAACTCCTTTAATTTAATTGAAATATTTATTTCACTAGCTGATTTTTGTATTTTTCTGGTACTTTCCCATTCTTCTTTTCCTAGTAAATTTAAATTTGAAACTCTTAAATTGAAATTCATTTTCCCTTCTTGTTTTTCTTTTGATTTTTCTTTTAATTTTAAGGATGCCTTTTCTTCGGCATTAGGTTTTTTAAAAATTATTTTCTCTTCAATTTTACAATCTTCAAAAGCATTTATATTTATTTTTTCTTTTAATTGCCTTTCCTCTTCTATTTTAAACTCAACCTCTTCCCAATCTTTAGGTCTTTGTTCAATAGAAATAACCGAATCAGATCTCGTTTCAACAAATTCCCTTACTTTGAAAATAACTGATGATAAAGTGGCTGATTTTTGAAGCTTTTTGGTACTTTCACATTCTTCTTTTCCTATTAAATTAGCAGAAAATTCTTTTTTCTCATGAAGTGAAGCCTTTGAAGATAAAAGGGCTTTTTCTCGAAGTTTTTCGTTTAATTTTAAATCTGCCTTCTCCAGGACATTTAAATGTTCAAAAATCATTTGACTTTGAATTTTAAAATTTCCAGCTTCTTTTGTTTTTACTTTTTCTTCCAATTGTCTTTTCTCTTTAATTTTAATTTCAAATTCTTCAAAATCTTTTTGTTTCTGATCAATCGATATCGAATAATTTGCCCTCTCTTCACTAAATTCTCTCCCAAAAAATTTAATTGATGATTGACTTGCTGATTTAATTATCTTTCTATGAATTTCCCATTCTTCTTTTCCTTGTAAATTTGCTTGGAAATCTTTAATTTCTTGAGTTGAGGGTTTAGATTTTAATATTGACTTTTCTTTTATTTTTTCTTTTTGAGTATACCCAATAATTTCTGTTTTACTCTTTTGTTCAAAATAAATATTTTGTCCAATTTTTAAATCCCCAATTTCTTTTGTATTTAATTTTTCTTTAATTTTGTATTTTTCTTTTAATTTTATTTCTGATTCTTCCAAGTATTCCTTCGGTTTTTCTATAAACAAAACAGAAGATGCTCGAGATTCAATAAATTCTTTTAATTTTAATGTTACTGAAGACAAACTTTTTGATTTTTGAATTTTTCTAGTACTTTCCCATTCCTCTTTTCCTACAAAATTGGCTGAAAATTCTTTTAATTCTTTGATTGAGGCTTTAGAAGAAAGGAAAGTTTTTTCTTGTAATTTTTCCTTTAATTTCTTATCAGTTTTTTCTTCAGAATTTGGATGTTCCAAAGTGATTTGGCTTTCAATTTTGAGATCTCCAACTTCTTTTGTGTTGATTTTTTCTTCTAATCTTCTTCTCTCTTTAATTTCAATCTCAAATTCTTCAGAATCTTTCGTTGTTTGATTAATAGAAATAAATGAATCAGATCTCGTTTCAACAAATTCTCTTACTGATGATAAACTGGCTGATTTTTGAAGCTTTGTAGCATTTTCCCATTTTTCCTTTCCAATTAAATTTGCAGAAAATTCTTCTAATTCGTGAATTGGAGCTTTTGAAGACAAAAGGACTTTTTCTTGTAGTTTTTCCTTTAATTGTAAATATGCCTTTTCTTGCTTATCTAAATGTTCCAAAACCATTTGACCTTCAATTTTAAAATCTCCAGCTGATTTTGTTTTTAGTTTTTCCTCTAATTGTCGATTTTCTTTAATTTTAATTTCAAATTCTTCAAAATCTTTTTGTTTCTGATCAATTGATATCCAAGAACTTGCCCTCTCTTCATTAAATTCCCTGCCTTTAAATTTAATTGATGATTGACTTGCTGATTTAATTATCTTCCTATCACTTTCCCATTCTTCTTTTCGCACAAAATTGGCTGAAAATTCTTTTTTCTCGTGAATTGAGGTTTTTGATGAAAGGAAAGTTTTTTCTTGTAATTTTTCCTTTAATTTCTTATCAGTTTTTTCCTCAGAATTTAGTTTTTCTAGAATTACTTCATTTCTAATCATAAAATCACTGGCTGATTTTGTGTTGATTTTTTCATTCAATTGTCTTTTCTCTTTAATTTCAATTCCAAATTCTTCAGAATCCTTTGATCTCTGATCAATAGAAATATCCAAATCAGATCTCGTTTTAATAAATTCTTTAAATTTAGAATTAATTGCAGATTGGCTAAAAGATTTTGTTATTTTTCTAGCACTTTCCGATTCCTCTCCAAGAATTAAATTGGCAAAAAATTCTTTTTTCTCGTAAATTGGGGCTTTGGTTTCTAAAATGGACTTTTCTTTTAATTTTTCCTTCATATTCAAATTTGTATTTTCTTGGGCAAATAATTTTTCCAAATTTATTTCTTTTTGTGTTTTGAAATCCCCAAATGATTTTGTGTTGATTTTCTCTTCTAATTTCCGCTTCTCTTTAATTTCAATTTCAAATTCTCCCCAAATTTTTGGTCTCTGATCAAAAGAAATAGAAGAATCAAATTGAGCTTTACCAAATTCTTTTATTTTGGAAATAACTGATGATTGACTGGCAGATTTAATTATTTTTCTATAACTTTCCCAGTCTTCCTTCCCAATCAAATTTGCTCGGAAATTTTTAAATTCCTCTTTAAATGTTTTTGTATTTATATTTATTTCTTTTCTTTGTTCTTTTATTAATTTAGTGATTTCTGCTTCAGATTTTGATTTTTGAAGTTCGTATTTGATTGAAATAACCGGAGATTCTTTCACTTCATCACTAAATTCTTTTGTAATAGACGATTGTCTTGAAGATTTCATTATTTTCTTAAAAATTTCCAATTCATCTTTTTCAGTCAATAATTCCTCCTCTTTTTCATTCATTTCGTCTTCTTCAAATAATTGAGAATCTCCATATTTCGTTAACCATTCCTCAACTTTTATTTGACTATCAATTACTTTTTTTGGTTCATTTGTTACAACAGCTTTTATTCGCAGCACAAAATCTTTTTCTGATTCAAAAACTTTAGCATCAAATCCAAATATTTTTAGAGAAGGTGAAGAATGTTGTTTTTGTTCTCTTAATTCTTCCTCTTCAGAATTAATTTCTGAAATTTCAGAATTTATTCCCACAGAATCTAAGGAAGAAGAACTTTTGTTTTTCTCTTCGGGTATTTTAATAGTTCTTTCAGAAATTGGTGAAATTAATTGTTGATTGTGTTCAAGTAACATTACAGAAACTTTTAAAGATTCTTCAGGATGACTAATTTGTAATAAATTAAAATTATTATTTTTTTCTTCTTCAAAATATTCTTCAATATTTTCTAATTTCTTCTCTAAAATTTCATTAGAAGCAAAATCTTTAGAATTTCTTTCCAAATAAATGGGAATATTTAATTCTTCAATAATTCCCTTTTCTTCAAAAATATTTTCGTTAACCTTTAAATATTCACTTTGAAGGAAAGAGGTTTCAGTAAATCCTGAATCTGATCTTTTTTTAATAAATTCTTCATTATCTACTTCATTCCCTTTCATTTGACCCAAAACTTGTGTTTCAATTCCCAAACAGATTTTTACTTCCTCTTTAAATGTTTTTAATATTTCTTGAACATTTTGGGTTGGAAAATCATTCCTCGTTTCTGTAACCGAATTTTGGATAAATTTTCAAAAGAATCCCTTTAACTCTTTTATTTTTCTTTTAATTGTGAAACTTGTATTAAAATAATTACAAAAATAAAAATAAACAAAAAAGTTTGATAAATTTTTTATATAATTCTACTCAATTTTCGGACTAATTCTACTTAGCGCACTTTTAGCACCTTAAAGCATTTTTAGCCTTTTTAAAATATTTTTTTCGCAATATATTTTTATTTTATATTTAGAGCTTTTACTCGCCTCTGCTGCTGCTTGGGGAGGAGACCGCGGGTATTTCTCTACGCTCATACTTATAATTTTTAAAAATATTTCTTTATAAATTCGCCTACCAGTTTCAATTTCAACAGGTGTAGCAACATATTTATTGATGCTGACTATTTGTTCTTCTTTTTGTTCTTCCAAAACCTGCCCTTCCCAACTTTTGTAAACTTTCTTCTTTTCTTCTATAGTCATTGTTCCTTGGTCTTCTTGACAAGTTCCAAGTGTTTGGACGTACATCTCGTTTGTTAATTTTCTCAGTTCATCAGCTGAAACTGTCCGCATCAATTTTGTTGGAACTTCTATTTGAGTTTCTCCAATAGACATTTCTTGTCTTACACCAACTGATTTTGGCATTAATTGAATTTCTTCTGATGAAGTTATTTTAGAAGCTATCTCTCTTGGTATAGATTCTGACTTTATAGTACGAAGGAGAGGCTTCTCTGCTTGAACAGCTTGATGTTTCTGTTCTTGACTTTCAGTCTGAGCTATTCTTCCTTCCATCCAGGGAGAAGCTTGAATAGCCTGGCAGCTTTGTTGTGGACCTTCTGATTGTGTTCCGCGTCCAAATAGTTCAACAATCTCAGATTGAACTTCTCTCCCTTTTAATTCAGTTTTATCCATTTGAGTACCTCTTGCTTCAAGAATTGTCTGTTCTGATTGTGTTGACATTTCTAATTGCTGAATTACTGGCGTTTGAAGTAATCGACTTGAAATAGTTGGTTTTACTTGTACTTCTTGTGTTATATGTTCAGGTACTTCCATTTGTACAGATTTTTCTCCAAGTGCAGGTTCAGCCTGTATAGTACATTTTCCGAGTACAATCTCTTCTACTTGAGTTTGTTCTGCAGCTTGTAGAACTTTTTCAGACTGAACTGCTTGGACTTGAAGTTGAGGTTTATCCATTTGGGTTCCTCGACTTTCTACTATTTCCTTTTCTGTTTGAAATTCTTTCCCTCCTAATGTTGGTTTTGCTTGTGTTTCTTTTGTTTGCTCTTCTTTTTGTACTGATTGAACTGTACGGTCGGTAATTTGTGTTATTTCTGATTGTGTTTCCTCTTCTTTTAGTTGTGTTAAATCAGTTTCACTTGTTTTTAATCCAAATTCTGGACGTGTTTGGAATGAATGTATTTGGCGTATTTCAACTTCTGATTGAACTGCTCGAACTTCTGTTTTTGGCATTTCTACTGTTTGTATTGTTCTCTCTTCAGTGCTTGCCCTTGGTGATTGTAAATCTTTAGATGACATTTCAGGCCATCCCTGTACTGATTTGGCACCTTTTTGTGTCCTTTCTGATTGTACAGATTGTGCTCTTCTCTTTGGAAGTTCAATTTTTGATTGTTCTACTTCAACAGTCTTTGAACCTGTTGGAACTTCTTGTGTTTGTATAGCCATTAATTGTTGCTCTATTCTCTGTGCTTGTGTTGTTCGAGCAGTAAGAGAAGGAAGATTTACACCAATTGTTCTTCCTCCCTTTTTTATCATTTCTTCTGTTTGAGAAGCATCTTCTTTATTTTCCTGTTTAATTTCAACAGTTTGTACTTCTTTTTTATTTAATTCTTGTTTTGCTTGGATTTCTTTTGTTTCTGTTATTTTACCTTCTGTTTGAGAAATTCTTTCAAATTGTTCTGTTTTAAGTACTTGTATTGACTTATCTCCCAAAGAAGGTAATTCTACTCCTATAGTTTTTTCTCCAATTAAAGGCTTTTCAGATTGAGTATATTTTATTTGTTCTTCTTTTAAAGTTTGAACTGAACGAATTTGTTTAGGGTGAGGTAATGCTTGGACAGATTGTTGCCCTTTCTTTGGTTTTTCTTCCATTTGTGTTGACTTCCCGATCATTTCTTTTTGTTCAGTTTGTATAAATGCACCAAGTAATTGAGGCTTTTGAATTGTTTCAATTACTTGAATTGTTCTATCTTCTCTCCAAGGCTGTTCTAATTGAATAGATTTAGCTCTTTTTGGTGGTCCTTCAACTTGAATATCTCTTTGGGCTATTTTCTTTTGTTGTTCAAATGTCGAAATAGATGGTACTGGTTGTGGTTCAGGTAAAGATTCTACCCAAGTTGCGCTCGCTTTAATTGATTCAGCCAAACGCGCATCGCTTTCTTGTGTTGTTGGAAGTGCCACAAAATGGGACACAGCAAAACGTTGTTTCTCAGATTCGTGAATTGTGGTGCTGGTGCTTTGGTGAACAAAAACACTCTCGAGGGGAGAAACAGCGCGAGGCGAGAGAGGCGGAGGAAGCGGCGGCACATGCCGCTCCTCTAGGCCGGGCGGAGGGGCCGACCAATGAAAACGAAGCTCGGAACCTGATGAAATAAATGTTTAAAAATTGTTTTATTTTTTTATTAGAAACCAATTAAATTATTTTTTGTCCAAAACTACCCAAAAATGAAGAATGCTCTTATTTTTGCATTTTTCTGAATTTTTTGTTTAATTTAAAAGTAATTTTAAATAGGTAAATTTAAAATTAAAAAAACAATATATACTTTCTACTCTTTTACGCTTCGATTTCCCCTCCGCCCGTTAATTTCTACTTTTTCTAGCTTCTAGCTTTCTACTAAATATTTAAAATAGCTTTCTAATTTTTTTCTACAGGGTGCGGCAAATTTGCGCCACTTTTTCTTTTTGCCATAACTTTCTTCAAAATTAATGAAAACTGATAATTCTTTTTTTGTTTTATTCCCAACACTTTAGGAAACTTGCTGATACCAAATATTAAAAATTTGGTATACTGTTGGCAAAGATAATCGAGTTCGAACGTCTGTAAAATTTAAAAACATTTTTTATGCCAAAGTTTAATTGATCATAACTTCGTTCAAAATCGTTCAATACCAATGATTTTGGTAGTAAACGACTCATCTCATTCAGGAGCATCGAAATAGCCTATAATCTCATTTTTGAAAATTTTACACAAAAATTTTATTTTTACCAAAATTATTTTAATTTATCATTCAGAGGACCGTATCTCACTCGTTTTTTGTCGTAGGCCCCTGATTTTTATGTCATTCGAATCAGAATGAAGAGCTGATTCGAATGATATAAACATTTCCGATACCAAAATCTCAGCCTTGAATCTAGGTCAATTTTTATCCAAAAAATTTTGCTCAAATTTTGAGAGAAGTTTACTCAGAGTAAACTTAAAATTTAAAAGCAAGTTTGGTATCAGCAAGTTTCCTAAAGTGTTGTGAATAAAACAAAAAAAGAATTATCAGTTTTCATTAATTTTGAAGAAAGTTATGGCAAAAAGAAAAAGTGGCGCAAATTTGCCGCACCCTGTATTTAAAAAAAAGTTGCATCTAAAAAAGCTTTTTTCTACTAAAGCTTTCTGCATTTTTGGGTAATAAAGCTTTGTGATATTAAAAAAGCAGGAAAATATATGTATTTGTTAATATGTTTATTTTAATTTCTAAGTGAATATTAATAGAAATCTAATTAAATTTAATTTTATTTACACAGCAATTTATACACAAAAAATTGTTAAAGCACTCGTGAAAAAAAGAAAACGTTAGAGGTTGAGGAAAAAGTTTCTTTTTGACTACCTGAAACAGAATATCCCCAATCTGCAGTTGTTTGTTCTCCCATAACGCTTCTATGTTCCATCAAAACAGAACAATGTTCATCTTGAATTGAAAATTCACGAATATTTTGACGAATCTGCAAAAAAATTAAAAGAACTTAAATTAAAAATTGGTTAAAAATTAATATTTCTCAAATTTCTGTTAAACAAATTTCCAATTACAGTTACTATGTATAGTAAATTACCCCAAATACAAATACTTACAACTCAATTTACTATATTTTTTAAAATTTGAGAGCTGTCTAAGCGATACTTCCAACTAGGTATATCTTCGAATAGGTATATTTATTTCTATTTCTATATTTTTCCCAAAAAAAATTCAAATTAGAATAACCATATCAATTCTAGGCAATCTAATAGGTCTAGATTCAACACTAAATTGTGAATTTTCATATTCTTTTCTTTCCAAATGAACATGTTGAGTTAATTGAGATATTTGTTGGGCTATTGTATTGAATTGATGTCCATGTGATTCTCTTCTTTCATTTAATATTTTAAATACATCTGGAGCTACTAGAAGACGTCCAGAAGCTCCTAAATAAAAGTTGTATAATTGTAAATATTATTTTAGTTGTATAATTGTAATATTTACTTTATTATTAATATATTTTTTTAATTAAAAATCCCTCCTAAATAATAAGAGTGTCCTCTTGTTGTCCTTTGATTAAGTACAACACCTTTGATCCCCAAAAACTTCTTTCTTAAGTAGTCAAAAGGATTTGAATTTAAAATTTTTAATTAATTTTAAAATGTAAGTTTCTGGAATATCTTGTAATCTCCGGATTTGAATCGAACCAAGAAATCTTTAAAATTTCTCTACAAATATTAAAAACTAACCAATACTCAAACTGAGATTTACATTTTCTGAAATAAATTCTGTAGCAAAGAAAGGTGCAATTCTTTCAATATTTATTGCTTTATTTAATTTTTCTGTTAAAAAATCTCTTTTTCGAATATCACTTTCTAAAGCACAAAATAGTGTTATTTGAGAGGATTGTTGGGCAATTGTATTAAAATTAGCAATTAAATTATTTGAACATTTTTGGATTATTTCAGAACGAGCCTTTAAAAATTAATTTAAATTTAAAAAGGTTAGAAGATAAAATAACTACTTCTTCTATTCTTTCCTTTTCAATTGTTTTCATAAATTCCATAGCCTCATAAAGTTGTTTTGGACGTTCAAAGGCTTTTAATGACGGTAAAGGAATAATATTCCATTTATTGTCACAAACAATAGTTAATTCAAAAGAGCCTTTATCTTCTTTTCTGACCATATTAACATGAGTAATTCCTCCACCTAAAAAATTAAAGAAATTATTTGTTAAGAAAGTTGCCTTTCCCTTCCAGACTTGTTAAGTTTTCTTGTTATTTTACTTAAACTACTTCTTAATTATTATGGAAATTAATTATTATCAGTTAGCAGAAAAAACATTTTTTTCTCACCAGCTCTTTCTTCATAATCAATTGAAGTTTCAGATTCATAACGTTTCATTGGACGTAATCTATCCATTCCTTCAAGTAATTGTCCACTCATTTCCATTGAATATATTCCTTGTTTAGGTTCTGTTGTTGTTGTTGCCCCATAAGAAGAAACACTAGATTCTTCAGAATATACACGGCCTTGAGTACGAAGAAAAGCTCGGCCTTCGTGGTGTTGACCAGCTAATTGATAATCAAAGGAAGTCCCCAAAGCCTTAAAGAAAAGATTTTTTTAAAAAAATTATTTTTTAATTGCCTCATGCACATTTATTTCCTTTCTTTGTTGTTCATGTAACCTTTCATGTACTTGCAAAAGTTGTTGAGGTAATTCTGTGGTTACTTCAATTCTTGGAGGTGCATTAATTAATATAGGTGTTTCTGTTAATTCAAGACTTTCCTCTGATTCAAAACTTTAATTTTTTATAATTTTTTTTTAATTTTTAATTTCTCTTTTTTACCGGCTTGTTTTAGCTAATCTAGTTATGTCATGATATCTTCTTCCCTGCCTTTCATATCCATAACCAGCAGCCATTTGTTGTTGTTGTATACGCCTTCTTTTAGCTTTGTGTAAACGTAAAATAATTGTTAAATGTTGAAGTAATGGAACAGCTATATAAACTTCCATTAAGGAACGATCTTCCCTTCGTTGTAATTCACAATCAACCTAATTAATTTTTAGGAAATTTTTTAAAAGAAATTTTTGTGTTTTTACAAGAGCTGCAGCCTCAGGTGGAGGTTTAGGTGCAGATTCAATAGATTCTTCTGACATTTCTTCTGCAGCTCTATGTTGTATACCAATTCTAGCTTTATCTTCAAATAACCGTCCTTCCTGCATTAAACGAATATCTCTACGTTCTAATTCTTCGGGTTCAAGTTGGTCTATATAAACACGACTTTCTAATTCTATTGGCCCTTTAAAATAAGAAGAAAATATTTATTTAAAAAATAATTTACCCAATTCACTTAAATGGTCAGATGCTGATTCATAAGCAAATTCTTCGACTGGTGGGGCTAACATTGTGGGTAACTGGACGGGGGCTGGTTGCTCCTCCTCCTTAATTTTTAAAAATAAATAAATTGTAATTTATTCTCCTTCCAAAACCTTTGGAGCAGCTAGTCCAATTCGATAAGTCTTTACAATATCAGTTACATCCTCAATACATTCAATCTCAACACGAGTAACTGCCGTAATCTGCTCTTTAGAATCATCTAGTGATGCCAAATCAGAAAGTAAACGTTCACTTAATTTAGCCAAATAATCTGGTTTGCTCTTTAAAAAAAATTTTTTTTAATTCCTCTCATTTTTTTCAAACAATATTTTCTGGTAATTGGATATCTGCTTCATGTGTTCCAATTTCTTTTCCATCCTCAAAAACTGAAAGTCGGTAAGTACCACTTGAACGGACCGTTGGTGGTCCTTTTCCCCCATCTTCCCCAATTTCAGTTTTTTGGATTTCTTCAATTAATAATTGTCTTTTACCTTTAAAAATAAATTAAATTTTAATAATTAAAAAAGAAATATATTTACCAATAATTGTTCGAATTCTATAATGTGTTAATGTATCTCTAACTGTATATGCCTTGGCTATTTCGTGATCACAACGAATTAAATGTGACCCAACAGATTTTTCCATTTTTAATTTTCCTTCGACTGTTGTTTTTACAACTGGGGGTAATGGTCTTTTTTGTTCTGTTTCGAGTACATGTTCACGCTCTACATGTCGATGAATGAAAATATGATCTGGTCCTTCATCTATTTATTTTTTAAATTATTATTTAAAACTAATAAATAACCCCCATCAATAAGATTTTCTTCTTCTTCTCTTTTTCCATTCTCAGGCCCAGGCCGGTGGCCCTCCCCTCCTCCAGCTACAATTCCACTCTCAAATTGTTCAGACATTGTTGGTATTTGTGGCCATGGTTGACCAGAAGCAGGTCTAGTCAATCCAGCAAAAGGGGCAGTGGAACGACGTCCTCTAGTAGCAGCACCAGTCGTCGCGCTTACTGTATCTGGGGAGATTTCTCGGTTTATTGGTGTTTGTTGCTGTTGGCGCGAAATAAATTGTTGAGGAACGCGAAAACGCTATAAAAATATTTTTAATGAAATAAAATTTATTTTGCCTGCATTTGGCTTGTAGAGGCTGCCTTTTGCACATTACGACCGCCAGTAAATTTATTAAAAGAAACTGGCTCTTCAGAAAGTCGTAACAAGTCCCGGGCTGCCTCATCCAAAGCAGCCCCCGCCTCTTCTGAACTAGCCGAATGTTGTGGACCTCCGCCGCCAATACCTCTTTGCCATTGTTTTGTTGGAGTGCCTAGATTGCCTATACGAGTATTTACTGTTGAAGTTTTCTTTAAAGGAGAAAAATAAGAATTAATTTTTTAGAATTATTTGCCTGTTGTGGATGTTGTGTTGGTGGTTGATAAACACCAAAATTTCCTCCAACTCTTGTATTACTTCCAAGTTGTGGTATTGTATAAAGGGATTGGGAAATTGTTTGTTGTTGTTTTTGACTTGGAACTTGATGGAAAGGTTGTGGGCGGGTCTTTAAAAGAAAAAAATTTAAAAATTTTTTAAAATAAAATAAAATAATTGCCTGTTCACTTTCACTCCTTTGTTGTTGTTGTGGAAATGCAAAAAGTGCTTGTTGTTGTTTTAATAAATCATGATCACCAAATTTAACTGTTTTAGGTGACAATGGAGCACTTACTATAAAGAAATATTTTTAATAATATTTTTAATTAAAAATTAAAGAATTCTCTCTCTCGATTATTTTCGGTTATGTTCTCGAAAATTTAAAATTTTTTATCCACAAGTTTTATTCTCAAAAAGTTTATTTTGAGGGCAAATAAAGGAAAAAGTATCAAATATTGTTAATTTTCTGTCTCCAAAATATTAATCCTTTTGATTTTAAAAAATCTCTGTTTTTTTACCATTTCTTTGTTGTTTCCAAGTCTGTTCAAGTTCAGCATAATCTCCATCAATAGAACATTCTAAAGGTTGCTGCTTATGAACGAAAGATATTTGTTGTTGTTGTTGAGGTAATACTTTACGAGGTCGAGGTATTGGTTGTTGTTTAGGAGAAGGTTGTTGTTGTTGATTATTTAAATCTACAGTTACCCCTCCAGAACGTAAAATTTTCTTTGAAAATAAAATTTAAAGATTAAATTTAAAAAGAAAAATAAAAACATGTAAAAATCCAGCAGGTCTTTGTAGAGGAGGTGTTTGTTGGATTTGTTGTAAAGGGGGAGGTGCTGATCCAAATGGACGCCTAATTGGTTGTGGTGGTTGTTGATATTCTATACCTACTTCTCCTCCACTAAAAAATAAATTTTTAAAAATTTAAATTATTTAAGTAATTTAGTCTGTAACTGTTAACTGATTAATTTTAGAATTTCCCCTACTTTGTATTTCCATAAAACATTTGTTTTAGTCCACGACGCATTTTGCTAAATGGCACTCCAGGTGAAGAATACCTACAAAAAATTAATTAAAATTAATTTATAGATTTTCTTTCAATATTTTTAAAAAAATCAGAGTACCGTATTTCCTCTAAAATAAGCCCCGGGGCTTATTTTTTTCGATCGACCTCTAGAGGGGGCTTATTTTAGAGGGGGGGGCTTATTTTGGAGGGGGGGCTTATTTTTTTCGATGTCTAAATTTTTGAAAACCTGAAATTTATTACCAAACATTTTAAAAAATTTTTTCTAAAATTCAATAAAATTCAACCAATTTTAAGTCTATTCATGAAAAACCCTTGTCCAAAAACTCTTCAAGTACTCTGTCAATTAATCGTTCAGCTTAGATATGCTTTAAGTTGGAGATAAATCAAAATGTGTTAGATTATTATCTCGCTTGTATGTATCCCATTGAGTCTCTATAGTATATTACGATTAAAAAAGATTAAGAAAAAGGATTAACTTTTTTAAATACTTTTTTTAATAAAAAAAGGATTAAGAGGGATATATGGGGAGTTCAAAGCTTAAAATTGGATATTAGTGGATTTGTATGTGACATCGAAGGATCAAGTGGGATATCGCTGGATATTGGGTGAAATCGAGTGAGATAAGTGGATTTTAAGGTATCAAGGGGTTAAGAGGGACGATTTTAATCCATTGAACTCACTACATATTAATCCAATGAAATTCTTCTTTATCACCGAAATCATCTTAATCTCTTAATCTACCGAAATCCCTCTTAATTCGCACGATATCACTTCTAATTAGACTTAATATCATTATCCATATTTATCTCATTACCTACAAATCCTCCGATATCACACTTAATCACCTCAAATCCCTCGATATCTACGTTAATCCCTTTATATACCTACCTGCTAATCTCCCAAATACCCTCTTAATCACTTCTAATCCTTCTATATCCCTCCATGGGTACTAAACTGAGTGGACCTAACAATTAATCAACAATTAAAAAATTTTATTGGGAAGGGGGCTTATTTTAGGAGGGGGGCTTATTTTAGAGGGGGGGCTTATCTTTTTCGATCGACCTCTAGAGGGGGCTTATTTTAGAGGGGGGGCTTATTTTGGAGGGGGGCCTATTTTAGAGGAAATACGGTATTTTTTTAATAAAAAATTATTAGATAAGTAAAGAAAGAGAGAGAGAGAGAGATTAGGAGGATTTTATTTTATTTCCACAGCTTTTACCAAAAAATAATTTTAAAAAATTTTTTTTAATTTTATATTAAAATTATTTCACACTTTTCCTCTTCTTCTTCCTTCTTTTCATCATTTCCTTCCTCCTCCCTTTCTTCTTCTTCTTCAAATTTTCTTCTTTTAATTTCCCTTCCTTTAGGTAATTTCCCCAACATTAATTGTTTTAATTCTTCTAATTCATTTGTGTCATCCAATCGAAGGGAGGATTTTGAGGCTATAGAAGAATATTGAGGATATAAATGTACAGAAATAGCTCTAGGTCTTTGTTCTGATTTTAAAAAATATTCTGTGCTTAATTGTGGACTGTTAGGGGCTGTTTTAGTTAAAAAACTTTCTTTTAATTTAAAAGCATTTTCTGAAGTAAATTTAGCCAAAGATTGTTTTAAACATTCAATAACTGCTTCGTGTCTAGAATTGTTTTTTGTTGCTTTAATTATATTTTTTAATTTGGAATGCTTTTGTTTAAATTTTTCAAATTCATCATCTACTAATAATTCTTCATCCTTCTCCTCCTCCTCTTCTCCTTCTTTATTTCCTTCTTTTTCTTTTTTCTTCTTCTAATTTTTTTATAAAAATATTTTTTAATACTTTAATATATTGCCTTATTTTTTGATAAAAAAACTTTTTTTTAATTTAATTCGATATCGCTTAGAAAAGAGTTAATTTAGAGAACTCGACATTAATCGAATGAAATTTTTTTTAACTCTCTATCCAATTATTCACTAACTTTTTGTATATTTATTTATTTCCAAAAAATTTTTAAGGCAATATATATTTTTAGTATTTACTTTTTTACCATTAAATTATTTATTTCTTGTAATTGTTCTTCTATTAATTCAATTCTTTCTGCTCGACTTTTTCTCCTTTTAATTATTGGAGGAGGTTTAATTAATTTAATTGTAGCACTTGTAGATACTTCCTCTTTATTTAAAATTTCTTTTCTTTTCTCCAAAATTCTTTTATTTATTTCTTCTCTCTTTTCCAACCATTTTCTCTTTTCTAATTCAAAAATTGAATTTATTTTTCTAACTTCTTCATTTGGCGGATATTTAGATATTTGTCCAAAATTGTGGGGTCTTTCCCATTTTTTTGAAATTCTTTTTAAAATTTTTGGAGACAAAGATTGCTGTTTCCTCTTTATTTTTAAAGATTCTTTTAAAAAATTATTTTCTCTTTCTTCATCAGATCCTCCACTTAATTTAAATTCTTCATCAGAAAAATAAGCTAAAGGGGCAGCATTTTTATTATCAAAACTTTTACTAAAATTTCTAAAAACTTTTTGTTGTTTAAAATAAAAATCAGAAATTGAAGAACTTCTTCTTTTAGCTAATTTATACCCAATTTTGTTTTGTAATCTTTTTTCTTCTTCCCTTTTATTATTTTTAAATAAACAAGGTAAACAACAACAACAACAACTTTTACATTCACAACATTTGGAATTAATGTTTTGTTGTTTTGGAATATGAGACATTTTATTTTTAGAGAGAGAATAAGCTAATTAATTAATTATTTTTTAAATTATGTATATGCCAGAAATTAATATGGAGGTTATTTCTTAAAGAATTAATTAAAGAATTTATCGAAGCAAAATAAATAAAAATTAAATTTTTTGGAAAAAATGTTATTTAAATTAAATATATATTTAAAATTATTTTATTTTTAAGAAAAAGAAAGGAAAAAAACTTTTTGTCAACCTTTCCATTGTTTTCAAATTTTAGCTAATTATTTACAAAACTTTTGCGCGAAAAATAAAGAAAAAAAGAGAAACTAAAATCTATTATCTATATATTTTTACATAAATAAATAAACATAAATAACGAAAATCAAGTCAGTCAAGTCCTCATTACAAGATACACCCTAACCTCAATTTATTTCAAATTTTAATTGCCAACATTATTTTGTGGAAAACCAGCCCCCTCTAGCTTGAAATTAACAATTTGACTAGTAACATCAGAGATGGGTCGGTTTTTAACCTGAACCCAGACCCGAGAAATTCTCGAACCCAGCCGGACTTTTTTTCTCAATCCGGCCATATAACACATATAATAAATAAAAATATTTCGCAACATATTTAATATATTAAGTACGAGTTTTTTCTAGTAATAAAAAATAAATCGAAGACGTTGACTGGATTTTCGAGAGTAGCAAAAGATTTAAGCATTTAAAATAAAAGAAATGATCAACAACATATGTGTATATTTATATATACAAATATAACCCTTTGCGCATAAACAAAAAAAGAAAAAGAAAAAAAGATTTTCTAGTGGGTTAAAGGGGGAAAAGCATCAATTGAATTGAAGGTTTTTTAAATAAATTAAAGAGAGTTTTTTTCTTTTAAATATTATTAACTGAAGGTAATTAATAGAATTCGAACCAGACTAGGGTTTTTGGGTCCCGATTCAAAACCCTGACATTTTTAAGAAAATTAGGATATTCGGGATTTCGGAGTCTTCAGGATTTTAGCCCTCAACCCGAACCGACTCCATATAAAAATTAAAAAACCCTGATTAGAGCCCCGAAATTTGAAAAGTTCGAATTCTAGTAATTAATTAGACAATAAAAAATTAAAAATGTGTGTATAACAAACGAAAAAATAATTAGAAATTTGTAATTTTTTTTAAATATTTGTACATATTTGACAAAAAAAAATTTATTTTTAAATTTATTTATTTTAAATACCTATTTTTGTTTTTTAAGTTATTTCCCCAATAATACATACTATTATATAATAGAATAACAAAAATACAATTATAATACACAGATAACGATTGTTAATTCCGTACTCCTAAAGACTATCTTTTTTGAAAAAAAGAATAATTTCGGATAAAATTTTTATGGATTTTAATTAAACAAAGAAAATTAAATTATTTTTAAGTAAAGATTTTATATATTTTTTACCTTTTTATTGTCCAATTTTCTTTTAAATAATTTTTGTTGTTTTTTGTTGTTAATTAACAAACAAAATAATTATTATTTAAATAATATTTTTAAGAAGAAGCCGCCGGCCTGGGCTTTTTTCCGCCTTTTTAAGTTTGGGAAGAAGGTTGAAAAATATATAGAAGTTTAACTAAACTAACTGAAATTAATTAAATTTACTTTGAAAAAAATTATTAAATAAATGGCCGTTTTTTGAGAATATGTAATATAAATGATTTTAATTATTTAATTATTTTTTGCAAAAATGGTTAATAAATATATTTAATAAATTGGGTAACCAATTTTAGAAAAATCTTTTTATAACTAAGAGGTATTTAAAAAATATTAAAAATACCGTATTTCCTCTAAAATAAGCCCCGGGGCTTATTTTTTTCGATCGACCTCTAGAGGGGGCTTATTTTAGAGGGGGGGGGGCTTATTTTGGAGGGGGGGCTTATTTTTTTCGATGTCTAAATTTTTGAAAACCTGAAATTTATTACCAAACATTTTAAAAAATTTTTTCTAAAATTCAATAAAATTCAACCAATTTTAAGTCTATTCATGAAAAACCCTTGTCCAAAAACTCTTCAAGTACTCTGTCAATTAATCGTTCAGCTTAGATATGCTTTAAGTTGGAGATAAATCAAAATGTGTTAGATTATTATCTCGCTTGTATGTATCCCATTGAGTCTCTATAGTATATTACGATTAAAAAAGATTAAGAAAAAGGATTAACTTTTTTAAATACTTTTTTTAATAAAAAAAGGATTAAGAGGGATATATGGGGAGTTCAAAGCTTAAAATTGGATATTAGTGGATTTGTATGTGACATCGAAGGATCAAGTGGGATATCGCTGGATATTGGGTGAAATCGAGTGAGATAAGTGGATTTTAAGGTATCAAGGGGTTAAGAGGGACGATTTTAATCCATTGAACTCACTACATATTAATCCAATGAAATTCTTCTTTATCACCGAAATCATCTTAATCTCTTAATCTACCGAAATCCCTCTTAATTCGCACGATATCACTTCTAATTAGACTTAATATCATTATCCATATTTATCTCATTACCTACAAATCCTCCGATATCACACTTAATCACCTCAAATCCCTCGATATCTACGTTAATCCCTTTATATACCTACCTGCTAATCTCCCAAATACCCTCTTAATCACTTCTAATCCTTCTATATCCCTCCATGGGTACTAAACTGAGTGGACCTAACAATTAATCAACAATTAAAAAATTTTATTGGGAAGGGGGCTTATTTTAGGAGGGGGGCTTATTTTAGAGGGGGGGCTTATCTTTTTCGATCGACCTCTAGAGGGGGCTTATTTTAGAGGGGGGGCTTATTTTGGAGGGGGGCCTATTTTAGAGGAAATACGGTATGTATTATTATTTTTATTTTATTTTTGATTTTGAAGCTTAGAATCCCCCCTCCCAATGGAAACACTCAATAGTTATCCCTATCTATAAAAAAGGAAATAAACACGATGTAAATAATTATAGACCAATCTCATTAACCTCGACTTTAAGTCGGACCTTTGAAAGAATACTTGCTTCCAATATTCTGCAATTCCTACTAGGTAATAATCTTATTAGTGAACACCAGTTTGGTTTCCTTCCAAAACGATCAACAACACTCCAACTTCTCTCCACACTTCAGGAATGGTACAATGGACTTCTTGATCGTAATCCTACAGACTGTATTTATATTGACTTCAGGAAAGCTTTCGATTCCGTACCCCATCGTTTTCTTCTTCATAAGTTATTTCTCTATGGTATTAGAGGCAAAATACATGACTGGATTAGTAACTTCCTTAAAGACAGAACATTTGTCGTTAAAATTGATGATTCAATCTCAGAACTACAGAAGATAAGATCGGGTGTACCCCAGGGATCTGTTATTGGACCATTATTATTTATCCTATTTATTAATGATCTTCCCCATATTATAAAATTACCTGTTCAAATTCGATTATATGCTGACGATGTAAAATTATTTCTCATGCATCAATCCACTATGTCTTGCCACCTATTGCAGGAGGCTCTTGATAACGTTTATAAATGGAGTATTGATTGGTCCTTACCCATGGCTCCAGATAAAACTACATTCATAAGAATCGGGACCCAAAAGAACATATACCCCTATCATATTGAAAATACAGAACTAATTCAATCCTCATCAATTCGCGATTTAGGTATTATTATAGATCAAAAACTGACATTTCAGGAACATATTTCTAAAATTCTCAAGTCTGCATACTTTCGATCTTATCAGCTACTACGAGCCTTTAAATCAGTTAATCCAATAGTTTGGGCTAAATTATTTAAAATATATGTACTCCCCATTTTAGAATATGCCTCTGAAATCTGGAATCCTCATCTTAAAGAATCCATTAACAAAATTGAAAAAGTCCAGAAATTTTACACTCGAATAGCTCTAACAAAATGTCGTATTGTCTCTAATAAGGTATCCTACATCAAAAGACTTCAATTCTTTAAGCTTCAACAATTAATATCACGTAGAAAAATCATTGACTTAACCACACTTTATAAAATCTGTATGGGATATAGTTATTTAAAACCTATAAAATTTTTAGAAATTAATAAAATACCATCCAGAAAACATAATTTCTTAATAAAAATGCCATCTAAAAATAGTAAAACCCACAATTCCTTCATAAACAGATGTATACCTGACTGGAACAATCTGCCTAAGGATGCCTTTCTTAACAACAACCCTAATTCATTCAAAAACTGGCTTACCAACTTCTTAAGTACATTTGACGATGTTCTAAATCTTAGATAAACATTTATCACCCAAAACTTACTAATTTCTAAATTAAGCATTATTATCATAATCTATATCTCTTCAATTCTTCCTTTTCCATCTCCTCCACTACTAACAAATAAATCCATGTTTCGCTATAAAACCCGCAAAGGAAGATAACACGTATGAATAAATATACGTATTATTAACAAATTTACAAGAGGTTATTTAAAATTTAAAATTTTTGAAAAAAAAAAAATACAAGCCTATTCTCAAATAGACGGCTTATTGTTGTTGATATTGACACGTTGGCATTATGTTTTATTTATTTTTCAAATTATTGGCATTATGTCAATTGATTTTTTATACAAGTTAATCTATGTATATTTTTCCATTTTTCTCCATATATAGACAATTTAATTGCTTTATTCATTTTATACATCCCCTTTAAATTAATTTTCTTTTTTTAAGCACTTTAATTAAGACATTTGTAGTAAGTACTTAATTAACTTACCTACCGAATGTCAAACCAACAACAACCGATAAAAAGACCTAGAAATGAAGGTGGTTATGTTTTACTACCTCTATTAATTACCAAGTATTTTAACTTCCATTTAAATTGTTCTTGGTTTGACTAAATCCAATTTGACCTATCCATTTTTGAAAATTAAATTTATAATTATTCTTATAATTCGCCCCTAATGTTGCTTATTTGCAATTTGCGGCTGGATAAATATTATTATGTGTATATTTATATATACAAATATAACCCTTTGCGCATAAACAAAAAAAGAAAAAGAAAAAAAGATTTTCTAGTGGGTTAAAGGGGGAAAAGCATCAATTGAATTGAAGGTTTTTTAAATAAATTAAAGAGAGTTTTTTTCTTTTAAATATTATTAACTGAAGGTAATTAATAGAATTCGAACCAGACTAGGGTTTTTGGGTCCCGATTCAAAACCCTGACATTTTTAAGAAAATTAGGATATTCGGGATTTCGGAGTCTTCAGGATTTTAGCCCTCAACCCGAACCGACTCCATATAAAAATTAAAAAACCCTGATTAGAGCCCCGAAATTTGAAAAGTTCGAATTCTAGTAATTAATTAGACAATAAAAAATTAAAAATGTGTGTATAACAAACGAAAAAATAATTAGAAATTTGTAATTTTTTTTAAATATTTGTACATATTTGACAAAAAAAAATTTATTTTTAAATTTATTTATTTTAAATACCTATTTTTGTTTTTTAAGTTATTTCCCCAATAATACATACTATTATATAATAGAATAACAAAAATACAATTATAATACACAGATAACGATTGTTAATTCCGTACTCCTAAAGACTATCTTTTTTGAAAAAAAGAATAATTTCGGATAAAATTTTTATGGATTTTAATTAAACAAAGAAAATTAAATTATTTTTAAGTAAAGATTTTATATATTTTTTACCTTTTTATTGTCCAATTTTCTTTTAAATAATTTTTGTTGTTTTTTGTTGTTAATTAACAAACAAAATAATTATTATTTAAATAATATTTTTAAGAAGAAGCCGCCGGCCTGGGCTTTTTTCCGCCTTTTTAAGTTTGGGAAGAAGGTTGAAAAATATATAGAAGTTTAACTAAACTAACTGAAATTAATTAAATTTACTTTGAAAAAAATTATTAAATAAATGGCCGTTTTTTGAGAATATGTAATATAAATGATTTTAATTATTTAATTATTTTTTGCAAAAATGGTTAATAAATATATTTAATAAATTGGGTAACCAATTTTAGAAAAATCTTTTTATAACTAAGAGGTATTTAAAAAATATTAAAAATACCGTATTTCCTCTAAAATAAGCCCCGGGGCTTATTTTTTTCGATCGACCTCTAGAGGGGGCTTATTTTAGAGGGGGGGGGGCTTATTTTGGAGGGGGGGCTTATTTTTTTCGATGTCTAAATTTTTGAAAACCTGAAATTTATTACCAAACATTTTAAAAAATTTTTTCTAAAATTCAATAAAATTCAACCAATTTTAAGTCTATTCATGAAAAACCCTTGTCCAAAAACTCTTCAAGTACTCTGTCAATTAATCGTTCAGCTTAGATATGCTTTAAGTTGGAGATAAATCAAAATGTGTTAGATTATTATCTCGCTTGTATGTATCCCATTGAGTCTCTATAGTATATTACGATTAAAAAAGATTAAGAAAAAGGATTAACTTTTTTAAATACTTTTTTTAATAAAAAAAGGATTAAGAGGGATATATGGGGAGTTCAAAGCTTAAAATTGGATATTAGTGGATTTGTATGTGACATCGAAGGATCAAGTGGGATATCGCTGGATATTGGGTGAAATCGAGTGAGATAAGTGGATTTTAAGGTATCAAGGGGTTAAGAGGGACGATTTTAATCCATTGAACTCACTACATATTAATCCAATGAAATTCTTCTTTATCACCGAAATCATCTTAATCTCTTAATCTACCGAAATCCCTCTTAATTCGCACGATATCACTTCTAATTAGACTTAATATCATTATCCATATTTATCTCATTACCTACAAATCCTCCGATATCACACTTAATCACCTCAAATCCCTCGATATCTACGTTAATCCCTTTATATACCTACCTGCTAATCTCCCAAATACCCTCTTAATCACTTCTAATCCTTCTATATCCCTCCATGGGTACTAAACTGAGTGGACCTAACAATTAATCAACAATTAAAAAATTTTATTGGGAAGGGGGCTTATTTTAGGAGGGGGGCTTATTTTAGAGGGGGGGCTTATCTTTTTCGATCGACCTCTAGAGGGGGCTTATTTTAGAGGGGGGGCTTATTTTGGAGGGGGGCCTATTTTAGAGGAAATACGGTATGTATTATTATTTTTATTTTATTTTTGATTTTGAAGCTTAGAATGTTAAGAGATATATGTATAAAATAATTATTTGGTGGTGAATTTAACTCAAGTAGAGTAATATTATTTTATTTGTCAGGTGGCTATTAGTTGGTCAGATAAAGAGGGATTTTAATTTGACAAATAAATATTTTTATATATTTTTCTCTTTTTTTTATCTCAAAGCTTTTCAACAATTGATTATTAAAAAAATAAATGTTAAAAATAAAATAAAGTTTCTGACAATAGTTAGTGGCTAAAGTAATAAAGAAGAAAAAGTAAAAAAATTAGAAAAAAATTTATATAGCCAGATATATTTATTTCTTTTTTCTTTCTCTCCCTTCCTTTAATCTATTTTATTTATTTAATAATACTAAAATATTTTCTACTTTCAATTTCTTGATTTTTAAATTGATCAATGACAGACGTTGTTGTTGGCTATTTTATTCTTTTTCTTCTTATTAAATAGGAGAAGAGAGAGATAAAAAGCCTTTTATTTTTTAATATTTTTTTGCTTGAGACAAAAAAAAGTTTTTTAAAGTTTTTCTTGATGGACAACAACAAATACCAACTGTTTTTAGTACCAAAAAATAAGAAAATGTTTTTTTGGAATAAAATCTTTTTAGCAAAAAATATTTGAAAATTTTTGTGTGTAAACAGGTGGGTGGGTGGGTAGACAGACGTTTTGTTATTTATAAATAAATGTCCTATTAAAAGTATAAAAATTTGGATGGAGACATTATTATTAGTTTTTTTGTCATAAAAATTGAATTCTGGAGAGGTATTTATTCAAATTTTTATAGAATTTAAAATAAATAAATTAATTAATTATTAAAAATTAAAAGAGAATTATAAAAATATTTTATTTTTTATATATGGATTATTAGATTTTACTTAAATTTTTGATAAATTTAGACTGTCTTCTGCCGTTACATACACAATTGCGGACAAGTTTTGCTGAGATGTAGACTAATCACTAATCGAGTACCTACTATCGACAATTTTCTCTTCTGTTCTAACTATTCCAAAAAACAATTCTCAAATTCATTTAAAATTTATAAAAAAGTTTTTAAATTTTTAATTATTTAAATTAATTAATTGCAGGTTTTTAAAAAAAGAAAAAGTTGTTTCTTTCTGTCTACATATTTTATCGCGCAATTATTGGTCAGCAATTTCTCTCTCCGAATAAATAATTATTTAACACTAAAAATAATTTTTTTTATTTTAAATTTTTTTCTTTTTATTTCTCGTTTATTTATTGTTTAACATTTTCATTTACACACAAAAACTTTTTTTTTCTAAAACAATTTTCTTTATTTGGAGACAAGAAAATTTAACATTAAATAGAGAAAAAGCCTTTTTTGGTTTTTTTATTCTCCGAATAATTTCCCTAATTTTTTAAATTTTTTATTATTTGTATGTCAAAATTAAAATTAATTTTTTAATACGTAAAAATTAATATTAATAAATTGTATTTTAAATAGGGATAAATTAAAATTATTTAAAATATTCTTAAATGACAAATTATTTCTATAAAAAACATATATTTAATATTAAATTATCTGTAAAATTCCTAAATTTTTTAGCTAGTTTCTAATGACTTTTTATACAAAAAATATTTTTATATTTAAAAATTAACTAAAAAAGGTGTTAAATTATGCGTATTAAAATTGTGTAATTATTAAAGGACAATTAAAAATATTTAATCTCCTTAATATTATAATAATATATGTACATATTCTATGTATAAATTATTTTTTTAATAATATTTTTTAATAAGTACATACATAATTTAAAAATTTTTTCATTTAAATTAAGGGTTCACATTATTAACGATACATTTAACGTGTATCTTTAAATTGTTTCAGTTAATTTACCAAAAACATTTATCGTTAAACAACCCTAATTTAAATATTTTATTTTTTTAACAAAATTATTTTATTAATTTTCAAGGACATTTATTTTTGTTTACTTCTTATATCTAAAATATGTCATCTTCAGAAGCTGTTTTTTCTTCTTTTAATATCTCCCTAATTCCAAGCATTCTTTATTTCCTTTATTTTTTCCTCAAAAATATATCTTCTTTAATTTTTATTTTATATTTATTTATTTAAAAAAAAGTAACAACACCAACAACAGATGTTTATTTGTTTGTTTTTGTATATTTGCCAAAATTAAATAGAAACCTGTCAAATATTTATTACCCGTATCCAATAGAGATATTTAAAAAGGAAGGGTTTCTTAAAAAAGAATATTTTTACAAAAATTAATTTAAAATATTTAATTTTAATTTAAATATAATCATTAAAGGAGATCAAAACAAGACTAAATCTCGAATAAAAATCTCGTTTATCGAGGTTTATATTTTTTGAGATATCGAACTCAATTATTTACTACGACACTCCCAATCCTCTTCCAATCATCAATTTAAATTTATAAAAATTTAAGTTTTTTCTGTTGGAAAAAAATATTTAAAGAAAACTGTCAACCTGAAAAGTTTAATTTTCTGTGTTTTTTTATATTTATGTTTTGTGTTTTAAACAAAATTTTTTTAATATTTTGTTTACATTAAAAATAGATAGATATATTTATTTTTAAATTTCTTTTTTACTTAAATTAGTTAAAATCAAAAGTAAATTTTATTTTTTACAAAGCTAATTTCGAGTTGAAAGATTTCAAAAAATTGTAATAAATAGAAATATATTTTTTTATTTTTTAAAAAATATTTTATTGGTCTTTTCCACTTTTTTAAATTCATTTTTTATATTTATTTTCTCCCAATATCATTAATCCCCAGTCTAAATATTATTTTAAAAAAGTTTTTTTCTTAATTTTATTATTTTATTTTTTTCGAAATAATTTTAAAAATTAAAAAAAAACATTTAATTTTCTTTAAATTGAAAGATGTAGTATATTAATTTAAATAGGTATATTAATTAAATTTAAATATTAAATATTTTTTGGTTCAATTTTTAATTAAAATATATTTTCCTTTTTTATCAGAAAATATTCCCTCCTCTAACAATTTTTATATATTTCCATTCTCACAATTTTATTATTATTTTTTTCAATTTATTACAAGATAATAAAATTTTTTAGAAAGGGACAAAAAAACTTCTCCAAATATTTTTTAACATTTTTTTGATTTCTTTTTTTTGTTAATATTTATGTGTGTATTTGCCCCCAATTATTTTAATCTTTATTTTATAAAAATTTTAATTATTTCACATTTAAACAAAAAAATTGTTTGTTTAATTTATTAATTTTTAAAACTTTAAAAAATAAAAATAAATTAATTAAACAAATATTTGTTAAAAAAATTTAAAAAATAATTTGTTAACATTTTGTGATCGAAAATAAACAAAAAATTATTTTAAAAAATTAATTGTATTTAATTAAAATTTTAAATTAATTTTATTTTTAAGGGACAAAAAAATTTATTTAATTTATTAAAAATTAATTTTAATTTCTCATTTATTTAAAAATTAACAATTTAAAAATTAACAATATTTGTCCAATTAATTAGCCCCTTCAGCAAAAGACTGAAACAATAATTACCCAGGGTATCTGAGTATTAGAATATTTTTGTAGAAATTTAAAAAGAATTTTTTGACAAAAAAAAATAAATAAATAAATTGTTTATTACATAAATAATCAACAAAATATTTATTTGTGTCCTTATAAAATTTTTTGGGTATATTCATTCTAAGGGAGGAATAACAGAAAATAAGGAGAGGGAGAGAAATTAATAAAAGAATTAACATTTTTATTTAACAAATATTTTTACATTTTTGCATGATAATAAATAAATATTTAAATAACATATGTATTTTTGTTATTATTAAATATTTAAACAAAAAATAATAATTATTAATTTTTAGTAAATATTTTTTTTATTTTAATTTAAATAATTTTTTAGTTTTATATATTCTAAAGATCATTTTGCTATCAATTATTTCCAAAAATATAAAATTATTTTTTTTCTTTTCCTTCATTTGTCAATCAAAATAAAATAAGTGGAGGAAAAAAATAAAATTCGAACAAGGTCAATGTTTGATTTTTTAATAAAACCCTTTCTAAATTTTCTGACTTTTCAGACTCCTCTTCTTCATTTAAATGGGAAAAAATATTTTTATATTTTTGAAAGGAAAAAATAGAAAAATGAATTTAAAATTGTATACCTACCTAATTCATTCTCTTTAAATTTTGATCAAATTTTTAATTTAATTTTTAAAAAAATTTAATTTTTCCAGAATAAATGAGTCCACATAATATTCATTCAAATAATACATCTCCCCGTCAATCAACAGAAGAACAGGAGAAAGAACAAAAAATACAAAATAATAAAAAAGAGGAAGAAATTAATATAATAAATAATAATAATCAATTAATAATTAATGGAAAATTAAATAATTTAAATAAAAATATTGAAGAAGAAGAGGGTTTTAATAATGATAATAAAGAAAAATCAACACAAAGACGTTTATACAAGGCTGATTCAAATCCACCTATTCCTTTAACTTTTCTTTTTGGTTTACAAGTAAATTTAAAATAAATGTTTTTAATTAATTAATAATAATTTCAATCGGTCAAATAAATATGTAAATATTCAATTAGCTCTTTAGAAGGATGAAAAGTAATCTCATAGATAAAAATATTGGTTAATAGTGAAAAAAATTTAATTTTGAGAGTAAATACAATGTCATTCATATTCTATTTATTTAGCAAGTAATGGTCTCTGTGTCAGTTCTTGTTTCAATTCCAATACTTATTTCTGATTTAATCTGTCCTGGACGAGATAGAGACCAATTAAGAGTTCGCTTAATTGCCGGTACTTTTGTTGTTTGTGGAATAGGGACAATACTTCAAAGCGGGTTTGGACTTCGATTGGCCCTTTTACAAGGAGTTGCTTTTGCCTATATACCTTCGGTTATATTTTGAGTGTAATTAATTAAATTTAATTAATTTTTTAAAAGGTAAGAGCATTTATGAGTCTTCCAGAATATAAATGTTTAGCTTCTGTTGATGATTTTGTTCCTCCAGAAGTTTATGAAAATAAAATGGCTATGGTAATTAGAAAATTATTAGAAAGTTTAATGTTTGTTAAAAAAGATTCAAGGAACTTTAATGGCCTCTTCTTGTGTTACAATGCTTATAGGGGCTACTGGTTTAGTTGGAATAATGACTAAAGTATGGTGAAAAAACTTTTAGTTTTTACTAAATAATAATTTTAAAGTATATTGGACCAATGACTGTTTCTCCTTTATTAATGTTAATGATGCTTTCTTCTGTTAAAATTACTGTTGAACGAGTTGAAAAACATTGGATATCCCTTGTGTATGTTTAAATAAATTTTGGAAATTAATTAGAAAAAATAGAAATACTCTAACAATATTATTTTTAATCGAGATCGAATCGAGAAGAAATTTCTTTCAAAAATTGGATATCGAGAATCGAGCTTTGAGATATTTACACTGAGATATCTACACTTGAAGTTTAATCTGTAACCTTCCAATTCTTTTCTTGTCCCGGTTAAACCAGAAAGCTTTTCAATAAATTAAATTCTTATTGAAATAATACATATGTATTGTAGGTTTGAAAGCGAATTACCGAGTATTTTTCAGTTCCTGATATCCAAAGATTCTCCAAAAACTAACTAACAACCTCTATTAAAACATATAAATTTTCGAAGTCTTAGTCTATAATTTTTTGGCAATATTTTTATTTATTTAGAATGGCCGCTTCTTTATTTGCCACAGTTTTATATCTTTCACGTCTTCAAGTCCCTTTTCCCGGTTATAGTAAAGGAAAATTTCGTTTATATCGTTTAAATGTATTTGGACAATTTCCGGTAATTTATAGTGAATTTAAAAAGAAAGATTGTTTTTTTCTCAGTATTTAACAGCAATTCTTTTTTCTTGGGGTCTTTGTTTTATTTTAACAATATTTGATTTAATACCAAAAGAAAGTGTTGCAAGAACAGATAAACCGGCAACTTTAGATGCTATTTATAATTCTCCTTATGCCCGATTTCCTTTTCCAGGTTAAACATAAAAGGTTCCCCAAATATTTATTTTCTAAAGGCCAATTTGGTTTTCCAAAATTTAATATTGGGTTGTTTGTTGGATTTCTTGTATCTGCCCAAACTACTTTATTTGAGGCTGTTGGGAATTATCATGCTGTTGCCAGTGTCTCTGAGGCAATTTTTGAAAGAAATTTTCAAAAATATTTTTATTTAAAGGAACGTCCCCCTCCCTCTCATGCTTTAAATAGAGGAATTATGGCTGAAGGTTTAGGATGTTTTATTTCTGGTTTGATAGGTCCAGGAGTTGGTATAACTACACACGCAGAGAATGTTGGGGTTATTGGAATAACTAGAGTAGCTAGTAGAGTTACAATGATTTTTGGTGGTTGTACTTTAATTGCTTTTGGGGTAAAATTTGAAGAAATTAAAGATAAAAAATAATTTTTAAAAAAAGGTTGTAACAAAACTTGGAGCAATACTTTCTGCAATTCCAGATCCTTTAGTTGGTGTTGTTTTAAGTACTTCTATGGCTATGGTTTAAAAAAAATATTTTTTAAATAAAAATAATTTAAAAGGTTGGGGGTGTTGCTATAGCTAATGTCCAAACTGTTGATTTAAAATTAACTAGAAATGTTGCTATTCTTGGGTTTTCTATTATGTTGGGGGTGGTAAGTAAAAATTAATTTTTGTTTTTAAAAATCTCCAAAAAAATTTTAGATTGTCCCAGAATTTTACGAAAGAAATCCAACAATTGTTGCTACTGGATATAGAACATTAGATCAAGTTATTCAAGTGTTAGTTGTTTAATCTTCAATTTATTTTTAATTTTTTTTTAAAGTTTATTAAGTTTGCCGATGTTTGTTGGGGCGGCGACTGCTTGTTTTTTGTAAATTAATTAATTAAATTATTAAATATATTTTTATTTAAGAGATAACACTGTTGGTGGGGCTACAAGACAACAACGTGGACTTAGAGAAAGGGGAACCGTTTGGGAAGAATGTGATGGGGAAAGAGGTAAATAAATTATTAAAATTGGGGAAGTTTTTAAAATCGGCAGAATCCATCAATTTTTATCCACGCTTCGGAAAAGTGTCTTTTATTCAATTAAAAATTCCATTCTAAAATTGCTTACATATGTATTAGGAAATATATTAAATTAACTTCAAAAAATTATTCACAATGAATACTTCTAAAATACATAATCCTTTTCCCTTTTTATTAACAAATAAATATTTCTGTTTTGTGGGTAAAAAATTGAGGATTTTGTCAGAATAACTTTAAAAAATTTAATTTCTTTAATTTAAAACCAGATGTTTATTTATATCCAAATAAATTCCAACAAATAATTGACTCTTTCCCAATTCTTCGTTATTTACCTTTTATTCCCAAAAGGAAATATGTGAAAGAAGACAACAAAAATAATGAAAAGCAAAGAAATGGAGTAAAAATTGTGCCAAATGAAAATTTTGTTTGAAAAAATTTGAAAGAAAATTTGTTCAGTGAGAAATTGAAGAGAAAATTATTTTTAAAGAAAATAATTTTTTTTGTAAAACAATTAATTGTAAAAAGGCTTTTTAATCTCATTTATATACATATATTTAATTAACATTGTTCCACAATTTAACATTTACTATTACATTTCAATTTTTTTGATAAACGAAAAAAAAAATAATTATTTTTTCTTAAACAATATTCTTCCTTAAGTAAATCCTTCAGAAATTTTATTTAAAAAAATCCGAATCCGAATCACTTTCATTTTGTCCATTAATAATTTGTTTTTGTATATTATTATTATTAGAAAATCCTCCAATTGTTTGTAATGTTGCTGTTGTGTTTAATGGAATATTTTGTTGATTTATTTGCTAAAAATTAAATATTAGAAAGTCAATTAAATCAAATTAAAACTTTTTGTTCATTTTCTGTTTGTTTTGTTTCTAAATTTGTTTCTTTTATTTCCAATTCATCAGCAGAGGAGGAAGTCTCATTTGATGAAATATTAAATTTTGTTGGATTTTTAAGAATCTAAATAATTTTTAAAAAATAAAATTAATTTAATACTTGCAACATCTTTTCAAAATTAATTTGTTCTTGTGTTTGATTTTCTGATGATGAATATTGTGTTGATGGTTGTTGTTGTTGTAATTCTTTTATTTTTTGTTGGTTTTCTTTAAAAACAGAAATTTTTTGATTTTTTAAATTAAATTTATCTGTACCTATTTTTAAATTATTTTCTTCTAAATTTGGTTTTATTTCTTCATTATTTGAATTATCAAAAACAAAATTTCTGATTGGTTCAAAAACTTCTTTTGAATTTTCTAAAAAATTATTTTTATTTTTTAATAGTTAAAGTTATTTTTTATAAATATCTTGGGGTTAAAAAAATCTTTCCTTATAGTGAAGTGTATTTTTTTCATTTAGGCTCTTCCTTATCCCCATCCCTCCTCCTTTTAATAACAACCAAATTAAAAAAAGACATGTTAATTAAGTATATATCTAGGTATTGTGATATTTACTACTACATATAATGTGGACAAATTACCGCAAATATCCTAATAGAAGTCTTAGGCTTCTATTTTTCAATACCCCTCATTAGGTGGGCTTCTAATAAGGCATGGGCTTCTATTAGGATATTTATGGTATATTTAAATAGAAATAACCACCTCCACCCCCACCATTTATTTCTTCTTTTTTAATTAATTTATTTTCTTCTTCAACAAAATTACTACTACTATTTAATTGTTTTAAATTATTATTTGTTTTTGATTGTATTTTATTATTTGAATTTAAAAGTAATTTATTATAATTAAATATATTTAAATTGCTTTGAAATTCTTTATTAAATAAATTTTGTGGTTGTTGTTGTTGAATTCTTAAAAAATAAGTAAATTTTTGAAAAATGTTTTCTTTTGTTTTAATAAATACTTAAAATATTTAATAAAAAAATTTTACAAATTTTTAATTAAAATTGTTTAACAATTTTTATAAAAAAATTTTCTTTTGTCTGCCCATATTTTCAAAAACTTTAAATTAAAAGAAAAAATATTTTTTATAAAATCAAACACTGTACATATTTTCATTTCCAACATTTTTTTCTTCTCTTATTTTCCCCAAAACAATTTCATTATCAAAATTATTTTGATTTTTTGTAGTAATTAATTCAAATACTTCATCATTATTTATTTTTGTTGTAGAATTATCAAAAACTTTTTTATTTCTTTTTTCATTTAAAATATTTTGAATCTTTTTTTAAAAAGAAAATATTTAAAATTAATTTTATTTTACCCTTTTTTCAATATAAAATTCCATATTTAAAATTCTACTTTTAATTTGTAAAGGAGAAATAAATTCCTATATAAAAATAATTATTAAAATAAAGTAGGGAGACTTCTCTCTATTGAGATTAAGCTTTTATGGGAGGGGGAAGGGGGTATCTTAAATAAAGGGTAAATTATTAAGGTATTTCTAATTTTTATTTTATAATTAGCGAGGTCTTCCGATTTCTACTTTTTCAAAATTAAAAAACCTTTTCTTTTATTAAATTTGTTTCTTTTCTTCCATTTTGACTTAAAAAAATTAATTTAAAAAAATTATTTTAAATTAACCGAAAATATTCTTTTGCTGGCTGATTAATTTTAAATTGTCTAAATTCTTCCAAACTTTTTTTAATATTATTTAATTGTTCTTCAATTATTGGTAAATCAGAATTTAAAAGAAAATTACTTTAAAAAAATTAATATTTTTTAAAAATTAATTAATTTAAACTTATTAAAATTCATTGAAGACGTTTGTTGTTGTTGTAAATTAAATAAATTATTTCTTTTATTATTTTCTTCTCTTTCAATATTCCAAAATTGTGTAGAACATTCCAAGTTTGTCAATAATAATTTAATTTTAGATATCTTAAACAATTTTGTAATTATTTAAGTAAAAAGTGAAGGAGAGAGATAATTATGAGGAAAATTAGAGAGATGTTCCGACATTCGAAAAATTCCTCTCTCGACTCCCCCCCTCCCTTTTTCTTTTTTTAAAAATTTTCTTGTAACATACTTATTGGAAAACTTAATAATTACCTAATAATTAGTGTTTCATCGGAACCAGATCCAATTTGAGTTCCAGATCCCGGAACTTTTTCCTGGTTCCGGGGAATTTACGGTGAAACCCTACTAATAATGTTAACAAAAACAATTAATAAAATAAAAGGTTTTTTTAATTTACAAAATTATTCATTTTTTAAAATTTAAACCTCATCCACAAAATTATTTAATTGTAATTCCCTTCCCTCTTCTTCTTTCTCTAATTTATTTTCAAAATCTGTTGAATAATTCTCATTTAAATTTCTTTCTTTTTGTTTACTAAATTCACGTTTTTGTTGGAATTTTTTATTTTTTGGGGCAACAGAATGCTTAAAAACAATTAAAAATTTAAACAAAATTAAAATCTTTATTTACAGCTCTTTTTTGCCAATTAGACATTTGTAATAATTGTGCCTTTTGTTGTTTTGATTTATAATTATTTACCTAATAAAATTATAATTATGTACTTAAATTAATTTTAAAAAATTTACACGAAAATTTTTGTTAAAATTAAAATCATCCAATTGTTTATTATTCATATTTAATTTAAATTAAATTTTTTAAAAATATATAAAAATTTTTAAATAAAATATTTTTCAATAATTTATTTTCTTCTAATTTGTTTTTAAATTTTTTTAGAAATTACCATAGAAACGGCCCGACTAAATTTGCGAGAAGAAAAGTTGTAAAGAAAGAGCAATTCATTTTAGTTACATATTAATTCATTATATGTAATTATGACACCACAAAATATCCCCACTAGATTACATAACATACACGCATATATGCAACGAAAAAGCTTAAAATATGCAACATTTGTCAAATTTAAATAAATTTTATTAGACAAAATTAAATATTTTTTAAATTATTTTATGGGGAAACAATTTTAAAGAGTAAACAAAATGGCAAAATCGGGAAAAATTAAACATAAATTATATAAGGTTTAAGGAGTAACATTTTAAACAATGACAAGAGAAGGAAAGAGACAAATATTTTAAATAAAAGGGCAAAATCAGGCTTGGACACTTTTTCTCTTTTTATCCGTGATAAGTCTCTTCAGAGCTTCTGTGATGACGGCCACTCTCTTGATAAAAAATATGCAGAAAATGTACAGTTCTGAAAAAGAATGTCTGCAGCTGACCGCTGGTCACTGTCTTTTTCATGTGGGAGAGTGGCCGTAACACATAATCTCTAAAGAGACTTATCACGGCTAAAAAGAGAAAAAGTGTCCAAGCATGGACAAAATAATTACTTAAATTAAAAGTTAAACCAAAAATTTCTTCCAAAAAGATATTCAATGTCCTCCATCTTCCGGTTTGCGCGGACGTCCACGACGATGTTTCATTCCTCCAGTATTTCCAATTTCCTCAAGCGGTAATTCTGCTTTACGTTTGATTGGCACAGGTGTGAGTGTAGCAAATGATGTTGAAGTTGATGGTTTCATAATTTTTTGGCTAGATTGATGCTGTTTTTGTACTAGAAAAGTAAATTAAGAAAAGTTTAAAGAATTTGGGGAGTTGTTTGAAGTAAACTTTTCTGAGAAACACTAGTTCATTAACAAGCAGAACTGTCAAGTTTACAAACATTTCACATCTAAATAGGCATAAACTCTTTTGTATGACAACAGGTTCACCCCCCATTATTCGCACCCCAATAATTTAAAATATTAAATTTCAACATACATGCAATATATTGTTGAACAGTCGGTGAAAACTTTGCCCAATTAGAAGATGTTGAAGAAGGAGAATTAATCTAAAAATTTCTCTTAAAATTTAAATAGAAAATAAACCTGTTTGGTCAAACAAAGAAGATGGGCAATCATAGTAGTTTGATTTTGCAACATAATATTAAGCTGGGATTTAATCTCTTTAATGTCATCCTCAGTCATGATGGACATTTTTTAAATTAAGAATAAACTTGATTTCTAGAATAATAGAAATAAATTTATGTGTATTAATAATAGGGTTGCGCCCTGAAACTAGAGGCAGGTATGTTGGTGTTGAGTGCAACGCGGGGGGTACCGCAGGGCGAAGTAAAGGGTCAAATATAAAGAATTAAAAAAACTATCAAGAAAAGAATTTTCCGCTAAAATTCGCCATTTTAGGGCAACAGACAGGGTAGGGGACGATTCAGTATCGCCGATTCAGTATTGGCCGATTCAGTATTTGGGCTTTTTGGCCATAACTTTTTGCTCGATCAATATTTTAGGAAGTATTATATATGATTTGATAGGCCTCGGGGTGCTGCATCTTTTTCATAATTGGACTGATCTGATCTGATCACTCTACAAAAAGTTATCACTGGTAAACGACGTCTCAGGCATAAAAAATCGGTTTTCACGCTGTAACTTTTTTTGTGATCATCAGATCAGATCGGCCAATTATGAAAAAGATGTCGAATCTCGAGACCTTTCGAATGATATGAGAATTATTCAAATCGGTCGAATATCAGGAAAGTTATGGCCATATACTGAATCAGCGGCTACTGAATCGGCGATACTGAATCGTCCTTAACCGAACAGACAGAAGACCAACGGACAAAAGACCTACAACCAAAATACCTACAGACAGAAGACCCACAGATTTTGGTCCTGTTCCATTTTCTTAAAGTTGTAGGAATTTTTTTTTCTAAATTTAGCTATGCTGTCAAACGTTCTCTTCACTAACAGCAAAAATCTAAACAAACGGCGTTTTTTACGGACAAAACAAGAAAAGTATTTTGCAACAGTTCCTGGACTTCGAGAACAATTAACAAATCAAAGCGAACTTAGCCATTGGCTTGTTGGTTCATGTGCATTAGGTATTTAACTTTCAATATATGGTGTCTAAAAATTAAATTTTTATAAAGAGCTTTTTGGAAATCATCGTCTTGCGGACTTTTTTAAAGATGATTTTGATGGTCGAGGAGTTATTTGGCGTTTTCAAATGTACAACAAAAGGGTGAAGGGAGATAAGGACCGCATACGGATGCATGGGAGATGTAAATTTTGATTTTTAAAGTTTAGTCTCCTAGAATCTGATTAATGCTGAGAAATAAACTCTTGTCTATATTTTGTTTAACAGTTTACAAAATTGGACGTTACATTTTTTACGTCTAGTTTTACTATCCTATTTTAAGATTACAACAATATTTATTTGGGAAAACGTATCTTTGGGCCAGCGCGCAAACAAGTGTTTATGTACACTATCGTGGGTGGCATGGAGCGTCGCTTTGAGATCGTTGACAATCAAGTTAATCACATCCAATTTACCCATGAGCATTCAGACAAGTTTGTTGAAAAGTGCAGGAACCAAAGTTTTTTTTCTTTAAGTAGGTTACTACTAATTTTGTAATTTTTAGGTATTAAATGCAAAGATCAATCACGTGTTATTCTTAGTTACCCCGAAGAGCCGTCTTTGGATTCTTTTATTCATGCTAATCATGTCAACTCGCCACTACTTTTCAATGATTTTATTATTACTCAGGCACCTATGGACAATACAATTAAGGATTTTTGGCGCGTAATAAAAATTAATTTATAATTTATAAACTTCCATTTTGTAGATGATATGGCAGGAGCGTGTTTGCTTCATTTTTATGCTTATTAGTCGGAGCGACACTCGCCGTTGCGCTAAATATTGGCCTGAGACGTAAGTATATATGAATGGAATGGCTTATATTTTTTATTTAGTGTTTCTTCGAATCCGTTTCAGTTCCATGGATTAGTTATTTGGAACGAGGGCTTCGAGCCATCGGGATCGCGCGACCCTTTCTTCAATGTTACAAAGCTGAGGATTGTTGGCCCAAATGATAAGGAGGTAAGAATAAATGCTCTATTTAAATTAGTTCAATCTTCGGACAGCTTCGACTCGAGCACTGGCAAGGTGACTTAAATAACTCACAGGATTTGGATGCACCTCTACGTTTACTTCGCCTTTCTAGGACTTGTACAACTCCTACTGTTATTCACGACCATTTGGGAATTAGCCGAGCGGCATGCCTTGTTGCAATCGAGCTTACCATATGTCAACTTCTTCGCGGACCTATGCATAAGGTTTGTAAAATGCGCGCATTGTTTATTTATTTTTTATTCAAGTATACTGTCCAGCAGTCGGTTCATTATTTGCGGTTTTTTCGCCCGTTTTCTGTGGAGACACCAATGCAATATATCGTTTGTTTTTCTAATGTTTTGTGTATTTTAAACGAATTCTAATTTAGTTTATTCATCGAGTTGTTCAACATTTTTTGCGACCTTTTGTTGGCATTCCGGATGGTTTTGACCAAGACTATGTGCGTTGGATGGATGAACGTTCACAGCGTCTTTTTATCGATAGTATGAACTCGGAGGTTTGAAACAAGTTTGGCTCTCCTAATTTTCTATTTAAGATTCCTGCTTTTCGTCTTTTATCGCCGAAAGTCGATCCTGATTTGTTGCCATTAGTTCGCCATCGTGAGCGGCCAGAATTGAGACGTGAGCTGCATGCACATGTTGGGGAATTGCCACTACCAGCAGATATAGGTGTTGTTCATCAGACGGCGCATGAATATCCTGAAGAGCAAAAGAATCCCCTTGCAAACATTCAATTGCCTAAACGTTATCCTCGTGGTAAACGCTATGACTGATTTTATTGAATAGGAATTTCTCATTAATTTTTTATTTGGTAACATACTACTATTATTATATTTAGTTTTCAACTTGTTGACTTAAGGAAATATGGATATTTTATTTTCGCATATTTATTTCGTGTAAAATCGTTGATAAATTTACAAAAAATTTTTCTCACTTTCTTTTAAGTTCTAAACGTTTTTATTAAATTATGCTCAAATTTTATTCAAATATTGAACCATTTATATTTTTAAACAGAATTTTAATTTCTATATATCAGACCCAAAGGGATTTTTAATCTACAGATACATCTCTTTCATTTCTTCTGCACTGATTCGCTTCGAATTTGCAACGATCAAAAGGGTAATTAAAGTGCTAAGTCCAAGCACCAAATAACCAGACATATAAATTTGTCGAAGTTCCATTCCTTTTGCTAAATCAAATCCCTAAAATTTAATTTTTTTCATTTATTTGAATTAAAAAACCATAAAACGAATCCCATTGAGTGAGTGGAAAACAATTGTCCAAGCAATGATAAATTTAAATGTTGCAGTAACCGGCCAAGGAAGATTCCATGAACGAATTCGTTCAATAAAAGAACTATAACTGAACGGACCAAAAGAAAAAGCGAAAACACCAATCAACAAAGCTTAAAATAAATTTAAAAGCTTCTAAAAATAATTTAAAACACCAACTTCCAGACATTATACAACCACTAATTCGATGACCGCCAGAAATTATCCAAGTCAATTGTGGTTTATAAATATTCAAATGTGGCGAAATAGGCCGACCTAATGCTGTTTGTTGTTTTAAATACTCAAATCCAAATTGTTGAACTGGGGTTTTTGTTGTGTGAGTCAAACGAAGAGAACTAAAAATATAGTATTTCTAATTAAACAAGATTATGAAATTATCAAGTCCTCAGTCCAGCTCTACCTTAAAATAGAAAAAACCCCAAACATTTTTTCAGAAGCTTTGCAAATTAAAAAAATAAAAAATTTTAAAGTAACTAACCGTCCACACTTGCTTGGAAGCAAAATTCTAAGTTTTAAAATTGAAGGAATAGTGCTAACAACGGTCATTTTTTCGCTTTATAAATTAATATTTAAATAAAATTAACAGAAATAATTATAAATAATAAATGTAATATTACAAATAAATTTGAAAAATATCTTTTTAAATTTTTATTTATTTTTACAATAAAAAATCCAAGAAAATTTACTTTCTAAATTAATTTTTTTTATTTTAAAATTTCCTAAAACAACAATAAAATGTCCACTCAAGAGTAGCCAAAATAAAATCTTTAATAAACTTCTCAATGATCGTCAATACGAACAGGAACAGCAGTACCAGCCAATTTCTCTTGTCTCTTTCGTTCCTTCAATTGTTTAACATAATTACGTCCCAATTCAGTCAACGGAACAGGCCAATGCTTTGGCTCTTTTGGCTGTCCAGATCCATCAGGAATTCCAAGACCAGTTATTGGATTGCCTAAAAATATTATTTTTTAAAAGTAATCCTCTTTTAAACACACCAGTAGCCGGATAGACATTATAATCATGATAGCGGCGACGATAATAAGACTCCTATTTAATAAATTTAAATAATTTTTCTAAGAAAAAAAACAAACCTCATCGGCATTTTGTTCTTTAAAGATTAAGTCGAAATAACGCCATTCACCATCATCGTGATGGATACGCCAATCAGCATAACCATGCTTCTCTGCATAACCAAATTCATGAGGAAAGAAAGTGATGTGGTGGAAATTTAAATACCTAAAGAGTTAAAAGAAATTTTAGCGGAAGCAGTTGAGGGAAGTTGAGTGGAAAATTGAAAGTTGAGAGAGAAATAGATAAAAAAATTACATATGCTCAACTGGTGGCGCTTTGGCCCATTTCTCCTCAACCTTCTTAACACGATCGAGGCCGTCCTTTATCTTCTGCTCGGTAAATTGTAAACGCGCTTGCTTAAAACAATAAATTTTAATAAAATTTAATTAAAAAAATAAAACATTATATTGAATCCATTTGTCAATTTCCTTCTGAAAATTTTCTGGAATAGTACCATAAGCGATATTCAGCGATTCCCATTGTTTTTTAAGAGTATCAAGCGCAGCCGACTGTTCAGGCATTTGCTTTTTCAATTCGGCCCAATCAACTTTTGGAAGATCTTGTTCACGCTGAACAACCCTGAAATCTTTGTTTAATTATAAAAGGTGAAATTAAAATAAACTCGGCATGAAATGAAGAGTTCTGCATTTTCAAACGATCCAATTCTTTCTTATGTTCTGGAACTAATCTCTCAGCCAATTTCGCCCAATTTACAGAGCTAACAGCAACACGTTTCGCTGGTTGTGACATTCAAAAAATTGTAATTAAAATCTTTCAAAAAAACAAAAATTATCCACAAAGTTATTGATGAAAATATCGGGACTCAATGGTCCCTAGCCGCATTAAAAGGGTACAGCCCGATTAGGCGCGGGCCGACTAGGCGCGACCGATTAGGCGCCGGCCGATTAGGCGCACGGCCAATTAGGCGCCGGCCGATTAGGCGCCAACCTTTTATTTAAATACTCGATTATAATCAATTAGAATGGTCTCATCGATCATCAAATGGGACAATTCTGAATTATAAAACAAAAATTTTACGAAAAAAATTTTCCAAAATTAAAAAACCGGCCTAACTAGTTTACGTACCAGACTCAAAATCAGCTGGATGATTATGAACAAAGTTATGACCAACAGAATCTTCGCTGGAAAAACTGTTTTTGTGCTGCTACGGAGGGTAGGCCGGGCATGGTCTTCGCTACACGATGGCCGTGCTTCGCTGCGGTCGTGCTCGCTTCGCTCGCGGCGACCGTAGCGAAGCGGCGGCCGTCGTTCCGCTCGACATGCCCGGCTTCCTCCGCAGCGGCAAAAACTTTTTTCCGCGAAAGCCTTATGTGAGGGTGGTGTATTTGTTTGGGATTATCAAAATCTATCTATTTTCAAGATTTGGAGGAGCATTTCGCTCAATATTTAATTAAAAGGCTTGGCGCCTAATCGGCTGGCGCCTAATTGGCCGCGCGCCTAATCGGCCGGCGCCTAATCGGTCGCGCCTAATCGGTCGCGCCTAGTCGGCCCGCGCCTAATCGGGCGTGTCCCGCATTAAAACTCAGAACAGCCATCTGAGCGCGGAAAATGAGTTCGTGTCTGGAATTTCGGCAAAATCCTTGGCCGATTTGGATTAATCTTGGATTTATTTTGTTTCTTTATAATACTAAATTTTTTATTTTTAGTTAATAATATATTTCTAATGCCTTCATTGCGTAGTTCAATTCGTGTTACTCGTTCACGACGCAGGTCGGATATGCGGACAACGAAGGTTTTTATTTTATAAAGAGGGAAAAAGATAACCCCACCCTCTCCCCGCAGATTTGTTGACTACAAAATTCTACATTTAAATTCAAAGGTTATCACTTAAATTTTCTATATTTTAGAGTGTGCTTATGCAACTTAACTCTTTAAGTCTTGAAAAGAAAAAAATTATCAAGAAAGAAATGCTGCATAATAATAAAAAACTATTTCGTGGCGAAACTGTTAGCCCATCTGCTTTGCCAACGTCTAATCGCAAATTAAGGTTGGTTGCTTGTTTTTCTGTTTTATTATCGTTTTTGCTTTTCTATTTTTAGTATAATATGTTCATAGGGTTCCACATTATTCATTTGTGGTTAAGTGGGTTAAGGGTTTAATTAACGGGTAAGATAGTATGTAGCAGGGGTGCAGCGAATTGAATTTTGAAAGGCGAGAACGAGAAAACGAGAAGCGAGAATGAAAATTAAAAAGCGAGAGCGAGAAGCGAGAGGCGAGACTACCAAAAAAGGCGAGAAAAAGCGAGAAGCGAGAGGCGAGAAGCGAGAATTTTAAAAAAAATTGTAAAAATTTTATTTGCCTAAATTAAATAGTATATTTTTATAAATCATACTTATAATCGTATATTTTTAAATTATTATGAAGAAAAAGCAATTTTTCGACATTATCAGGCAACAATCTTGTGCGTAAATTACTTACAACCAATCCTGCAGTTGAGAAAAGCCTAATTAAAAATTTAAAGGATTAAAATAAAATTTGTTCTCAATAAACCTTTCACTCTCCGATGATGTAGCTGGTGCTGAGAAATAACGATGAGACAATTTTGTCAGTAACGGCCATTTTATTGAATTTTCGCCAGACCAGTATTTAAATGGATCATCAGTTATTTGCAGCCTTTTTGAATGTAAATACTCGTTTACTTCAACCTCTGCTTTTTGATGTGCATTAAGCTCAGCAGGAGACGGCAATTGAGTATTTAGCATATTCTCCATTTCATTATCTCTTTCGTACTCATTAAATAAATCAGCAACTGCACAAGTTTTAGTTGAACTCGAATTGCTTTGATCGGAAACTCTTGCCTAAAATTAGGTATTAGAAATTAAATAATAATATAAAATAGAAAATAAAATATAAAATAGAAAAAATTTAAACCTTAACAGATTCATAAATACAAGGTAACATCTTCTCGCTAAAAAAATTTCTACTAGGTAAATTGTATTGAGGCTTGAGTAATGCGATCAGTCGCTTAAATCCACTATCTTGTACGACGGAAAAAGGCTGAATGTCTGTAGCTATAAATTCCATAATTGCTCTATTAACTTCTAGTGTTTTTAAGCCATCCTTATCCCAAGCACCTAAAAATACTTATTTAAATTTTAGAAAATTAAAATGTACTTTTGGTCTGAGCACATAAATCAATACGCATTTGTTTCAATGTTACTTCATTATTATCTTCTTTTGAAGATGACTGAATTTCAAAACTTCTTTTGAGTGTCATTTGCTTTTCCTTTTCCTTGTTCGATTTTTCCTTTACTTCTGTTGATTGATCCAAAAATTGTTTGTGTTGTTCCGGGTGCTTACTTTTTAAATGTGTTGCCAATGTCGTTGTTGGTGCTCTTGGCGGAAAATCTTTTTTATAATCACATTCTTTACAGAATGCAATTCGTCCAGAGAGTGTGAAATAATTCCAAATCTTTGACATCTCATTTATTTATTCCTTGAAAATAAAAATTAGAAAAATAAAGGGATAAAAAATTCTCGCTTAATTCTCGTTTTTTTGAGAAAAAGCGAGAGCGAGAAGCGAGAGGCGAGACTGCCCAAAAAGGCGAGAAAAAGCGAGAAGCGAGAGGCGAGAAGCGAGACGAGCTGCACCCCTGGTATGTAGTTCTTACGTTAACCCTTTTAATATGATAAAGCCTCAATGACGATACACTCAGCTCTCTCAATGCATCTGTGTTGAAACAAAAATTTGTTCCCTAAACTTATTTTCTGAGGGGCTGAAAAAGATTATCTTTAACATTTTTTCCAATTTTTAGAATTAGTCTTTCAAGTTTATCAAACTCCTCAGGATCTCCGGAACTTGATTTAAATCAAATTGTTTTGAGAAAAAAGATTATACAATCTCCATCAACAGATTCTATATCTATTTTGAATAATTCTACTTCGTCCAAACAAGACAATCAACAAAGCTTTGAACAGAAACAAATTTTAATTCACAATCCAAGGTTTATTGTGCAATAATGCCGTCCAATTTTAATAATTTTTTTCTAAATTAATTAAAAATATTTGAGTTTGAATTATATAAATATTTAAGTCAATGGCAAACCCCAGAATCAAAGAATTTAATAAAATTTCAAAAGACTCCTGGCAAAACAAAACGAAGGAGCGGTTGTGCTAAGTCGAGCCAATCTTCGGAAATTTTCAGGTTTTCTATACTTTTCATTAAAAAAATATTTCCTCTAGTGCTTTGCAAAAACGAGTTCTCACCGAGATGGGCATTAAACCGGAGGGCCAGAGTAAGCGAAATACACTGAACCAATGGCTTCAATTTGGACAATTTGTCCGATTTAAACCACTTTATGAGGGCTCATATGCTGAACCACTCAATTCTGCGTCTATAATTTATGTGTGTGAATTTTGTCTTACTCATTTTTTGTCACTGCAACTGTTTAAAACTCATGTGGTCAGAAACAAAATGAATTAACCAAAATTTATTTTTAATTTTAGAAATTCTGTCCAAGTTGCTTTCCTCCAGGCAACGAAATATACAGGGACTTAGACGAGGGAATTTGCATTTGGGAGGTAGAAGGATGCTTTGAAATGGTAATTTTCTCTCAAAATTATTTTTTCTTCAATTTTCAGACGTATTGTCGAAATCTTTGTTTAATGGCCAAATTGTTTATGTCTTCTAAAACACTTTACCATGAGGTGGATACATTTACTTTCTACATTCTTACTGAAATTTCATCGAGAGGTTGTGTGACTGTTGGATATTTTTCAAAAGTTTTTTTCATAATTTGAAACTTTTTAAATATTTTTAAGGAGAAGAATCCAAGTAAAAATAACAATCTCAGCTGTCTTCTAACATTGCCTCATGCTCAAGGGAAGGGATATGGAAAATTGCTAATTGATTTAAGTAAGAAATTTTTGTTTTATGCATTTATTTTTTATTTTAAGGCTATCGATTTTCAAAACTGGAACACAAAATTGGTTCTCCAGAACATCCCTTATCTGATATGGGTCTTCTAGCTTATCGTAGCTATTGGAGATCAGTTTTATTTTCTGCTTTGAGGCAGCGTAATAATTCTCAAACTATAACAATTAAAGGTTGAATTGCTATCACTGATTTAGAACAAAAATTTTTTGCAGATCTGAGTATCGAGACTGCCATTCACAGTTCTGATATTATGTCAACTCTTATTGTTAATGATATGTTGGTGTCAAGGCATGATTGTTTCTACGTTGATACTGTAATTAAAATATTTTTAGTTTTCTATTTGACTTTTTAAAGGAAAAAGCTTTAAATGCGACCCCTGATTCTTTACGTCGTCGTTCTATTCGTGCCGATTTGCTCAAATGGCTCCCTCCTTTTGATCCAATTCCACATTCTAAAATGAATTCCTATGCTTCTTCTAATTAATTTATTTGAATAAATTTTTTGGTTAAAATTTTTATTTTTTATATTAATAAAACGATATTTTGTGAAATATTTTTTTTGCATTTTTATTACTTTCATAATTAAAGGAATTGGAGATTGTTTATAGATTATGTACTTGGAAGACTTGCCGCTCGAACTTCTCCTTCGTATTTTTGATTATTTGCCTCCCAATGATCTTTGGTGTAACTTCAGAGCAGGTAACTGAGATTTATTCATTCACGCATTGCACTTTTTCGATCATCCTTCCAATTTTTCCCCCTTTCCCCCATTTCGATGAGGGGTGGCTTTAGCCCCCTGGCTACATCCTTGAGGCGTTATGTATTATTTCTTTATTTTATATTTAGTTAATCAAAGATTGAACCTACTAATTCGAAATCAATCATACTGGTTGAAACGTGCCAATTATCTACATAGTCTTGTTCTTCCTAAAAGATTGACGGGTTCTCTCCCAGCAACTGATAATGATCGTCCTGGATCCTTTGTTAGTAATTTTTATTTATCTTTTAGTTTTTTTTGTTATCAGTTGTCGGCTATCTATCGATGTATTGCCACAGAGCAAACTGCAATTCGTTGGTCTGATAGTCTTAAAAACTTTGCTCACTCAGTATCAACTGTTGATGCTCATTATGGGATAATTCATGCTATCCGCCTCTTTACCATAAATGGAAAATATTTTTGCCTGACTGGAGCTCGTGATCGTCAAATTATACTTTCGGATTTGAAACCAACTATTAATGTATATAATGAATATCTTTATTTGTATATCTTTATTTATTTAGAATAATTGGACTGTTGAGAAAGCACACGATGGTTGGATTTGGTCAATATCCTGTTCAAAATATAATGTTAACTCTTTTTTCTCAGCCGGATGGGATTCGATAGTTAAAAAATGGCAGATTGCAGAAGCATCTATTCTCGTAAGTTGATATATTAAAAACTTATTTCTGAATATTTAATAGTATGTTTATAACTAAAATTTGAGAATTAATTTTCTCATAAAATTTATTATAGCCAACTCAAAAAATATCCGTTGACACGGCAGCACTTTCGTGCGTTTCAGAAAATGAAAATATACTTTATGTATCAACTTTTCGAAATGGGACATTACTCTATGATACTCGTGCACCATGTACATCTCCATTGGCTTCAAATAACTGTCATGGCCAAAGGCCAGTCTTTGAACTTACGACTATGGTTATTTTAAACGTTTCTTTAACAAAAAAATTGTGTTTTGCAGGAAGACTGCAATCAAATATTTTCAATTGGTGATGACAAGCAACTCGCAGCCGTAGATAAAAGGAGATTCGAAAGTGTAAATTGTGAGATAATTTTTTTAAATTCTTTTTTTTCTTTTTTAGTTGGTTGGTACTTATCAGTCTAATGAGTCGATTTCTCATGTTGATTACGAGGACAGACAGCTTTGTTTGAGTCTTAAAAATGGGCATTTCCTTTTCTTTGACCCGGAAACGTTACAACTTGAAAATGTTTGTTTAAAAGCTGTGTAGTTTGATCATTATATATTAACAGGAATTAATTATTACCAACGATGACGATGGAAGTGGACTAAAAGGAGACCAAAGCATTCGTGTAACTCGAGGAGGAACATTTTGTGCTTGCAGGCAAGATAAATATTTTATTTTTTTTATTAATTGAATAATTCCAGCGACAACACCTTACGAGTATTTTCTCAAGGAATTAAACCTCAGCAAATGGCTAAATTAAAATTAAACGAGAATCTCACAATAGATGTACTTGATGGAAATATTGTTGCTTATACAGCTACAGGAGCAATTCACTATTGGCCAAATATTGCTAACTGAACTTGAATTTTATGCTGAAATATATGAATAGATCTAGCACGTATATAGCTTCTATGTTTAAAATTGTAGAAAAGAAAAACTAAAACCGCAATACTTTACTAATCATTTACATTAGTCCTTCATTAGTAATTGTATTTGGATATATCTACATATATATTGTATAAATATTTATCCTAATAAATACCCGATGACTTTAAGTTTTAGATGAAAGATTTTTCAACACAATAAATTCTAATTGTAAGTCCATCTAAAATCGCTTTGAATTAGCCGATTTATCAGACTCAAAAAGTTCGTGTCACTTGGTCGCGCGCTTTTGTAGCAGAGATGTGATAATTTTTTGTTTATAAATCAGATACAGTCGCCTCTTCCGAAATCAAGTCTTGATTTTATTTTTCTCGCATTCTTCCGCTTGCAAGCGGAAGTCTGGGAGAACAAGGCGTCTCGTTTTTCTCGGTTCTGTTTCTTAAGTCGATTTGTGTTAAAGATTTTCCTTATATATGAATTCTTTATCAGTAGTTTTATGATCTTTAAAAATTAAAAAATTAGATGCGATAATGGTAAATCCAGCTGGATATGATGCTAAAGTTCAGGTTTAAATAGTACATATTTGTTTATAAATGTAATAATAGCCTTTTTTAGCAATTGTTGGAAGAATGCAAAATTTCCACAAAATTAGTGAATTACATTGAAAATTTTAATTACCCTTACGTTAATGATGTGCAATTATTTTATGAACAATTATTGAAAATTGGGCAAGGAACATTCGGGTACTTGGGTTAATGGTTTAACCCATATTTTGACCAATTTAAGGGAAGTTTTCAAAGCAAGATGTAAAAGAACTGGACAATTTGTTGCTCTGAAAAAAATTTTAATGGAAAATGAAAAGGAAGGGGTAAGTGGCAAAAGAAACAAAAAATGTTAGGAAAAGTTTTTCAGTTTCCAATTACTGCATTACGTGAAATAAAAATGCTTAAGCTTCTTCGACATCCAAATATAACTGAATTAATCGATGTCTGCACTTGCAAGCGTAAAAATTACTTTTAAGTTTAAACGTTTTTGTTTTAATTCAGAAAAGAATGCACGAGAACGTTTTTCATTTTATTTGGTTTTTACTTTTTGTGAACATGATTTGGCTGGACTACTTAGTAATCAAAAAATAAAATTCAGTTTAGTTGAAATTAAAACAATGGCTAAGCACATTCTCGAAGGCTTGAACAAAATTCACAAAAGCAATATTTTACATAGAGATATGAAATCAGCAAATGTATTAATAACTGCAGGAGGAGTTCTTAAACTAGCAGATTTTGGGTTAGCTCGATTAATGATTAGTACGTTTTTCACATTTTTATTTTATTATGGGTGAAGATTCAGATATTTTAAGTGTAGATTCAATTAACGAGTCTCTTATTTTAATTTAAAAAGTCTAATAATCATGAGAAAACTAGATTTCGAATTAAAAACATTACTCCTTTAAGAACAACAAGATTACCGATATACAAATCGTGTCGTCACACTTTGGTATAGACCACCTGAATTATTACTTGGTTCTAGTAGTTAACATTTGATCAATAAGGGAAATTGGACCTTCAATTGATATTTGGGGAGCTGGATATTGGGGAGCTGGATGGACCTTCAATTGATATTTGGGGAGCTGGATGTATAATTTCTGAACTTTGGACTAGGTCTCCAATTTTACAGGTTTTTTTCGGTCTTTAAACTTTTTATAATGTTCATTTTAAGGGGAATACTGAACAAGAACAATTAATTAGAATTGCTAAATTATGTGGATCGATAAATTCTCAGACATGGGAAGGATGCGAAGCTTTACCTTTATATTCAAAATTAAAAGCAAGTGGTTCTGAAATGCATTCTGCTTTGAATAACGCATTGCCACAAAACTATCCACGTCGAGTTAGAGAAAAATTGTTAATGTTTCTTGAGGTTTATTTATTTTTTCATTTTGTACAACTACATCTTAATTTTTATAGCACAACGAGCAAGCAATTTCCCTTATTGATCAAATGTTATCTCTTCCCCCAGAACGACGACCAACAGCTGAAGAAGCACTTGACCATAATTTCTTTTGGGAAGCTCCACTCTCTGCTGAAAATATTAAAGGCCTTGTTGATAAGCTTAAAGGGGTTTTGGCTAATATTTTGAATTTATTTTTGCATTTGTTTTTAGACAAATTTGTTTGAATATACTTCTGGATGTGGTGCTCATGCAAACAGGAAAAGGCCTATAGCTCCTGCTGCTCCTACTCATAATAGCAGTGGCAGCAGTCAAGGCTCCCAGCCAATGCATCAACAACCAAGAAAACCATTAAATGCCTTTCAACAACAACCAAAGTCTCAGCATTCAAATTTTGGACAACACCATCAACAATTTTCCGGCGCTGGAGGAACACAAAGAATAAAAGGAAATAATGCTGTTGCTGGACAAGCTCCGATAGTTCGAATGCAATCTTCACAGCAACGCCAGCATCAACCGCTTTCGAAAACTATTTCTTCATTTTCACAACAACAATCTTCTTCACAATCATTTTCACAGCAGGTACAGCAAGTAAGGAATTAGAAATTTTTCATTTTTAAATCTTTTATTTAATGAATTTTTTCTAAGGCATCCACTAGCGGTTTTGCTCAAGGCGGATTTGGTAATCAAGCAAAAAGAAAACGTCTTGTCCCGCCTGAAACCAATGAAATTAATACTGATTCTCTTCAACATTCATCAAATCCTGTTTCTTATCAGCATCATCAAAAACCACAACATCAATTCTTTCAACACAATCAGCAGGTTTTTTAAACTTATTTTTCTTTTAACTTTGTACTTTAAGTCTGGTTCGAGTAATTTTTCAACCAGTGGAAGAAAGCCAAATAGACCCTCCAATCAACATTCATATAATGCACAAGCGCCTCCACAATCTTTACAAAATGCTAATAAACCTCCAAACTTGTTTTCTCAACAACAGCAACAACAACTATATTTTGCCCAACAATCAGCTCCGAGAATGAATGTACATATCTTTAATGGTTTTTTAAATTCTATCATTTTTTTCAGAATCCTGGTAATCGTTTCCCACCGCCACAACAATCAAATTATCCTAGACATCAAAACGATCAAACAAGATTTTTCAGAAGTGGTTTTTGATTTTAGATATCTACTGTTTTTTCACTTGTTTAATTTTTTGATAAAGTTATATAATTATTTTAATTTTTGGTGTTTTTTTGTTTATTCAAAAATTACTTTATAATTTTAAAATAAGCTTTTTTTTTAATTTTATTCAGAAATTAAATACAAAAATGCTTCGCGTTGGGGGTACTCCTTTATTGGTTTTGAGTAAATCTGCTGAAAGAGAGCAAGGATCAAAAGTTCAATCACAAAATATTAATGCTGCAAAGGTAAGTATTCGTCCGAATTACATTCTAAAAGGAAATGTTCGGACGTAACCGAGGTGTCGATTTTTTGATTTTTGATAAAGGAGTAGTACAGCGTAAATAACTAGCATAATTGTAAATAATACATAATCCTTTTCTATGCACCTTTGATACTTTGAGAAAGAACAAAATGACAAAGACGAATTTGGATACTACTATTTTCTTTTATTTAAAGATGGTTGCCGATGTAATTCGTACAAGCCTAGGACCTAAAGCTATGTTAAAAATGTTAATGGATCCAATGGGTGGAATTGTCCTTACAAATGATGGAAATGCAATTTTACGCGAAATTACAGTTAAACATCCAGCAGCTAAAACAATGATAGAAATTGCAAGAACTCAAGATGAAGCAACTGGAGATGGAACAACTTCTGTTATAATTTTGGCGGGAGAATTTTTGGCTCATGCACAGCAATTTCTTGAACAAGGAATTCATCCAACTATGATTATTCAGGTAAATACTGCTTACTATGCTTAAAATACTTCAATTGTTATACCTTTTATTTCAGGCTTATCGTATGGCTTTAGATGACATGAATCAATGGATTGAGGATAAATTTAGGCAATTTCGATTATCTAATTAATTTAGAATTTTAAAAATTTAGCAAGGCTGTTGATTTGAACAATGAAAACGAATTAATTGTTGTAATAAAGTCTTCATTAGGCACTAAAATGCTTGCAAAATATTTGGATTTATCTGTTAATATTGCTCTTCAAGCTGTTCGTTCGATAACCATCACAAGCAACGGATCGAATGAGATTGATATCAAACGTTATTGTCGTATTGAAAAAATTCCTGGTGGTTCGATTGAAGATAGTCAAATAGTTAAAGGAGTTGTTTTGAATAAAGTATTTTTTAATTAATTTTAAATTATTCTTAAATTTTTATTTTAGGATATTGTTCATCCAAAAATGAGTCGTCGTATTGAAAAACCACGTGTTATACTTCTTGATTGTCCTTTGGAATATAAAAAGGGTGAAAGTCAGACTGCGCTTGAAATTATGCGAGAAAATGATTTTAGTCTTGTACTTGAACAGGTAACTCTTTTGCATAATTTCTTAATCACATAACTTATCCAAAATAAACTTTAAGGAGGAAGAGGCAATACGTCGTCAATGTGAAGATATTATAAAATTGAAGCCTGATTTAGTTTTTACGGAAAAAGGTATTTCTGATCTTGCACAACATTATCTTGTCCGTGCTGGAATAACTGCTTTACGTCGTTTGAAGAAGACAGACAACAATCGATTGGCTCGGTGAATTTGACTTTTTATGTATTTACCCAAAATTTAATTCTCAATAACAGTGTGACAGGTGCTCGAATTGTTAATGACACTATTGACTTGCAAGAATCTGATATTGGCACACAAGCTGATTTATTCGAAATAACCAAAATCGGCGATGAATATTTTACATGGGTTACCTCAGAAAAGACTACCGCTGTTACTATTGTTTTGCGGGGTCCGAGCAAGGATATCATCAATGAGGTCGATCGTAATATACAGGATGCTGTTAGTTGTGTTCGAAATGTAATGTTAAAACCACGAATTGTTCCTGGAGCTGGTGCTTTAGAGATGGCACTTTCAACTGTTTGAATAAGAAAATGAAAAAAATATTTTAAATAATTTTTTATTTTTAGGCTTTGACTGAGAAAAGTAAATCAATTCAAGGGATTCACAATGGCCCTTACAAAGCAATTGCAAATGCCTTAGAAATAATTCCGAGAACATTAGTACAAAATTGTGGAGGTTCTGTTATTCGTCAACTTACAGCATTACGCGCAAAACATGCCCAGGATCGCGAAAAGAATTGGACATGGGGAATTAATGGTCAAACTGGTGATTTGTCAGATATGAATCAACTCGGAATTTGGGATCCTTATGTTGTTCGACTTCAAGCGTTGAAGACAAGCATTGAAACTGTAAATACTGTTGACTATTTTATCATACTTTGATTGAAATTTTAGGCAATTATGTTACTTCGTATAGATGATATTGTAAGCGGAACAAAGAAAAAAGATGGTTCTGCTGGTGGTGCAGAGACAGCTGGAGCTGCTGGATTAGGAGCTGAATAAAAACGAATATTTAAATAGAATTGACACAAAATAAATAATTGCTGCCTATTTTTTAAAAATATTCTCCATGTCAATTATTTAAAATTGTTTAATTCGTTATTTACTCTCAGCTCCCTTTTATTCTATCTTAAGTAATTTTTTGAATTTGATTATTAATTGTTTTCATTTTGTTATCGCTTTTTGGAGAACAAATTTGCTTTTTAATTTCTTAGTCATAACAACTAACGTTTTTACGCTTATTTATTTTAAAACAACTTAGATTTTAGAATAATCATTCATTTATACTAGTAATTATGGAAGCATCTAAGATTAGAAAGCCTAAACCTAAATCTCGCGAAAACAACATTGAAGAGCCTATTGGCCAAATTCCCGAAGTTCCAACACTTAGTGAACTTTTATTTTCTGTTGATAATCTTAAGGACCCTGCAGGTGTATTTTAATATATTTGGTTTAGCAAAAATTAAAGGATTTCAGTGTCCTCTGTTGAATGTTCTATCGATGAAAATATTTCCGAAGTGCCTGAATTGCTTTCACATCAACCAGAAATGGATTTAGAACTAAGAGATACAGCAGACAGTTCTAATATTACTCAGCCCTTGGGAAATGATGAAAAGGAATCTGCAATGCCTTCAACTTCGAAACAACCTCAGGCATTTTTAGTTCTAAATTTTTGTTTATTTGCAAATTATCAGGAAGAATCTTGCTTGAACGAATTCCAACAGACTACATCAGTAATTTGTGAGCAAAATATCTCTTCTACAAAGTATCCCTTAATTTCTGATATTAATGAGTTTTCAATCAATCTGCATCCTATCGAAGTCTCACAAATTGGTATGACGTATATTTTTCGATTTTCTAAATTTAACATGTTAGAATATCCGTCTTTGAAAGAGATTGGTGCTTTACCTTTATCAGTTGAAATGGGTGAAGCTGAATTACTTAGTGAGCAGCAATTGTTAGAATTCTATTATAATGATCAATTGGAGATTATTGACGATTTTATTGACTCTTTTTATGAAGTAAAATATTTTTAATAAACAAAATTTTATTTAATTTTAGACCGAGTTGGAACCACATTATATTCTCTATGATTTATTAATTGCATATAAAAATGCTTGTGAAAAAATTCAATCGAATGACGATTTGAAAACATCAAAACTTGCCGAAACACATAATGTTAATGAAAGAGTGTGGACTATTTCCAATCATAAAGTTGTTCATCAGGTATTTATTTTAAAATTCTTTGTTGAAAAAATATAATTTTAGGGAAAGTGTGGTTGTGATAGAGTTGGTTATGGAGAGACGCATTACCAAAAAGCGGAAATTCACCCAGAATTGCTTATACAGCTTAAAGACGCTATGGATACTTTAGTTCTCTGTGAACTTGATGTCGGTCTATGTCAGAGTGTTCGTGCCAGTTCTCTCGTATTCCAGATTCAGTGGACAATATCAGAATTGAGAGAACGTTTTTACAATGAAAATAATATTTCTAAAGAGTCTGAACTTTTGGAAAAATGTGAGAGATTTATAATTCAATTTTTTAAATTTTTAATTTAAGCATCAATAAGACGTGAAATACGTGGTGCATTGTCTGATTTGTTTCATTTTCTTCGATTTCCTCTTATTCCACAACGCTTTCGTCAATCTATAATTAATTGGATAACACAATTGGTTTTAATGCTGTTCAAAATATTAATAATTTTTATTCTATTTTAAAGGCTGCCATTTTACTTGACGTTCCTAAAAGTGAAGATCAATTCTTTTTATTGGCTCATATTTTACGAACTCCATCTCCTTTGGAAAACTGGGCTGCTCCTTTGGTTCAAACTTTTTTGACAACCCCAACTCTTGAATTAAAGAAACCAATTGACAACTTTGTTGCTATGCTTAACATGTTAATGCAACCAATTAAGCAAGTTTTGTTTTTATAATTAGTATTTTATCTGTGTGTTTAATCACACATAAATGATCCAAGGTTATTCAGCCTCTTTTATTACAAACCTAGACAGTGTAGATCGATCTTTAATATAAGGCCTGCGAAGTCTCTTCCTCGTTAGTTGATAAAAACAAGAATGAAAACAAACATTCAGTGGTATAACTTTGGGTATACCCCTGCTGCGTTAAGATAGTGATATTAAAATTTCTCGCTCTAATATAATTCAAAATATGAATTTCTTTGTATAATCACAAAATTATTGCCTGCGTTAGCCAATTTTTAGCTTCGTATAGTGTATTATTATCACAGGTATCGTGACCAGTTTTTAATGCCAATCACTCGCTTTTATGAAGGAGAAAATAGTTGGAATATGGTCTCTGAAAGTGGAGAAGTGGTTGATTTATTATTTGATTAAAATTATTAAATAGTAGTTTATTTAGGACGATGGCAAATTAACTGATATAAGCGAAGCAAATTTAATTGAAGTGCTTGCTCAATTTACTGTGAGACCTTTACTTGGCATTGCTTTTCGATATTTTACTTTGATACATAGTAAGGATTTTTAATAAAATCTTGATGGGTTTTCTTATTTAAATTTCAGAAGGTATTCGACTCCAAATTCTTTGTTCACTGGTTTCTTTTGTTGGCACTCTTATTAAGATTCTTGATGATGGTCTTAACACTTATTGTGCAATGCCTGGATTTTCTAAAAGAATTGCTGATATTATTAGGCAAAATCTTTAATAAATAAACAATTTACTTTTAATTTTAGCAAAATTGTTGGTTGTTTTTGTACATATTGGCGTTTAATTCGGATAGATTTAGAAGATACCGAAAGGCGTTTAATGCAAAATGAAGTAAATAGAGTTATGCTACAGTCAATATTTTATCTTACTTCAAAGAATAAGTATTAAAATTTTAATTAGATTTTTTAAATCTTTTTTAGCGCAGCAATTCGTCAATTCCTTGTTAATCTTCCATATGACACTATAACTGAAAATTGTCGTCTTCGTTGTCAATTATTACTTCGTGAATTGCCAAATAAAAATTCTACAACAGTTTCTTCTCTTTATTTAATTCCTGATTGTCAATTACTTAATACATTAAAATCTTGTTCCCCATTAGTTGATCAGTTGGGTAATGGTACAGATTTGCGAGAAAGCGATGATATTACTTATACTGTACAAGCCTTGGCATCAATTGTTTCTCATTCTGAACAAGATGTTTTGCATTTTGTTACGGAATTAATTGATATTTGTTTCCTTAATGAAAATACTCGACAAAGTTTATATAAGGTTATTTTTTGAGAATTATTCAAATTCTGAACTAGTAATTATTTTCTTAAGGTTGGCTCTGAAGCAATGGCCATTTTGCTCGAAAGAAATCCGAATCTTCTCAGGTCTTATTTAAAGTCTTTGAATATATTCCTTATTTTTAGTCCTATATTGAGATATATTGATCGTTATGTGGACCATCTAGATGATTATACCGTTAATATTCTCAAAAATGTTCCTTTAAATAAATGTGTTCTTTCCTGTGAAGATGTTACTGACCGACTTGGTAAATGGCTTATTCAAAGACCAGTTAATCATCCGGCATCCGCTATTGCGAGGTATTTTTTTCAGAGAATTGTTAAATAATTGAGTTTTTCAATTTATAGATTAGTTTTCTCTTCAATGAATTGGTCATCAACATTTGCTGATGTTTCGATCCCGATAGAAGTCCATAATATCTGTGCTGAAACTTTAGTTAAAGTATATATTTTACTCCATTTTCTTATTTTTAAATATTTCTCTTTAAAGGCACATTTTGTTCATTGTAAACAAAGAAATAGTCTTATTTCTAAGCCACTCAGCAAAATTTCTCGTTTGGCAACTAAATGTCCAGATCTTGAACAAATGTTTGATAGATTCTGTTGGGATATTTTAATCAAACTTAAAATATCAGAAAATGTTAATTTTACTTCTTTACTTTAATTTATTATTTTATTTAATAGTCGAATGCACCTTCTCCTCCAAACGATCTCACGGCATTTTTTGTTTATTGCATACAAAAATGCCTTTCTTGGTGATTTTAAAATTAATATTTTTGTAGATTAAATTTATTTTTAGCCCAAATGAATTTGTGTTGACTGGGATTAGTTACTTTCTGGAATTAGTTAATTCTTCATGTTATTATGCGGCTTTAGTTATTTTAGTACGTGCAGTAGCTACATTTTCGTCACGTATTCATTTACTTACGGGAAATTCAATGTTTGTTTATATCCTTAAGTAATTTAATTGTCTTTTTGAAGATTTTGTGAATGTTTTGAACGCCTTTTACATGCCGACGACACATCTTATGCTTATAATGCTTTACAGATTTTTACTGGTGGTGATAAATTTCCTGGTCCTGTAATAACTTTTCTCTCTTCAGCAATTATTGTAAAATACAATTATTTTTAATTATTTAAATTAAATTTTTACAGCATCAAATATATACTTCTAACATTCAAATTGAGCAGAAAAGGGAATTAACATTAACTTGGCTTCAATTGTTAACATGTCAAAAACCAAACTATAAATGGAATGATGATAAAAATATTCTTTTCTTAATTGGATGTTTATCAGAATGTGCATTTTTCTTTGACCATAATGAACTTTTTGGAACAATTGACATGGTGCAAAAATTATATAAAATACAAAATCAGCAATGGAAGAAGTCTTCTTCTGGTCCTTTCTCTTGGTTTTCATCAAATATTCGACCTCAGCTTATTAGCTCAAATTTTTTTTCTGTCTCAAAATGGGCAACCTATTTATTGCTTTGCGCTGAGCAGCAAGAATTTTCTGAATCTTTTGCACAATTCTACGAAGCATTTCCAAAATATTCTAATCGTTCTCTCGAAGATATTTTGAAGGTTTGAAATTTTTTGTGACGAAATAAATACTTATTAATTTTTAGAAAGCTTCTTCAAAATCTGGAATTAATTTTACTGTGGATAATTTACCTTATTTTCGTTGGCTTCAATTATGTATCGAATCCAGTGATTCCACAAAAGACTTCAAACATCCTGTCTTTACTTTAGCACTTCAACAATTGGCTATTAATTTATTCCAACGAAGAAAATCTGGAATGTATTTTTAAATGAATTAATTTAATTATTTTACTTTAAGGACCATTTTTTGTCCGGGTTTGCAGTTTTACAAGTGTAAGCAAAGTGAAAAATTATTTGATGAATTTCGTAAAAATGTTTTGCAAAATTCTTCTAATGTGCATAAAAATAGTAATTCAAGTAGTATTGTTAGCGATGATAGAATTAATCCTTCAACTGCTCCCATTCAAACAAATGCTTTATTAAGAGCTTTTGATTTGTGGATAAGTTCTGAGCGTTGTTTTGAGACTGGACTACCAATTGCTAGTTATTGTGATTTGCCTATGGATTATTTACTTCAATTAATTATGTCTGGCAATATTGTAATTTTTATTTTGTTTCTGTTATAGTCTATTGAATTTTAGCAAATTTGGGAAGAATTTATTGATCAAACTCAACATGGAAAGTCTCTTCAGCAACGGGCAAACGTAATTTTAATTATTTAATACGCTTTTATCAAAGGTATGCCAGAACAAAATTTTACGGAATTAAAAACTCGAAATAAGGGAAATCGTCATACTTATACATATACTTATTTCCTGTTTTTACAGCTTTTTGTAAAATTATGTCATTTATCAAATGCTTCTAACGCTTTTAAACAATTCAATAAAGAATATAAGAATTTGACTGAATTCTTCGCTTCTTTCGAATCAAACGTCGAAATAGATAATTTAAAGCCAAAACCTGTTGTAATTATTGATACAAAATTGCCGATTCCTGACAAAATTTTTGATTTTCTTCAAAACAAATCGACTTTTGGATTTAAATCTTTTAATCCTTTTACAAGCTTTTCTGATCCTTCATATGATACAGTTCAGCGTTTTATTTCACGCATGGAGGAATTGAATATTGCTGCCAAGTTTTAATTATCTCTTTCATAAATTTCTATTTTTTTTAAGATCATTTTTGGATATAAAAGATTTTGTTGATAAATCAAATTTAACCTATATAGAACTTTTTAAACAATTATATAAACAATTTGAAAGAAAATTACAAATTACTCTTCGATGTGGAAATATATTACAAGTAACTAATTGCCCAAGACCTGGAATACATGAACAATTGGTTTTGTTGTTTTTTAATACATATTACAAATTCTAATTTTTTCTAGGTAAAACCTTTTGAATATCAACAAGAAATTGCTGACACAATGAATGATAATAGACAAAAACGAGAATTTGAGACAGCAAAAATACTTTCTAGAGCAAATCATTTGGCATTAATAACTGCTCGTCTTGAATATCTTTGCACGTAATAATATTTTTATTATGAAATTTAAATATTTATAACAAAAAAAAGTTAAATCTTATTAACTTAAATTTCATAACTTTAGAGATCTACGAAAGTATTTTTATTCGTGTTCTACTTTGCCTAATTTATCTTCCAACTTTTCGGATAATGATAGGCAGCAGTTTTTGCACATGGGACTACGTCTATTTTATGGGATTTGCTCAAATGTTCAAGGAGATCAACTTTTATTTCCAACAGGAATGGATGTTTTGTCTGCTTGTTTGAAAAACCTTGGATCTGTAATAATAAGAAAACTTAGAAATTCTCTAACATTTCATAAATAATTTCAGACTTTTATTGCAAATATGCCTGAAGAGCAAATGAATTTAATGGCTGTTGTTCTTGCAGGAAATCCTCTTAATCATTTATTGGTTGAACATTTTACTCCACATTGTGTCCAACCTCCAGATTTACTTGCCAAACTTTATTCTAATTTGTCTTTGGCTGTTCGACAACCTAACACTTCAAAAGCTGCCCTTTCTTTGCTCCGTCGTTTAGACATTGGACATGCTGGAAGACAGCTGCCGAGCAATCAGTTTCAGTCATTAATTCCTGTTATGTTCGAAAATTTGGTTGCAGCAACAATTAGTCGAGGCTCGAATGATGAATCTCTACAAGAGCTTTGTTTATCACATTATTTACATACGTTAGTTAATTTAAAAAGATTACCTATATTTCTGTAAATTTTAGTATGTTTCATCATTTTCCATTTAATTTCACAAATGGACTTCGTCTTGCTTTAAGTGGCTGTGATAAACATTATATTCCTGTCTCTCTTTTTGATAATATTTCAAAACATTTAAATATCGACTCAATATTATCAAAAGATTATTCTTTATTAAATCAACAGAATTCGAAGAATGTGAATTCAGAGTTTTTAGAATTAGATGCTGAAAAGGTTTTTTTATTAATTTTTAAATTTTAATTTTTTATCAGGCTTTGGAATGTATTAACGTAATTGAAAATCAATTAATTTCTTCAAGGAGAGAATTGACTACAAGTCTTTTTACTGTATGGTCGCCTTATCTAGAACATATTTGTAAATTATCTGAGTTTTTTCTTCGTTCATATGTTCGATTTTCTTTTCGTGCTGATGCTCCTGCTGGAATTATGGAGAAAGGTTAAAATTAATTTTTGATTTTTAAGTTAATTACTTTTAAGAATTGGATAAAGTTTTTCATATTTCTCTGAAATGTTGGTCATTATTACTTGAACCTATTCCAATTTCGAACTTACCACCTTGGAATAATAATGACACTTTAATTGCTCAAAAAATAGTTGAACAATTTATTCATTTTCTTCTTTGGCTTCCACATTCTCTTTATATTCCGCCTGATCGTGAATGTCCAGAATCTCTTTTTTGGAATTATTTTACTTCTAAACTCGTCAATGAACAATTTAGAAATGCAAGAAGTAGTGGAGCTCAAAATTCTAATTTACTCCATATTTATTCTGTTTATGTATGTTTTTGTAAATTTAAATTAATTTTTAAAATATCCTTAAAGGAAAGTAAATTAATAGCATTAAATTGGAGTCGATTTTGGCCAACATTGCTCGATTTTGGTACTTTTGATCAATTATTGGATTATTCAGATAAATTAACTGAATCATCTTCTTGTAATAATTATATTACATCTTTAATTGTTGAAATATTTGTTCGGTTACCTTGGCCTGGTCTTGTAGAACAATATTTGTTTGGATACCATCCATTGGATGCAACTCGAACATTTCATTCTTTATTGCTTTCAATAATTGTTAAATGTATTGTAAAAAGAACAAATTATAAAGTAGAGAGTTTATTATTTATTTAATTAATTTGTTTTTAAGCGCTCTCGTGCCACAATGTGCAGCAAAATAAAATTTCTTAGTGATAATTGTCAATGGGTTTATGTTAAGTCTGAAGCAATTGAAAAGGTCGGAACGTTTCTATCTACAACCTTTCCAAATTCAGAAGACTGGTTTACTGGAAATAATTCTTTAGACGAGGCGCAACAATATTTTTTAGAAATTTGGCGACAAGTTTGTCATGTTTCTACGATTCCGGTATTTAAAATATAAAAATGTTCTATCTGGGGGTTATGAGGACGAATAACCGATAAATTCAAAAAATATTTGTATTCTCAAAAAATTTCATTTTATGTGCCTTTGCCGTCACAAATTTCTCAAAGAGAATTGGAAATACCAAAAAAGCAGGCAATTTACATGCGAACTCAATTGAGCCTTCTTCTTCGACTTTCTTCAAATACAATTGAATCAGAACAAAAGTTAAAATATTATGCTGAACTTTTGGATAAGGCCAATTTTCTTGTTGTTTCTGCAGGTTATAAAATAATTTTTCAGCGCAAAGTATAATAAAGTTTTTCTTTTTTTACAGATAACAAATTAGAATATCAGGATTTTGTTTGTGAATTTATTAAAATTTGGGCTGAATATTTTAACCAGCATCGAGGCAATACACAAGAGAAAAAGTGCTTTACATTCATTGAACATTTATATTCTAAACTTACTGAATGGATAGAAGGACATTCTGACTCTCCTCTTATACTTCTTTTTGCTAATATTTCAAAAAATTTTGAGAAAATTCCCATTGATTTGGACGATCAATTTAGTCTCGGAATTGCTGAAAGTTGTATAAATGCTTATTTTAAAAGTAAAATAAAATTTAATTATTATTTTTTAATCTTCATTTTTCACAGAAACTAATAGTATTTCTCATAATTGGAATGAAATTTCTAAATGTGTTCAATTGTCAAAACATCAAGCTGATTTTCTATTTGTTGTTCCAAAGTTGTATTTTTTTAAGGAAATTACTAAACATTTTCATTTTAGTCCACGTTTTCTTGTTCTCTATGGATATTTAGAACAAAACAAGTTTAGGACTGAGGAAACTGCGCTATTGGCAAGATTAAAACGACTTTCTCATTTTCTTTTGAATATTAAACCAAAGTATATATTTATTAAAATTTAAATATATCTAATTATTACCTGTTATTTTTAGATCTGTAACCAAATCCGAACCTTCATTTATTCTTTGTGTCAGAGAATGGCAAAGAATTTGTATTAGTCTATTTACACTTCCAAATCCTTCTCTAGTGTTATTCTACAATTATTTTGATGAATATATTAGCTGGCTTCATCGTGTTTATACAGAGGAGAGTGTTAGTGGGGGAATTCTTTCACTTGTTACAAATAGATTAGCACGTCGACAACTATTTTCTACGAGGTTTAGACATTTAAAAAAAAACTTAATTATATTTCGATTATTTTTCAGACTGAAATTGATTACAAATATCATTCATTTGTTCATTTCTCAAAACTTAACATCTTCTAAGCAATTACCTAGAATCCAACGTGGCCAGCATGTTTTCAATAATAAATTAATTTCTTTCCGAGAATTACAAAATAACAAAGCTTATTCAGAATTTAATTTTGTTTTTGCAGAAGCTGAACAATATTTCGTTAATTCCTCTAATTTTTGCCTTACCGATGCAGATTCGTTGTATCAACTTCTTATTGAAAAGCTTTATCCGGAAGAGAATTGCCTTAAAAAATAAATTTTTACAAAAAAAAGTCAAAACTTTTAATCTTCAATCTCTTTATGTACATATATTCCTTCCTTTTTAAAAAAAACGAAGTATTTATTGCACACATTTGCTCATTATTTTTCACTTTAAATCATTCCTGTCTTTTACTTTACTTAAAAATTAATCTTTAATTTTATACATTTTTACAACAAATAACAAAGAATTTATTTTTTGTTTTGTTCATTTATAGCATTACACATTTGCTTTAATTATTTCTAATCATTTTTATTTGATTTTATAAGAAATTCTAATTTACAGAAGACATTAATCATGTCGACAATTATGTCTGAAAATATACAAGAACGTTGCTCTGAGTTGCCTAATTCTGAAACTCGTGCCTTATTTTCTTGCAAAATTTGTTTTGAGGTATTTTTAGTTTTTGAAAGTCAAAAGAAAGTATTTGCCTTTAGCCTTATTCAAAATGTCTTCGATGCCCCATTTCACTGAACTGTGGCCACACTTTTTGTCTAGTTTGCATCCGGAAGTTGGGTATGAACAAAAGTACTATTCAGTGTGGGATATGTCGCAAGAACACTTATGCCAATTATAAACGACTTGGGAAGAACATTGTTCTTACGGGTAATTTTCTATTATAATATAAATGGTTGAAATGGGGCAAATCTAGCTAAAATATTTCTAAACTTTAGAACTTTTGGAATGGATGAATATTCTTGTTAATGACATTGATCGTGAACCATCACTTGAGGAAAAATTAGCAGATGAGCAACAGGTGGAAAATGAATGGCCGGGAGCGCAACATTTTATTGGCCCCGCAAATTTGGAATTATTCTATGAAGAGGTTATTCTAAACTTGTTTTATTTACATCCTTATTGTTAGGTTCAAACATTTGATGCTCTTGTCCACAACTGGCCTACCTATGGCATTCTTCAACGTCGATTAGATAAGCGGGTTCAAGATTTGCGTTGTGAAATGTCTGCAGTAGAAGCACAATTACGTCAAGCTGGGGATACTTATAGAGATATTTTAGTCAAAGTATTATTTTCTTTTTTTAATTTTCTTTGTTATTTTTATTTTTTAGTTGGAGGAACTTCGATCTGATTTAAATAACCAAATGGCTTCTTATCAACTTGAAGAACAAGATGGGCATATTTCACCTTTTAGAGATGGAGATAATGGTTGGGATTTTGATGACATTGGAGGTTGGGGTGGTGGAGGGGGAGGTATGGCTAGTCCCCCACCAGTTGTTTTGCCTATGCCTGTGTTTGTTTTAATTTTTTAATAGAAATTCTCTAAATAAGATTTTTTAAAGTTCCGATGATAGTGACCGAGAAAGTGCCAATAACCAACGTGAACGTCGACGAAATAATCATGGATGGAATTACAACAATAACAATCGTAGACCTCGCCGACCACAATATCAAGTTTTAGTTCTTTCCGACCATCCAATTAGTTGTCAGCCATTGCCGGAACGATTGCCTGGAGATGATTGGGGCTCGTCTAGCGGCTGGAGTGATAACGAAGACGACAAAGAAAATGACAATGCCAGGGCTGTCGCTTAAAATTTTTAACTTTGGGGGTTGGGAATAGTGTGACAAAATTTTTAGGAGCATTTCATTGAGCTTTTGTATTTTTTGTGGATTAAGGATTTTTATAATCTAAATTATTTGGTTCTTAATGACTATCTTTTTTGATTTTAGTGAGGGAAATATTGGCGACAGCCTTGATATTAATGTTGACAGTAAGGTGACTACAAAACAACAAGAAGGAGACATGGAAAATGAGAAACAAAAAAATAAAGACGAGCAAGAGTCAAAAGGAACTGAGCCGGAGGTTAAATATTTTTTTATTTTAAGTATTTTTTTCATCCTTTTTGGATTTTTTAGAGAATATATTGAAGAATAGGTCTTTTTATGAGAATTTGTTTGTTTGATGATTAATCTTAACATATACAACTTTTTTTTTATTTTCCTCCCTCTCAAACTTCCTTCAGCTAAAGGGTTCAAAAATAATCAAAAAATATTTTTATATAAAGGTGAAAAATCAAGTGGAGGCACAACAATCAACCAGCAATTGCAATTCAAATAATTTTCGGCAATATCCTCCACGTTTGCTTCAACGAGATTATCGTTATAGTTCTCAATACAAAAATTGGAATAATTATAAAAATAATTATTATCAACGTTCAAATGGTATAAAACAATCGGAAGATGGGACGACTGAATTGATTTATTATAATAACAATGGAAATGTGAAGATTACAGAAAAAATTTAAATTTTGACTAGGTTAAAATATTTATTTTGATTTTTTGTTGTCTTTTGGTGGTTTTAATATTTTTTTGAAAACTTTTTGTTTTCTCTTTAATTTATTTAACAATTATAGCCAAATTTATATTTATTTTAATTTTTTAAAATGAAAACATTTAAAAAATACATATTTTAAAAATTCTTTCTCTATTTATTTAAATTTCACTTTTGTTTTTTTTTTGGATTTAAATTATTTATTGGTTGTGGCAATATTTTTACTTTTAACTTTTTATTTGTTAGTTATGAATTTTTGAAAATAAAAATAAATTTCTGAATTTTTTTTAAATTATAATAATTAATTATATTTTTAATTAAATATTTACTAATTTATGTTTATTATTTATTTTGAATTATTCTTTGGTTGGGTCAGAATAAATTTGACTAATTTCTTGCCCTTCAGCGCTGAATCTTCTAAAAAGTTAAACAAATGAACAATGAACAGCTTCAAGACTGGCTTGCTAATTTACACGAAATTTTCTTTAATGATAGAGGAAAAAATCAACGAGAACAAGTTTTTAGAATTATTTTTTCTAAAAATTAAATATTTAAGGCATTTCTCTCAACTGGACCAGAAGCTCAAAAATGGAGTCAAATTCTTTCAAAATTGGCACCACAAACAAATTTGTTACTTAATTATTTTATGTGTAATTTTGATGATCCTAGACTTAGTGAACCTCTCATAACACAAATACTTTCTCTTTATTACAAAATTGGTTTGTTTTTGGAATATTTTTTTAAAATAAATTTTAATATTTTCTAAATTTTTAATCGGGGAAGATCGCAACTTTTTTTTGTTTAATTCTCAAATTAAAAATCAACTATGGAAAAATAAATACTTTAACTATTTAGCGAATAGGAAAATTGCGGATTTGAATAAAAAACAACATTCGAAATTATCGATAAACATTGTTAAATTTCTCGATAAATTACTCTTTTATTTTTAGGTATAGCTCGTTGTTTTGTTCTTCAATTAGTCCCAACATTTATCCATGCTTACCTAAAGGTTTTTTTAAACCCTTAAAATATTTTTATTTGATTTCTTAGTCTTTAACAAAACGTTGGAATGCTTCAGCAAAAATGCTAGAAATGTTTTTTCTTGCAATTTACAATGAGGAAATTTTAGCTGCTGGACCTGGTACTCCTTCAATGGCTAAAAGAGTAAGAATTAAAAATATTTTTGTGTTAATTTTTTTAAATTTAGTTTGATGAAGTTTCTCTTCCATCCCTTCGCCTTATTCCGCACAAAACAGTTACTAGCAGTGCTTCTACAGGGCAGAATAATTTAAAAACTGGCGGCTATGGAAATATTGCACAATGTAGTAGTAGCATTCAAATTTGTGTTTTACCTGAAGAAACGACTGAATTAGTTGGTGAAACTTAATTTTTTTTATAATTCTTGAATTGTTTTATCTTTACTTTCTTTTTTGGACATCCTGAGAAATTTCTTTAGCAAAGATTCTTTCAAAAATTGCATCCCCTTAAATCTAAATATTTTTTTAAAAGAAAAAACAGCCACTTAAAACAATTGGAAGTTCAGCAAGATTAGATGGACAAAATCAAAAATTTATTTCCGCAACAACACCAACAACTTCAACAGGAATAAGTAGTTATGGAGCTTGTAGTTCTACAACTGGTGGATTATTTCAAAGAGTTTGTCTTTAAGATTAAAAAAAGAGTATTTTCTTTAAATTTTAAGGGTCGTTCAAAAAGTACTGTTCAAATAGGCCCTTTCCCAGCAATTGAAAGAATTGTTGCCGAAAATAGATTTTTAGTGCTTACAAGATTAACTAGAACTGTAATATATATGTAAATTAAAAATTAAAAAAAATTTTTTTTTAAAAAGGTAAATCAACTTTTATCAAATATGGCAACAGAAGTTGTTTGTAGATCTTTATGTCATTCCTTATTATATATTTGTAGAAGTGGATTTTCTTTTCAAGAAAGTGATTTTAGACAGAGAATACTTAAAGAACAGGCTTCTACTGAAATTTTGGCAGATTTTAGCAGGTTTTTTTTCCAAAATTAGAGTTTGTCTAAATTTTAAAAATAAAAAGAAAGTCAAGAATTAGATGTATTCCTTCACATTTTTTTATTGAGTCAATTAATGGATTAAATTTTGCATTAATTAATGGTTATGCTGATATAGCTCTTCGAGCATTGGATGCTCTCCATCAACGTGCTCAATACGAGTTAATGGCTGATGTTCAATTGGTAAAGGTTTATATAAAATAAAAAATTTGGATTCTTCCGATTTCCGAAAATTTTTTAAAAATCTCCAAGGTCCGACATTTGGGGTAGTTCCAATTTCTGACACATCCATCTGTTCCGATTCGACTCTAATTTTTAATTTTTTTGTTTTTTTTTCAGTCAACAAATGCTCTCCGTCATATATTATTGGAGTCTTTAACTTTTCAATCCCTTATTATAAAAAGACCAGAAACTTTACAAAATGATCAACAAATAAAAGGAATTTTACAAAATGATAATGAGAAAAATAAAAATATTAAAAGAATTAATTCTTTTTCAAACAAATTAAATGGACAAGAAGAAACTAAATTTTAATTAAAAAATGACAAAATATATTTAATACTTAATATTATAGAAATTAGAATTTTTTAAAAGATTTTTTATAGAATTTTAAATAAAAAATAAAGAAAATTTTTATCAAAAAAAATTTAATTTAAAATAAATTTTCTTGTGGAGGAGGGGAATAAAAATTAAATAAATAATTATTTAATAATTTAAATAAAGAAAAAGAAAATATAAAAATAAAAAATAAACAAATTAATAAACGTGGAATTGCTAATAAATCAATTGAGATTTTTTGTTGGGCATTTTCTATTTAAAGAAATAATGAAAAAAAATTAATTTTTAAACATTCTAAAAAATACCATTATAAATTGAAGAATTTTTGAGAATATTTTGTTTATTATTACATTCTTCTCTTGGCCATAAAATTAAAATAAAAGTTAAAAATAAACCAAAAATTAAATAAATAATCCCCAATTGTCTTTAAATAAATTTAAAAAATATTTTTAATTTACATGTAAATACTTACATTCCTTTTTTTCTTGTAGAATTAAAAAAACCAAATAAACAAAATACCCAAATTAAACTTAAAATAACTACCCCAATTCCAATACCAAATATTTTTGGGAAAAACATTTTTATTTTTAAATATAAGAGACGTAAAGGTATCTAAAATTTGAAAATTCGGTAACCATGGAAATATACAGGGTGTCCCAACTAAAAAGCACTATTTTAAAACCTAATAACTTTTTAGTGCGTGGACAGATTTTAACGATTTTTGGTATTTTCTATCTATAATTTATGAGAATTTTTTTGACATAAAAATTATGTCTAAATTCGAACCCTAACCCGAGATAATTTCGTACTCTACCGTTCTGTTTTTCCCTTTTTCCGCACATGCATTCTTACTCCCTTTTGTTTTTTTTGAGCGGCGATAGACACTAGAGTAAACACTAGGCGATAGACACTGCATTTTCAATACAGTATCCACTCTTCGCCATACGCAGGAAAATAAATGAAGTAAGATAGCACACAATGAAAAGAGGGAAAAAAGAGAACGGTAGAGTACGAAATTGAAATAATGGGTTAGGGTTCGAATTTCGACATAATTTTTATGTCAAAAAAATTCTCATAAATTATAGATATAAAATACCAAAAATCATTAAAATCTGTCGACATAGTAAAAAGTTATTAATTTTTAAAATAGTGCTTTTTAGTTGGGACACCCTGTACATTAAAAATACTATATATTAAATGTACTTTGAAAAGGCTTAAATTTCCGGTTTGGTCACTATAGAGCGGGGAATAACTGATTAAAAATTAGTTAATCGGGCTTTTCTGTCCTATTTGATGATATTAATTTTAATTAATTTTCTTTTTTATATTTAATAAACCTTTCAATGGGTAATGAATCAACAAAATCTGATGGAAGAACTGTTGAAAATACTTCAAATAATCCATCCTCATCAACTTCAACAACTCAAAAAATTCAAAAAGTAATTAAATCTGTTGGAGAAAAGCCATCTACAGCAATAATTCAAAAAGCTTTAGAGCAAGCTAAAAAAAGCAAAACTTTAAATTTAAAAGGGACTGGAATGAAAATAATGTCCCCATTAATTGATGAGGTTTTTTTAATTTTTGTTAAAAATAATTTTATTTTTTAAAAAAAGTTATCAGAAGAATTAAGAACAATTGATTTAACTTCAAATAAATTAAAACTTTTATCTCCTTCAATTGGAAATTTTGTTATGCTTCGACAGTTACATTTAAGTGAAAATAGATTAATTGAATTACCTGATGAATTGGGTTGTTTAAGGAAATTGGAGGTTTTGAATGTTTCTGGAAATTATTTGGAAAAGGTTTTTTGTTTATTAAAAGTATTTTTTGGTTAGAGAAGGTTTTGTTTTTTAGGTAATATTGAAGAGTACAGACCCCATTTTTTCCTTCCTATTTTCCCCCTATATTTTTACAAAATGGGCAGACTTTTTTCTTTCTTCCATGCAATTTACCTTTCTAATTTTTGCCTAAATTAAACGAAAAGGATTATTTTTGATTGATGGATGGAAGAAAATTGGATGGAAGAAAGGAAAAAGTCTGACCATTTTGTAAAAATATAAGGGGAAAAATAGGGAGGAAAAAATGGGGTCTGTACTCTTCAATATTACCGTTTTTTAGAATAATAATTTGATACCCAAATTTTGAAAAATTATAGAAATTTTCCTAGTTCAAAATTCCATCATTTGGGTTTTTTCCTAATTTTTCCCCTCTTTTCTGATTTCCGATACTTCCATCTCTTCTACCTTCCTTTTTATTAAATATTCGGTGCGGACATAATTAGTGTCGTTTTTTATTAAAAGTTTAGGGGTCTGAATTTTTATGGATTTTTAGTCTATGATCATGAATCTTTGTACATATATTAATTAGACTGTCCTCTAACAGCCTCTAAAATTTTAAATTTTTTTGTTAATTGTAGTAAGAGTTATGGTCGAAAAATTCGGGGTAGTCAAATTACTGATTTTTAGCAAATATATCGAAATATCTCGAAAATTATATGTAAATGGTTGACATGTGATATATCAATCGAAAGCTCTTCAAATGCTCTAACTAGCGAAAAAAAGAAAATTTTAAAAATTCGAACGAGAAAAAAGTCGAAATTTCGACCCCTGTGTACCAAAAAAGTATTTTCGGTTTAGTTTCTCATATAGAACTGCGAGGGCTTCTGAATACCGTTCGAATTATCCAAATCGGATGATTTTACGCAAAGTTCGAAATTTTGTGTTTTTGGGGGAATGTCTACTCGTTTTTTCCTTTACTTGACACAAGGGTTTTTTGAGATTTTAAATCTTATTTAAAAATTTTATAAAATTTTGTTAAAACTATCTTGTGTAACTCAGAAAGGGCTTTCGAATGGTATATTACAAGTCATATCAAATCCAAAAATTTTTCAAGAAAATTTGAAATTTGTAAAATATGCCTGATTCGATTTGTTCGATCATAACTTTCGAAATACCTAACCAAAAAATCTCAAATTTAGTAATTTGATGGACAAACCCATGATGAACTTATATGAAAAATTTCACATGGATTGGTTAATTTCTGTTTATATTATAAAATTTTCCGCTAAAGCTCAAAAAATGATTTCCGAGTTAGGGGTATTCTAGGGGTTCTGAACCCAGTATAAGACATGAAACGTGAAAAGACCATATGTGAGATTAGAGAGCAGATCCTGGGCTTCAAAATGGTATATAGAACATTCACTTACGATATAAATGTTATGCCCTTATGCCTTCTTGAAAAAAAACGACACTAATTATGTCCGCACCGAATATTTTATTTTTTTAGTTACCAGAATCATTAGCTGGTTGTTCATCACTCTCAAATATTTCTATTTCAAATAATCGTTTAAAAGAATTCCCGATAGTTTTGACTTGTTTAATTAAATTGGAATTGTTGGATTTATCTGGAAATACAATTACTGGACTTCCTAATGAGGTTAGTTAATGTTGCTTGTTTATACCCAAGATATATTCCCAGTCAAGTTTTAGAAGTTTGGTTAGCTAATAATAAATTATGGTTAACTAATTAAGAACTTTTTAATAAAAATTAACCTTAACTAATAAAATTTTAAAATTATTTTTTAAAAAAAGATTTGTAATTTGCGGGCAATTGAATTAAATTTACAAAAAAATCGTCTGGCTTCATTAAATGCTTCAAATTTGGAAAAATGTGAAAGACTTAAAACACTCAGAGTTGATGAAAATTGTTTGGCTAAAGAATGTTTTACTAATGTAATTTTTATTTTTAATTATTTTTAAATTTTAATTCTTTTTTTTAAAAGGAACTTTTAACAAATTCTCAAATTTCTTTAATTTCTTTTGACGGAAATTTGTTTCAAGAAAGAGAATTTCAATCACTTCCAGGATATGAGAATTACGAAAAACGATTTACTGCAACGAAGAAAAGACTTTTTTGAGAGAGGGTTTTCTTTAATTAAAAAATAAGTTTGGCATTTCCAAATTGCCGGGCTTGGAATCTGAGTTTTTTTAAACTGATCCGTTTTTATATCCAGGCCCAGATTGTAATAGCAACTGGCCCAGATTTCTTTATAATTTGGGAAAAATCGTTAATACCCATAAAACCAGATTTAAAAATACAGGGTTTTATGGTTACCGGCCCCGGAAAACCGATCCTAGGCCCGGCACATTGTCGAACTCTCTAAAAGATATATTTTTTGTAAATATTTTAAATATTCAGAAATTTTAAATTAAAAATACAAATTTGGCAGAATTGTTTTTTAAGATAGCCTAGGTTCTACGAAATTAATTAAAATATATTTATTTTTATAAAGTACTAATTTAAGCAAAAAATGGAAAATTTTTGTAGAAAATGGGAAAATACAAACATTTTAAAAATTAAAAAAAGGAAATAATTATCTGACATTTTTTAAAAAATATTTCAATAAAATCTATCATCAAGTAAATTATTTCCTTTTATTTTAAAGGGAAGAGAGAGAGATATATTTACTATAATTTTATTTGGGTAAGATATTTATATTTTTTGAGAAGGAATATTTTTTAAAATACAATTTTACTTTAAGGCACCCCCAAAAATTATTTTTTTTTCTTTTTGTTTTTCGAATCTTTAAATTTCAGTCAGAAAAAGACACATTTTGGCAATCACAAAATATAAAATTAAGTTTCGTTGCTATACAAAATTAATTCCCCTTCACAAAAATTTCATCAAATAGGCCCAAGAACCTAAAAAATTAAAAATAATTTTTAACCAAAAAAATTATTTATTAAATTAAATTTTTTTCTTTTTACTTTTGTTTTTCCCCTTAAATTTTCTTTTCATTTGTTTTGAATTATCATAAAAAGATAAGAGAAAATAAAAAGTAAATTTTTGTACTATAAATAAACAAGAGGAATTTTGCACGTGAAAACCAAAAAATAAAAGAAAGTATTAATCTCCACATCTAGAAATGAAATTTTGAAAATTTGGGTCTCTGGATTTTTTATACCCCCCCCCCTTTATAAAATTTAATTTTTAATCATTGAATATCTTAGGGGTCTTTCATTTTTAAAAAATTAAAAAAACAAACTTGGCTAATCTTCAATCTCCAATAATAATAAATGAAACGATAAAAGAAGAAAAGAGTAACCAAAGCAACTAACCCCAAAATTATATATTTAAATAATCCAATATTTTGTTTTGAATAATTAATTGCCAACTAGAAAAAAATTAAAAAAAAAGAAAATTAAAAAAAACTATAAGGCCAGCAAGAATTAAAAGAAAAATAAACATAACAAAAAAATTCAAAGCAGCACGAGAACGAGCAAAACGAACACCGACAGAAGAACTTTTTTAATTTAAAAAAATATTTTTAAAAAATAATTTTTTAATTTACCAATTTTTACAATGCGGACAATGTGCAACAGCATTAGCAAGTGTATTAAACATAAAAACCTCAGCACAATGAACACATTGAACTCGGCAAGTACCAGCGGGAGCACGAACTTTTATATTTTTTTAAAAACAAATTTTTAAATTTAAAAAACCAGCAGTTCCAACGGGAGAGGATGCAGCCAAAGTAATTACACGACGACAATTTTGACGTGGACAGGCAATTCTGGTTGAACTGGCTTTGCAAACTAGAAGACAATTACAAGGACAACGAACATATTTTTTGCCTGGTGGGGCTGCTCTGATTGGAGTTACCTTTAAAATAGAATTTTGTTTGAAATTTTAATCTAAAAATTCTAAAATTTGATATTTGTTTAGTCAAAAAATAAAGAAAAAACCCCCAAATCTTTTAACAAAAAATTAAAGAAAAACCTCATGACACTGAGGGCATCGAACAACTTGCTGAGTTGTTTTGCCAACGAAAGGAATATCTGTTTCACAAACACGGCAAACAACCATTGGACCTAAAAAAATATATAAATTTATTTAAAATATATTTAAAAAATAACCATTTTGTGTTGGAGTATCTTCAGAATTAAAATCTTCTCCGTCTCTTTGAATATCTATATTTTCTTTCTGGTTTGGATTTTTAGTTCCATTTTGTTGGATTGATGACCCACTAATATTTGGACTTCTTAACAAAGGCAATTCTGGATTTTGATAGGAAGAATTTGACAGAACAGACTTTGAAATAGATTTTTTAAACAAATATTTATTTATTTAACTAACCCCATTTTGTTCCAAATTATCTGTTACAGGCAATTCACCAAAAGGTCTAGCTTCTTCTCGACTTGAATTAGTTTCACTATAAGCATTTAAACTTGTATTTGCAGCTGCCGATTTAAGTAATGGAGACCGTTCATTTGGACCGCCATATGACATTTTTAGAATGAAAAAATTAAAAGCTAAAGGAAGAAAAGTAGACTTTAACGCACGCGTGAAATTTTGTAATTACTTTTGGCCAATTGCCGTACTCTGAAATAAATACTCTGAATCAACCTTCCTTTTCAAAACAGAACGTTTCAGTATATCCATTGGGGACCATTTTTTTTGATCATTCCATATAATTTGTAAATAATATCAACTTTAGAGCTCTATTTCTAAAGATTATTTTTCTTTCTAAATCAATATGATCAGACGATTCTCCTAGAAAGAGAGGATTCTCGATTGCCTAGGTTTAACAAAATTTTAGAAATGATTGATCCAAACACTCATTATAAAAAAAGAATAAGCACATTTAAGTTCAGAATTATCATTTGGTATAGGAATTAGATATCTGAAACAATTATAAAGTTATTAACGGAAAAGAGAGGCCTTCAAGCCATTTTAATCCTTTCAAAAATTTTATAGAATTGTCTGCAAAAATAATCTTGTTTTTGTTTAAAAAAATTTTTATACAGCACAAAAATTAAATATACATTTATTTTACAAACATGTTTTATATTTTAAACAATAATATCTGGAAAATACACATACATATTTAGAAATACTACATAATTATACAAATACCTACCTATATTATATATATCCTCCTAATGTCTTTATCTTATTTTATATATTCCAAGCTAATCCTTCTCGTCTTTTCCATCTTCCTCTTTCTTCTCATTTCCTCCCTCATTCTCAGTTTTATCCCCACCATCATTCTTCTCATTTTCATCAAATCCCAAAGCCGTTTCTCCACCTCCTCCCCCAGCCTTTCCTCCTCCTCCCCCTCCATCATCATTCGGAAACAAATCTTCCACAGGTGCCAACTTCGAATAATCCTCGTCAACGGCAGCACTTTTAGTATCCAATCCTTCTAAGTCTTTTGAAACTTTCTTTGAACGTTTATTACTTTTGTAGCCACTTTTCTCTCCCTTTCTATGCTTCCCTCCTCCTCCTCCTTTTTTCTCCTTAAAAATTAAAAAAATATATTTTAAATAATTTAAATCAAATAATTACCCCAACATCTTCCACAGCTCTCAAAAATGCTGGAAAGTCATAAGGATTTGGCCTTTCCTTTGGATTCAATTCAACTCCCCAACTAGCCCAATCAATTTTTGAATTAATCATATCTGCTGCCCTTTGTCCATAAACATCCCTTTGAAAAAAAAAATAATTATTTTTTTTATTTTCGAAGTTCATTTCTTTACCTAACTTTCTTAATTATATTCTTTTCGGTAATTGTCGTTACTTTGTCTTCATCCGTATTTAATTCAAGAATTTCTTGTTCCGTTTGTGCCTTATATTTCAGATATTGAAGCTCTTCAGATTCTTTCTTTTCTTTAGGATTTTGAGGATTTTGCTCATTTTGAGGATTCTGCTCCTCCTTAGGATTTTGCTCAGGATTCTGCTCCTCCTTTTTAGGCTAAAAAATAAAAATTTTAAATGAAAAAAAATAAAAATTCTAAACCTCCTCTTCCATTTTTGAAGAAACAATGGGAACAATGAACAAAAGAAAAGTTTGGAAAGAAGAATGGGTGTTTTTGAAGAAATTTAAATAAATATTTAAATTTATTTTGTTTTTATACTAATTCCTTATTTTTATTTTTGCTAAATTTGCATTGACATGAACTAATTTTTAATTTATTAATTTTATTAAAATTAATTTTTAATATAATTTTTATTTTAAAATAAAATATTTAAAAAAGTGAATATTTATGTCTTTTAAAAATTAAAGAGAAATACAGTCATTATGGCAAAACTACAAAATTGAAGAGAAGGGGAGGGGGGTATCTAAAAAAGGATATACCTACCTAATCCTTAAAAGTTTGTCGGTCTCTTGAAGTAGTTTCTGACAATAATTGACTGTAAATATTAATTAAACTATTTTCTACCGGTTATTTAAATAGAAGGAAAACAAAATTTTAATTATTTTTAAAAATGGAAACAGAAAAAAGATTTTTTTGAATTAATCACGGCATTCTTTAAAAATTATAAAATCAGTTCCATTTTCTATTAAAATTCTAATTAAATTAAAGAATAGAATTAAAGAGAGAGAGTCTGTGTGGATATGTGTGTTTATTTAGTAAATTTACAAAAATAAATTTTGAAAGAAATAAAATAATTTTTTAATTAATTAAAATGCTTGGCAGTGATATAGGTAAATATTCTTTCGGTTCCAAAAAGATTCTGTGTTTCCTTTCAGAACCAGAACTTCAGTTATTGGAATCAGAAGAATATCGGCAGTGAGAAAAAAGAAGAAAAAATTAAAGCTATATTAATTAATTAAAAGTTTAGGAAAAGATTGCCGGGTTAAAGAAAGAAGAGAAGAAAGATCAAAAATAATTAAATATATTCTCTAAAATATGGGCAGTAATTAATGTTTATTTAATTTAAAAAATATTTTTTTTTATTTTTTTTATCCATAACCTTCTAAAGGATCTTCTAAATGTTTATTTTGTTCATAATGTGGTTGTATTTTAATTAATTCTGTATTTTGTATATTTTGATTAGATTCACAAGCTTTATCACAAGGGTGGAAACCCGATAATTTAATTCTTCCAACCTTTTTTTAAAAAATAAAATTAATTTTTGAGGAAAATATTTAATCTTTTTTTACTTCTCTTTTTGAATGCCAACCATTTCTTCGCTGTAAATTATCCTTAAAATTTCGTGGGCGGCGGAGAAAGCGAATATGAAAGGCAAAAGGAGAATAAGTAGCCATCCACTTTTTTAAAAAAAATAATTTTTAAAATTTATATTAAAAATCTTTTACAGGTTTTAATTTAAAACATTCATTTAATTCTTCATTATTAAATGATTTTAAAGTTTTTGTTGAAGTTGTTGCCAAAAATTTGTCTAAAACACATTCACCCCCTTCGAACATATTGCAAGTATATAATAATAATCTTTAAATATTTAAATTAAAAAAAGAGAAGGGAGGGGGGGGAGGGGGGAATTAATTACCTGGTTCTTTTTCCTTCAATTCGAAAATTAACTTGTAAACATTGATTATTTTTAAGTAAATAAATAGGTGTCCGTTTGTGTATTAATGTTTGATTTGCCAAAAAGTTTATATCGGCGTGGATATTAATTAATTGAATCTTTAAAATTAAATTAAATATTTAAAAGAATTTAAAAGGATATTTATAACCTTTTGATAGTTAATGCTAACACTATCCCCGTGCAATACCGATTGAGAGATATCAAAGCTAAACCCCTCTCCCCCTCCCCCTCTACCTATTCTACTTATCTAAATTAACTTCCCCTTTCCCTCTATTTAAATATTCTTTCCTACTTTATCCATAGTTTTTGGTGTTTCTGGAGTAGGTAATTGCCAATCAGAAGACAATGTTTGCTTTTTAGCCAATTCTTTTTTCCTTTTCTTTGCCCTTTCAATTTTTTCTTTCCATTGAGTATTTATTAAATTATTTTCATTTATTATATTCTTCTTTTTAAGTCTAAATTAAAATTAGAATTTTAATTTAAAATTAATTTAAATAATTAACCCCCTCCTTACTAATAAAATATAAAAACATTTTTTTGTTGAAAAATTGTATTTTATAATTAGGTAAGAATGGGACGAGTTGAGAAAAAAAGTTGGGGGTTTTCAAAAATTTCCCGGATCGAATAGTTTTCGAGTAACACATCCCCCCATCCAAATTAAATAAAAAAAAGTTATTTTTTGGTGTATTTTATAATCTCTATAAATATTTAATACCTAAATGGATTTATTTGATCAATTAAATGTGGAGACCAAAAATTTGTTGAATTATTATTTTTAATTAAATTAATTGTTTGTATATTAATTAATAATAAAAATAAAAAAATAAAAATATTTATTTTATTAAACATTAATTAAAAAAACTAAAAATTAAATAAAATATTTTTTAAATCTAAATTAAAATAAAATTTATTTTATTTTAATATTTTTAAAAAAGAATGGACATTAACTACTAACTAATAATTAACAATTTAATTTAAAAATATAAATTTATGGGTTGAAGAAAAAAAAAGAGAAAAAAATTTTTAAAAAGAAAATAAATATTTAAAATTATTTTTTTTTTAATTTTGATTCTCCCCTTAAAATAAATTTCTGTATTTAGGGAAAATTAATTTTATTTTTTAAAATATTTTTAAAAAATAAAAGAGAATTTGCTTGGAAAACAAAGAAACAAAATAAATAAATTTATTTATTTAAAAAACGATTGATCAGACTTTCTTTTTTTTTGTAAAATATTTTTAGTAAAAAATATGAATGAAATTTGCATTTTATTTATTTTTATTTTAAAGAAAAGGAAATAAAAGGGGTGCTTGAAATGAAAAAAAAGTTTTTATTTAAATAAAAATAGCTAATTGATGGATATAAAAAATTGTTAAAATAAAAAGAAAAAAAAGCCTTTTTTGGAAGAAAATAAAAAAAAATACAAAATTAAAAAAAAGAGAAAATAATCTGTCCCTAAGGGAAAATAAATTTAAAAAAAACAAAAGTTTCTTTTAGTTTTTTTGAAAAATATTGTGGGGGTTACGTAATTTTTAAGTTAATTGTGAGGGAAGGGGGAAAGAAAATATTCGAGGTGTTTCTGTATGGGAAGGAGGAATTGGATAAATAATTATTAAATAATTAAATTAATTTTTCCAAAATATATACAATCTCATTATAAGAGGGAGATTGGGTTGAAAATTGTTTTAATTAAATAATCACTTAAAAATAGGCAGCAGTCCTCCTCTCTAATAAAGATATCCCAAATAGAGATTGTGGGCTGTAAATAGCTTTTGTATATTTTTTTAAATTAAAAAATCTTTCTTTTTTATAAAATATCTTCTCTTTAATTTATAAATCATTTAATTACTTTACAATATTTTTTAAAAAATATTTTTGTCCCCATCTGTCCGTCATTCCCCCCCCCCCCCCCCCCCCCAACTTTAAAAAGTATTTGAATTGTTTTTGTCACAGAAAAATGAAAGGGAGAGAAAAATAAAACTTTGAATTGAAAAAAAGAGATTGGAATTTTATATTTATTTTTTTTAAATGTCTAGGAGAAGAGTAAATAAATTTAAAAATTAAATTCAGCTGTAAATTAATTTAAAAAATAATTTTAAATTATTTTAAATGGCTTTAACAAGGAATTAAAAATTCTTTTTTAAACAAAAAAAGAAAGAAATGCTTGGCTTTAGGTCAATATACTCTTTTTTTTCTTCTAATAATTTTTGTATGATTCATTTTTGATTTTAAAAATAAAGAGAAGAATATATAGAGAGAGAGAGAAAATTATGTATATTCATGAATAATTAAGTGTTAAATATATTTTTTTTTGAAATTTTTTATGAAAATGATTGGAATTTTTATTTTAATATCAAAACAAAAATTTAAAAATATACTCTATTAATTACCCTCTCCAGAGAGAGGTCGAAACAATAATTACCCAGGGTAATTAATACAAAATAAGGGGTTAATTATTTATTTCTATTAACTATCTCCATTTTAGGACCTAAAAGAATATCCATAATATAAAGCAAATAAAATATACTAGCAATTTTTTGTAAAAAAAGTAATTGAATCGTATGGGAAATTCAAGGCGAACTTAAAACCTAAAATTAAATACTCTACCAATGTGAGAAAAGCGACATTGAAAAATTGTTTTTTTTAATGCTTCTTCCACTTTATAAAATGACAAACAAAAAAAAGATGGCAAAATGGAAGAATTTATTTGTGTATATACACGTAAGAACATTTTATTTTTACGAGAAAAACTGAAGGATTTTTTTTTTGAAAATTTTGTTGTAAAGCAATGAATGGGCGGAAGCTTTCAGATTGAAAAGAAAGGGCAAGGGTAAATGAATAAAAATAAAAGAAACGGACGCGTGTAAAATAAATAAAATAAAGAAATCCTGAAAAAAAACATCTACAAAATTCCAAAAAGTCAAGGCAAAATAATTTAGAGATTGCCTCAAAATAATCAAAATTTATTATCAATCAAATGGAATAAAAACTTTTTATTCCCAGAAATTATTATTTTTGGTTAAATTATGTATTTTTTAACCAAAAAAAACATTTTTTAAACTTATTTTAAATTTATTTTGTGTATTTTAAAGTTGAATAAATTAATTTTATAAAAATAATATTTATTTTATTTTTATATGTATATACAAAAGTAAATATTTGAAATAAAAATGTTAATATAGACAGCAAGATGGGCTTTAAAAATATTTTTTTTTATTTTAAGCGCAGGTGGCAGGGCTTTTTATAATAAACTTTTCTTCATTTTTTTCTATAAATTTCTATTCATTAAAGCCTTTTCTTTTTTGATATAATTTTTGTTGTTGAAGTATTAATAGGGGTGGCAAGTAATTCTGGGTTTGTTACCATCACCTGAGTAAAAAGAATTTATTTTTTCGAAAAAATAAAAGAGAAGGCAGAATCTTTCTATTGAAAAATAAAATTATGAGTAATTCATCTCTAAAATATTTACTCTCCCTAAAGGGTGAGGAAGAATCCTAAACAGCCCAACATGTTTTTCAACAGTTTTAACAAAAACAAAAAACTACCTTTGCAACCAATTTGTCTGTATATTCCTCCAAACTTCGAATCCTTTCTTCTTTCTTCATCAATTCATTTCTCAAATGCTTTATCACATTAAGTAAATAATCAGGCGAAGTATGTTCATTCTAAAAGCAGTAAATTTAAAAAAATCTTTTCCTTAAAAAAGAAATTTACCAAAGCACCCAATTGTCCAGAGCCAAGAGAAACAAATCCAGAAGAAGAGCCAAGAGAATCGCGGCGATTTAGTTTGTCAGCAAAATCAGGAAATTCTGATAATTCTTGTCTTGTTAAATTTTGTTTTTTTGAGGAACTGTTGCCTCCAGTTAATCCACGTAATTGAAGTAATTGTTCTGCCTTTTGACGCATTTTTACACGCAATTTGTTAGAAGATACTTGTGGTTGCTGTTAATTAGTTACAGAAAATTTTTAAAAATAATTTATAGAACCTCATCATTTAAAAGAGTCGCCTCTCTAATTAAAGTTGGAGTAACAATAATTCCACCAAAAGCCGAACCACCAGAGATACTTGAACGATTTCCATCTAAATTCAAGTTTTATTTTTTAATTGAACTAAAAAGGAATTTAAATACCTATAGAGCTTTGTTCAAAATCAAAACTTTGAGAAGAAGCATTAGGATGAAGATGTTGTTTTTCAAAAGATGGTAATTCACTTGATGTATTGACATAAGCATTTCTTTGGTCTTTAGCTAAATTGGATGTTTATTAAAAAATATTTTAAAATTAGAATTACCTCCAATATTACGGTTTGAGCCATTAATTTGAATATTCTGTACAGATAAAGAATTCGCATTTTGATTAGTAAAGGGATGGTGAGGGGTCACTCCAGCGCCAAAAGTTGTTGATTGTGTAGAGATTGCATCATCGGCTAATTGCCTTCCAATTCCAGAAGTTAAATCATCAGGCAATAATTGTGTTGAAGGATTAGGAGATGGTGAAGAAAGAGCCAAATGAGCGGCAGAATTTGTAGACAAAAGAGAAGAACGACGATGATCATCTGCCCCATAATGATGATTACCAAGATGGTTATTAATTGAAACAGAAGCAAAAGATTGAGAATCATCTCCTTGATTTGATATTGTATCATCCATACCCGTTGCTTTCCTACCAATTTGTTGCATTTTTCGACGAAGGCGATATAATTTACCTTCTACATAAATCCACAATTTTGAAAAATATATTTTTAAAAAACCTTTATCAATTTTATTTAAGGACATATTAGAGACAGATGTAGCCCCGCGATTGCCGAGTGAATTAGAAAATTGAAAGCCCAATTGAATTTGCCCTCTATTTTTATTAGTAGAAGTTGAGGTATGAGGATTAAGAGCACTAAATTAATTTAAAAAATTTTTAAAATATAAATTTCCATTTTGTACCTTCCTGCTTTTGATAATTTAAACCAAGCTAAAGGCTGCACTCTAGGCATCCTTTCTAATTGAAAAATATATTCACCCAATGTTTCTGTTGTGCCAAATGAAGTTTTGTGGTTAATATGGATGACTAATTTTGTATCCATTTCGTTAAGTTGACTAAAAAATTTAATTTTAATTAACTTGCATACAAAAATTTAAAACGGTTTTTGTGTCCAATGAACTAGGCAGAAGCCCACTAAAAGGAAAACTGCTACTCTCATTTGACTAATTTGTTTTACCTCACTTTTGCACAGTGGAAAACCATTTAAATCGGTCATCCACCCGGCTTATTTATGAGGATAATAGAAATAATAAACATTAAAACCAGACAAGGATTGAACACTCAACCACAAGCTAACCAAATACAAACCACTACCAACTTAACTAAAGTCGCGTTGAGTGGGAAATGTTTTCGGTCCATTATAATTCATCATTATGGCCTCACAAAAATATACCAGTAAAATAAAAAAATTTTCCCAATATAAAACAAAAAAACAAACAATTCGCAATGTTCATCCCACTTAATTTCGGCTTCAGGAATTGATGGATCCAAACTAAGTTGATTTGTGCTCACTTTGCTTTTCCAAGCACCTTTGCCCATAGTGGAGAGAGAACAGTAAACATCAACTGCTTTGCCGCCTTTAACATAAAGACCACGAGCTGAGACAACTGAAATTATAAATATATTTATATTATACGAATTAATCTATAATCCACTTCGATTCGAAAAAATGGAAAAGAAAATATACCGTGAACGACCAAAGTATTTCCCGGTGCCGTCATTGTTGAAATATAAATGAAAAACAAAAATTAATGGCAAGAATCTTAAAAAAAGTAAGAAAAATAATATTAAATTTGTTCAATATACACTGCGTTAAGAAAGTATAAGCACCCCCAAATTTTTGTAAAAAATACATGATCCCTAAAGATCATTTGTTTTATTTTTTTCCTACATTAGCAGGGATCCAAACCATAACTAAAAATAAAGTTTCAGAAATTTTTATCGATTTAAAAATTTTTAAATTGAATTTTCTCGAAGTTAAGGTGTTAAGAAAGTATAAGCACCCCAGTAAAAATTTAGTTTCTACCTATTGTAAAATTCTACAAAAAATACAGTAAACATCTCTATCGGTATTATAGAAAATAAAAAAAGAGTTAGGCCCATATCTCATTTCAGTGTCGAGATCTCGATACCCTGAAAATCAACGTAAAACAGGGGTAAGCAACTTCAAAATATTTTTTCAACCCTTTATGGATTACTTAAAATTTTTATTTTAGGCTTATCTGAAAGCCCTTGAAATTTGCTACAAGATAGCACTAGTTAAATTTTCCACAAAAAAGTTATCAGCAAAATATAGGCAGTTAATCTTACGAAGAAACCTTAAGGCGCATTTATGGGGCAATTTTCGTTTTTCTTTGAATTAGAACTTTAAAACTTAATAACTTAATGAAATAATTTTTCTGAAAAATAAGATTTTTGGTTTCTTGTAGCAAATTTCAAGGGCTTTCAGATAAGCCTAAAATAAAAATTTTAAATAATCCATAAGGGGTCGAAAAAATTTTTTGAAGTAGCTTACCCCTGTTTTACGTTGATTTTCAGGGTATCGAGATCTCGACATTGAAATGAGATATGGGCCTAATTCTTTTTTTATTTTCTATAATACCGATAGACAAATTTACTGAATTTTTTGTAGAATTTTACAATAGGTAGAAACTAAATTTTTACTGGGGTGCTTATACTTTCTTAACACCTTAACTTCGAGAAAATTCGATTTTAAAATTTTTAAATCAATAAAAATTTCTGAAACTTTATTTTTATTGAAGTTTAAGACAGTTGCTAATGCAGTAAAAAAATAGAACATTTAATGTTTCGTGATTGTGAATTTTTTACTAAAATTTGGGGGGTGCTTATACTTTATTAACGCAGTGTATATAGTAAAACGTATGATAACGTTCAAAAATATGGTAAATGCATTAAGCTTTTTTAAACAAAATTTTAAAATTAAAGTCATTAAACTATAAAAAATATTCAAACAACAAAAAGTGAAAATCAACAAAATTGTAAATAACAAGTTGAAGACATGAATAGATTTTTAAATTTAATTAAATTAATAAACTATAAACTAATTATTTTTCTCACCTAAAATTTCATTTAAAAAAGTTGTCTTCATCCTTGTTTTGTTAAAATAACAAAAAAAAAAAGACACCCATAAAGATAAATGTAAGAATTGCCTGTTGAATAACAAATTGTTATTAGCTACTCTACACAAACAAAAGACAACAGGCAATCCTTGCTTCTTCTTTTTTAATTTTATTCTCTCATTTCATTCTCTTCTTCCCTACCAACATTTGGCTTATCCAATTCAATTGACTCACCACCATCTCCCCCTCCCATTTCCCTCATTTCAAAATCTTTTTGTAAATAAATGACCATAATACGATTTTTAGCTTCTTTTAAAGTCCACCAACGACCGCGTTTGTGTTCTTGGCCAACTGCACAGACAATATAACATCCATTATATGAGAAGCGAATATCGTTGATAAAACCTGGCTAAAAACGAGAATAAGAGTATTTAGAAAAAAATGTTTGCTTTGATTTTTAGAATGAAAATACAAAAGAAAAAAGAGAAACAAACTACTCATCATTTTTGTTTGTAGAAGAAAAATATTTAAAAAAAAAGATTATTTTACACGTGTCAGAACCAATTTTGGGAAAAATATTTTAAATAAATAAATTTTTTAAATTTATTATGGAAATCTAAAATGAGCGTGATCCAAAAATATACAAGCGTATTAAATTAAAGCTATCTGTATTCTTTTTTTTGCATAAAAGTAGCAATAGCAATTTATTTACAAAGTGCGATATATTATGTTCAAATATACATTTATATTTGACCGGTTCTCAGCTGGCAGAGTGAGTGAATTGATCGGTTATTGCGCTCACTTAAAATGCAATTGAGGAAAATGGAAAAATAAAATACAAATAAAATGAAGGAAAACAGGCCTGTAACTAGAAGGGGTGATAAAAGTGGGAATTTCTCTTTATGAAATAAAAATAAGTAGTAACAATTTCGCGAGAAATTGAGGAAAATATAGTAGAAAATTTTTCAGATCAAGAATCTTTCAATGATTCTCCACTCTAAAATTTTTTGATAACTTATGGATATAAAGAAAATAAAAATAACAAAATTTAAACCAAAAATTTTTGCTGATAAAAAAGAACTAAACTAAAAGAATAAACGTTATATTTAAATTCACAAAATGATTGATGATTTTGGTTTAAATTTTTTTGATCAATATTTTGTGAAAATAAGAAGAGAGATTGAATTTTTAAAAGAACTTTGATGAGTGTGATTGGGATTTAAGGAATGCAAAAAAAGAAAAGAAATGTTGACTGATTTGTTCACGTTAATTGTTAACCTGTAACGCCTTTTTACCCAACAAATCAAAAATAAGGCCAAAGAGAAAATCACAAGATTTTTAATTTAATTATAAAAAATATTTTAAACTGACCATATTAAATTGTGCAATTTGATCGAGTGATTTCCAATCTTGTCCCACCCTCCATAAACGAAGGAACCCATCACTGCTACCACTAGCAACTAAATCTGTATAAGGCAAAGCTGCTACAGAACAGATCCATCTTGGCTCCCCCACAGATTTGTTGGCTTTTCTTGTGCTAAAGCAAAAGAAAAGAATAAATTATATAAAAAATAAAAACTTACTTTAAATCTTTCATTAAATCAACATCAATTTCGTTGTTAGAAGAGTTTTGAATTTGTGGCATTGAATGGAAACCGTGAGCCTTTCGTTTAACAAAAACAGGCTTCTTTCTTGACATTGACCAAATATACAATGAACTAAAAGTTTTAACGTTTTTGAGGAAAAATTGAAAAAAAAAATAAAAATCTGTTCAGAAATTATTTAAAATTTACCCGTCAGCAGAACCAGAAATAAAATGCTCTTCATTAATTAATGCAACACAGTCAATACTTATACAATCCGTAAAACCATTAAAAACAAGATGGGATTCTTCTATCACTTTAAATAGGCGACAGGATCTGAAAAAAATTTTAAATTTAAATTAGACATTAAAAGAAATAATGAGATTGAAAAAATATTTTTACGTTAAACATTTGAACTAAAAACATTTTTAGATTAAAATTCATTTACTTGTCCATTCCCCCACAACTAAGAACTCTTGGCCATTGTAAAATATCTAGTTGTTCAATTACATCTTGGTGACCATATAATCTGTTCATTAAACCCATTTCATCCATATTCCAAACCTTGAAAAAAGATTAATTTTTAATTTAAAAAATTAAACAAAATTTTTGAAATAAAGTCTACCTAATTTATAATATTAAAATAAAACAAAAATAAAACAAACAATAATTGATCTATCTGTACTTGCAGAAAACAATTCAATTGAATCACATTTTTGCCTGAACCTAAGAGAATTGACAGGACCTCGATGCCCATCAAAATCTTTTATAAAAACAAGCTTTTCAAAATCCCAAATCCTTAAAAATAAATTAAAATAAATTAACAATAAAATAAACTTTATTAAATTATCAGAACCGCCAGTAACCAAAAATTGATCATTAGGGGATATTTCACAACACAATACTCGTCCTCTGTGTAGATTTTCATTGGCAACATGAGAGCATTTTGATTTTAAATTATTTTTATTTTTGGATAAAATAGAAGAGAGAACACCAACACGACAACGTTTTTTTAAATCATCTAAAAATTTAGAAAAAAAAAATAATTAAATAAATAATTAAACAAACATTTTATAATTGATCCATCTTTTGAACAAGAAACAATAAAATTTCCTGAATGAGAAAAACAAACACAAATTGGTGAAAGTTTGTGAGGACGATAACTAAACGAATTCTTTTCATCAATTATGATAGCGTCAGAAATTTTTTGATGAGCTTGTACAGATTTTAACTCTTCCTTCCTTTTTTGTTGAGATTCTAATGGTTCAGTAATTCCTTCAAAATCATCCAGATCTTGACTAGCTGATGGAACCTGCAAATTAATTTTCAAAAAAATAAATTAGTATCAAAACCTCAATACTTTCAACCAATTTTTTAGCCTCTCGATAAGTCAATGTTTGACTATCTTCATATTGTGTATCATTTTCTTCAGTCTGTTCAATCTCATTTAAATTCTCGTCAGTACTTTGATTTAAATCAATACTTCTTTCTTCCCCATCATCATCAGAAGGAATTTCTTCATCTTCAAATTTTCCTTCATTTTTGCCTTTTTGTTGAAGAAATTTCCCCTTTCTTGTGTTGCCAGTTGCTGGTAACTTACGCTTTTTGTTGTTTTCGTTAATATTACGCTTGAAAAATCCCATTTAAACTTAAAAAATAATAATTTTTAAAATTATTTAAAAATTTCGGGAAGAAATAATTTTTAGGATAAAAAGTGGACAATTGACATTCTGGAATGGGTAGGAGCCAAGTAGGCGCGACCTATTCGGGCGTGTCCCTTCCAGAGCAGAACATAAGGGCGCGCACAAAAGTGCTTTTTAATAATAAATTTTTCCCATTATTTAGAAAGAATCGTTTAATTGAAAATAATTTTATTGAAAAATGGTTTTATTTCAAAAACGTTTTACTGATCTTCAGAAGACAGTTCCATCGATACTTACGAAGAGTTTATCAGCTTCAAAATTTTCTAAATTAAAAATACCGATTGATGATGATATTCAAGTTTGTTTTTTTCTTATTTTACTTTAAAAATCATTTGACTTCAGAAATTTATTCAATGCTTGGAAAACTCGCCACTTTCAGTACATGACGATAATGATCAGAAAAGCATAACTTTTAATAATTTAATGGTTATTTATCATAACTTTTAATTATTTATCTTTTTTTAGTCTTTGTCAAAGCAATTTCCTAAAACGATTATTTCCTTTCTCCAACCTGCAACATTTTTTCTCGCACACTCAGAATGGCCACCACGTTCATTTTCAGACTTGCAAGTGCCAATCGGAACAATAATTGATTACATTACATTAAAAGTTTCGTATGCTCGAAATCGTATTGCTATGGCTAAATATGATACGACAGGGAATGGAACTTTAAGCAGAGAGGTTTTTAAAAATAATTCAGTTTGATAAAATCTTTATTTTTAGCAATTTATTGCTTACTATCGTGGTGAGGTTATGCCGGCTGTTGATGTGCTAAAGGACCTTGAAGTTCATTATTTTTTATTTTAGATAGGGTAGCTTAAGCCTGTTGTTTTCGATTTTTTAATTTCGATTACGAATTGATTAGATTAACCGAGCTATTTTATTTTATAATAGGAATTTTTCCAGGAAACTTTTGAGATTTGTTATATAAATACTGTTGAGTCTTTTTGTTTCTTTTTTCTTGATCCAAAACATTGGGGGAAAATTAGAATTACCGATTTACTTGTCAGTGGTTTCTTGGAAACAGCTTTTGGACTTCAAAACAACTTTGAAGACTACGAAAATTGGTTTGTTTCTATTCTATATTAAATTTTTAAACATTTAAGTGTTATTTTTTAAAGGTTTTCCCCTGAAAAAACTCATGAAATGAATTCACTTTTCCAAATGTTCGATACGCGGCAGAAAAATTATTTGGACAAAGAAGATTTTAAACGAGTTCAAAATGGTTCATTTACATCAGTTTTTATTGAAAGACTTTTTGAAACACATGTTTCTAATGGTGGTTCAAAAATGAGTTATGAAGAATTTGTTATCTTTCAAATAGCTTATAATCATCTTGCTGTAAGTCTATTTTTAACAAATAAATTTTTATAAAATTCTTTTAGCATCCTTCTGCTTTGGCTTATTTCTTTAAAATTCTCGATGTAAATTCTGATGGTTATTTAGATAATTATGAATTACGTTATTTTTACACTGAACTTCGATTAGCTTACAATGGTTGGTTTATGGACGGTGCAATGCCTGAATTTGGTGATTTTACCGATCAGTTCTATGATATGGTGAAGCCTGCTGTTAATAGAAGGTTTATTAGATTTCTAAAATTTTGTTTAAAATTGTTGATTGTTTTAAAGAATATCTCTTCAAGAATTGCTTGCATGCAAACAAGGACATGATTTTATTCTTTGTTTAATTAGCCATACTGAATTTTACAGATATGAAATGAGAGAAAGTGAAAATGGAGCTCAAGTAAATTTTAAAATATTTTAAGAAATTTATTTTTTAATTAGGATTCAGAAATGCCGTCATATTGCGGAGAAGATAATTTGGACGAAGTTGAATCAGAAGAAGAAAATTCCGAGAATGTACAACTTTAAGCATTTTATTTTTGATATTTAAAATGATGTATAATTTTGTTTTTAATTTTTTAAATTATTAAAGATTTTTTTGTTTACTTAAATATAATTTGTGTATTTTTGCAATATTTGTATTTTTTAAATTTGATTACTCTTTACATAGCCTTTGTAACGGATTAAATGTTTGCTCGATGTTCTTCAAGTATTTTAAATTGCAATGATATTTATTTTGCAAGGATTGTTTACCAAAGTTCAAAAGCTGCATTGAGGTTATTATTATTTTTATTAATACTAAGAATTGAACTTTAAGTAAGAAAGAAATTGAACGAGAGAAAAAGGCGCTTGGCAATGCAAGAGTTTCTTCGCGTATTACTGGGCAAATTAGAAGATGGATAAAATTTTTAAAGGCTGAAAATTCGGCTATTCAAAATTCAGTTATTGAGACGACAAAACGTTTTGAGTCTAAATGCGCTGAACTTTCCCTTTCTGTTTTAAATTCTTGGTATGAGGCTCCAGAAGGAGTTTTTGTTGAATTTTCCTTTCGTAAGGTTCTTTTTGTAGTTAAATATTATTTTTTAAATTTATTTTAGTTAGAAAGTAATAATGTGCAATATATATCTGAATTCTCTTCTGTTTTTAAAAATGGTTCACATGTTATTTTGAAATCAAGAAATGCCCCTTCAAATGAGATTCCAGCCATTATTGTGTATTTCAGGTAATTTGGTGCACATTATTGTTTTCTATTAGTGACATTTTGAAAAAAAACTCAAAATTATTTTACACAAAATTTTGAGTGTGTCTTATCTCGCATTTTTCGAAATACTCTAGTCCTTATAGGGAGTTGTAAAGCGGCTTATTTTATATCACCAATTTTTTTGCAACAATTGCATTAAATTTATCTCTTTAATTTTTAGTCATGGGAAATTAAAAGTTATTCTAAAAGACCATCAACTAGGCCCAAATGCCTTCCGCGTCAACAGCACATGGATATTGAGTATTGCGGAAATTAATTCTTTTGAACGTTTACTGGAAATGTTTAGAGGTGAAAATTTAGTAGAGTATCCTGGTTATGGACTCTTATTAAAGTCTTTCAAGATTGGCACTGTTAATAGAGTTTTGAAAGACAAAACGAAGAATATAAAGATTAAAAAGGTTAAAAATATTTTTTTATTTCTAATTTATTTTTTAAGGAATTTGACGAGTCGCAAAAGAGTGCAATTTATGCGGCAATAAATGATAAAAGAAAGTTTGTTGCAATTCATGGACCTCCAGGAACTGGCAAAACTAAAGTTATTGCAGAAATTGTTTATCAGGTCCTTACTAAATTATTTATCTTAAATTTTTGAACTAGTTACAATTTTAAGAATGTAGAACAATTATTCCCTTTTTTCCTTTAAAAATTCAATATCCCCAAGTATTTCACCTCTTGTAGGAATTTCTTTTCTATAGAATAACTCTCAATTAATTTTAGTGTCTCAAGAAAAATGAACGTATAATTATATGTGCTCCTTCTAATAAAGCTGTTGATGTATGTTTTACTAAAAAATTATATAGTTCATTGTAATAGTTATGTTTGTTTCTCTTATTTTTCATGCCCCCCCCCCAAAAAAAAGACAGGAATAGAACGGGTAGTTTTTATATCATCGAAAGAAATCGTTTGTTGAAACCATCAAAACCAAGATAAATCCCGATGATATACACATACATAATTCTCCCATCCCCTGAAATTGATATAGGAGACAATTAAATCGGGAAAGGAAACCAGACCATCATGCATCTTTTGAGGAATGAAAATAGTCACAAACATAATTATCGATATTTTTCTAGAATGCTTTAATTGCTTGCCTTAGACGTGGAATTGATGAAAAAGTTTGTCTGCGTCTAGGACTTACAAAAATAAATGAAAATATCTCATCAACGCATTTTGCTTCAATTTTTAGACAACACACATTTTATGAAAGTCTTCAAGATTATTGGAACAGACGGGAGAAATTTAATGAAGCAGATAGGTAATTTTATAATACTATATTTTTATTATTCTGTAAAATTTTTAGTGAGTATTTTCAAAAATTTGGTGATGTTATATCAAGAGGTTCTAAGCTTGAGATGTTTATTAATAGATCGCTGATTAGGGACATTGAAGTTGTAAGTTTGTTGTTTTTATTTTACAGAAGCCGAAAAAAGTGTATCAATAAAGTCTAAAATTGATAATATTAACCTAATATTAATTAAATATAAGCCGAAAAGAATTAACAAATTTTCCATTAAAAATAAATTTATAAAAAATATATAATATTAGATATTATACTAGTATAATGAGATGATGATTATTGTTATTTATTTCATTTTTACAATTTTGATATTATTTATCAAGGTTTTCTGCACTGTAACAAATACTTCTTTACATTGGTTTAAAGAACAGAATTTATTTAACCCAGATTTGATAATCTTGGACGAAGCTGGTCAAGTTACAGAACCAATTTCTTGGCAAATTCTCTTACTAGTTTCTTATTTATAATTTAAAAAAAATATATATATTAAAAACTTAGGGCAAGAGATTTGTTATTGTTGGTGATCACCATCAATTGGATTCTATTATTTTTTCAAGGGAAAAAGGCTTGTCATCTAATTTTATTCCCTGTTCTTTACTAGAGCGATTAATGTCTGATTTTAAAGATAAAAAGGTTTTTTAAATTTTCTTTTATAAAATTTATTTTTAGGGTTATATTTTTACATTAAATGTCAATTATCGTTCTAATGAATTAATTCAAAGATGGTCAAATAATCAGTTCTATGACAAAATGTTAATAGCTTCTGATAAAACCCAGAAAATTCATATAAATCAAATAACAAAAGATGATAGTTACCAAATTATTGATGATCCTCTTGTTCTTTTAGATACAGTTTGGTTATTTAAATTTATTTGAGTGTTTTATGAAACTTAAAAAAATATTATAATAGGAAATTTACACTTATTTTTTAAAATTATACTTATTTCAGCTTTTAAAATAAAAAATTACTATAATAAAATATTTTAATAAAATGAGAATTTTACAATTATTTTTGATAGGCAAACATCGAAAAGGAAGAATTATTAGAATTACAACTCAAATATCCATTCTTGTCACCCATTAGCTTCTTTGATTCAAAGCCTGAAATTTCCTCTTCTTTTTATAATTTAGGTTTGTTTTATCAGTTAACCCAAACAAATTATAAAATTTAAGGTGAAGCTATTTGTGCAGCACATCAGATATTATCGCTTAAAAAATCAGGATTACATTCAAGTGAAATTGGTTGTATAACTCCATATGCTCTGCAAACTGAAAAAATTAAAAAATTACTCGCAGCAAATTCTGATGATTCTCTTGATGTTAGCTCTGTAGATGCATTCCAAGGGCAGCAACGTGAAGCAATTGTTATGTCTTTTGTGAGAAATAATAACATGGAACACATTGGATTTTTGAGGAATTTACGTCGAATGAATGTAATTTTTAATTCAAATTTTTATTTTCATTGATTTTTAAAGGTTGCTATTACTCGGGCAAAACGACAATTTTTTTTAATTGCGTCTTCAAGAGTATTGAAAAAACATGAAGGGTATACAATAATTATTTTAAAATAAATTTAAAAAAGTTTTTAGTTTTAACGATCTCTACAATCTTATTGTAAAAGAGGGACGAGTGATACGGCCAAGAGATTCATTGCTCGATAATTCAATTAATTTAAAAATTCCAAAATCAATTATAGAAGACACGGAAGGAAAAACTGTTGAATCTAACATAAGTCAAACACAATTAACGGGTTGAATAAAAAGAATATTAGCATTTTTATTGTTTTCATGTATGTTCCTGCAGTAATACTTATTTACCTAGAAACATTCATTTCCTTCAACCAAATTTCATCTTTATTATATTTCTATGCGTAATGAATGATTATTTTTGTACTTACGGTTTTTTGCTTCACAGTTTTTAGATTGAAAATTTTTATAGAATTATAAATTTGTTTTTGAATTTTATCAAAAAAATAATTTTAAGATTTTGTTTTAGTACATATGTATCTTTGTCTATGTCTATTAAAATATATTTTCATTGAATTTCCAGATATGTTGTCAGGCTTAAATAATTTTTTCAAAACAAATAAAAGGAGTTTTCTACAATTAAATACAATTTTACAATATTCAAAGTAATTTTTTAAAATTTATAATAAAATATATTTCAAGTTTTAAATATTCATCAAATACATCCTCTTTATTTGACAAAGCTGTTTCTGACTTGAAAAATTTGTCCAAAGAACCTAACGATGAAACAAAATTGGAATTATATGGACTTTTTAAACAAGTTGTTATTTTCTTAAATTAGTAACAGAGATGTTTTTAAAGGCTTCTACTGGTGATGTTAAAGGAGAAAAGCCAGGAATGCTTGATTTTGTTGGTAGAGCAAAATATGATTCTTGGAATAAAAATAAAGGATTATCAATGGTTTTTTTTAATTTTTTGAGAATTATGTTAAATTTAATAGGAAGAAGCAAAACTCAAATATATAGAAATTATTAATAAATTAATTGAACAAACTAGTAGTGTTGACCAAGCATCAAATGTTGAAGGTTTTTAATTTTTAGAATTAAATGTATAGCGTGCTTGATTTTTATTTTAAATTAAATTCTGATAACTTTTCGTTAAAAATCTAGTTTATTGTAATACTATATGATTCTTTCTAGTTAAAAATTTAGAAAATATAGCTCTATACTAGTTTTTTAAACACTTCTTGTTTCTTATTTTTATTTTTCTCTTTTTAGATATCTTAATTAAGAAACAAGGAAAAATATTTCGAATTGAATTTAATCGGCCAAATAAATACAATGCAATTACTTGGGAAATGTATGAAGGTTAAAATAAGAAGATTTTTTCTTTTTTAATCATTAGAAATTTAGCATTAATTGATGCTTTTTCTAATTCTAATAAATGTAATGAAACAAGTATAACTGTATTAACAGGTTGTCTTTTAATTTGTAAAATTAATAAATTTACTAGACTTGAGATGAATGATAACATAATATAAATTAAGAATATTAAGACTTAAATAAATTTATTTTTCCATTAAACTTATTTTTTAGACTTATTTTCAAAAGAAATTGTTGTTGTTATCAGCATTATTTCTTTTAGCAATTCAGGAAGGAAATATATGTTTTTTTTTTAATTTAAGGAATTGGAAACTATTATTGTGCTGGAAATGATTTGTCTAATTTTACAAGAAATGTTAAAACACCAAATGATCTTATAAAAATGGCTGATAAAGGAGAAGACGTATGTAGATTTTTGCAAGAAATTATTTTTTAATTTAAAGGTTTTGGAACGTTTTGTACGTGCACATATTGAACATGAAAAACCGCTTATTTCTTTAGTTAATGGACCAGCAATTGGTATTTCAGTAACTTTAATGGCTCTCTTTGATTTAGTTATTGCTTCTGATAAAGTTTTTATTTAAATTTTTTTCTTAATAAAAAATATTTTTAGGCTTCTTTTCATTCGCCATTTTCCTCTTTGGGTCAATCTCCTGAAGGATGTTCTTCTTACACATTTCCTATGCTTATGGGAGCTACGAAGGTTTATTTAGAATCTCTTCTTTTAAAATATTTATGAGGCTTTTTGCTAGATTGCAATTTTATAGAGAAAAATAGGGAATTATTTTTGGTCTAAATATTGTCAAGTTTTAAAATTCTCTTACAAATTGAATATAATAAATTTATTGAAAAAATATTTAAGGCTTGTGAAATGCTTTTATTTGACAAAAAATTAACGGCTGCTGAAGCTTATGAACGAAATTTAGTCACACGTATTATACCTCATAATAGTTTCTATGAAGAAACTGAACGTTTGGTTAGTTATAAAAATTATATTTTTATAAAAATATTTAAAAGGTTTCTCGTCTTTCTGAATTGCCGCCAGAATCATTAAAAGTAAATAAACAATTACTTCGAAATGTACATAAAGATGCTTTGCTAAGTGTTTGTAAACATGAATGTGCAGTTCTTAAACAAAGATGGTTAAGTGTAGAGTGCCAACAAGCATTGCAAAAATTTGCCAGTCGAAAAACTTGAAAATTAGAAAAGAAAATAGAAAAATAATTAGATGAATTGATTGAATTTCTTTAAAATTTTATACATAAATTTCTTTATTTTATAAACTTTGCATATTTGTTATATAATTTTCAATTTAGTCACATGTATTATACCTCATTAAGGTTTCTACGAAGAAACTTAGTCGCGAAGTTGTTTGTTCCAGTTATCTGTTTCCTAGGTATCTTTCACGATAAACAATATCTCGTGAGATTGTCCACAGTCTGGAGCAGACAATGGTCGCGGTTGAAATTAGTTATAGGCTGATTTTAGCACCAGGGGATGGCCGTGAGCTGAAATCTTGATGTGGCACGTCAAACAACAATTTTCAAATCATTAAAACATGTCAAAATCTGCCAAAAATTTAAGAAACTGAGCGACCGTTTAATACTTTTTGCCGGTGACGATCTTTTAATCGTTTTTAGACGTTGCGATCCTTTAACCGTTTTTAGCCGACGGATCCTTTTATGTGACGATCCTTTGTATGGACACGGCTTTAAACAAGAGAGCAAATTAGAGAAGCAGAAAAATGAGACACTTCACTATGTCCGCTTTACCCTTCTGTGACTTTGCCTATTTTGATCTGCGTGTCTGCAATTTTGTTTACCAATTTGGAATAAAAGTCATTTATTGACATTTTTTCATGTGGCTTTTTGTCGTCTGGAATTTACGATGTAATTAACTATATAATTTCACACTTTCTGTCACGCTTTTTGCCGTTTTTTAAAAAGATAAACAGAATTTGTTTTGACACGAAAATTTTTCTTTGCAAAAAATAGGAGAGCAAAAGTTGTTTTTCTCTAATTTTGCATGAAAAAGTTAAGTGTAAACAAAAACAACCAGCCATCTGCCATTTAGACGCGGCAGTACCAGCCGTCTGCCTTTTATTCGCAAGAAGTTGACTTTTAGTATATCGCAGCTATTTAGTCGCAAAATTAAACTTTAATGTTACACCATTAGAGTCAAAAAGGGATACCTAGGATACGGTGTATTAAAAGTGATAAATGGGGATCTGGCTGTTAGAGACTTTCAACTGAAAGTAATATCGGAGGTCAACAAAGATGATATGAGAAATGAGCTGTTTTCGGGATTTTGGGTGTTAAAAAGGTATATCAGAGATTTAGGCGCAGTCATAATGAGGATTTGGGGGATTAAAATATATATCAGAAGCAATAGAAAAAGGATGCATGGGGATTTATGAGATTAAGAGATATCGTAGAGAAATATCGAGGATCTGGAGGAATAAAGAGTGATTGGCGAGTGATAAATGGGGATTCAGGATATATCGGAGATTTGGCGAATTTCAAGAGATATCGGGAATCAGAGGGAATAGAAGCTGAAAAGAAGAGGATTTGTCTGATAAAAAATAGGATATCGGCGAGTTAACGAAGGGTGATAAATGAGTTTCGGGGCTGAGAGGAATATCAGGTATCTGGAGATTAATATGGATATATGAGATTTTCCGGAATTAATAGTGTAAATAATCAAGGGGTTATCGGAGTTTTGTGGGTAATTTAAAGAATATCGTGTTTTGTGCAAATGAAAACTGAAAAGCGGATTTTTGGGATTAATAGAGATTTAAAGGATTTGAAAGAATAAAATGATATCGGTGAATTTAAAGATATATAGACTATTCTGGGAAATTCGAGTGCGGGTGTTTAAGGTAATAAGGTGAATTAAGAGGGATATCGGGGGATTTTGGTTAAAAATATTGAGTTTTAAAAAGATATTGGCGAATTGGTGTTACGACAATTGCGGATACGCACGTGCGGATGCGACAATTGCGGATTAAAATTTTTTTGAAAATTTTAAAAATTATTGAAATGATATTCCGTTTTTTGTCCCGGCTGTCAGCTTCAGACTTCTGACGGTTTCCGAATCATTTTTAGACTGATGTGGCACTGAAAACTTTAAAAAATCTTAAACTTTTTAAAAATTTTATATCCGCAATCGTCGCATCCGCACGTGCGTATCCGCAATTGTCGTACCGCCGGCGAATTAGAGGAATTAATTAGGGTATGAATATTGAGGATTTTTGGCGAATTAAGAGTGAAGTTGTTATTTAAAGGGGGATATCGGGCGGAAGATTCATGGCTGACACGTGAAATTTTTTGGGAATTAATGTAATATTGGTTTTTTGAGGCAGCAAAGAGAGATATAAATAATTGAAGTGGGCCTAAAAGTGATATAAGGAGGATTTTTGAGGATTAGGATGAAAATCAAAAATTTTGAGGTAAAATGTGATATTGGGGATTGAGGGGGATTATTAACAGTATTGGAGGATCAAGGAGATATCGACGATTTTGGAGTGTTTAAGATGGATATTTGCAGAATGAGAGTTATATAAAAGAATTTTGTTGTCATTAAGATGTGCACTCCGTCACATAATTATATGAACACCCCTAAATACCACTTTTTGCCGCATTTACATATATGCCGAAATGTGTGGGTGAATAATTGGGTGAATAATAGAGATTGCGTGAATTTTGAAAAGGGATATCGATATTTGGAATAATTAATCCTTATAAGTGATATAGGAGGATTTTAGGGATTAATATGGGTGATTAAGAGTTAAAACGGTGATTTAGGGTATAAAGACTGTTAAAGCTATTCCGTTAAAGCTAGATAATATGAGATATCGGGTGATTCATAAGATGCATATCAGGAGTTCTTTGTGATAAATAGAGATATGGGGTGATTAAGAGTGTTTTAGTGGATTAATAGGGAAATCGAGATTCTTGGGTGATTAAGAGTAATTTAGGGTGATTTATTGTTTACGAGAAGATGTATAAGGTAGGTAGATTTTTGTGTTGGGGAATAAAGAGTTGTGGAAGGGATATATGGGGATTCGGCTATATCGGAGTTTTGGTGGGATTAAGAGAGATATCGGGGATTTGAGGAACAATGGCCGATAATATCGGGGATTTCAGTGATAAGGAGTGATATAGGCGATAGATATATGGAGTTCGGAGGATTGAGAGGAATATCTGGGATTTGGGTATTAAAAAGGATAAGGGTATTTTGTGTAATAAAAAGATAAGTATTAAGAGGATATCGGGGTTTGCGGAGAATTGATGAATATTGTGATTTAGCAAATCAAGTGTTTAGCGGGGTTTGGGGTTTGCTGGTCATATAGTGGATCGGGGATTTATGTGGGATTTTGAGGTTTTGCGTATATTAATATTTATGTAGGAGATTTAGGGGAAGAAAATGTGAGGGATATTTAATGAGGAAATCGGGCAAAAGATAGCTGTCAAGAAAAATAATATTGACATTGTAGGATTAAAAGGGATATACAGTTTCGGGGAATAAGACTTATATAGAAAAGTTAAATTAAGGGTTGTGAGAGATTTAGGGTTTTAATATGTTATCGTGATTATAGGAAACAAAGAGTGATATTAAGGAAGGCTTTGAAGTTTTAAGAGGGGTTGTGGGGATTAAGCTGGATATCGAAGATTTTAGGGTAATTAAATGTGATATTAGGATTAAGCGGTATCGACGATTTTGAAGATTAATAAGGAAATCGTGGATTTGAAGTGATTAAGAAGGATACTAAGGATTGAGTACGAATCAAGATTGGGAAGACTAGAGCGAATAGAAGAAATATCTGGAATTTTAGTGTTTAAAGTGATATCTATAATTTGAAGAAATCAAGAGTGACAAAGGATTTTTGGGATTAATAGGTGGTAATTGAGAGTCAACGAGGATCTAATGTTTTAACTCTGATAAATGTGAGGAATATAAAGAGGAATATCGGCGTTTTTTGGAGTTTAAAAGTGATATGTAATAATGATTTTTTGATGGCTAGGGATAATGGGGCGAATAAGTAAATTCTGAATTGAGGATAAAAAATAGCTGTAGGGAATTTTTGGAACGAGAAAGCGAAATCTAGATGGATTCAGCTGTTTTTTGGTGATTCGAAATCTTTGAGATTTTTAGTGATTTCGAGTGATATAAGGTGATATGTGGATTATAAAGGTATCTGGAATTTTGGTAATACTGATAAAATGGAATGTTGAATCAATCACTGAATCCAAATGGTTAAGAGGACGTGTATTTATTGATGATTGAGTGATATATAGGGATATGCCGATTAAAAAGGATATCGGAGATTTTGGTGATAAAGATGGTTTTCTGTTGATTATGAGGGATACCAAGTGATTTGAGTGATTAATAGGGATAATAGGGAGTTGAAGGGATTAATAGAAATATTGGGGATTTAAGGATAATAAAGAATGAAAATGATGAATTTAGTATCAATAGTGTTATAGGAAATTTTCGGATCAAGATGGTTTGTGGGAATTATAGTGTTTGAGTGAAATCAGGGACAGGGGGAGGGATTAATATATTAATATTGATATAAAGGATTTCGAGGATTAAAAATTAGGTATGTCTTCTGCTTTGGAGGAACGGATAAACGACGATTTTGGTGTTTTAAGTTAATAATAAAGGAGGGAGGATTAAAGGAATTAAAGAGATATTGAATATTTGGATGATTAATAGGGTTTCTAAGATATAATGAAGGATTAAATTGAATAGGGGATTTGGGGTTCGTCAATTAAAGAACGTTAACCTGCTAAAGAGAAGTTCGCGAAATAAAAAAGCGAGGTACGAGCGTTAGGACGCCGCGAAGCGGCGTCCTAACGCTCGTGGTATAAAAGCGCGCCAAATAAGTAGAAAGTATTTATGTGAATTTACACTGATTTCCGTTTTCGACTTTTAAGCCATTTCCGACATTTCAGATTTCAGACTGGCCTCTGGTTTTAGTGCTATAGACAAAGTTTGCTCATAAAACCCCATCTTTGGTGTTGAAAAATAATGATGTATATGCGCGCCAAACGAGTAAAAACACTCTTTGCTCATAGAGCTTGTTTTTAGGCTTTTTTATAGCTCGTTTTTAGGCGTTTTTAGGCTCTTGATTGGATCATTAACTTTTCATTGGGCGCATAAAAGTTCATTGGACACATAAACTAGACCAGCGCCAGTTTTTATTACACGGACTCGTTATTTAGTGACTCGTTTTTTATTATTTTTATAAATTTATGCTTATTAATTTATAATCGAATTTCATTTTTGATCATTTATTGCAACTTTAATTATATTTTTTATTTCAGGAATTACATTTAATACCTTGAAATGTTCTTTAGTGAAAATTCTTTTGGTAACAGTCGTGGAGGACGATCACAACAGGTTAATTAGAAGTCAAATATTGATTATTAATTTTTTATTTTAGCCAAGCTACTGGCAGAATTCCTCGTCAGGGATTGGTGGTGGTTACAAAAGTGGATTTAACTCGACAAAGCAAAATTGCAGCAACTCTGCACCTTTATTACCGATTAGCAAGGACAACTATAAGCCGGTTGCTTCTGTCAAAACTCGAGCTCAATCCGAGGTTGATCGCTGGATGGCAGACAATGATGTAACGGTGAATGGCGACAATGTGCCGTGCCCTGTTTTTGAATTTGAAGAATCAACTTTTCCAGGTTTTTGTTTGTGTTCTTTTACGTTCTTCCGAAAGTTTCAGTCCCGTGTCTTTTAGACTTTAGTTTTAGGCTAACTTTATTCCCTCTTATTTTCTCAGGAGTGATTGTCAACCTTTTGTTGAAGCATTTTCAAAAGCCTACACCAATTCAAAGCATTACTTGGCCTGTAGCTTTGAGCGGTCATGACTTGGTTGTTTTATGTTACTCATCTTTTGTATTTATCTTTTTTTAGATCTCAATTGCTAAAACGGGTTCTGGCAAAACTTTGGGTTTCATTCTGCCAGCTATTATTCATGTCAAGAACCAGCCTAAACGAGAAATGCGTGAGGGACCTTTAGTTGTTGTGCTTCTTCCGACTCGTGAGTTGGCTCTTCAGGTTGAGGAGGTTGCAAAGGAGTATTGCGATGTGGCAGACCTTAAGGCTACTTGCTGCTATGGGGGAGCCTCCAAAGGGCCACAAGCACGTGATTTGATGTATGGTTAGTTGTATTAATTTTATCCGTTCTTATTTAACTATTTTAACTTCATTTTAGGTGTTGATATTTGCATTGCTACGCCGGGGCGTCTCTTGGATTTTCTTGACAATGGCACTACTAACATGGGACGTTGTAGTTATTTCGTACTTGATGAAGCTGATCGCATGCTTGACATGGGCTTTGAGCCTCAAATTCGCCGTATTGCAGATCAGATTCGCGTTTGTTTTATTTTCATGAAGCATTATCATTTATTTAGCCGGATCGGCAAACGCTTATGTTTTCTGCAACTTGGCCAAAAGAGGTGCGCAGATTGGCAGCTGATTTTCATAAGGATCCAGTTCATTTGCATGTTGGATCTCTTGACTTGGCAGCAAATCATAATATACTTCAGACTGTTGAATGTCTTGAAGATCAGCAAAAGAATAACAAACTTTTTGAGATCCTCGACAATATTTTGGGTGAAGACGTGAGTTTTCTTTTATTTATTGAAAGAAATTTAATTAAATGAATTAAGGGCAAAACAAAGACTTTAATCTTCGTTGAGACTAAACGTAAAGCTGATGACTTGACTCGTTGGATGAGACAGGACGGTTAGTGATTTACAACTTGTTTAGTTTAATATCTATCCAGAAACCTTTAATTTCTTTATTGGTATATTGGGCATTATCGGTGAGAAAATGCACTCTTGAGGTGCAAACAAACTTACGAATAATTAGTCATTGTTAACAAATTTGTTGTTATTTCAGGTTGGCCGGCACTTTGTATTCATGGTGACAAGGAACAACGAGAGCGTGAATGGGTTTTGGCAGGTTAGTAATATAATTAAGATGCTTGAATAAACTTTTTTATTAAGAGTTCAAAGCTTCTCGTACTCCAATTCTTATAGCTACTGATGTTGCTGCTCGAGGATTAGATGTTGATGTTAGTCAATTTACTTAAATTTTTCTAATTGGAGTAAATATTTTTTCCTAGGATGTAAAATTTGTTATCAATTTTGATTATCCGAACAATTCTGAAGATTATGTTCATCGAATTGGACGAACGGGACGTAGAGATCGCTCTGTTAGTTTTTTAGATTTTGAGTTTTCAACATTAATTTTAGCTTTAATAGTTTAAATTTTTCCCAAATTAAGGGCACCGCGATAACTTTCTTCACATCAAATAATGCACCAAAGGCACGAGATTTGATTAAGGTCCTTGAGGAAGCAAATCAGGTTTTTGTATCTTATTTTAATTTTTCAATTTCAAATTTAAGAATGTTCCACCGCGACTTGCCGATTTTGCCAATGGCACTTTCTACGAACAAAATGGATTCCGCTCTCGTCGGGGTGGTGATTTTACAGGAAGCAACTCTTTCCCTGTTGGTGGAGGTGGCAGTCGTGGAAGTGGTCGTGGTCAGACGTTTGGGAATGGAGGTGCTGGATATAGTCGAGGAAATTCTCGTGGTGGTGGAGGAAGCCGTGGGCAGTCTTTTGGTAATGAAGGTGACGGATATGGCAGAGGAAGTTCTCGTGGTGGTGGAGGAAGCCGTGGTCAAGGTTTTGGAAATGGCGGTGGTGGTGGTAGTCGTGGACGAGGTGCTGGTCAAAGCTTTAGTCGTGGTGGAGGAGACAGTTACAATTTTGGTGGTGATGGAGGAGGATCGGATGCGACCAATGGAGGAGGTTGGGGTAATTCCGATGCTAGTGCATGGTGATTTTTCATTGTTGATCGTTTGTTTTGATTTTTGACTTTTTGTTTAATTTATTTATTTTTTGTTTAACAAAAGCAATTTTTTATTTTCACTTGATTTGGATAATATTTATTTTCACTTTATTTGAGTAATCTTCTGCTTTACTTGTCTTAAGACAAATTCTTTACAAATTTATAATTTTATTTTTTCCGTTATTTTCTGTGGGTTTAGTAAAGGAGAAAATTACGAGTGATTTATCAGGCGTTGAAATTTTGACTTTCGATTTAATTTTATTGGTTTTTAAAATTCTCAAAAACAATTTCATCCCAATCCAATCAATACGATAGCCAATATATGCGATTCTATATTGTGTGTCCATTATGGTTGTTATGATTTTTTGTTAAATACCAATTTTATATATACTAGAGATCGTTCTGACAAGTTTTCCCAGAGCGCTGAATTTTATATGTTTTCTATATCAGCTTAATCAGGGAAGGCCCATATATTTCTAATTTAAATAAAAATTAGTCCATTATTCGATCTCTAATATATGTACATATCTCATAAAAGAAATTACCACAATTTAAAATTGAGAAATTAGTTATAAATATATTTTTTAATTAGAAAAAGTTTACCCAATCTTTTGAAAATTGGTATGTGTGTATCAGGGATCTGCCGGCAAAAATAGATTAACGTTTATCGGGAAATTTTTGGTTTTTTGGCGGAGGTTAGGCCCTAGCCAAGGAGTAGGTTTACATGACAAACTAAAAAACCGAGTTGAAACTTTTAAAACCGAGTTGGAACCAATAAACCGAGTTGGAACTCAATATATTGAGAGATAAGCAATTTTATTTGATCAAATGATAAAGCCTAAAAATTATTAACAAGAAAAAAATTATAAAAGAAAAGTAAGCACTAAAAAATGGAGTTAATGTAGTGTGATTTATTGTAAAGAGTGCTAATGTGAATTGTTGCTAATTTTCTCATACATAGGTAGCTGGTATTTAAACTATTTTACACCCACGGCCCGTCCCATTATTCATCCGTCTATTCCATAATTTTAAATTCCGCAAGTGGGTATGCATGAATTGTATTTGCCTTCGATTGCCTTTTTATAACGAGAATGAATGTTTAACAAAACTTAAGGAGTTTTATTTATTTAAAAATATCGAGATTTATTCATTTTTATTTTCAAGATAGTAAGTTTGGAATAAATTAAGCCTTAGATTTTAATATCAGAGCTGGGCGGGAGAAGATAACTTTATTTATTAAATTCTCTTAATTTTTGTAATACATTGTTTTTAATCTTTTGGGCCTGGTATTTATAGGAAAAGTATTTTGAAGGTGTACTCAGTACATAGTATAAGCCAGCTCTGATGAAAGAGATTATTTGTAAATGTCCGGTTTAGAAGACCGGTTTTATTATTTATTTTCTCTTTTTGTTTTCACTTAAATATGAATCACGGTTGCTTTTCAATCAATTAAGATGCTCATTTTTTTTTGATTTTCATTTTTCTATTTTGTTTAAAATGAATTTCCATTTAAACGAAAATGTTTTTTTTGCTTTTAATTTATGTTTAAAAGTTTTTTGCATTTTTGCATAAGATAATTTTGAAAATTAAAGAATATCACATTTTTATTGTCTTTAAATCGTCTTTTTTCCAATTTGTTTATCTCAGGATAAAGACATTAATTAACAAAATATTCTCTTAAAATAAGCTTGTTGAGATCGAACAAAATTTTAGAAATTTAAAAATTATTTTTTTCTTTTTAATTTTTTAAATAAAAAGAGAATATTACACATACATTTTTTAGAATTTATTATATTTTATGTCCATCTTTTTTTGATTAAGTAACAAAAACTTTATTTTTTAGCAATAGAAACTTTTATTGTTTTGCTGGATTTATATTTAAATATATTAATTATTTTTAATTTTTTATCTAAATAAAAAAAGTTATTAAAATAATTTTAGTTTAATTTTGGTTATTTCTACATAAATTTAAAATTTTTTTTAAATAAATACAACAATGAAAAATAACAATAAAGTTAGTCATTTTGTCCAAGAAAATACTACTTTGAAACGTCGGGTAAATCCTTTAAATTTTGGATAGAAAAATAAATTTAAATTTTGTTTTATGTAAGGGCTATTAGACATTTTTTAGATAATTACCTATTTTTTAAAAATCTAAAGATTATTTAGATAATTTTTTAAATAATATTTAATACTCTAATCAACACAACTAAAATTGTTTATTACAATAAAATTTACAAAATTAATTTTCCCTCGCGGTTCCACCCACGGTCCCAAATTTGCATGTTTTTAGGTGTGGATTTGTTTAAAAAATACTAAAAGTTTAGTTGTGTTGATTAGATAGTCAATTTTTTTTGTAGAATTCAGAAGAAGAATTCTGTTGCAATGAAGAAAATTTAAATAAAAAAGAGGAATCAGAACAATTCTTGGTATCTTCAAATAGTTTACAAAATATGGAAAATAATCAAAAATTATCAGCCCAAACAAGAAGACAACGTTTTGCTTTAAATAATACAAAAAGTGAAGGGGGAAATGTTGAAAATAATTGTGAATTTTTGTTTGGTAAATTTTAATAAATTTAAATTAAAAAAAATATTTTCTTTTTTAGAAAAACAACAAAATATTTTTGTAAATCAAAACACAATTCTTTCTGTTTCTTCCTCTTTTTTGGACAAAAAAGTAGAAAATATGTAGGTTAATTATTTAATTTTTTATCAAAATTCTGTAACTCTTTTATGTCGATTAAATTTTAATAATTAAAAATTAAATAAAAATTCTGATAAATTTTTTTGAAAAAAAACCTTTATTTTAATTTCTAAATTTAAACAAAAAATTTTTCTTTAATTTTAAAATTTAAATATTTAAATATCCTTTTAATTAAACAAACAAACAAAAAAATAAAATAAATCCAAAAAGAAAAATTCCCACCTTTTTATCAAGAATTTTACTTAAATACCTTCTTCTACTCTTCCTTTAAAACTAGTTGCGATAAAAAAAAAGAGAGAGAACATTTTTGTATATTTTTTAAAGTAAAAATATTGAAGAGAAATAAATGAGTAATTTTTAGGGAAGGAAAGCACAAAAATAAATAAAAAAATTCTAATGTTCTCTTCTCTTTTAATTTTAAATTTTTATTGTCCAAATATATTTATTGATTATTTTTTAATCATTTAAATTTAAATAAATTTCTAAGAAAATTAATTAATTTTTCTTTTTATTTAGCCAAAATTCAACAAAAATGGGAGGAAAATTAAAAGAATTAAAAAATCAAAAAATATTTAATTCTTCAAATAAAGAAGAAAAATGTTATAATAAAAATAATAATAAAATACAACAACAACAACAACAGCCTTTAAATCAAAATGATTTTAATTTAATGGAAAGAGGACATAGAGTAAAATTTAAATTTAATTTTTTTTTAATTTTATTTTTTAAAGGTTTGTAAATTAATTGCTTTAAAAAAATTTGATATAATTTATTTCCGTTTGTGGTTAAATACACAAACACAACAAATTGTTTTATCTAAATGGAATAATAATTTTAATAATACAAATTCTTCTTGTTCTTCGCTTGATATTAATTGTAGGTTTTTACTTAAAGGGGTTGTTGGCGAAGATTAATTGGGTTTTGATTTTAAGTTTTAATTGAATAATTGTTTTTGTTTTTTGGAAATTTTTTTTTAAAAATCACCACTCATTTTCTGAAATTTTTTATTGAAAAAACTTAGTTTTTGGCAAAAAAATATTTAAATTTGGTACTTTAGGAGTATATCTCCCCACATGTCCGAAAATGTTTATCAGCATATTTTTCTTTCTTCTCCTTCCTTCTTCTCAAGGATTAATAATTGTCATTAAAAAACATGCCCAAAATTCTGTCATTTAATTTTAAGTTTAATTGTATTCTAAACTATTTTTATTAAAAGAAATTTTTGTTAGTTAAATACTAAAATTTTTGATTTCGAATTTTAACTTTTAATCATTAAATTAATTTATTTAAAAAGGTTCTTCTTCTTCAACATTAGAAGAGCAAATTGAAATAAATAGTCGAAGTTTTAGTACAACAATTCCTCCAAAATATTCAACAGCAACAACTTCAACTCGTTCATCTTCCTCAACTTCTTCATTTTCTTCTTTAAAAACCCAAACACTCGATTTAAGATTAATTAAAGATGTCCAGGTTTTTCTTTAAATTAAAATAATTATTTTTTTGAAAATCAGGTTTTGTCACAAATAGGGACAACAATGCAAATAACAGAAAAATGGAGGAGAGATTCTGCTTTACAACGTTTTGACAAAAATACAGTTTTGTGTATCAGTTGGGGTGTTACATTTATTCCAAATAATTGGCTTATTTTATGTAAGAAAAATTTTAAGGAATTTTTTAAATTAATTAATTTATTTTTAAAGTTGATAATAAAGAATTGTGTAATTTGTGGTGCCAAGGGCTTCGACAATTATGTTTGGAACAAGCAAATGCTTCTCAGGCATTAATTGTTGAACGTTGGTTAAGAAAACAAGTAAACACAAATAATTTAAATAAATATTCCCCTTTTATTTTTTTATTCTCTTTTAATTATTCCCTCTTAAAAATTAATTTTTAAAGGACTCTCCCAACAATTTTCATTCCTAATATTTAAAAGACAATCTTCTTTTTATTTTTTCAGTTTTGTTCTTTACTTGCGCATCCAACAGACAATGCTTGTATATCAATTAAACACATGAAACCTTTTGTTCAACAAAGATTACAATGTAAAATTAGTGGAAAACAATTACAAGAAATTATTGAAGTTTTTAAAATTATTTGTTTAAAATTTAAAAAAATTTTTAGAATGAAATGGGTTTTGAAAGTTTTGTTTTTGCACATAATTGGTTATTAAATTTTCATTCTTTATTTATGTCAATGTTCTCTGACTTTGTGCATCAACAAAATGAACAAAAAATGCCTTTTAGAAAATTTGTTGATTTTCTTAAAAATGTACAAAATGTGAGGAAAAATTTTAAAAATTTTCTTTTAATTTTTAAAAAATCAGGATGAATTAGGTAAAAGTCCAGAATTGGCTTCAGATTATTTAAGACGTTATTTTCGAGATGTTGACCCAGACAGAGATATTGCCGAGCCTTGGCTTAGTACGAGTGAATTTATTGATTATTTGTTTTCTTGTGATAATTGTTAGTTTTGTTTTAAATATTAAATAAATTTAAATTTCTTTTTAAAGCTTTATTCGATCCAGTAAATAAAGAAGTTGTTCATGACATGACTAAAGTAAAGAAATTAATTTAACAAAAAATATCTTTTATATTTTTTTAGCCATTAACTCATTATTGGATATCTTCTTCTCACAATACTTATTTAACTGGAGATCAACTTAAAAGTGAATCTTCTTTGGATGCCTATGCCCGGTCTTTATTACTTGGATGCAGGTATTTTTTAATTTAAATATTTTGGAAAGGATTCTTTAGATGTGTAGAGTTAGATTGTTGGGATGGACCTCAAAGACGGGGGCCAAATGGGGAAACAATAATTGATATAGTTATTTATCATGGATATACAATGACTTCAAAATTGGCATTAAAAGATGTTTTACAAACAATTAAAAATTATGCCTTTCAAACTAGCGAGTAAATTTTTTTTGAAAAAAAATATTTTGGAAAAATTTTCTAGTTATCCATTAATACTTTCAATAGAAGATAATTGTTCTGTTCCTGCCCAACGTCAAATGGCTATTGATATTCAAGAAGTTTTGGGGGATTTATTATTAACTTCACCAATTTCTAGAGACGAATGGGAACTTCCATCGCCTTCTGCCCTTCGAAATAAAATTATTTTAAAACACAAAAAATTAAGAGAAGAACAACAAGAAAATGATAATTTAAATAATTCTCTTTTATTAGAAGATGAATTAGATCAGGATATTTTGAGTAGACAATGTATTAAAAAAGGTGTTTTGTGGCTAAAGAATGATGTTTCTAATGGAAATAATAATGGAGGAATAGGTATTTTTTCTTTTTAAAAAGTGGGGAAGTTGAATAATAGAAGGAGAGAAGGGTTTTAATATTATGTTATTATAGTATTTACTTAAATCTTAAACCAAAAATAACTTTAATATTTTTTTAAGAATCAATTTGGAGAAAACATATTTTTGTTTTATTTCATGATCGTTTATGTTATTTAATCCAACCAATTGATGATGAAAATAAAATAAATAAATTAAATAATGTTATTAGAGAGAAAAGTTTTGGAAGTCAGAATGATGAAAATTTTAATGGAGATGAATTGGAGGAAAATAATGGAGGGAATAATGTACATAGAAATAGGTAAATAAAAGGGAAATTAAATATAAAAATAATAATTGACTTTTAACAAACTTTTAAATTGATCTTGGGACCCTTAGAGGGGTTTCTTTCTAATTTAAACTTAAACTTTCATTTAATTTTTTAAAAAGCATTACTTCAACAACAACAACTTTATTAGTTGAAGATTGTTCAAATTGTCACATAACAGAAGAATGGTTTCACGGTAAAATAGACAGAGAAGAAGCAAAGGAAAGATTAAATAAAAACAAAATAAATGGTTTATTCCTTGTAAGAGAATCAAATACTTTTATTGGAGATTTTACTCTTTCATTTTTATTTAATAATGAAGTACATCATTGCCGTATAAAAACAAATATTTTACCTGGAGGAGAAAAACGTTATCATTTATTGAATACTTTAAAAAAAGAAAGTTTATATGAATTAATCAGTTATTATATGAAACATTCTTTAAATACTCCTAATTTTAAAGTTTGTTTTTTTTTGAAAAAGAGATTAAAAAATTTTTTTAGACATATTTACTTACACCATGTCCTCAACCACAGCCTCATTTAGGTAAAAGAATTTGGATATTATAAAATTGGCTAATATTATTAAATTAAAAATATTTTTATTTATAATATTGGTAATGGACTATTTAAGAACACTTCCTTTTGGGCTTATATTATTGTTGGTTTGATGTCCCAAAAAAATAAAATAGATGGGGGAGGGGTTAATTATTTAAAAATTATCATAAATATTTTTTAGACCAACAATGGTTTTGTTTAAACTGTGATACACAAAAAGCAGAGGAGTTATTAACAAAATTTGGAGAAGATGGGGGATTTCTTATTCGTTATAGCAAAAATGATACAGATTCTTTTGTTTTGTCGTTAAGAGTGGATTCAATAAATTGGCATTTAAGATTAAAAAGAGAAGGAAGAGTTTTTGTTGTTGGAAATCAAATATTCGAGAATTTGTGTCAATTAGTTGAATATTTTGGAAAAATACAATTCTTTAGAGGAATTTGTTTAAAATATCCCGTTAATGAAGAAATGGTAAAAAATGACTGAAAATTTTGTTTAATTTTAATTTAAAGGTAAAAAATAAAAATACAAAAATAAATTTAAAAGAAGAAGAGGATAATCAAATTGATGGCTGTTATGTTGAATTAAATGATTTGAAAAATGAAGTAAAAGGATTTTTTTAGAAAAATAATTTTTTTTAATTATCAGAAAGTAGAAGTGAGAATTAAATATGTTCTAATTTTTTTATTTTCTTTCGTTCAAAAGACTTTTTTGGTCTAAAAATTGAAATTAAAATTTAATTAGCTCTCACCAAAGTTAAAAATAAACCTCCAAATTTCGATATAATAATAACCCTTAAATTAAACAAAATTCTCTTTTTAAATATCAACAATTTCCTAAATCCTCATCGATTTAACTTTTAATTTTATTTATTTTAAGTTTCAAGTAGAGGCAATAGAATCATTTGAAGAAGTTCAATTTATTGAAGATTTAATGTTAAAAGATTATTTTAAAGAAGGAATACCTTATAATGGTAAAGCTTTATGTTTTCCTCTTGGTGCTAAAATTACTGTTTTACAAAAATATTTTTTAAATAAAAATGAAGAACAAAAAGAAATAGATAAATGGCTATATTTGGGGAGATATAATAATGAGGTTTGCCCCCCTTCCTCCTTTTAAGAATTAATTTTTTTTAATCTTTCTAGATTGGTTGGTTTCCACCTTGTAGTGTTAATGAGGAGGTTTCTGATGTTTCTTTTGAATCTAATAATTCTAGTAGCGAATTAAATTATGGAACTATTGAATTGGCTGGAACTTCTTTTGAAGAAAATGTTTTTTCTTTTATTTTAATTAAAAAATATTTTTTGTTGATTTAAAGAGAGAAGAACGTCCATATTCATTTAGAATTTCTTTAACACAATCTCATTGGAAGGTTCGAGTTTATATAGTTGCTACAGATAATGAAGAGGAATTAAAAGAATGGTTATTAATATGTCAACAACAATCTAGACAAGCAAATGATAAAATACAGCAATTAAGGAATAGGGAAAGACAATTGAGAATTGCTAGTCAATTATCCTGTTTAGTGGTAAATTTAATTTATTTTAAAAATAATATTATGACACTGCATCGAGAATATTAATGTTATACATAACTCGATCCCAAACGATTTTTCTAGGAATGCCCCTTCCCTCTCGGAATTCTTTTGGGGGTTACCCCTTAAATCAGGCCCGTAGCCAGGATTTTTTTTCGAGGGGGGGAAAATTTTTTGCGCCAAATTTTTGGCGCCGAAGGCGCCAAAAATTTTTATTTTTAGCGCCGCAGGCGAAAATTTTGAGAATTTTAGAAGGCCGTAGGCCAAAAAAATTCACTTTTTCGGCGCCGCAGGCGCCAAAATTTTGATTTTCAGCGCCGCAGGCGAAAATTTTTCGAATTTTGGAGCTCAAGAAGCCAGATTTCTTCCATTTTTAGCGCCGCAGGCGAAAATTTTGAAAATTTCGAAGGCCGTAGGCCAAAAAAATTCACTTTTTTTGCCCCAGCCCTTCCCCAAATTTTTCCCTTTTTCCCATTTCGGGGGGGGGGGGAATTCCCCCCCTCACCCCCCCCCCCTGGCTACGGGCCTGCCTTAAATTTTCAGCAAAAAATTCCATAAATTTTGTGCTCAAAATTCATTAAAATGTACGTTTGTTGCACAAATTTTGTTGCAATTTTTTTTGCAATTTTTTTCACAAATTTTTGTTGCACCCCCTCCACTCTCCAACTTCACGCATATTTCACCTCCTACTCAAACCCACACCCAGTAATCAACCTGAAATCCCGTACCTTGACATACCCCGTTCTGGGTATAACTCTAGTGATAAAATTATTTAAAATAGGTTTATTGTCAAGCTGTGCCTTTCAACCCTGACTTTAAATTACAAGATCAAAGAAATTCTTTTTTTGAAATGTGTTCTTTTAGGTATTTTTAAAATTAATTTTTAATTTAATTTTTATTTAAAAAAAGTGAATCAAAGCATGATAAATTAATAGAGAAAGGTTTACCTTTATTTAATCAACGTCAATTGTCAAGAGTATATCCACAAGCTAGCCGTTTAACTTCAACAAATTTTAATCCAATACCAATGTGGAATAGTGGATGTCATATGGTTGCTCTAAATTTTCAAACTGGGGATAAACCTATGCAATTAAATTTTGGACGTTTTAATGCAAATGGACGGTAATTAAATAAAAAATCAAAATTTTTTTTAGAAATTTTGGAATAAATAAATATTTTGTTTATTTTATTTTTGATTTAAGACTAAAACTTTTTATTTTTTAATATTCATTCCCTCCCGAAATTTTGTCTCTAAAATTATTTAAAAAATTATAATTATTAAGATGTGGATATGTCTTAAAACCTCAATATTTAATGGATGAAACTTTTTGGCAAAAACAACAAAATGAATTATTTAATCAAAAATTAGAAGGAGTAAAGAGAAAATTACTTTGCCGATTTTGCCGCAATAAAATCAAAATACCTTTAAATAAGTAAAAAATATTTTTAATTTTATTTTTCAAAAATATTTTTTTGAGAGAAAAAGAGAATGGAGATTTACAAAAATGTTGTTGTGACAAAATAAATTTAGATTTTGATGAAAATTTGGACGAAAAACAACAAAAAGAAAATAATTTAAATGGAATAATTAATAATAAAGTTTTTTTAGAAAAATTAATTAAAATTTATTTTTCCTTAAAAAAGGTAAATAATTCATCAACACTTTTTACTTCAAATAGACCAATTATTTTAATTATTACAATTATTGCTGGAAGACATTTAACTCGTAAAAGTGGTTATGATAAAGGGGGAATTTGTTCTCCTTATGTTGAAATTGAATTACTTGGATTTGGAAATGATTCTCAAATTCAAAAAACAAATACTATATGTAAATTTATTTTTTTTAATTTAAATTAATTTGCTTTTATTTAAAAAAAGGTTCTAATGGTTTAAGCCCTGTTTGGCAAGAACGTTTTTATTTTAAAATTAAATATCCAGAAATGGGCCTTTTACGGTTTTTTGTTGAAGATGGGGATTTTGTTGGACCTAAAACGGATCCTTTTATTGGCCAAGCAATATTTCCAATTGATTGTATTCGACCTGGATTTCGTTCAATTTCTTTACTTAATCAATTTAATGAACCTTTGGAATTGTCTGCTTTGCTTGTACATGTTGAAATTCGGTAAATTTAAATTTTTATTTCTGAAAATATTTAATTGCAAGTGGAGTTGGAAAGTTTTTGATTAAAAATTTTTTTTTAGAAATTTGAGATATTTTGACAAAAAATTCTTTTTAAATTAAATAAAATATTTTTGTTCGGTTATTCACAAATTCTCTCCAATTTCCACTTGATTTTTACCTTTCATTTTTTAGTGAATGGAAGCATTTAAATACAATAACAACCACAAAATGTCGTTCAAATTCACTTTTAGTTGTTGGAAATTCATTAAATTTTTCTTCAAAAATTTCTTCATCATTTTCTGATGGGAGTAATTTAAATAATAATTTATTGGACGAAAACCCTCCAATTTTGAATATACACCAATACTTACAATTTGGACGTTCAATTTTAGCTGATTCTCGTCAAGAGCAATTAATTGAAAATAATTCTTCTTTAGAAGTAAAAGAAATTTATTTTAATTAAATTTTCTTTTTTAAATTAAAGTCTTCTGGAATGATCTCATCAAAAGAATTAAGACAAACAAATAATTTAGTAGAAGATTATACTTTTAGGTATTCTTTGGAAAAAGAAAATATTTTTAATTTCTTTTTCAGAAATCCAACAACAATATCACCAACAAATAATAATAGAAATTCAGCTTTCCGTAATGGATCGAGTACTTTGAGGAAACTTTTCCGATTGGGTCGAAATAGCAATAATTAAAACAATGCCATAAAATTAATTTTTAAAGCTCAAAACTCAGTGAAACTAAAAATATTATTTATTTTGCATTTAAATTTTTTTATTTTTATAAATATTTATAGTACGTATGTACTTTGTTTTTTTGTTTTTATAAATTATTTATATTTAAAAAATATTTTAAAGTTATATTTAAATTTTTCTCAATTCATATGGGATACCCAAAAACACGACTACTAGAAAAACCTAGATCGATATCTCGAAAAATATCGGGCTCGAAAACCCGAATTTTTTTGAGATTTCGTCTCGGTTCAATCTCTAGAAAAATTTTTACAATAACAATTTTAAGATAATATGAAATCATCTGCCCCTCAAACAACTGACAACTCTAAAATTTCAACAAATAATTCTCAACAAAAGAATGGGTCTGTTTCTTCAACACAACAAAATTTACAAAGTCCGGCTAGAAAAGTTCAAAATATTATTGCAATAAAGCCAAGAATTAAAAGAAAAGTTGTGGAATTATTTTGTTCAGAAGTTAGATGGTTTTTTAGACGAAAAGAGGACACAAAATGGATGCCTTTTAAAGGTTTTATAAAAAGATTTTTTATGAAGAGAAATTTTTAGGTTATGATTCTACTGTTCTTGAAGTTGCTTTTAGACGTCAAAAAGGATTAGAATTTGATGAGGAAACAACAAAGTTTTTGAATTCTTTACCCGAATCTGTAATTGTAATGGAAGGTAATTACGTGGCAGATGAACAATTGCAAAATATTAATGCAATATATTGGAAGGAGGATACTTTTCAGGTTTTTCTATAAAATTTTGGTTAATATGTGGGTATCCCGTATTTTTTTTCATCTTTTTTCCCTTTTAATCACAAACATTGTTGGCAGAATATTTTTTGAATACAATAATTGTATTACAGTTATTCAGTTTGTAAAATATCGATCTGAAAATAGATTTGAAATCGGAAAAATGATACTTTTCTCACATGAAATGCTGTTTTTTAAACTAAATCATTTATCATTATGTGCCGTTGACCGGTTCTAATTCTTAAAAAAGAAGAAAGGGTAAAAGAAATCCGGGAATATTTATTACGTCGTTTTTAAATATTTTTTAGATTCGTCGAGGAACTTGGTTTTATATGGAAACCTGTCAGCCTCTTCCAGATGATTTTGCTGATACAATTGATACTCATCATTTAAAAAGCTTTAAAGGCAATGTTATTCCAGAAACACCTGTTTTTAGTGAATCGGAATCAAGCAAAAAACCTGGTTTATTTTTGTGTTGAAAAAATAAGTTAATCTAAATTGCTTAGAATTAACTACAGTTAAGTGGGGAGATGAAAAAGTTTGTTGGAATTCTGTTGTCGATGTCCATATAGCTTCAAAAAGTAATGCAGTTGTTCGTTTTTTGACTAGAGCTAAAACTGTTCCTTTGCGTAGAGGATACATTGAAATGGCAAACCCAGAGGAAGGAAGACCTAAATTCTCTGATTTGGTTAATTTTTATTTTTTATTATTTAGAATTTTTTTATAGATTCTTGTAATTCATGGAATTGGACAAAAAGGATATGAAAATTTAATAGCTAAAAATACAGCACAAATACGTGATGCTGTTATTCACCAAATGGATAAATATTATCCAAATGAGAAGAGACGTCCAGCAATATTACCGATCGAATGGCGTTCAACTCTTCAATTAGACAATGGTTCTAAAATTATTACTTTTTTGCGAATATTTTTTTCCTAAAGGGATGACGGACGTTGTAACTCTTCCAAAAATGGTTTGGGCAAGAAGTACACTTAATTCTGTTTGTATGGATTTAATGTATTATCACTCCCCTCTTTATCGTTCTGAAATTGTAAATGGAGTCATCAAATGTTTAAATAATGTTTATACTTCATTTTTGGAAAATAATCCAGATTTTTCTGGTTTTTATTTTGTAAAATTATTTTTGGTCATTTTTTTAATTTTTAGGCCCTGTTTCAGTTATTGGACATTCCCTTGGATCAGTAATTGCCTATGATATTCTAACCAATTGGAGCCCTTTCCTTCTTTATGATCAATTTGTAACTAATGCAATTGCCGAAAATCTTGAACAAAATTTCCCAGCGGAACAAAAACAACTATTAGAACAATTTTATCATAGCCGGAAAAAAATGCTTGATTTGGGTGATTTAATGGAACAAATTTTGGTTAGACAAGATGAACCACTTAAATTTAAGGTTTACTTTATTGTCTTATTTTTTAAAATTATTTTTAAGGTAAAGTATCTTTTCTGTCTTGGTTCTCCTCTAGCTGTTTTTACGATAATGAGAGGAGCAGATTATCGCAGTATTGTGCCGGATAAAGATAAAATTGAAAGAATTTTTAATATTTTTCATCCATATGACCCTGTTTCTTATCGGTTGGAGCCTATGTTTCATGAAAATTATAAACACATTAGACCAATTAAACTTTTCAAGTAATTTTTAAAAAAATTAAATTTTAAATAATTTTTTTGTTTATTTTAAAAGTTATCGGGATGCAGTAAAACCTTATGATAATAATTTTTATGATTGCCATAAAAGTTATTTGGAAGAATGTAAAGATAGAAAAAGAAGGGAAGTTAAAGCGAATAAAGGAAAAGAATCAAAAGAGAAGACTGGAAAAAGGTTTATATTTTTAAAAATTTATTTTATTTTTTTTTGTTTTTAGTGATAATGGATCTAAAAATAGTGGTAAATCCCAAAAAACTAAGAAAGAACGGCCAAAGTCGTTCGATGGAGATGATGAGGATGAAACACAACATTTTCCAGATGAAGTGGATTCTGATTCAGATGTTGGCTGTCAAAGTAATTCAACTCCGGCGACTGGTTTTGTTTAAAAATACATTTGAGAATAACCATTGGCTTATAAGTGTCCAATTGCTAACAAGAAATTTTCAGATCGAGATCGATCTCGAAAACCCCGTTTGCCAAAAATTTACTATTAACTTGAGTAAATTTTAGGTTCATCTCCTCGAAGTATAACTCCCCATAATATTGATAATAATACAAACGCAACACTTACACCAGCTACTCCAACAATTCAGGAATTAAAATTTTGTGATACTGACTCTTATGCAAAAATTAATAAAGATCAAACAGAAATTGATGAACAAGCACTTGAAGTTGGAATTGAGCCTGGGGTTGATGATGAAGAGAAATTTAAAGAACTAGTTAGTGATATTGAAAGTAATCAACAAAAAAATGTTGCTTCACATGATATTTTGAAAACAATGGGTGAAGCTGGTCGTTTAGTTGAAGAAATTCCGCCTGAAAGGCGAATTAATCAAAGACTCGATTTTCAGGTTTTTTTAAATTATTTAGTTAAATATTTGATTATTTTTTAGGTACAACCATGGACTTTAGAAAAATCATATTGGTCAATGCTTCGTTCACATTTTTCTTATTGGACAAATCCTGATGTTGCTGCCTTTTTGCTTAATACAATTTATCCACAACCAGAAAATTCTGAGAATCCTTAAATATATATTTTTTTGTTCAACTTGAGATCTTAAAAAACTTCTTTAACTTCATTCTTCAAAACCCAACAATTTTATAAATTAATTTCTTTCTTAAAATACAATTTTAAATAATACTTTGTGATAGTTTTTTAGATTTTTTAAATTTATTTTAAATTCTGGTTCTAATGTAGATTTGCTTGATGACACTTTAGTGGCAATAAAATTAGAATATATAACTATTCTTGTTTGTTATTTAGTGCTTTAAATAAATTATAAAATAAAATTGCTTTTTAAATTTTATTTTTATTTAAAATTAGATACATTTAAATTCTAATAATTATTTGTTTTAGTTTTAATAGATTAAAGTATTTCCAATAAAATATTTATTTTTTAGGACAAAATATATTTTTTTTAATGATTGGCGATCAAAGAAAATTAAAATTTGTTAAAGTTTTCATCAGTTTTCGACATTTTTCATGTTCTAAAGGGCTGGTTAATAAATCATTTCAATATGTTAATACAAAAAGCATTGTCAATCTTCAATTTGTTAGGCCGTTGTCTACAAAGGATGTTTTCTTTAAAGAAATTGGTTTGTTTAAATTTTGTGTTAGTTTTTTTAATTTTTTATTAGCTGATTTAACATCACAAATTCCTCCACCTCCAGTGCCTTCTGGCACTAAACAAACATTGGAAGAATTAGTGGCTGCAGGTGTTAGTATATTGGATGATTTGGAATTGTGGAATTGTTGGAAGCCAAGTTGTTGGTTGCGTTGGGGGTTTGAATTGTGTCATTTTTACACAGATTTGCCTTGGTGGGGAGTAATTTCAGCTAGTTAGTTATTTTTTAAATTAAAATTCTTTTTTTCTTTTTGTTAGTAACCTTTCTAATTCGTTTATCTTTGATTTATGTTCCAATTAAAATGCAACGTTTTAATGCCAGGCAAAGTCAATTTCGACCAGAACTTCAAAAATTTACCGATCGAATAAGGGAGTCAAAAAGAGAGGGAGACCACATGCTCGGTTTGTTTTGTAAAATTTTTAAAATTTTTATTTTAGTTCATCAAATAATGATGGAACAAAAGGATTTTTTGAAACAAAATGTTGTAATTTATTTTTTTTATTTTTATTAAATTTATTTAAAGGATATAAGTCCTTTTAAATATTTTCCGCTAATCGGTGCAAACACTTTGGTATTTATGTCACAATTCTTTGCTATAAGAGATATGGCTGTTGCTAAATATCCAGTTAGTTGAAAATTATAATATTTTTAAATTTTCTTTTTATATTAGGGTTTTCAAGATGGAGGGATTTATTGGTTCACAGACCTCACTGTTGGCGATCCTTATTGGGTATATTAATTTTTTATATCAGGATATGCAAAGGTTCTTTAAATATTTATTAATTTTGTTTTTGGAAATGGGAAAGATTCGTTTTCTTTGATTACTCCCTCTAATAACAGAAGGATTCCCTGGGTACAGAATTATTATTTGTCCACAACATCATATTGATTTAGATGCAAAAATTCCATTTATTTGGAAACTCCAATGTGATGATATTTTATTTTCATTTAGTTACAAGAAAATTAATATTCCGATTTATTTATATTAATAATTAAATTCTACCTTTTAAAGATTTTACCTGCCATCTCTTCAATTACAGTTCACTTCGTTTTTAAGGTTTGCTTTATTTTTTAATTTATTTCTTTTTTATAATTAAGAATGGTGTAGATGTAGGCTCTTTAGATGCGTCTCCAATAATGCGTCCAGTTCTCTTATATGCTTTTCCAGCTGTTGTATTTGTTTTTGCTTTACAATTTCCTTCAGTATTTTGAAAATTTACGATTTTATAAAAATATTTTTATTAGGCACTTTGTGTTTATTGGGTTACAAACAATGTGATTTCCATGTTTATATCATTCACACTTAAAAGGGATTCTGTTCGGCGTTTATTGGATTTACCCGAAACTGTTGTGAACAAGAAATCAAAGTCAGAATTTAAACAAGCTTACCAGGAATGGACAAACAATGGTTAGTAATTTTATTATTATTTTGACAAAAAGGAGTAAAAACAATTTTTTTAACTAAAATCAGGGAAATTATAATAGTTATACAGCTACACCTTGATATATTAACCTTCAATGTAACTAACCTCTCGAAATAGAAAACTTATCCATCGGTCCCTAAAAAAGTTTTTTTTCATAAAAATGACTCGATTTAAGGAGAGAAATTCCGTTAATATTCATTTTTAGCTGCTCATCAATGGTCTTCACGTAAAAATATGAGACAAGAGGATTATGAACAATTTCAAAAAGCGGGAAGGGGAAAACCAATTATTTTAGTAAAACATCAAGAATTAGAAAATGAAGAGAAACCAAAATTGACGATTAAAAAAACAATTTAAAGAAAATTAAAATGTTATTTTTTAGGTGTTTTTTGTGTTTATTTTTTTTTGTTATTTTTGTTTTTGATAATAATATTTTGATTTAATTTTATTTTTATATTTCTTCCTATTTTGTTGCTATTGGTTACAAATAATTTTTAATAAAAAGAAGGAAAGAAATTTTAAATTTACCAATAATTTTAAAATAATTATTTCTTTTATCAAAAGTAAAATGAGTGCTCAAAGTCGTCAAACACAGCAATTATCATCCGCTAACAATCAACAAAAACAAGATGATCCTTATGGAGGTTTTAATGATTATGATCATGCTTATGATTTGGAGGTTGTTTGGTACATAATAATACTTTGGTTTACATCTCCCTTTTTCCTTCTTTTTCCCTTTATTGTTCCTGAAGCGAGCGACAAAAGGATTGAAATTGGATCGAAAATCATTTACATAATTTAATGAATCATAACGGATTCATTATAAATCCAGCTTTAAAGAAAATGAGTGCGCAGTCTCCGGGAATCACAACAAACGGTTCGTGGTAGGGATAACGGAGTAGTACCCTTAACGTTAGTAGATTATTCCAAGGCAATAAAAATCCATTACATGACCAGAGTGTACTTAACACACCCCCAACGTTTTCTCTACCTTTTTGCTTTTGAGAGAATAAGGAAAAGAAGGGAGGGAAGAAGTAAAAAACCATCAGGAAGGAGAAGTAAACCAAAGTATCACTGTTTTTTTATTAAAAATTTTATTTTACTAAAATATACTTAAAGAATTTATATTCTGATGGAAATTTTGTTCAAGCAGCCGTTCGGTCGAGTTATGGACGTAGACCGGTTAAATTGAAAGAATATATAAAAATTTAAAAATTAAAGGCTACAGCTTCACGTTTGGGCACATCAATGCCTGTAGGAACTGCAATGGGTCTTCGATTGCCCACAGCTGCCTCATATTCTCAAATGGGCGTTAAAAGACTTGCAACTGGAGGAATTAATGGTAATTTTGAATTTAAAATAACCTCAAAATAAATACTTAATATTCTTCTAAAATACTATTAAAAATCTTTTTTTTAGCTCACCATCCTCTCCCTCTATCTCGTGCGAGGACAGGAATTGCTGGTGGAACAGCTGCTGGTTTACGAACTGGAATGCCTTCAGAATTAGCACGTCCAATGACTGCAATAAGAGGGGCTGGTTATTCTTCTGCTGGAAGAAGTAAATATTTGAATAAATAAAATTATTTTAAAAATAATTTAAAAAAAAAAGAAAGTACTTTTGATAAAATACCTATTCAACAAAATGAAGACAATAATAACCTTCAAAATGAAGAAAATGCGCAATTAGAGAAAGCCAAAAAATTAGAAGATCAAGCAATGGAACAATTACTTGAAAGTACTTTTTTGGCTGAAAGAGGAGAAATAAAAGCTGTAAAATAAATAAATTTAAATTAAAAATTAAATTTCCTAAATAAAAGGCATTAGATAAAGCTAAAGAAGCAACAAGACAATGGAGAACATCAGACAATTTACGTAAAAGTTCGGGAGAACAACAAAATATGGATTTGGGTTGGTGTTCCTTATTGTGTTTAGCACAACAAAAATTAATTAATGGAATACCTTCTGAAGCTTTAAATATTTATCAAACAATTGTCAAGTATTTTTTTAACAGAAAAGAAATTTTATATTTTTTGTAGAAATCGTTCTTATGCAAATGGACATAGATTAAAAATAAATATTGGAAATATTTATTTTAGAAAAAAAGAATATACAAAAGCTTTGAAATATTATAGAATGGCTTTAGATCAAGTACCAAAAGTAAGGAAAAGAAAATTATTTTTTTAATAATTGAATATCCCATCTCTCTCTCTCAATTGGATATCCCTCTCAATTATTTGAATGTCCCTCCCTCTCTCTTTCCATTATTTTTAATTTTTAGGTTCATCAAAGAATGCGTGCAAAAATTTTGAGTAATATTGGAGTTGCAATGGTTAGACTTGGGCGGTAAAAATTAAAGAATACAGCGGTGTGCACAAGTAATGGTACTCAAGGGTTATATTTTTGTTTCTGAATATATTTAAATTAAATTATTCTTGTAATTTTACACAATTAATTTGAATTGTTTTAATAATTTTTGAGTACTTACTTTTGCACCTTCAATATAAATAAATATATTTTCTCCTTAATTTTTAGTTATGAAGATGCTTTATCTTCATTTGAGGAAAGTTTAGAATTAAGTGGACGTTCAGCAGCTGATTATTCGACTGCTTTAAATTTAATAATGGCTGTAAAAAAAAAGAATTAATTTTTTAAATTAAATTTTTGTAGGCTTATTGTTTAGGAAATGAAGAAAAAATGAGAGAATCATTTCAACGTTTAGTTGATATACCTATTTTAATTGATGAAAATAAACAACAACAAGTAGTTTTTTATAAAAAAAGAAATTTAATTTAAAAAAAGGAGGAATTCGATGTATTAACTACCCAATTATTAGAAAATGATGCTTTGGCTATTTGGGAAAGGCGTAAACGACATCAAGCTGAGAAAACAATTCTTTTGGCTGCAAAAATAATTTCTCAAGCAATTGCCCCAAGGAATCATTTTTTTAATTTTTAAAAATCTTCTGACATTTTTTTCAGTTTTTCTGAAGGTTATGCTTGGTGTGTTGAATGTATAAAACATTCAATATATGCAACATTAGCTACAGAATTAGAAATGAATAAAGTTTTATTTTAATTTAAATTATTTTTAAATTTAAATTAAAGAAAGGTAATTGAATTATTACGTCAAGGACATTTAGACCAAGCAATTGAAGATTTATTAGCTTTTAATAGTAAAACAGATGGAAAAATAGCAAGTGCGGCTAGTAATAATTTGGCTTTAATTAATCTTTTGGTAAGTTTAAATTCTTTAAAAAACATTCGGATTTACTAAATTTTTAAATAACCAAAAAAGTGATTGAGGGGTGTTTTTACTTGAGTACATTTATTAACAAGATTCGACTCTAATAAAAGAATAGATTTTTAATTAATTTATTTTCTTAAGAAAGGGGAAGATAAATTAGAAGATGCTTTACAATATTGTGAACAAGCACTGAGTTTAGATCGGTAAAATAGTTAAAATTAAATAAGATTATTTGAAAAATATTTTATTTAACTAGCTATAATTCAAATGCTTTGGTAAATCGTGGAAATATACATTTTTATAAAAACGAGCCTCAATTAGCTTTACAATGTTTTAGAGAAGCTTTGCAAGTAGATTCTGGTTGTATACAAGCTATTTAGTAACGAATTTTTATTTAAAATAATTTTTTTTGTAGTAATTCTGGTTTAGTTTGTCGTTTACTTGGACAATTAGATGAAGCAAAAAGAAATTTTTTTAAATTAAATGATATGTTGGCACATGAACCTCAAGTACTTATTCAATTGGCAGAAATGTAAATTTTAAAATTTAATAATTCTTTACATAATACAATTGCCCCTTTCCTTTTCTTTAATCCTTTTTTTAAAGTTTAATAATATTTTTTTAAATTAATTAAAAATTTCAAAGATATAATCAACAAGGAGAACATTCACAAGCAATAGAATTATTTACACAAGCAAGTACTTTAGCCCCTACAGACCCTTCAATATTAGAAAGATTAGCATCTATTTACGAGAATTTTGGTGATAATTCTACAGCTTTTCAATATTTTCGTGATGTTTTTGAAAATTAATTTTTTTAACTAATTTTTTCAAAAGAGTTTTCATCATTTTCCTTCAAATATTTCATTAATTAAATGGCTTGGAAATTATTATATGTCTGCACATTTTTCAGAAAAGGCTGTTTTGTATTTTGAAAAAGCTGCTTTAATGGAACCAAATAATCCGGTTATTTTATTTTTTTTAATTAAAAATTATTTTTTATTTCAAAAAAGGAATGGCCGATGTTGACAGCTGGGTGCCAAAGACGTTCAGGAAATTTTCAACGAGCATTGGAAATATACAAACAAGTACATAGAAGATTTCCTGAAAATGTTGAATGTAAAGGAATTTTTTAAAATATTTTTGTAGATTAAGTCCCTAAATTGCAGTTCCAAAATTGGTTAAAGAAAACTAATCACGGAACATTAGAAATTTGGAAAACAATGGGAAACTGAAAATTTGTTAAAGTTTTTGTTTTGATATCTTTTTATCATTATTTTTATCACACCTGGTTAAAGGCAATAAAAATAAAAAATAAAGTTTCTCTTATTCCTTCAGAACTGCCCCCATATCTTTTTCAATTTATAAGAAAATAATTTTTTTAATTTTAAAGGTTTAAAATTTCTTGTACAACTAAGCAAAGAATTACGATTAACGGTGGAAGAACGTGATTATACAGAAAAATTGGGAAGAATTGAAAAAATAGGACAATTAAAGGCACAAAGAGAATCTGGAGGGCAAAGGCAATTATCAGCAAATAATGAAAGAAAAAATATTTTTGATATTTCAACTCCAACATCTCAACAAAATAGTCAAAGAAATAGTGGAAGAGGAACAACAACTAATTCTGAAAGAGCTTCACAAATTTTACAACAAGTTGGGGGAAGTAATCAAAATTACCAAGCTACAAAAAGGGATATTAGTAAATTTAAAAAAGAATATTTTTAGTAATTTTTTTAATTAAAAAATTAGCTGCAGATGATTTAATTTGGAAAGACAATAATATAAACAATAATTCTTTTTCTATGGCTACTCGCCCAATGACTGGAATGAGAAGGGCGGGGGATGAACAACAATCAGAATTACTTTTTGAAAATGATGATGGAGATGAACTTCTTCCAGATTAATTTTTTAAAAAGAATTTTTTTTAATATAGTTGTATATTTATTTTAAAGGGAAAATAAAGATTGAAATTTAAACATATAATATCAAAAATAAATTTTTTAGGTAAAATTCCGTCATATCTACCGGAAACCGATTCGGACAAATGATATGTCATTCGAAAGAGCTCACCGAACTGAGTCGAACGACACCAAAATTAGCTTCGGGACTCACCTATGGGTCGAGATATGGGTCCCCGAAAATCGAAAAACCATAGGGGGGAGTAAGCTCAATTTTGAGGTGAAAAATTCGATTTTTTAAATGATAGCTCATTCGAAAGAGCTCCTCGAGCTGAGTCGAATGACACCAAAATCAACGAAATCTGATTTGATTAGACCGAGTTACAGACCTCTGAAAATTGAAGAACTACAGGGGCGATTTTGGATAAAAAATTCGAATATACAAATTATAGCTCATTCGAAAGAGCTAGACGAACTAAGTCGAATGCCACCAAAATCAGCAAAATCAGACTTGATTTGAGAAAGTTGACCGTTCGTTTTAGCTCCTTACCTATGCCATCTGTGAAGTTTTTGCTGCTGCGGAGGAAGCCTGGCTTGCCCACCTTATCGATGATAGGAATAGGATTATGTTACGAGCCCAGAACCCAGCGACCGTAGACTCCCCGCGAGGCGCGTGGGTAATAGTTTGGAATTCGCCCCCCCTTTTTTTCACCGTTTCCCTGACCATTTTGAGCTTTTTTGTTTGATACTTAATTTATCATATATCATTCGAAAGCTCTCTACGAGCTCGGTCGAATGATACCCTGATTGGCTAGATCTGATCATTTTTACCAAAATTGTGAAGCTAAATCCTATTTGGGTAAACTTTTTGTGCCAATGCAAGTGGATAAAATAAGCGGTCACAACTTTGTTCACTTAAGTCAGATCTCGTTGATTTTAATGTCATTCGACTCAGCTCGAAGAGCTCTTTCGAATGATTTATAATTTGTCATAAAATGAGAAAAAACTAAGAAAAAATAGAAAGGAAAAAAAGGGGGGGCGAATTCCAAACTATTACCGGCGCGTGCCGCAAAACCCCGCGCGAAGCGCGGGGTTTTGCACAAGCGCCTCGCCGACGCTCCATAGGTTTATGTTGACCATTTTGAACCTGTTTATCTTGGCTCAGAATCAAGATCTCGAGCTGCTTTTGGTGTCTTTCGACTCAGCTCGAGGAGCTCTTTCGAATGAGCTATCATTCAAAAAATCGAATTTTTCACCCGAAAATTGTGCTTACTCCCCCCTATGGTTTTTCGATTTTCGGGGACCCATATCTCGACCCATAGGTGAGTCCCGAAGCTAATTTTGGTGTCGTTCGACTCAGCTCGGTGAGCTCTTTCGAATGACATATCATTTGTCCGAATCGGTTTCCGGTAGATATGACGGAATTTTTCCATTTTTTAAAATAAAATTTTGAAAGATTAACCAAAAAATATAAATCTTTAATGAAGAAATTTCAATTTCAAATCTTATTAACCTAAAAAATACCTTTTTCTATTTCTAACACAAAAAAAGTCAAATTTAATCTACACAATTTATTCAACATTTTACAGAACATTTTTTTCAAAAAAATAATTGTTTGGAAAAAGAAAATTTTAAATTTCTTTTTCCCCTTTTTTAACTAAAATATATTTTAATTTCCACAATTTTTTTACCTATAACAATTTTATATATTCCTTTCAATCAAGTGCGAGTTCCCCTCTCACGAGCAGCTTCCAATAATTTGTCTTGCAACTTTTCCATAATGAATAGACGCTGATGAGAATATCCATATGGATCATAGCTAATTTAAAAGATTATTTAGGAAATCTTTTTATTTTCTTACATTTGAGTCGGGTATTTCCAATAGTCCTCACGAATACGCGACCAATCCCAAGGAGGAATTTTTGTGCCTGTAAAATAAATAATATTCTAATAAAAATTAGTTTAAATAAACACATACTTCGATCATACCAAATTTCAATACGCCTAGTTGCATAAAATCCAATTATGAGAACTAACGAACAAGAAATTGAGAAAAGGAAGAGAATCGGCCAAAGCTCAAAATCATGTTCGAGATTGTGGAACAAAAATCTGTTAAAAATTTAATGAAATGGTTAAATTAAATGATGGAAAATAAGGAGAGGTTATAAAAATAAAAAAATGTGTTCCTCCTCAATATCTGTTCGAAGGCAAAAATTATAGAGAAATTTTGGAGAAAAGTAAAATAATCTGTTAATTACATTTGAATCGAAAATTCCACATTTGTAATTTAGAATATAAAATGAGGGACTTTATGGAATATTACATTAATTTGTAATCAAACCTGAATGTCGTGTTACTATTGATCTGCGGCTTGTAGCGCTTATCTCTAGACCAACAACGTTCGTAGTGAAAATGTCCCTTCTCATTTGGCGGTGGCTTCATTTGAATCTTAGCTGGAGGCGGAACAGGCAAATGGTCATAAGTAAGATGACGATGCGGAACAATTTGCACAAAGCAAAGCGTTTGAAGAGTCGATGTTGAAGAAGTAACTGGCAATGAACGAATTCGAGAAATTACACTCATTGTTCTCTTTTTAAAAATTACAAGTTAATTATTACAAGAAATAACAAATAGAAAAAAAAGTTATTATTAAAACATTTAGGGTTTTTTGTTTACGGCAAAGTCCGACAAAAATATGCGAAAGAAAACGGAAAGCTGAGTCCAATAAGGCAAGGGAGAAGACAATTTGACATTTAATATTTTTAACATTGCCAGCTTAATTAGCCTTAGATAAAACAATTAATTAGTAAATTAATTGTTAGTAACTACAGTTCATGCCCCCTTCACCGTTCGATTGTCGCAATAAAAGTCGATTCAAGGTCGATTCAAAATAGCCGATTCAGAGTGGTCGCGTTCAATCGTCCTGTTCCGTTTAATAGTGTAGAAAGATTGTGAACTAGACAAAAAAGAAAGATTTTTAATAGTGGGCGTTTCAGAATCTTATTGTAGGAAAAATGGTCTGCGACAAAGTGTACGATACTTGAATTATGTGTGTGTCATTTTACTTTTGTGATCATTGATCTTTTGTTAAAATGTGAATGGATTTTGTATCTGATTTGATCAATCTTTCTTTAATATTTTATTTTACAAAATTGTTTAGCAGTATTTTAGACTAGTTAATAAAAGAAATGAGTGAATTCTTCTTTAATATCGATCATGGCTATTTAGAGGGATTAATTCGTGGATTCAAATCCGGTCTTTTGACAACGACAGATTACGCTAATCTTGTTCAATGCGAAACTCTTGAAGGTTTAACTTGAAAATACATCTTTTTTAAAAATATTTTTAGATTTAAAATTACATATACAATCAACGGATTATGGAAATTTTTTGGCAAATGAACCTGGAAGTATTACTGTTCAAGTTTGTTTTAGTTCAATTTTCAATTAAATAGAAAATCATTTTAAGGTTATTGATGAACGTTTAAAAGAGAAATTGGTTGCAGAATTTAATCATCTTCGAAACAATGCTTTGGAGCCTTTGTCGACTTTTTTGGACTTTATTACGTTTGTTTTTTTTATTTTTTTGAGTGTGTTGTGTTTTAACGAGTCTTATTTTATTCTAATGTCAAATGATCTGATTGTTGTATTTCTTCCTGTATCCATTTATTTCTCCTTTATCATCGATAAAGTGTTGAAGTAATCTGCAATATTCTTTTAGCTATTCGTACATGATTGACAATATAATTCTTTTAATAACTGGAACTTTGCATCAACGACCTATTAACGAATTAATTTCGAAATGCCATCCATTAGGTTCTTTTGAGCAAATGGAAGCAATACATATTGCATCAAATTCTGCTGAACTTTATAATGCTGTTCTTGTCGACACACCTTTAGGTGAAGTTCTTGTGCAGTTTTTTTAATCTGGTACTATGCGTTTATACTCCCACACGTCCGCATTTTTCCTTTTCCTTCTCCTTTCTCCTCTCACAAGTATTAAAAATGGTCAAGCATTAATAAACCCCCATTTTCTTTGCTTCTCCTTCTTTACTCCTTTCATTTTGACTAGAATGGTCAAGTAAAGATAGCTCATTTGATTGAACTCGTCGAGCTGAGTCGAATAACACCAGAATCAGCTTTATTCGATGATTCTAAACATTGTTTTATTTTTACTTGACCATTTTAATCAAATTGAGAGGATTAAAGGAGAACACAAAGAAAATGGGGGTTTATTAATGCTTGACCATTTCTAATCCTTGTGAGAGAAGAAAGAAGGAGAAGGAAAAGGAAAAAAGTACGGACAAACATTTGCGGGCGTGTGGGCGTATAAACGCATAGTACCTTTAATCTTATAATTTTTCAGCTCCGTATTTTGTTGATTGTATTAGTGAACAAGACTTGGACGAATTGAATGTTGAGATTATTCGAAATACACTTTACAAGTCTTATATTGAAGATTTCTATAATTTTTGTAAAAAACTTGGGGGGAAAACGGCCGAAGTTATGTGTGAAATTTTGGCGGTTAGACTTTCCTGGAGGACGAACTATTTTTTTAAATTTTAGTTTGAAGCTGATCGTCGTGCTATTATCATTACAATAAATAGTTTTGACACTGAACTTAACAAAGATGACCGCGCTAATTTATATCCACGTTGTGGAAAGCTTTATCCAGAGGGATTAACTGGACTTGCAAAAGTTTTTTTTCTTTTAATTTAAAAATTATTTTTTATTTAGGCTGATGATTATGAGCAAGTCAAACAAGTTTGTGACTACTATTCCGACTACAAACAACTTTTTGAAAACAGCGGAAACAATCCAGGAGAAAAGACTCTTGAAGATAAATTTTTTGAACATGAGGTTCTTTTGTTAAATACTAAAATTTAATTTTTTAAAATTTTACAGGTGAAATTAAATGTCCAAGCTTATTTACACCAATTCCATTTTGGAGTGTTCTATGCTTTTGTTAAACTGAAGGAGCAAGAAATGCGTAATATTATTTGGATTTCCGAATGTATTGCACATCGTCATCGGGCTAAAATTGATAATTATATTCCAATTATTTAATAGAATTAAATAAGAAAAGAACGTTTAGGTTGTAAAAATGAGAGCTTTTTGAGGGAATTTTCTATTCTAGAAAATGAACATTTCCTAGTACAAGTTAATAATACAATCGATGTTTTTGTCTTGTTAATTCATAAAATGATTAAATAATAACAAATTGATTGAAATAATTGTTTAACTAATAATTGTTATTAACTTGTATTTTTTAGATAATTTTTATTATAAAATATCTAAAATTTAATTGTGAATTTAACCAAAGTTTTCTGCTTAGATTTTTAATTCATTTTTAGTAATTAAAAAACTACTATATTCTTGTAATATAAATATATAAAAATGCTTTTTAAATACATTTTATTTTGTTTATTTTCAATTTTAGTATCTTTAAATAATTAAATTAATCTTTTAAAGTTTCTTCTTCATAGATAGCTTTTAAAAAATAAAAAAATGACGGACGTAGCTGAGCAAAAGAAAAAGCGAACTTTTCGTAAATTTGTTTATCGTGGTGTTGATTTGGAGCAACTTTTGGAAATGAACGAGTTTGTTTTGATTTTTATTTTGAAGATAATATTATTTACTTTTAAGTCAGCAATTCAATAAATTGCTTCCTTCTCGTCAACGACGCAAAATGAATCGTGGGTTGAACCGTAAACACAAATCTTTGCTTGTTCGTCTTCGTAAAGCAAAATTGAATGCTCCAGAGTTGACCAAGCCAGAATGTGTTAAGACTCATTTACGTGATATGATTGTTTTGCCTGAGATGGTTGGATGTGTTTTGGGTATTCACAGTGGGAAAGCTTATAATCAAGTAATTATTAAAAAATAATTATTAAAAAAAATTATTATAAAAAAAGGTTGAAATCCGTGCTGAAATGATTGGCCATTATTTGGGTGAATTTTCGATTACTTATAAGCCTGTCAAGCACGGTCGTCCTGGTATTGGTGCTACACACAGTTCTCGATTTATTCCGTTGAAGTAGAAAGTATGGAGAAATGGAAGGAATAATTTGTTACGATTATATTGGAATTAATTGGCTGTTATTCTGTTTTTAATTGAATAAAAAATTTGTTGGTTGACACATATATAAAATGATGTTTTTAAACAATTTATTTTATTATTTTAAATTTTTATTATAAATCATAGGTTATTTGGTCAATCCTATCCGATTGTGTTTATTAATTTAAAGTCCTATCAATGAAGGCCTACTCTTAATTTAAAAAATTTTTTGGCATATAAGCAATAGTTAATTCAAAAATAGATTCTCGAAAAGGTATTTTAGGGTATTTTAGATTCTCGAAAAACACTCTTTCAACTTTTTTCTGCTAATTTTATTTCCCATTTGATTAAATTTTGTAATCAATTATAATTCCTCTTCTAGTATCACGCGTAATTTTTTTTCATTAAATTGTTTGTTCTTTCATTACATCACATTTTTCTATATTTCAACCATTTTTAAAATGATTTTTCTAAATTTATAGGAAAGAGATGTGGAAACGTTTAATATCATCCTTTCCTTTAAAAAATACCAAATATCAATTAAATTCATTTAGAAATTTGAGTTATTGTGTAGATCGTAAGTTTTATTTAATTTATTTAAAAAGTATTTTTATATTTAGCTACACTTGGACTTACTGAAGAACAAAAAGAAATTCAAAAAACGGCTAAAGAATTTGCCAAAAATGAACTTTATCCTTATATGGATGAGTGGGATGCTAAAGTATTGAAAATATTTTTGAAAAAACTTGAAAGTTTTTAAGGGCGAATTACCTCTTCATGCCTTTAAGAAAGCTGGGGAATTAGGTTTTGGTGCTATTTATTGTAGTGAAGAATATAACGGTGCTGGTTTGGGAAGATATGAGGCAGCATTGGCATTTGAGCAATTAGCTGGTGGATGTACAAGCACTGCTGCATATATGGCTGTACATAATATGGTTTGTTAGAATTATTTTTTTGACATAAATGTTCGGTTAGGTATTGAATCTTAAATTTTTATTAATGTCATCCCGGCTTCAATTTAACTTTATCTTCCTAAATCAACGAAAAAATCAAAGTTCAAATCAAATTTATTTAGCAAAAATGGACTCTAAATGAGTCGCTATTAAAGAAGATCATTTTATTTCCAGCTTTACATTAAATAATTTCTTCTAATCTTTTTAGGTCCCTTGGATGATTGACCGTTTTGGAAATGAAGAACAGAAAAGAAAATATATTCCTGATTTGCCTAGTTTTAAAAAATTAGCTTCTTATGGCCTTACTGAACCTGGAAGTGGTAATTAAATATTTTAATTATTTAACAAATAATTTTTATTTTTTTGGCTCCGATTCTGCTGCATTACGAACTGTTGCACGCCAAGAAGGGGATTACTATATTGGTTATTTTAATTTAAAGAATGTTTTAGGAATATTTTTTAGTTAATGGTTCTAAGGCATTTATTAGCGGTAGTGGTGTGTCTAGTGTTTATTTGGTAATGATGCGTTTAGCGGATGGACCACCGGGACCAAAAGGAATTTTTTCTTTAATTATGACACCAGATATGCCTGGTAAATTATTGTTCTGATTATTTTTATTTTATTTTTATTTTTTGGTTTTCAATTGGGCAAAGATGAAAGAAAATTTGGTTGGTGTACACAACCAACTAGAATAATTACTTTTGAGGATGTTAAGGTTTTTAATAATTAAAAAAATATATAAATATTTTATTAAGGTGCCAATAACTAATAGAGTTGGAGAATTGGGTCAAGGTTTTACAATTGCAATGGAAGGATTAAATGGAGGTACTAATAGGTTTTTCTTGTTGATTTTCAATTTACCACATCTACATACATATCAGTTCTTTTAAAATTTTCGAATAATCAAATTAAAGTTTATCCAGTTAGTTTGGGAAGGGGAGATTAATAATAAATTTTTTGTTTTAGCTATCCTTACGAATTTCCTTTTTAGGTCGAATAAATATAGCTGCTTGTTCATTGGGTGCAGCACAAATGAGTTTAGATTTGGCCATTAGTCACACGAAAATCCGTGAGGCTTTTGGGAAAACAATTTCTCAATTTCAATGGACACAATTTAAATTGGCTGAAATGGCTGTTAAAGTAAATTTTATTATTTTTTGTTTTATTTTTTCTGTTTTAGTTAGTTACATCGAGATTGTTATTGCGAGAGGCTTGTTTGCACGTAGAAAATGATACAACAAATGCATCGTCTTATAGTGCAATGGCAAAAATGTATATAACAGATGAGGCTTTTAATGTTTGTTTAAATAAATTCTTTTAGATTTCTTTTCCCTATATTTCATATAATTAAAATAAATAGAAATATTGGATAGGAAATGGATAAGGTTTGAATAGAACTTTGAATAGAACTTTGAATAGAACTTTGCGGACCCGAATTTTGCGGACCCGAACTCTGCGGACTCGAAATTTGCGGAACGAAAGTTGCGGACCCGAAGGTTGCGGACACAAAGTTTGCGGACCTGATTTTTGCGGAACCAAAATTTTAGGACCGACACTTGAGTAAAAAGAAAAATTAAAAATTTTATTTTTCGATGATCCCGGCAGAGTTTACCATGATCCCTACCAGATCAAGATTTTTTCTTGATTTTTTAAAATTTTTATCAAATTTTTATCTTAAAATTATTTCATAATTTAAATAATCGAGAAAATTCCTTGAAGAAATCATTTAAATGGCCATCTCATAAGGTCATGATGCCTGAATTCATCCTAATTAACGCCGCAGGCTAAAATTTTTGAAATTTCTGACGTTCAGTAGACTCTATTGTCGGTCCGCAAATTTTTGGTCCGCAAATCTCAGATCCGCAAAATTCGGGTACGCATAGTTCGGGTCCGCAAAATTCGGATCCGCAAAGTTCGGGTCCGCAAATTAAAATCCGCAAATTTCGGCGCGCCTTGGATTAACGTCTGGAAATTTGTCAATAAATTATTGAAACCCTTAAAACAAATTTCAGGTTGTAAATCAAGCAGTTCAAATGTATGGTGGTTATGGTATGCTTAAAGATTACCCTCTTCAGCAATATTTACGTGATTGTCGTGTCCATCAAATAATTGAAGGAACAAATGAAGTAAAAATAAAATAAATATAATTTTTTTATTTAAATTTTTTATAGATAATGCGTCTCGTGGTGGCTCGAAATCTTTTGAGTAATGAAATATTTAATGAAATGTGACTTACTATAATAAATTAATAGAAGGGATTAACTTGTGATAAATTCTATATAATTAGTTACATATTTGAATTTAAAATTTTTGTATTTTTATAAAAAATTTTACATAAAAATTATTTTATATTTAATTTTAACATTTTTTATGTAAATATAATGATTTTTTAATTCAAATATTTTTCAAATTGGACTTAGCGGCGTAGTAGTTAGTCTCCAGGTTTTGGGACAAAGGGAAATGCCGCCAACCTTTTGATTGATGTTCAAAGGGCATGCCGCAAACCTATTGACAGGTTTGATGGGGGAGGGGTCCGCGCTCAGAAAACCAAATCCTAAAGAAGGGTTTTAAGTGAGAGGGGGAGGGGTCCGAACCTAATCCTGAAGGGGATGTTGAGGGGTGGCGGGGTCCAGCTCACTAATTGTTTGGTGGTGGAGGGGTCCCGCACTAATTAGTAGGTGTAGAAATGGGTTCGCGCATTTGCGGTAAAACTTCGAGAAGGGTGGGAAGGGTTCCGCGAACTAATTAATTGGGAGTGGAGGGGTCTCGCGCATCAATTAGTAAAGGGTACCGCTCGCTAATTGGTTAGTGGTGAAAGGGTCGCGCACACTAATTGGTTGGCGAAGAAGGGGTTCGCGCTCTGCGGTAAAATGTGAAGGGGAACTTCAAAACTTTTTTGAAGGGTGGGTGTATGGTGTGGTAAATCTTTCAAACTTTTGAGGGGTAGATTTTTCAAACTTTGATTTTTCAAACTTTTGAGGGAAATTAAAACTTTTGAAGGGGGTGAGTGTAAGGGGTGGAGAATCTATAAAACCTTTGATGGATGGGTGAAGGAATGCTTTTCACTTTTGTGCGGGTCCTTGAATGGACTACAGCCGAAAACTAGTCGCGACTAAAAAGTTTGCGCCGTAATGGCGCAAGCTTGTTTTTTGTCTGCGCGTTTTTTCTTTTACCATTTACAATAAGTATTGACTGGTGGGGAAAGAAGGATGAGAAGCAAGCCAAAAATTTGACCTTCATTTCTCATCCTTTTCCTCCCCAAACAATCAATTCTGCCCCTATTCTCAGCATTTTTCTTTTGTCAACAAAAATTTTCCCTTCCTTCACATAACGATTTATTTTATGTGAATGGTAAACGAAGCCAAAATAAAATTATTTTTATTAAAAAAATTTTCAGATAAAAATTCTAATTATTTATTTTTAAAAATTAAATTATTTTTATTTTTCAATTTAAAGTGGGAACGCCTAAAAATTAATTATTTTTCAAATTAAATTTTTATTTTAAATTATTAAATGATTTTCAACAATTTAACAACAAGAACACAAACAGATAATTTAACCTATATTAATTTTTTAAAATAATTTTTTCAAACTAAGAAATGTTGGAATTTACCTCAAATTGTTGATAGATGGTTTTGGATGGTTTTAGTCTATTGGAAAGTTTCGTAAGTTTATTTTATAAATTTGGGATTTTTGTTTAAAAATTTGGGGCCCGGAGCGGATTCGAACCCATGACCTCATAGGAACTTTTTTTAATTGTTAGGGATGTCATCGTTAATGACTTACTATTGGGTCTAATTAATATGACCGAGTTTGAAAAAATTTGGTTTGAAAAAATTTAACTAACAATTTGTTTATTTAAGGTAAAAATCAGGATTGCCATGAACGCCAGCCAGTTGATGAAGGTAAATTAAAATTTAAAAGACTTGTTAAAACAAAACCCTTTAAAGGGTTAGCGGGGAAAAGGTAAATTCCTGTAAAGGGTATGGGAGGGAAAACCCTGTAAAGGGTTTGGGAGGGAAGTGGGAAAACCCTGTAAAGGGTTTGGGAGGGAATGTAAAACCCTGTAAAGGGTTTGGGAGGAAAGGTTAAAACCCTGTAATGGGCTTTGAAGGGAATGTAAAACCCTGTAAAGGGTTTGGGAGGAAAGGTTAAAACCCTGTAATGGGTTTGGGAGGGAAGGTTAAAACCCTGTAAAGGGTTTGGGAGGGAAGGTTAAAACCCTGTAAAGGGTTTGGGGAAATGGTAAAACCATGAAAAGGGTTTCGGAGGGAATGGTTAAACCCTGTAAAGGGTTTGGGATTTGATGGTAAAACCCTGTAATGGGTTTGGGAGGGGGTGGCAAAACCCTGTAATGGGTTTAGGAGGGGGTGGTAAGACCCTGTAAAGGGTTTGGGAGGGGGTGGTAAAACCTTGTAAAGGGTTTGGGGGAAATGGTAAAACCCTGAAAAGGGTTTCGGAGGGAATGGTTAAACCCTGTAAAGGGTTTGGGAGGGGGTGGTAAAACCCTGTAAAGGGTTTGGGACGGGGTGGTAAAACCCTGTAATGGGTTTGGGAGGGGGTGGAAAACCCTGTAATGGGTTTGGGAGGGGTTGGTAAAACCCTGTAAAGGGTTTGGGGGAAGTTGTAAAACCCTGTAATGGGTTTGGGTTAGAATGGTAAAACCCTGTAAAGGGTTAGTGGGTAAATAGTAAAACCCTGCAAAGGGTTTGGGAGTGAATGGTAAACCCTTTAAAGGGTTTGGGGTAGAATGGTAAAACCCTGAAAAGGGTTTATAACCTTGTAAAAGGTTTTTCCTTAAGGATTCTTTGGTGGCATTGGTAGTGTGAGTCGGACGGCATGAAGTCTGAGAAGTTCTATTGGTAATTTAAAAAAAAATTGTACAAAATTAATTAATTCTTTTTAAGATTTGCCTCGTTCAAGAGAGGATGGTTCTTTATTTGCTTATGATCTTCGACGAAAGTAATAATTTTTTTTTCATTAATTTTTCAAACATTTTTAAACAATTTATTTATAGAATTGCCTTGAAGTTACACATGGAACACATGCTGAGAAGATGAATGTGAAGATGACACACAAGACAACAGTTTAGAACAGGAAAAAAAAATATTTTAAAAATAAAAATTATAATTTATTAATTTTTTAAAATTTTAAATAAATAAACGTTTTTAATTTGTTCTGTTTTTATTTTATATAGTCTTATAGATTAAGGAAAATAATTTAGAGAAATTTTTTAGGTAAAAAATATCGAAATTTTTACTCATTAATTTTTCAAAAATTTAGATTATATCAATATTACGCCTTTGTTATATTAAGTGAAAATTTTTCATAGGGTGTAAATTGAGATTTTATTAATTTCTAGCATCACATGATCTGACTCATGTGTCCCAGTTATCTCTCTCCCTTGTCATTTTTTTTTTCATTATATAGGAGATGGGTAAAGCCTGCTGTGTTGAGCAGAGATATAAAAGTTATTCTAGAGTCTTAGTAAAATTTTCTAAATTTAAACAAATATTTGTAAAAAATATCTATTATATCTAATTTGTAAAAATTATATCTAATTTTAAAAAATATTTATTATAAAATTATAATATTTCTACGTAGTGTGTAGTACAAAATTCAAAAATTAGTATTATTTTTAAAAAACCCCTTTTATCTGTTCTCATAATTTTGGTCAAAATTTTACTTTCATAAAAGCATTAATTTATTAATTTTCCCTCATTATTTTCCATTCTTTTGCTCTTTCTATGAACGGTCATTATAATGGTTAATGAAACAACATATGTTATTGAATTAAAGACTGCAAACATCTTAGTGTCCACTTTAGTTTTAGGATAAAAAGAAGAGAAAAGAAATGCACACATTTAGCGTTAGGCTCAGATAACGCTAATTAAAACACTTTAATTAAATTTACACACAACAAAAAATATTTATTTTCTTTTAATTTAAAAAATACAATTGATTGTAAAGCAGGAAAAAATATGTGAAAGAAAAGGCACTAAACAAAGTGCTTGAAGGGAAAAAGACCACTGGTAGGAACGTGAAAGTCATTTAAATAAGGCCAGCGAACATATAAAACTTTAAGATGATTGTGTTAGATAAAGTCTGGGAAATTGTTTTGTGGATGAGTAATTTCAATAAAATTTATATTTTTAATTAAATGTATAATTCGCGTTGAGACGCGACACTCCCGGGCCGCAAAATGGTTGGGCATTAAAAATTGGGAATGACACAAGTGGAGTTGCGGGAGTTAAGATTGGTACCGCAACAAACGAAATTTGGGGATTGGGCATATAGATCGGAACAGGTGCAGAAACAACTGAAGGGCTATACAATGATTGAATGGAAGGGGCTGGAGTATTTTTTAGATTAGGCAGTAAATTTGGAGGTGGTGGCGGACTTAGTAAGTTGTGTATATAAGTCGGGTTAATGTGGACCTTATTAAGGGGAGTGGGTTTCAAATTTGTGATTCCTTTGTGGATCCTTTTATTTCTGGTCCTCTTCCATTTTCTTATCACATTCTTTTTTATGCTGTGTTCCTGTATTGGCGGGGCTTCGATGGTGCCAGATTCCAGGAGGCGCACTCTGGAGGCGATGTTGTAGCGTTGTGGTAGTTTGAAGGAAGCCAGTGAAGGGGGTTTAAAGGAAGCCAGTGAAGGTGGTTTGAAGGAGGCCAGTGAAGGGAGTTTGAAGGAGGCCAGTGAAGGTAGTTGAACACGTGGGCGATTTGAAGTAGTTTCTGTTGATGGTGGTGCTGAGGATTCGGTGGTAGCAATTCCAATTGTTGGAGTAGGGTCGAGTTCCATGTTGGTGTCGGTTGATCGTAGATGCTGTGGCCTGTTAGCTTTTAACAAAATTTTAAATTTTTTATCGAGAGGGGGTGGTTCAAAATATCGCTCAGAGCGCCCTCCGCCCCGGAATAAAGTTGGGTGGTTTTGGGATTTTGAAATCTGGTGGGTTGAAAGGACAATGTTGTCCACCTTTGTATTGTCAATAATTTTTTCGGCAAAAGAAGGGGAGGGAGGGGGTGTGTGGTGTTGTTGTGGGGGTTCTAAAGTATTAACAGGATTTTCTTTTACTAAAATTTTGGATCCGTTCGCTACGGTCCGTTGTTTGTGTGTAATTGAGGGAAGGTGTGTATGGGCAGGTGGGGAATATTGGTTAAAGTCTAAGGGAATTTTATTTTCGGTAAAGGTTGGGGTAGGGTCAGTGATACCTATTTCTTCTGGTGTAAAGAAATCTGGATTTGGCTCGAACGGGGTGTTTTGGACACAAAAGTTGGTCACTGTGTTGTTTTCAATTTCATTTTCTTGTGGAGTCGCTGCTGGCTCAATGATTAAATTTTGTGAGGGGATTGGGGAGGATGTGTACATAGTGTGGTAAAAATACGGATTAGCTCCGATATACGGTTGGTATGTTTGGTAGGGGGATGGAGGTGTGTGTGAACATGGGGGTAAAGGCGAAATTTGATTAGTGTGGATTGGAGTGTATGTGTTAGGGGTGGACGTAGATTGGCAATTCCCCGCAAATTTGGGAAGGGATATTTCCGGTAACTGCCAGTGTGATTCGGGGGGTTGATTTGGGTCGGGGAGAGCTGAAATTAGAATTTGTTGGGAAGAACGGAGATTTCTCAGGTATTTTTTCAATTGGAATAACGTACGTAAATAAGGAACAGTTGCGGCAAAATTTTCATATATGGGTGTATCGACGGTCCTTTCCGCTCCGGTCATGGTGAGTCGGACCGATATCCATTTGTCGTGTGTTGAGGAAATATCTGAAATAGCTTTTGAAACATATTCGAGCTCCATTTCTAAAGAGCTCAACAATTTCCGAGTGTCGGAATGGAATTGGGATAAACTTATAGTGTCGGGTGGAAGTGGGAAAGTCTTTTGATTATCGAGAAGTTTAAGCCCTTGCTCCTGTAGGAGAGTGAGCTGGTCACGAAAAGGTGCGGACATTGTGACTAAGTTGAGAATAATTACAAATGTTTTAAGTGTTGTAAGGTATATCCGTTGATTGCCTAAGCAAAGGTGATCTTTTGGGCGAGCATTATGTGTTAATGGATTTTCCCAACCATTACACTTTAATTATTATTTATCTTTATTTCCTGTGTCACCTCCCATTCACATGCTTATGTTTATATATTGTTTATTGCTTCACCGATAAATCAGTTCCCAGTTAGTCAGTCTTTGTGTAGATATGTGCCTATAGGGAAGAGCACACCGGTGTGGCTCAGTGGTAAAGGTTAAGCTTGGGTCTGGCCAACCCAATGGCTGCCCTTAGGGATTAATATGGTTTTATGTGCCTAGGTTTGGTTTTAGAATGGACTCAGCATACTTCCACTTCACTGGTAGCACCGGATGCCGAAGTGAATCTTTGGCGATCCTGAGGCTCTCGGGCAGAAAATGGAATGGAAGAATTTGAACAACAGTAAATGGAATGACAACACATGGAAATGGATTTCTAGAATATGCTCTTGGGCTGAACATGGATATGGCACGTGAATTGGATGAATAACAACATGAATATGGTATGGAACATCCAGAAAAATGGACAACAAAACAACATGGAAATGGATTTATGGAGAAATGCTCTTGGGCAGAATATGGATGTGGCACATGGAATGGAAATTTTGGCACAAAAGAATGGAACATGAAAATGGCAGAGCAAGTTTAAAAGTTTAAAAAAAAAGGGGACACGGGAACTCGCGCGCTAAAAATGCTTCGGCAATCAAAAAGACCATGCATGGCAGAGGGGATAGTTAAAAGAAAAAGGAAGAAGTATATTTTTAGAGAAATAAAATAAGGGCATAATTATAAAGAAATAAATATAGCATAAGACCCCGGGGCAGCAGAAATAATGGGCAGATTAAAATAAAATTATAAGGGTAATTTTATGATGTAAGACCATGGCGTTCAATTAAGGCTTAGACCATTATAATAAAGAAAAAGCCCTTTAAAAGAAAAGCCCTAATAGAAAATTGGAAGGCCACATAGTTCATGATGTAAGACCCGGGCGTTCAATAAAGGCTTAGGCCATTTAATGGGTATAAGTAAGCCCCTTTAAAAGAAAATTAAAAAAAAATAGAAGATTAATTTAAAAAATAATTTAATATAGAATTTTTTTCCCATTAGAATAATATGTAGTTATACTAAAAAAAAATCAGACAATATAATAATTCGAAACTCCTTAGGGAATAAAATGGTTTTTGTTAATAACTTTTATAGGCTATTAAAATTAGGTAAAAGGTGATTCAAAAAAAGAAAGTAAATTAAGTATTCTAAGGTCCTTAATCGGGAAAAAAAAGAATTGGCAGTAGAAAAATGGGGAATTGGCAGAAGAGGTAAAATAAAGCGCAAAAAAAAGCAAAAAGAATAAATAGACAATGAAGAGCAAAATAAACTGACAATATCATTCGGCTCATTTAAAATTAACTCCAAATCCTTAGGGATCAGAAGGGAACTAATATATGTTTTTATGTTAAAAATTTTCACTAATTTATTATTTTATCTTAAAAAAAATTGATTATTTTTATTGCCTAGGCATATCAGTATTTGTAACATTAATTATATTACATTGAATTTTTTTTTTTTTATTTCTAAAAACAAGCTATTACTTTTCTCTTATTCTTTTAAAAAAATTTCCATTTATATTAATAGGAAAAATTTAGCATTTTTGTTTGACTAGGCAGTTAAAAAATTTTTTTTCAATTTTCATAATAATTTAGGATTTCTCTTTCTTTTCTCTGAGAAACTTAAAAAAAAAGAAATTTTTTTTTACAATAAGAGAAAAAATCATTTAGAACAAAGTTCATTTTTTTATCTTTATTAAAAAATGTTTAATCGGAAGTTATAACTTCCTGAGATTTATTTTTACTTTCAACTTTACAAAAAGAAAAGTTATTCATTATGACTCATGTTTCAAATATTAATTTTTCAATAAGTATTTATTGGTGTTTTGTTTCGAAATTCATTTAAGGCTTAGGCTATTTCTGAGTATAATTTATTTATTTTTCATATTCTTGGGAATTTTTATTTGAGAATTTAATTTAAAAATTTCATTCATGATTAGCAAAAACAGAATTTTTAGCTAATACATCTATTGTTGCGTTAAAAAAAATTTAGGTTGTCCATAGTTGTTACTGTATGCCTAGACAAATATTCTCTATTGCCTAGGCAATTTTTGGGTCGTTAACATTCTTTTAGTTTCAGTTTACATTAATAATAAGTGTGACGAAATTTCGATTTTCGATACTCTAAGATTTTTTTTTCGCTTTTCCGAAAGATCTCTATTACTAACTGTTCGAATCTGAAAAAGGGATGATTAAATACTGTGAAAATAAAGGGAAGTCTAAGCACAGTAAGAAATTTTTGGGGCCTATAAAAATAAATGAGAAGGGTCAAAAATAGCAAACAATTTTTTTAGCAAGCAATTTTTCCCCTGTTAACAATATAATTTTGTGAGATATGACTAGTTTTTTTAAAAAAAAAAGGATTTAAAGATATCTACTATTTATGGGGAATGTTTTATTTCTTTTATTATTACTTATGCCTAGGCTATTTTAATGGTTTTCATAGATTTATATCCTTTTTTTCATCATTTTTACTGTTTGTTTAAATTTTAGTAGAGTAAACAGGCGAGATTTTATATGTACATTATTTTTGAACAGCGTGCTTGATCTTTTTGATTAAATGTTTGTATTTAAGTTTAGCAGATTCAGATTCCACATCGGTAATAATCTGGATAATAATATTTTACAAAAAATCTCTCGTCTTAATAAACTACTAAATAGTTCTAATAATTGTTACTGTATGGTATTTTGTATTTTCAAACATTGTGGGATTAAAAAGGAATTACTTATGAATTTCAATTAAAGACTCAGAGATTAAAATTATACTTCTTATTTAAAAAAAAACATTGATAATTGACCTAACCTTTTTCCTGTAAATTCTCTCTAGCTATCATTACACATAGTCCTAATTGATTTACTAGGAAATATCGTTAATATTACTTTATATGCGAAGTTAGAAGGCTAGTTTTTGAGTAAAATATATCCATGAGATAATACATTCTATTTTCTAATATGTCTTCGATATATTTACATATTTTTGTTATTATCTCTGGAGTTGTCTGATCAATTGTCTAGGAAATTTCAGTAATTGTTCTCTGTAAAGTGTGTTTTTATTCAAATTTTTATTCATTTTTATTTTTATTCAAACATATCTACTGCCTAGGCAAATGAATCATCTTAACTTATAGATTTTTCTTTTTCTGCTTTTTCTGTTTTTCTCAAAAAAAATTTTTTTTGGATCGAGTAAAGGAGTTTAGATACTTTTATGAAATTTTAGGTAATTTTTGTTCAAATAATTCTATTTAACATTTTCAGATTTAAGCTGAACAAAGGATCCTTAGTTTTTAGAATCCTAAATAATTTTGTTTTGAATAATTTTTTTTCTTTCTTTCTCTAGAATTACAATTTAAGCACTTCCTTTTACTTCAAAATAAAATTATTTTTTAAAAGTATTTATTAATTTCACTATTTTGTAGTCTATATCCTTCAATAGAGTAAAATAGTTGAAGGTTTAATATAGTTAAATAATTATGTGCATATTAAAAAGAAATTATAAAAATAAAAAGAATAATTATAGGAAGTAAATCCCGGGCATCCAATTTAGGCTTAGGCCATTTTAAGAATTAGTTATTAAGAAAAATAAAATAGAAAAGCCCCTAAGTAATACATAATATAAGTTTTACACACCCATATATTGTCAATTAGTCTCATGGATAATTAAAAAAAAAACTTTTTAATTACTAAGATAAAGGACAGAAATATAATTGGAATGGATTTTCGCAAATAGTTTAAAAAATTTCTATTATAGGCTATTAAGAGTACAAAATTAAAAAAAAATATAAAGGGAATATAAATATTTAGATATTCAAAAAATAAGGAATATAAGGCGCATAACTGAGAGATTAGATAATAAAAAGCTAAAGTTAATTGATTTTAGTAAGCGCAATTTAAACAAAAAGTAGGCTCTTTATTTATAAAATGGATTTCTTTTTATTTTTGATCTATTCATTATCCTCATTTTTAGGCAGTTATCAGTATTTTTCTATTTGTATTTTGCAATGAAAACTTCCTTTATATTCAAAAAAACTTAGTAATATTTCTCTCTCTCCTTTGTTCAAAAAATCGACATTTAGATTAACAGGAAAATGAGAATTAAAAAAAAACAATATTTTATTGGGTGACTAGTCTTAAGTATATTTTTCAAGATTCAGTAGATTTTAAGAGTTTTGATATAGTTTTATTGGGGAGATTAATACATAGAAATGGAAAAAGAAAGCGCACAAACAAAAGTAGATAATATCAAACGAAAGCTAAAAATTGATTCAGTTTTAAGAGAGCTATTATAAGTAAAAACAAATCTTTAGGGATAAAAATGGGAAAAATTTTTCTTTTTAATCTTATTTACATATATTCTTTATAAGTTTATTGCTTAGGCATATCACAAGTTTTTTTCTTAATTTTCTTATTTCGTTTGTTATATGCACCTCTAATTCGTATTTATTTTTATATTCTTTTAGTAATTTTTGGTAAAATTTCAACTTTCTAAAAGTTAGCCATATATTTCTTTCAAAGAAAATTTAAATTATTTTACATAAGTAAATTTTTAATTTTAGGTTCATTTTACGAGTTATGGAAATTTTAAGGAAATTTCTTAATTTCAAATCTTATGAAAGATTATATTTAAGGCAAATTTCATATTTATTTTAGAAAGTTGAAAATTTTTGTTTATGTATCAATTTTTTTGCTATCATTTTTAATTTTAATTCCACTTTTAATGTTTAATCGAAAACCACAATTTCATTATAATATTTCTAACAATTTCTCATGTACATATGACAAAAAGAATGTTATAATAATTCATTTTCCTAATTTTTTTTTCACCAGGTATACAAAGTTTTTTTTTTTCTTTTTCAAATGATTATTTAAAAAGCCTAGGCTATTACAAAGTGAAACCTTTTATAATGATAATTCTTTAAATTTCAAAAAAATTAGGGTTTTTGGTATTCAATTATTTTAGGCATTTTTTAGATCTTCAATTTTTTTTCTCTCTCTTTTCTTCAGCCTTACCTATTCTTTAAAGAGAATAATTTTGTGAAAAATAAGTATAGTTAAATTAAAAGATATCTGTATTAGTAATATCCGTATTAGTAACTTCATTTTTATTAAAATCAAACAATGGTACTCAATGGGCTTAGGAGCTTTTAAATTTACTAAATCCCATAAAAATTAATGAAACATTATTTCTTTTATCGGGGAGATAATCAAAGGGGTAAAATTAAACGGGAAAATGCATAAAATGAAAAGAAAGCTGAAAAATTGATCAATTCTAGTCAGCACAGGCAGAATCTTTAATAAAAGGCAAAATATTTAAATTGAAAGAAACATTTAAAAGTTGAAAGGAAACAATTTTTAATCTTATATCTATATAATGCTTATAAATTAATTTACAGTTTATTTAATTTCTTAGCTTCGTTGCTTAGGCAAAATTTCTGGGGAAAATTAGGATTTAACATATTTGGAAAACATGTTTTTTTAAATAATTTTAGATTCGCTCAATTAATGTTTTAGTTTGAGTATTCTCACTTGTGTTTTTCTGCAAATTTATTTCCTGTTGAAGTTCTCTGTTAATCCTTATTTCCTTTACAATTCAAAAAAATCAACTTAAGAATAATTTTTATTTCCTTTCTTCTTCTAAAAATCTTTCTTAATACTAAAATAAATAATTTAGATTTAGTTTTTTTTTATTTTATTTTTTTAGGCAATGAAAGCAATTAGTAATTTTTTTAGAAAAAGCTCTTTTTACGCTGTTTATATGTGAAATTATTTGCTTTCTCTTGCCATAATCTAAGTCTCTTTTTATTCGGAAGCCAATTCCTTGAAATTATCTTTAACAATTTAGAAAAAGACAAGCATTTAATAATAATTCATATTTAACAGCTGTGAAATTGTCCCCCTTATGATATTTGTGAAACGTAGAAGTTTAATATGCCTAGGCAGTTTTTTTTGGATCATCAAATTTTTTAGTCTCAATCTGAAGTAGATTGCAAAAAAAAGTATGACCCCGGAGTCGAAATGATATGAGAAAAACACTGATAATTCAAAAATGTATGCCCGGTAAAATTTTAACTATATTTGATTTTTTTTCTCAACAGTTTAATTAATTTTTGATTTAAATGAATAGTCTAAAAAAAATTTTTTTTTGGTTTAAAAAACGTGGTTATTTTTGGAACCCTAAATATCTGTTAAAAGCAATAATAACTGAAAATTTTATGAAAATTTTATTCAAAATTTCATATTATTTATACATTTGTTAGATATTGCTAGAAAAATAGAAAATCACAATTCTTAGAAAGCTGGCCAATAAATATTTGAATTAATAAACGCACGGATAAAAAGCCTCAATTTCTATTTAACTCTGTAAAAATAGTAAAACTTAAGAATTATTCATTTTATAATATACTCAAGGTATGTACATTGAACTTTAATTTCAGTTTACTCTTAAATAAATGGGCCAAAATTTTAATCTATGAGTAAATTTGCCTAATAATGTCAGTATTAATCTGAAATATTTTATTATTAAGTTTTTCCCTAATTAAATCAATTTCTACATGTCTTTATTCATTTTATAATTCAATAATCTGCTTCTGTAATCATATACCTATTCTCTTTTTATTCATTATTATTTTTATACCTGGCATATTTAGTAACGGTTAGTACAAATACGGGATTAAAAAAAAAACTTATTCGTTAAACTAATAATGATTTCAACCCATTATAATATTATATAAAATGGAAAATAGACAATGTATTAACAATAAAGTTTGCAATTTACTTTAAAGGAAAAGGATTTGTAGATATTTTAAGTTACTAAATGTTAGCAAGGTCAACCTCTTTTATTTAATGCAAAATTTATGAATATTTATCTATAAGTGAGGAATTTCAAAATTAGAACAATTTTGAACGGTTCTAATTCTGAACGGTTCTAATTCTGAACGGTTCTAATTTTGAACAATTTTCGGCTCTAAAAACAAAGAAATCTCCTTTTGTTGTAAGGTATTACTTATGAAATTAATGTCTAGGCAGCTTCAAGGGTCCTAAAAAAACTTTCCAGGAAATGTTTTCCCTTCTAATTAAAATGCTATCTTTTAATTCCGCTTTGATTTTCTACAATCAGAGAAAAATATTGAGAAGATTTTTCGCATGAAACTGATTTTAGAATTTCTGGCTCAAGCTCAAGTTAAACTTAAAGGCCTATGCAAAAATATTGTCAGTTTCTGATGAGTAAGCAAAGGGTTTTAATTTGGGTGAATATTTATTTAGATTTATTTCACAAAATGTTCTTTTCTGATTTATTATAAATTTTGCCATGCGAGCCTCTATATGTTTTTCCATTGGGAAGAATTCTTTGGATCAACTTCCTCCAATACCGCTTATTCAAATTTTTTAGGGATTTAGACACTACATAGTATTATTAGACAACACTATTTCATATTATAAGAACTAAAAACTAATAAAAAAAAAACTAGGTTAGTCAATATATTCATCTTAACAATACAAATCTTCCCTGTTATGCTTACTCATAACTTTTGGATTTACTAATATGTACTGCTAAAACTCACATGGTTCATATTAGATAGATGTTCCTAAATGTTAATTCTAGGCGCAATGATTTCGGTCAAACAATGGGTTATATCTATATCATGTTCCTACCAGAGGTGGGTCGGAACAGTCAGAGGTGTCGGAAATTGGAAATGGTTCAAAAGTCGGAAATCTGAAATCGAAAATCAAAATTTCTTTCGGAATCGCTAATCGGAAAAAAATGTCGGAAATCGGAATTCCGACCCACCTTTGGTTCCTACACCACATTTTATAGTAGGGCAACAAAAGACAAATTAATATGTTTGGAAGATACTAATCAATAATGTTTAGATTTTTGACTTAGAATATTTTCTGAACTTTTGATTTTAGCGATAATTTAAGCTATATTCAGAATTTTCTTAGAATTAAAATGATGGGTTTAAACCTATCTTCCACTTTTAAATGAAGCATTTCATTTTTAAAATATAAGTTTTAGATTTGTCTTCTATGTTAACAATACCAACTCATTGGTAATACATTAGCTACAAATCTCATAATTAATTTCATAAATTTTATAATAGATTAATACAAAATTTTAGTTTATTCTCAAATCAGAGTAGTAGTTTTAATGAGTAAATCAATGAGCCTAGGCAAACCAGTGTTAATATACTTTTAATTTAATAAATACTTTTAACAATTTTCCTTCTCCTAACTAATTCAATTTTTTTTTCTTCATCTCTTGATCTATATTATTTGATCCATATTATATCAACTTAAATTCCTATCTAGTAAAGTTTTAGATAAATAAATCACTATTTTTACAATTAATTAATTTTACTTAGCAGCAACCTAAAAGATTTTAGAACTTTTTGAAATTTAGATTAAAGGAAAATCCAAAATTAGCAAATACTAGTGTTTTAACTAAAGACAAAAAAAAATAATTTAACAAAAGTGTGTTTCAAAATAATGAGTGACACAATTCATGAATTCATTGTTAAATCTTTTCCTATTATATGGAAAGTTTTTTTATATATAGGAATAAGCTTAAGAAGCATCATGAGCTTAAGAAGCACTCTTTGGTAACAAAATAGAAATAATTTTTAAACTTTCACTTTTTCGGTCCAGTCCTTTCATAAATATTTTGCTTAAAAACACGTCTTCATTTACTTTAAATAATCTTGCATAAGTACATATATAACACATATATTCTGAAATTTTATTACTCCAATTATATTTCAAAAAATAACTTGCTAACTAAATGCGTAATCTTAATTTATTTATTGGAAGTATCGCGCGAACAAAAATCAATTTTGAATTGAGGATTTTTTTTTATAAAAATCTTTAGTCTCTGCCTATGATAAAGAGTAGATTATAATCCTTCCTTGATATAATACTAGATTTTTTTAGTCTTTTTGTCATCAAAACTGATTTAAATTGGAAGGTTGTATCATTCCTAATGATATTTCACTTGTGATTTTTTAGGACTCTTCTCGTTAATTTACGCAATCTATTATCTCTTGGGAACAATACAGATACTTATTAATACTAACATTAGTTCAAAATTCTAGTATAAGATTGATATTATTTTAATAAACTAATATTTATAAGATTTTTTTTCTAACAAATTTTAATATCATGTCTAGGCAATCTTCACCAAAAGACGGAATAAATTATTTTCGGATTCCAAATTAGATAATAATTGTTTTGAGAAAATGGTTCTTTATATTATTTTCCAATATTCTCTTAGACAGAAATGGAGCTCCTGATATTAGCAATTTTCTTGATTAATTAAATGATAAACCGTGCTTAAATAGTTTTTAGTATTTACTAAACAAATATCAAGTTGTCATTTAATGATTTAAGCCTTTTTATAATTAAATTTCAAATTTAATTAAATTTTGTAAACACTGTTTGGGCTACCTTTACTGAATTAATCAGATAATACTGGAAACATAAATGCATTAAACCTGACAACTTGCAAGATATTATAGGTTTAGAAATTTTCTAGTATAGTAGTTTTTTTATATATTCTCCAGTATGAGATTTAAAAATCATAACCACTTCAGAATATACATAAACACGTTAAGCAGATCTATTTTTCTAATAAATTCTCGAATGTTTCGGCATATTAATGGTTATTTATTTAGTTGTAATTCGCTAGTCTATACCAGATTCATACTAAGGTATAAAAAAAAATGTTAATATTTCCTGGTAATCACATTAAGGACTTAACATAATAGTAGATTTTTCTTTGTAGTCCTTTTTATTTTTTATGGTCCAAAAGTCGCGAACATATAATTGTTAAAAAAAAAGGTTAGAAAAAATTTTTATTAAATGATAAATCAATGTCAAACAAATTCTAGCAGAAAATCCCTATTACACTTTAAAAAATAAAGAATTTTGTTCGATTCAATGTGATGTCCAGTTTATGAATTAGAACATAATTACATTACACTTCTTTTAATTAACCAGTAATTAAGGTCTGTGCCCTCATAAAGAATAATTAAGTATATTCCAATTAAAGAAAACAAATTGAATAAGGCGAATTAGCATTTTTCAGTTTTTGGGTAATATTTTCATGTTATTTGTACAAACATATTTAATTTCTTAAATGTTTCTTGTATCCTAAGACTGAAATAAACATTCGAGCTTTCAGTGAACATTTTAATGTTCTGAGCATCTAAATTTAATTTTTTTTTGAGTGGGTTTTGAATTTTTCTAAAATTAACTTTATTCTTTTTGGTTATTTACTAAGGCTTAGGCTTTACATAGGATTCTAGCTATTTACTTCATTCAAAATCTTTTCCTATCTGCTAAGAAAACTCATTCTTAATGTCATTTCTTACAATTTCAATTTGTTGCTAAATAAATCTAAATTTAAGAATTCTATAGCAGACTGCGCTCAGACTTTATCCTGAAAAGGAATATAGTATATAATTTATAAGAAATTTTATTGTTTCTTTAAGAGAAGTTATATATGACAATCCTAATATCCTAATATTACATTTCTTTTAATCCTAAAATAATTTTTTTTATTTGGAAATACTTTTAAATTAACAAATATTATTTTTTTGATTTTGTCTATTCTGTCACTCAACTTAGTTTAAAATTATCTCAAAATTATTTTTATTGGACAATTATTTATTCAACAGCTAAATATTTGTCATAAATCTTCATATTTGTGGGATGCTTCTGTAACTTAGCTGATTTAAAGTAGATAACTCTCTTTAAAATGTAAATCTATCATGCAAAAGGTTTAATGAAAAGGTTTAAATTCTAATAATTCTGGTAATTTCTAGATTATAAAATAAATCATTTCTAATACATTATCATTACTAGAATTCGGACCCAGGAAAATTAAACCAATTCAAACCCGAATCGTGCTATGGTTTCATTTTTTCTCCTATTTTTCTATTTCGACAAATGCCACTAACAGATCATCCAATTTTTTTTTCTCTTTTCTCTGGCCCGAGTTTGTTATTCTAATTCACTTAAAGAAATCATTAATCTGGATCCAATTGTGTTATCGCCCTATCGTTCAGACTGAGGCAAAATTCACTGTTTCTCTATGTCTGAATTATTTCTATGGATTTCGGTCAGACAATAGATGTAAAAGTAACATCTAGAATAATCACAAATTTTTATAGGGAAAAAGTTTGAAGGGTTGAACAGTATGACATAATCGCGCTTCATCAAATTATTTGATATTATTTCAAATCAGTTTTTTTTTCCATTGATCTATTTCATTGAACTAGTCAATATGTTTATTTTGATTCGTCACTCACTAGGATTTTTGTTTTTGATCAAAAATTTGTATTTCACAATTGAAATTCTTTTTAAATATTTTAGTACAACAATTTTAAATGTCTTCTGGATTCAAGATTAAGTATACAATCAATAGTTTTCATAATATTAATTTTATAAATTTATTTTCTTATTCAAGAAAATATTTTTCATTCACGAATTTTGCTTTAAGAGAATAATGAAACTTGCAACACTTTTGGAAGTTAATTACCCTTTTTTAAGCAAAATAGAAATTCATATTCTTCTGAGTTTTATGATAAATTAGGAAAAATACAAAACATAACTAGTTATGCATATAAACAACTTTTCCTTTAATTTTTTCCACCTTAAAATTCAACACTATTATTTTACATATCAAGTTGAAGTTTTGTAATTTAAGGCAACCAAATTGTTTAATTCTTAGGAAACATACTAAAAGAAAAACAAAGTAATTTTGCAAAACCAAAAAAAGGTAAATTCTTAGGAATAATAGGGATTTCTTCAAGTTAATAATTAAGGTTATAAAGTTTTCAATTTCCGTTATTTTTAGATTTAACTTTCAGTACTAAAGCACTCCTAACAAATGAGACAATAATTAACAATTTTAGAAGCTTCAATTAATAGAACATTAACAACATTAAATATTTATATGTTCATTTTTCTTTAATTTGTCTTTTTGAGATTAATATTAATTTTGTTCTTCCAAATCTAAATCTAACTCACAAATTACTAATAATATCGCTGTACGCGTCCCATCTGTTTTTCTCCTTATAAAAATACGATTGAGCTTAACTTGTTCTTATTTCGCTAATGCGCAATTACCATGTTACTTTGTGGTTAAATTGTTAATAAGAAAAGGTGAGAAAAATTAACTCAGTCTAGTAAAGTTTAATTTTGAAAAGAATGAACCGCGTGCAAACAACAGAGGGAAGGTAGGCAATGTCATAGTCTATCATTATCTCAAACCACTTGTATCTAAAATGTCTAGGCAACCTTTCTGGGATAATTTTTTTTTTCGAGTTCGATAATTAAAATGTCTGAAAAGACATCTAACAAAATTAACATGACTATTAATGTTGTTATATTTTCCAGAAATACACTCAATTAATTCCCTATACTTATTAACTATCTTTCCTATTATTACTAGTATGACTATTCAAATCTCGAACTCTCTCTCAAAAAAAAACTATGATTTCTTTACAATAAACGCCTTAACTTAATAATAAAATATATAACACTCCTTTTTAAATAATAAACTCCTTATATAATAGTGGAAATAGATACACTTTCTTATTTTAATGCTTTGATTATCTATCATGGGATTAAAAAAAAAAAAAAAGTTTCATTTTAATTTAAATCTAAATCACCTTATCCAATCTTACGTTCTTTTTTACATAAATAGCGAACAAAAAAAAACAAAAGTAGAACTTGTATTGAATCCAAAAAAACCATTTTAGGCATAACTTCTCTAACAGAAATATTCAGAGATTAGTGTAATTAATCATTAAATGATTTATAAAACATTATATTCTTCCTTAATAAAGGCACAATTAAATATTGATGTTTTCAAAAATATTTGCATCCCTTTTACATCTTTTAAATATTTCTGAAATTAATTTCATTGCAATCCAAATTATATTATTTTAAATTATACATTTGTTTTATTTATCTCTTTTGATGGGGATGGTTATTTTAATAGGGTTTAGGCCGATCTCTGGGTTATTTAAAAAAATAGTTATTTCAAAAACTAAAAAAGCTGTATATGTATTATTTGACTTACTCTGTTAATAAAACGGCACTATTTAGCACTCATGTAAAGTTTAATGAATAATTTAAGTATTGGGTTGCTAATGGTTTATAAACTTTTCTTCAAATGTCCCATATTTGACAATTTCAAACACAAGAACAGAATATCTTGAGTTAGCTAGTCATCTGAATATATTTTCTATGTAGAAAACTGTTTTCTGTCAATAAAATTCATTTTTCTCTTTCCATGAAATTTAAGGCATTTTTCTTATCAGGAAAACTCAAATTTTTTTTAATTCAATTTTTTTAAATTTAATTTTTTTTAAATGATCATTCATTTCAATTAAGCCTAAGCTTTCTATTTTTTTTAAAGAAAAACTTGTCTTTGCATTAAACTGAATTATTGTTTTATATTTATGAAAATGGAAATGTTTGTTTTGTTGCTTTGACAACTACTCCGCATTTATTTTAGGAAGATTTTTATTATTTAATCGAAATCCTAAAATTATGACCTTTATTTTTGTAAAGATAGGGAGCCAAAAAAGAGGCAAAAGTATACTTTGTATTGAATTGAAGATCCAAAATAGAATTTTTTTTTTCTTCAAAGCAAAGTTAAGACTCAATTAAAGGATTTTTGTAAGCAAATTATACTTGTCTCAAGAAATTCAAAGTTAAAATATTTCCATTCAATTAGACCTTAACAATACTTTTATTCTAAAGCTTTCCTACGTTAGAGTTATTTCTTTAATCCTATCTCTTTCTAGAAAAACATTTTTTAAAACCTGTCTAATATTTTAAATTAAAATCTGGAAATATTTGTTTTGTTAGCATGTTATTTTTGCTTCTCTATTTCTTCTATACTACTAGTATTGACTTGGCGTGTGGTTTAGGCCTGCTTCTGGTTTGAATTTTGGAAAATACATCAATATAGCTGTAAAGTGAGAAGGAATTTTTTTTTGGAAATTTAGTACTGGGGGTTGCTACACTATAATTCATAAAATATTTCTACATAATTTTAATATTCTAATTTTTTTTTTGTGAAAGAATAATTCAAATATTTCATCCTCTAATAGTCTAAATTTTTCTGTAAATTCTAGATACTTATTTATTTTAGAATTTTAAGAAAAGAATAAAATATTTTTGTGTAAAAAGTTATCTGAATATTTTCTAGAATATTATGTTATTTATAAGATAATTTATTTTTTTATCAAAAAAAAATCAAGTCAACATTTTATTTTTTTATTTTCAACATTTTTTTAACATTTTCAATTTTTATTTTCAAAATAGCTTATACTACTAACTTTTCTTTAATTTTATTTATACTACTAAAATTTTCCAACTAAATACATTGCTAGTCACAATTTTTCTGCTATGTATATAGCAATCAACCAGGGGTCTAGGCCAAACATAGAATTCGACATGCGTATAGACAAGCATTAATAATCTATTCAACCTAATAAGCTAACACATTCAGATACAATGAGCCCAAAATGAGCAACAAATATTTTAAATACCCCTCGGCCTTGCGCTTCCTAATTTAGTACAAAGAAATTAAAAAAAATATAACAATTCTAGATTCTTAATTTTAGAAAACAATATTTGGTTAACAAAAGAACAATCATCTGAACTCGAAACACAGATAAAGGGAAGTTAAAAAAGGGTAGACTTAAATAAAACATATTCATCTTATTAAACTAACTATTTCAAATTCAGATAACACAAGTGACTATCAGGCAATGTTATTCAAATGATGCTTTGGCAACATCACAAGGAACATTGGTAATCTCAGATGGTAAAGTTCTGGTTAAAGTTTATAAATAAATAAATAAATATATCTAATTTCCTTTTTTTTTCATATCAATGCTGACCATTGGCATGGCAAATCAAACTGAATTGGAACTTTATGCTTTTGGCCTTGGCTATACAGATGAATTTTTTTAATTTAATTTATCTCATTAATTTTATATTTACACTTGCTTTGTACCTCAATAATTTCCCACAATCCTTATTTTATCAATTTAAATGCTCCCATTAGAACATAAAATTTCGTTGGTACTACAAATAACTCTTAAAAACCAAGATATTAATCTCGTCAGAGGTGATATCTTCATTTTCAAAAGTTACTTTTAGTATCTACCAAATTTTATCAGAAAATTAAGCAATGGAGTTAATATCTGCTCTATCTCTGTATAAGTAAGATGGAAAAACTGGATAAAATCCTTATTTTTCATAATACTTACACATAAATTTACAGCAAATATTAATCCTACCAACCCTCACATTTATCAAAGTACCTCTTAAGAATATTACAACTTCATTTTTTAGAAAATACTTAGATATTACCGAATTTATTTTTAATATTGTAAGCACCCTCCCAAACATTACTATTAAATTGACCAGGGACGGTCAAAAATAAGGAAGAGAGTGGACTAAGGTGGCTTAGGCTAATAAATGAGCTTATTTTATTTAATCTTAAATGTTTAATTATTTTAGTTTATGCATTGTTTAAGTTATCCATTCAAATTATGTTACATTCATTTAATTTAATTCATTTCCTTTCCTTTTAGACATTGTTAAAGTTTATTTTAAATTATCTCACATTGCATAATGTATACTCAACTACTTATTTCATTGTAATTTTCACTCATAAATACCCACCACATAATGCTCGATTCCAAATCATGTTGACGAGTAACCAACCACTTGGGCAAGTTAAGGAACATTCATATTCTTACGGGATCAAATAACAGCTAAAACAACTCTTTCCATAAAACAAGTTAAAAATATGAATAAGACTGAATGGCTTCGGCTAGATTCAGCACAAAAAAATGTACCCAAAGGGTCAACTATGCGCTATAGAACAAAGTGGCCTGAGAGGTTCACTTGTTCAGGCTTTGGCCATTATGCAGTATGTGAAGAGGCTTCGGCAGTCTTCAAATTAAGTACGTGATAATGTATATGGAAAGAGTTGTCCCCAAAAAAAGTCTATACTTAAAAATGCCAAGTTTCATTTAAATGATAGGAGAAGGGGCACCCTAACATTTAAAGACGACCAGGGACGGTCTAGGTGGGCAAGGAGGTGTAAGGTATATCCGTTGATTGCCTAAGCAAAGGTGATCTTTTGGGCGAGCATTATGTGTTAATGGATTTTCCCAACCATTACACTTTAATTATTATTTATCTTTATTTCCTGTGTCACCTCCCATTCACATGCTTATGTTTATATATTGTTTATTGCTTCACCGATAAATCAGTTCCCAGTTAGTCAGTCTTTGTGTAGATATGTGCCTATAGGGAAGAGCACACCGGTGTGGCTCAGTGGTAAAGGTTAAGCTTGGGTCTGGCCAACCCAATGGCTGCCCTTAGGGATTAATATGGTTTTATGTGCCTAGGTTTGGTTTTAGAATGGACTCAGCATACTTCCACTTCACTGTGTGTTAAAAAATAGGGGGGAAGTCCGTAGAAGCAGTTTCCGCAGAACGCAAACAAATAGTTGGGGAAGGTCGAGGGCGGTAACGAGGTCACCGGCTGAGCTTTAGCGTTAGGCTCAGATAACGCTAATTAAAACACTTTAATTAAATTTACACACAACAAAAAATATTTATTTTCTTTTAATTTAAAAAATACAATTGATTGTAAAGCAGGAAAAAATATGTGAAAGAAAAGGCACTAAACAAAGTGCTTGAAGGGAAAAAGACCACTGGTAGGAACGTGAAAGTCATTTAAATAAGGCCAGCGAACATATAAAACTTTAAGATGATTGTGTTAGATAAAGTCTGGGAAATTGTTTTGTGGATGAGTAATTTCAATAAAATTTATATTTTTAATTAAATGTATAATTCGCGTTGAGACGCGACACTCCCGGGCCGCAAAATGGTTGGGCATTAAAAATTGGGAATGACACAAGTGGAGTTGCGGGAGTTAAGATTGGTACCGCAACAAACGAAATTTGGGGATTGGGCATATAGATCGGAACAGGTGCAGAAACAACTGAAGGGCTATACAATGATTGAATGGAAGGGGCTGGAGTATTTTTTAGATTAGGCAGTAAATTTGGAGGTGGTGGCGGACTTAGTAAGTTGTGTATATAAGTCGGGTTAATGTGGACCTTATTAAGGGGAGTGGGTTTCAAATTTGTGATTCCTTTGTGGATCCTTTTATTTCTGGTCCTCTTCCATTTTCTTATCACATTCTTCTTTATGCTGTGTTCCTGTATTGGCGGGGCTTCGATGGTGCCAGATTCCAGGAGGCGCACTCTGGAGGCGATGTTGTAGCGTTGTGGTAGTTTGAAGGAAGCCAGTGAAGGGGGTTTAAAGGAAGCCAGTGAAGGTGGTTTGAAGGAGGCCAGTGAAGGGAGTTTGAAGGAGGCCAGTGAAGGTAGTTGAACACGTGGGCGATTTGAAGTAGTTTCTGTTGATGGTGGTGCTGAGGATTCGGTGGTAGCAATTCCAATTGTTGGAGTAGGGTCGAGTTCCATGTTGGTGTCGGTTGATCGTAGATGCTGTGGCCTGTTAGCTTTTAACAAAATTTTAAATTTTTTATCGAGAGGGGGTGGTTCAAAATATCGCTCAGAGCGCCCTCCGCCCCGGAATAAAGTTGGGTGGTTTTGGGATTTTGAAATCTGGTGGGTTGAAAGGACAATGTTGTCCACCTTTGTATTGTCAATAATTTTTTCGGCAAAAGAAGGGGAGGGAGGGGGTGTGTGGTGTTGTTGTGGGGGTTCTAAAGTATTAACAGGATTTTCTTTTACTAAAATTTTGGATCCGTTCGCTACGGTCCGTTGTTTGTGTGTAATTGAGGGAAGGTGTGTATGGGCAGGTGGGGAATATTGGTTAAAGTCTAAGGGAATTTTATTTTCGGTAAAGGTTGGGGTAGGGTCAGTGATACCTATTTCTTCTGGTGTAAAGAAATCTGGATTTGGCTCGAACGGGGTGTTTTGGACACAAAAGTTGGTCACTGTGTTGTTTTCAATTTCATTTTCTTGTGGAGTCGCTGCTGGCTCAATGATTAAATTTTGTGAGGGGATTGGGGAGGATGTGTACATAGTGTGGTAAAAATACGGATTAGCTCCGATATACGGTTGGTATGTTTGGTAGGGGGATGGAGGTGTGTGTGAACATGGGGGTAAAGGCGAAATTTGATTAGTGTGGATTGGAGTGTATGTGTTAGGGGTGGACGTAGATTGGCAATTCCCCGCAAATTTGGGAAGGGATATTTCCGGTAACTGCCAGTGTGATTCGGGGGGTTGATTTGGGTCGGGGAGAGCTGAAATTAGAATTTGTTGGGAAGAACGGAGATTTCTCAGGTATTTTTTCAATTGGAATAACGTACGTAAATAAGGAACAGTTGCGGCAAAATTTTCATATATGGGTGTATCGACGGTCCTTTCCGCTCCGGTCATGGTGAGTCGGACCGATATCCATTTGTCGTGTGTTGAGGAAATATCTGAAATAGCTTTTGAAACATATTCGAGCTCCATTTCTAAAGAGCTCAACAATTTCCGAGTGTCGGAATGGAATTGGGATAAACTTATAGTGTCGGGTGGAAGTGGGAAAGTCTTTTGATTATCGAGAAGTTTAAGCCCTTGCTCCTGTAGGAGAGTGAGCTGGTCACGAAAAGGTGCGGACATTGTGACTAAGTTGAGAATAATTACAAATGTTTTAAGTGTGTTAAAAAATAGGGGGGAAGTCCGTAGAAGCAGTTTCCGCAGAACGCAAACAAATAGTTGGGGAAGGTCGAGGGCGGTAACGAGGTCACCGGCTGAGCTTTAGCGTTAGGCTCAGATAACGCTAATTAAAACACTTTAATTAAATTTACACACAACAAAAAATATTTATTTTCTTTTAATTTAAAAAATACAATTGATTGTAAAGCAGGAAAAAATATGTGAAAGAAAAGGCACTAAACAAAGTGCTTGAAGGGAAAAAGACCACTGGTAGGAACGTGAAAGTCATTTAAATAAGGCCAGCGAACATATAAAACTTTAAGATGATTGTGTTAGATAAAGTCTGGGAAATTGTTTTGTGGATGAGTAATTTCAATAAAATTTATATTTTTAATTAAATGTATAATTCGCGTTGAGACGCGACACACACAAGTGCCAACTATAATAATTAATTAATCTCTTTTTTATCCGTCACTCTTATTTTATTTTTCCCTCTTTTATTTTGACCGTTTGCTACAACATATGTTTTTAAATATAAACGTTCTAGTTGCGTAAAAATCAAAGAAAAATAATAATTAGAAAGGGACCATCTTTTTTAATATTTAAAATTTAAATAAATAATTTATAAAGGGACCATCTTTAATAATATTTTAAATTTAAATAAATAATTTAGAGAGGGACCATCTTGTTTATTAATATTAAAATAAAAAATTTTAAGGGGACCATTTTTTATAATATTAAAAATATTAATGGAAGAGCGGGGGAGGGGGTATAAAAGCTAAAAAATTTCCGAAATTTAATTCATTCCACTTTTCAAAATGCATTATCTTATTGACGAAATTTCTAAAATCTTAAACTGCCACACCAAGTCTTTGCGCGACAACCTCAATCATCCGGCCAAGCGAGCACTTATTAATTCCAAACTGAAAGGAAAGTTAGTGCGAACACTTTATGCTGACCGAAATGGTTTTCGGAAAACTTTTACACTTTATGGATTTACTCACAAAGGTGTGGATATGTGACGTACATATTAATATATTTTAATTAAGGGGCTCATTCAATTATGGCATATGGGTCTTTAGCTCGTCCATACAATGTCTCTGTTACAGCTCATTTCTATTCACGTCATCGAATACGTTTACGATACCCTTATCTTCAATGTGTCGTTGAAAAGTTTCCAAGGCGGTGCGAGGATCGTTTTTACCCATTAGAATTATTGGAAATTGTTGATGAAAATGAAGACGATCATATCGGATTTCCACCTCCAAATGATGATAAACAACTTTTTAAAGATCTTTCTGAGAAACTTTTAATTGATAATATTTCAAACTCTGATAAAAACGATGAGCCGCTCGAATTTGATATGATGGATGAAATTGAAGGATGGTAAGATACACACATGCATGTACATACATGCACTCTTATGCACATGCACACGTATGACATATTTAAATTTAAAAATTTAATCTTCAATCTGTTAATTACGTAAAATTACACCTCAAACTATTATCTTCTCTCACTTAATTTTTAATTGTTTTCTTCTATGAACTAATTCTGCATTTTTGCCCCCAAAACTGTACACTTGTAACAATTAATTTTGCACAAAATAATAAATTTTATTACAAAAGCTACACTAAAAACAAACTCCGAACCGTATTACACACGTGTAACATACCCACGTGTATATCACACACATGCATGGAAATTATTTAAAAATTTATATTAAAATTAAAAAATTGGTCTTCTAACCCTTAATTCTGCAATTTCCCCCCTAAAACCATAAACTTCTTTCTATTAATATTGAAATTAAAATAAAAATGTATTTTCCGTCGATTAATCTCGCATCTTTACCCCTAAAATCAACAACTTCCGTTTCCTAATTTTTAAATGTTATCTTCTTTAACTAAATTTCGTATTTTTACCCCTAAAACTATACACTTGTAACAATTAATTTAGCAAAAAATAATAAATTTTATTACAAAAAAATTACAAAGTATGACCAAAGTCCAAAACTTTAAAATCACTAGGGCGAACAATTCCTTTTCCTACAAATGGACGGTACATTTTTTGGAGAGGTTGGGAAATTACCGCACCATTTTTTACAGATGGGCGTAAGAAATTTGGGTAAGAAATGTTAAGGGGGATAGAGTAGCCATTATTAGCAAAATGCATAACTTTTTCTTTAAAAACTTCATATCGTAGTCCTTGGTTGGCGACCACATCGAAGTTTAAGGTCATACCGCGCACTTTTAGAATATATTCCAAGTCTGCATCAGAGTTGTCTTTTCGTTGCAGTTTCAATCCATATTGTTTTGCCCCGCCGGAACAATATTCCAAAATATTATGCCGGGGGTATTCATCGGTAAATTGACCTAGGTGAGGACCTAGGTCAAGTGGGCACTTCTCTTCCGGGTGGACAAAGATAAGCGAGTCCGTGTCTGAAATTTAATTTATAAAAATTTTCTAGTTGTTTGACAAATAAAATTTACCAGTATACAAAAGTGTACAGCCAGGTGTTCGAACCACCTTCTGCATAGCTCGTAACAAGTGGATACGCGCGCAGGACGTTGTCCACAAAGATATCACTAAAATTTTTATTAATTTTTCAAACATTTTTAAAAAAAAAACATACCAACGTTGGAACATTCATGTTCCTCTACCCAGTCCTTTTTGGTGAGGTGGGAGATGAGTATGATGTCGGGAGTCAGCTCATCCACACTTGATACCTCTTTGCTCGGGTCATCAACAATTTTTCTCCATGTTGCAGGACTGTCAGTGATTGTGCACTGACTCAACCCAAAATTGCGGAGGGAAAAGCGTCCCCCTAAATTTTAACAATATTCACAAAATATTTATTTTTGGGCTTACAGAGGTTATTGAGGCATAACTTCGCCTGCGTTCGTTTGCCCTTGTTCGGAATCTAAAATTTTTATTTTTTAAAATTTTTTCTTACAAATTGAATTTACCATTTTATTTCGGTCAATAATAATATCAAAATTTTCGGCACACTCTTTGATAAATAATTCTTCAGCTTCAAAGTTGTTCTTTATGCTGTCGTCAAACCCAGAAGAATGAATCTTCTGGGCCATAAATTCGGCGATGTATGAACGGAAGAGAGTGTTGTCGGATGACGTATATTCCAGGACACGAAACAATTTGGTGACAATGTACCCCTAAATTTGTAAAAATTATTTTAATATCAATATAATTTATACCTCATCCAGTGCCATATTCAGTTCCACAGAAGTGCAGGTGCTTACCCATCCTCTTTGTTGGTCGGTATGTTGGCAGCTATAGTCCTCTTGCACACCTCCCTCAGGATTGTTCTTTCTAAATTATGTAAATCTTTAAAAAAAATTTTCAAATTTAAACTTACGCGCAGGCTAGACAGAGAGGAAACAAAAGCCTGTCATTGGACTTGACGGGAAGAATTGGTACATCTATCTTTCTTGGCGGTATAACAAAGACCTTAATTATTTTTTGGTAAGTTCTAAAAAATATAAATACCTTCAAAATGGCAAGCTCATATTTATTATCCCTGCTGTTGGTCCAGTTGACATCTTCATTTAATATGTTGACATTCGGGTGGCCTATTGGGTAGTTCGTTGTCACATTTATAAACGGGTACAAAGAGGTGACGTCGAAGTATGAAATTGTTTCACCCTGCTGAGCAGTGTGAAATAATTTCAATGGGCCCGTTCGTCCTCCATAAAATGCAGATCTGATGTCAATGGGTCCGTTGTCAACATAATCATCAAATTGTTGCCTCATTTCCATATTCTTACCCAACATTTCTTTTATTTCACATTCCCAGAACACTTTGACTCGAATTTGAGACTTGATAAAATCAAGCCTCTTTTTATCCACTTCACGTTGTTTACCAGCAGACTTTCCATTGGGGAGGACGATGTTGTCATCCGGATAACATTTTTTGCAAGCGTGCCAGCAACATCCGTTAATTTCAAGCCCTAGTTGATGGTCTTCAATCCAGCCGTCTAACCGATAATTGCCAATACTATAAAAAATTTTTGAAAATTTTTAATTTTAATTTAAAATTTAATTTTATTTTATTAAATTTACCGTTTTTCACCGTCAGCAGAATTAGCTGTCTGAACAACCACATTATTCTTCTCTGCATACCATTGCATAAATTTCAAAGCAAGAAGACTTTGGTTGTCGGCGTTGTCGTATCCTCGTTCTGGGACAATTCCAACATGTTCTACTTTGAGATGATTTGTCCGGAAATGACGCATGCATGCAGATGCAATCGTCATTGATTCTCGGAGAACATCGATCCCGTCATGTTGCTTATCTGATGCAGCCCGTTCACCAACCTCCCGCTTTGATACCTAAATACCTCTAAGCTATTTTTCAAACTTTAAAAATATTAAGTACCCCCATAAACTCGTTTCTAAATGCGATCAAAGCGGCCATCAATATTTCAACGTCGTTGGTGCAATAGGATGCTAAAGCCTCATCAAGATTGAATGGCTCTTGTTGATGTTGTTCGAACCATTGGTCGAATTGTTTCCTCTTTTCAGGTAGCATTCCATCTGCAAGGTAGTCGGATTTTGTTGTAAAAATTTCCTTTCCATAGTTGTTTGGATGGTTAGCCAAGTGAGGAAAATAAGGTTTATCCTCAACTCGGAGAGCGAAGGCCGGAACAAGAGATGCCAGCGACATGGGCATTAAATTAAAAGAATCCCGAAAGATGATGTTGCCTTTGTTTTTTCCACGAGATGTAATTTTCATCTCATACATTTTATTCCCACGCTTTAACATCTCAGGCGTATAGCCTTGAAAAATATTTTCATTTCTTTTAATTAATTTAATTATTTACCTCTCAAAAATAATTCCTTAAAGACCAAAACCATGTCAAATCTCCCACCAAAGTGGGAGAAAGCAATTGTATCATATTCTTGTGGTAGATCATTCAAAATCCATTCCACAAAAGATTCCAGAGGATGTTGAGAAATAACCATATTATCCACTGTTGTTTTAGTGAAGGGTTGATGAGAGAAGGTAACCAAACGGTACTGTCCACAAACTTTACATTCTTTCTCCTAAAAAATTTTTAATTATTTTAATTTAAATTTATATTTAAATAATTTTTTAAATTAATTTTCTAAATTCTCATAACTTTTTTTAAATCTCTAAAATTACCTCAAAAATACAGTCTGGGCAAGTAACTTTTGCAGCTATGAAATTAGCTTCATGCCTTTTCCCTTATCTGATGGAAGATATTGAGTTGTCTCCAGGTCAAAGGCAATAAAACGGTATTTTTTGTCGATTTTTGGTTCAAGGGGTTTGATGTAGCAACCCCTCTTAGGGTCATGGTAGTCACAACATGTACCGCAATATTTTTCGTGGCACACATGACCCTTACGCCCCTGCTTGTTGTTAGCGTATACATCCCATACAACACCACAATTTTCACACTGCTTGGAGATGTTGCAGAAGCCGCATTGGAGGTGGTACTGGTAGCAGTTATTGTTGTAAAAGATCTTGTTGCAATACTGGCAAAGTTTATTAAATGCTGCTACAATTTTACAAGGGAAGCCAGGCCCGACTCTGGAACATTTGATGCAGCGTGCCTTGCATGAAGCTTTGTGTCTCGAGTCTCGGTCGTAGACTTTTTCACAATGCAAACAGTAGGGTTGGCCAAATAATCCTCCCGTCTTCTTTACCCCGTCGAAATGTTGTCGGTTGTAGTACAATATTATAGGGGTGTCAAAGTTGTCCGGGCCGCTTTTAAATTCTGGCTCGTAGTTGCCGAGCGAACCAAAAACAAAAACTTTAAAAATATATTCTCCTTCATATTTGTTGTTCCAGTAGTCTACTACAAGCGGAATCCATTCTTCTGCGTTGTATTTGTCCAAGTCAAGCGGGGCCCCGATATTTTCCATCAATTCTATTGCATCTTCCCTCAGTTTATTGGCCATGCCGTGTTCGCTGCGAATATAGCGGTGAAATTTCTTTGATGACCAGTCGAAAATCGAATGAATTAATGTAGCGACTAACGCGTAGAAAAGGCAGAAATAATCGTTGTTTCGTATCTGAAAAATCAATAATTGTGTTTTTTAATAATTTTAAATTTTAAAATTTTTCAACCCTAGTTTTAGTATTTATTATTAAAAATTTTAAAAAAAAATCTATTTTCTTTTAAAATTTTTCAATTTTATATATTGTAAAATTTATTTCAAAAATTAATTTAATTCAGAATAAATTAAAATTTATTTCAAAAATTTTTATTTATTTTTTCTATTAAAACTTGGTAAACAGGCCTGAATCAAAGAACGGTTGTTAATTCGGTGGCGCACTGGTGCAATTTTTTTATTTCTTCCAGAACCAGGTAATTGATGTTGTTTAGGCAAAGCATTTTTATCAACAACTGTTGCAATCACGTTGAACGGCTTCCCCCAAAGCGAAACATCTTTCTGTTTGAAACTTTGGGCGACCAAAAGAAAACGGTTGAGGATAGCCTCAACCGTGTTCTCGTTTCTAGCTCTGAAATATCATAATTTTGATTTTATTAATTAAATTTATTAATTTTATAAAATCATTTTAATTTTTGGGTTAAAATAAATTTTTATTATTAATATTTTAGTAAGGTTCAATAACCTTTTACAATTAAACTAATTTCAAAACCCACCTCACTGGAATCCATACATCGTGATCTAACAGTTCGCTGCTAATCACACATCCAATCTGTTCAGGATTCAGGCCAAGTCCACGGCTTTCGGTCACAGCCTCATTCAGAAAATATTGAAAAATCCCTAAATATTCATTTTTATATTATATATTCTAAATATTCGTATTTTCATTTAAAATTTTTATAAAAAATGTTCAATTTTAAAATATTTCAAATTTTTAAATTATTTTAAAATTTTCAAATTTAAATTTTTAAATTTATTTAAAGATCTAATTTTTAGAGAAAAACATACGGCTCAAAAGTTCCTCCGGGTCTTTGGGTAGTTCTTTTATTTGGAATTTACTGCGAGATTTTAAGTATTTAAATTTTCTATTGTGTTCAATAGTTGTTTCTAGTCGATCAACATAGTCTTTAGGTTCTTTTGATGAGCCAGAACCAGATTGAATATTAAGTAAATTAGTGATCGAAAATATCGATCCAAGGCCAAGAATATTGTCAATTGTGAATTTCATTCTTTTCTTTGGTGAAGGACGATTGTCCATATTAAATTATTAAAATCTAATCTAAATAATTTTTTATTAAAAAATTTTAAAATTTATTGATTTTATTTTACTAAATAAAATAACGGACGAACGAATAAAATTATTGATTTTTTAAAAATACAATTAAATAAGGACGAACGGTTAAAATGAAGAAACAATATTATATATAAACCTTAGTTCTGCCATATGGTGTCTTTAAATACGCCGAAATTTAAAAATTTCTTTCATTCTTTCAACCAGCTAGATTATTAATGACCTTTCCGTTTTCTCCTCTCGCTTGACCATTCTATTTGACTCATCATCTCGCACGCGATACTTTAACTCACATGTTTATTTTTCTTTAGCCATGTGCCACCCGTTCGCCTTTTCTTTTATATCCTCTACAGTAATATTTGTCCTCTTAGTTATCCAGAGAAGAAAAGAAAAATAGTCACACGCGACTATTTTAACTCAGTTGTTTATTTTTATTCGGCTACTTGCCATCCAATCCTTTCTCTTATATTTTTGCAATTACAGTAATATTTTTCTTTTCAGTTAATTAAAAAATGTCACAAGAGGAAGAGCAAAAATTTTTTGAAATAGAGGTAGAGCAAAAAATAAAATTAATTTAAAATTTTAAATATTAAGGGATTTTGCCAATACAAGTCTTGTACTAGACATGTTTATCTTACTGCTTTGAATTTATCACTTAAAAAAGGAGAGAAGCTTGATAAGGGGGCTCGTTGCAGTTTTATTTATCACTATTTCTTTGGTTGGCACTGGTGCGAGGAATGTTTGAAGTTCAATCTTTTGAAGAAACAACGAAAGACATTAATACCAATTACCGAGAATTTATTCTTTTATTCTTTTTGGCTTTGCACTGACTGTGCACTTTTTGCTACTACGCCATAAATCATTTTAATATTTTATTCACAATTTTTAATACAAATAAATCCGGATTTTGTTTTGTGTTCAAAATTTTTAAATATTCTTCAAATGAAATCCCTTGGGACAAAAAATAAGTTAGAGAAATACAATGGTGGGCACATGTTTTCGCTATAGGGGATTGGTAAGCTTTGATATTATGTACTACTGTAGGAAAAATCTTAAGAAATGAGTTAAAAATACAATTACTTATTGGGAGGGCTAGGCTATCAAAATAATAAACTTTATTTAAATTGACAAAAATTGTTATCCAATGAGACCCCTTCATTCCTTCAGGGTCCAAGTTGACAATAAAAATAGATTTTTTCAAATCATTTGTCGGAATTGAATTACACGGGAAGCATCCTTTGAAAATTCGACTTGTCTTTGAATTTGTCCTCAGTATTTGATTAATTGTATGGCCATTCATGATATACTTAATTTTAAATTATAAAAAATCTTTTTTGTAAATTTTTACCTTTTTAATTCAATATCCTGTTTCTTTTTGCGAGGAAGTACTACTTTTAACCAAAGAAATGAACGGAATTGGTAAATAATTAGACTTATTACAAATAGAATGTACAATCCTATCATTCCCCAACAGAAAATATGCCCATATATATTATTTTCTCCGGGGCTTTCTTTACAAAGTTGAATAGTGGGGAAGTTTGGGAAATCCATTTTAAAAGGATAAGGTGTAGATGTTGTCGTTCTCTTTCCCAAATATTCAGAATATTCGGGTAATTTTTCCACTTTTGAAATATCATCAATACTTAAAGTCTCAACAAGAGGACAAAAAATTCTTACAAGAAAAATTATTAATGAAATTTTATTCATATTTTAAATATAATTGAAATTTTTACAAAGTAAATGAGCTTATATAGTAGTGTCACTGGCTATCGTTCTGTTTTTATCTAGAATAATCAATGAATCTGCTTCACCCATGGCCACTAGCATGATTCCTCCTTCGGGTACGGGTTGACTAAATTTAATATTCACAGCAGTTGTTCCATTTTTTATTAAATCAAATAGTCCTCCTTGATCATCGCCGCTATTTGTCAAGTTAAATATGTATATGCAATGTGTTGTACCATACTGTTGATATGTAATTCCATTACTTTCAGATGAAGTTGCTAGACCAATGGCATCATTCATATCATTAAATGCACGAACATACTTCCCATTTTCATAGTCAAAATCATAAGGAGTCTGGGGATAACTTCGTCCGTTCGCTATTATAGTAATTTCGCGGACATTAAAGTGTTGGAAGTTGAAAGGACTGCGTCCTAAATTTCCAACATAGTCAGAGTTAGATACAAGTCCAAGCGTTATTCGTCTAGGTATTTGGTCCATAAAAAGGTTAGCATTAAACTCATATCTCCCCATGCTAATAAAGAGAGGTTTCATCATAGTTTTCCTTATTGCATATCGGGCTGGTTTAGTGTCAAGTTTTCTGGCAATGTCCAAAGCCAATCCGTCCATTAGATCCATCTTTTTAATATAAAGTTTACAATTCAAAACTTCAAAATAGTAACGCGTTGTCTGAGGTATACCGAGAACTGGAGGGGCAACTAAAACAAATTTTGCTTCATTAGGTAAGATTTCAATATCTATTTCGCATTGATTAATTAAATAAAGAGGCTGATTAAAAATATCCGCATCAAGTTTTGCAATAAACTGAGCTGTACTGCTATTTGAAAATAATCTTTTCCTCGATTCATATCCTACCCCGCTTTCTAAATTTACATCTGAACCAAAGTAATATCCTGCTGCATTAAGATGTGAGCTTTTAGCTCCTTGAGAATACGATAGCTCATAAGACAAGTAAGTTTTATAAGCGTATAGAGAATTTGAATTATAAATTTCGCGTCCATTAATACCAATTTTCATATTATTAATAAAGGTTTGACCAATAAGCTGAATAGGCGCAATATTGTCTGTGGGTGCAAGATTTACCAAATAACCGTTTTCATTCTCTTTTCTTATTCTAAGTTCTGTAAAAAGGTAGCACTTTGACAAGTCAATATAATTTTGACTTGAATGAATTTTAAAGTGGTAAGGTGTGTCGGTAAGAGGATTGCTGGGGAGAATTTCAAATACTTTAGAAGAGGTTACTGTAACATTGGTCGGAGGAATTTGAAAGAAGTCAAGTGCGCTAGTTATTGAATTTATGCTTTCATTATCAATTTTTTGAAAAGCCATTTTAATAAAGTCCAAATGCGTCCGATCTTAAGCGTTTTCTAACTTTTTTACCAATAATTGTTTGATATGAAGGTATAGCTTGCCTTTTTATACCCTTTTTACACCCAGTACCAAATTGTTTTGGTAATCCTCCTTTATCTAAAACATTATCGATTCCTTTCTTTCCCTCTTCTTTTAGAGCTGCTTTGAGAGCTTCCCCTTGGTTTACTCTCTCTAATACCCTTTGACCAGTATTCAATGCTTCTCCGGCTACAGTAGTACCAGCCTGTTTAATTATAGGGAGAAAGAAACGCCAGAGGCCTCTCATTACATCACCAATCCCCGCTCCTCTTTGTGAATTACCGTAACCACGTTGAAAGGGCGATGACCCTTTAAAGTAGCTATATTCATCTTGAATACCACTTCCTTTCATAGGAACAAATTCTTCATAACCAACTGCTCTTGTATCAAAAATTACATGAACCATTTTTTAAAATAAATTTTATCCAAAATAATAAATGAAATTTACAATTATGAGGGTATTTATATACACGAAAAATTTTATTAAAAATTTATAACTTTTTTAAATATTAGAACTATCATTACTGTACCAAAAGCAAAAGGAACTAGTCTTCCTCCATCCATTGTTCTTAATTCAATTTCAATTTCATTAATTTCTTTCGGAAGCACACGAATGTAAATGGGAGAGTCGTATATCTTCTCATGATATTCTCCAGGTGTTGCGCCAGAGACAGACACAACTCTCAATAATGAACTAAGAGAATTTCCTACAATCATATTCTCTGTTAAACCCCTGGAGTAAACAGCAAAACTTGAAAATCCTCCTCTCAAGTCACTCCCATATTTTGCAAATTCATTATTCATGACCATATTTGAATTTTCAAAACCTAGCACATATCCAAGTTGAGGGGAGAAAGATAAATATTTAATATTTGGGTGAGAAAATTCCAATTTAAAACGTTTGAAATCTTTGTGAAAGGACAGAGAAATAGTATCTATAATTTGTTTTTGTACAGTAGCAGTTATTTTGTCTTTCCTTAGATTACTGTATTTTTTCAAAAGTCCATCTATCATAGGTAAATAACTTTGTCTTTGAAATTGAGTAGGGGGTTTTCCAATAAAATGTGTTAGAACTCTCTCCATATCATCTGTCCATTTAAATTTTTGTTGAACTACTGTTTGGTTCTGTTTTAATGGAAGAGCTTCAGGGAGTGAAGGAAGAGTTTCTGAAGGTAGGGGTAATTTAGGAAGAGTTTTTGTAGGAGAAATTATTGGCGTTTGAATAATTTCCTGCGGTTTTGTAGATGTAGCAGGTTTTGGCGCTAATTTTTGAGGTGTTGATTTATGTTGAGGTGGCTGTGTAGGCAAAAGCGGAGGAGGGGGAGATGGTAGTTTTTGTTGAATTGATTGTGGTAGAGAAGGTTTTGGTGTAGAAGGTTTTTGGGGAGGAGGGGGTGGGGGTTTTTGAGGGGTTGAAGTTTTTTGTTGAGGAGGTTGAGGTAGAGGAGGTTGTGGTGTAGAAGGTTTTTGGGGAGGAGGTGGAGGTTTTTGAGGGGTTGAAGGTTTTTGGGCAGGAGGAGGTGGATGTAGAGGAGGTTGTGGAGTAGAAAGTTTTTGAGTAGGAGGTGGTTGTGGAGTTGAAGGTTTTTGGGCAGGAGGAGGTGGAGGTTTTTGAGGGGTTGAAGGTTTTTGGGCAGGAAGAGGTGGAGGTAGAGGAGGTTGTGGAGTAGAAAGTTTTTGAGTAGGAGGAGGTGGAAGTGGTTGTGGAGTTGAAGGTTTTTGGGGAGGAGGTGGAGGTTTTTGAGGGGTTGAAGGTTTTTGAGTAGAATGAGGTGGAGGTAGAGGAGGATGTGAAGTAGAAAGTTTTTGAGTAGGAGGTGGTTGTGGAGTTGAAGGTTTTTGGGCAGGAGGAGGTGGAGGTTCTTGAGGGGTTGAAAGTTTTTGGGCAGGAGGAGGTGGAGGTAGAGGAGGTTGTGGAGTAGAAAGTTTTTGAGTAGGAGGAGGTGGAAGTGGTTGTGGAGTTGAAGGTTTTTGGGGAGGAGGTGGAGGTTTTTGAGGGGTTGAAGGTTTTTGAGTAGAATGAGGTGGAGGTAGAGGAGGATGTGAAGTAGAAAGTTTTTGAGTAGGAGGTGGTTGTGGAGTTGAAGGTTTTTGGGCTGGAGGTGGAGGTTTTTGAGGGGTTGAAGGTTTTTGTATAGTTTTAAGAGGAGGTGGTTGTGTAGCAGGAGGTTGTTGAGGGGTAGGAGAAGGCGGAGATTGTGGTATTCTAGGAGGCGATGGTAGTTGAGGAGTTGCAGGTTTTTGAAATTTTTTAGGTGGAGGTGTAGTTTTATTTGATGGAGTGGTAGGTGAAGATAGCGGTGGAGGTGAAGATAAAGGTGGAGGAGGAGAACCAAGCTTTTCTTCTTCATCGAATTTCAAACTTCGTTTTGGGCGTCCAACTCTTGGAGGTGAAATTAGAGTTGGCCTATCGACAAAACTATCAGTTTTATTTTGAGGAGATTCTTCAAGCGATCCACTTTGGTGTTGTAAAGTGGATGTTAAAAATTTTAGTAAATCTTCAGGTTTATTGTGTGAGCCTCTTGGTACAGGGACTCTTATAATTTTAGCCTTTCCTTGAAAATCTGTGCAGTGAATAGCAATCCATTGCTCATCAAGTGTACCAATAGTTGACGGCCATGAATAAGGATAAGAAATACTATGTAAGCCACAAACCCAATCTCCGGAAAAATAAATTGGTTTGGGAAGATGAACACGAAACTTATTAGGCTGATTATCGGGATAATCAGTTGTATTGCTTAATAAACAAACATAAAAACTGTTTGACATTTTTATAACATAAAATTATACAATGTGAATACAAACGGCTTTTATACTAATTGGTTTTCATGTATCCATTCCCTCTCGGGATATCCTATAAATTTTACAAGTACTTCGTAAGCACCATCTGGTCGTTTTCTTTTCTGATATACCTTCTCAATCCTATACTCCGTACCCGCATCTTTTTTGACTTTTGTAAGTTCTTCATTGTAATAAGATCCTTTAAATTTCTCTCCTTTGTCATCTATTAATTTGTAACGAATTGGTTTAGATTGGTCTTTGACTTTATCTACTTCAGCTATTACATCACCCCAATTTGGAATGTACCCTTTTTCAAATGTACCTTTATTTACACTTGTACGTACAAAATCTCCTTTTTTTAATTTAGGTTTTGTCTTTCTAATTTTTGCTGATAATTCATCACCATAAATCCTCTCCCAAACTTCTTGAGCATTTTTAAAATTTACATCTATAGGACGCATTCCATGTACCCGACTTTTTGCTTTATTTATCCCTTCTAAAATTTTTGGTAAAATTTCAATCCAATTAAGAGTTTTGTTGTGGGCAAAATATCTATATAGTCTTTGTTTAACATTTCTGATTGCTCGCTCCGCAAGCGAAGCTTTAACTATTGAATGGGTGGCTTCAAACTTTTCAATTTCTTCTTTTTCAAAAAATTCTTTTAATTGCTTATTTCTAAATTCTAACCCTTTGTCGGAAAATATTCTATGTGGTTTCATTGGCATTTGATCAATTAATTGTTTAAAGGCCTCTAACATATCATCAACCTTTTTGGATTTGACCGCAACACCAAAAACTCTTTTTGAAAGGACATCAACTCCCAAAAGTAAATATCTATTTCCTTTATTGTGTCTTGACAAAGATTGAAAGTCAGCCAAGTCAACTTGAACATCTGTCATAAATCCTGCAGCCACCGTTTTACTTCGAGGATAATGTATTCTCTTGGGACGCATAAGCGTATACGTTCGATGTCCCTCTAAAAAATCTTGCACAACTTTTCTAGGTAAATGTTTAAGAATTTTTCTAGCCTCATACCATAATCTATCAACTCCTGAAAAGGCGGCAGGGGAATTCGGGTCATTATAGAGATGTTGTAAAAGTTTTGTATAATCTGCCATTTCTACCAAAGGGAGGGTTTAAATCTATTTATATCTTCCTGTGTTGGTTTTTTCGTTGCCCATTTTTTACTAATTGTTCGGCCTTTTACTTTACGTAAACTAATATCTTCTTGTGTCGGTTTTTTCAATGCCCATTTTTTAGTCCCTTCTTTGCGTCCTCTTAAAATATTTAATTTTTCCGACCAAGCTTTTGATAATTGTTCCGCCTTCTTTTTTGAAGAAGGTCCTTTAATCCTTTTGTAATGAACTATTTTAGTTCCCTCCGGGATTTGATATTTTCTTTTTGTGCGCTCGCGTTGTCTTGGAGGAGAAGGGGATTGCCCACTTCTTGCAACTCTTTGTCTTCTTCGCCTTTTAGCTTCTTTTTCATCAAGTCGGTATTGAGCCATTGCTGCTTGGTCTAAGGGTACTGTTTGCTCTCTAAATCTTTTTAATATTTCCCATCTTTTCTTTTTCCTTTCCCTTCGCCCTGTTAACTTTTTCTCTGTTAATCTATCATTTTCTCTTTCTTTATTATCTATTCTTTTCTTTTTAAGTCCTTCTAATTCATTAGAGTCTTGCTCCCTTTTTGTTGGTTGAGGCGGAGGAGAATCTCGTAAAGGAGCATTTTGTGATTCAATAATAGGGTCAGGATTTTGTGTAATAATTGGTTCAAGTGTTGCGGGTAAGGACGTATTTGCCTTTACTCTTTTCTTTTGTTTCTTCTTAAATGTTGGCATTTTGATTCTTGATCTTTTGGGTTTGCCTCCATTGACTTTCTCTCTCCTTTTTACAAGCTGTCGCGGTGTCGGTTTTGTCAGAGACCCCTCTTCTCTTTGAACGTTTCTACTTCTAGGCAGTGAAGGTAAAGAAGGCGGTATGGATGGGTGGTAAGAAGACTCAGAGAGAGGAGGCACAACATTATAAGCATTATTAGGAGGTTCTCTAGGGTAATTAGAAAATGAGATGTCATCGCTCATCCACAAATCATCATCGTCATTGGCTGTTGAAGGACGAGTTTGGTTACTATTCATAGCTACCCCCTTGGGCGAAGCGACCATTTCAACTCTAACCGGTCGATTTTCTCTTTCGTTACGTAAATGTAAGTAACGCCTTAATTCTTGATTATACAAAATATTTTTTGCACTAGGGTGTTCCTTTACTCTTCGAGTTTTATCGAGTGTTCTTCGAACATCATCTATATTTGGCTCTCCCGTATCAAAAGTTGTAAGTCCTCGGTAAATTTCTTGAGGAACAAGAATAAATTTATTTGCCATATTTTCTTTATTAATTATAATTTTGATTAATTTGCGCTTTTTATAGAGCGCGCCAGTTCAATGAGTATAGGGGTTAACAAAGCGGCAAAAGCTCCAACACCATTTCCCTTTTGCAAAGCATGTCTTGCTCCTCTTTCACTTCGGGCTCTACTTACACCACGGACAAAACAGGCATAAGGCATTAAACGTTTCTTTTGTCGAGTTGTCAATTGAAACCGCGATTTAACGATATTAAGACAAATTTCTACAAGTGTTAAAAGTTGAGAAGTACTAGCAAGTCGTAATAATCGGCGAATTTTTCTGTGTGATTTTGTATGACATAGAGTATTTAGAAAACTTGAGTTCTCATTTATTATATTACTAACCATTTTATATTCCGCTTTTTGGAGTGAAGACTATTTTTTCATCGTCATCCTTAAATATCCCTGTCCTCAGTCGTAGACTTGGGTCCGACGAAGCGTGCATATCAATCAATAGATACCCGTAGGGTATGTTTGTGGCTTGACGGTAAGCGTCAAGGAAATAATCTAGTCTTCCAGGAAAAAGTTGTACTCCTATATTCCTTACAGCTAAAGCAGAATTTGGAGACCGCATTAAAACAATGTATTGCGCATTTTGTCTTGCAACTTTAATTTTGCGGTCAAATAAATTTTGAGTTACAAAGACAATTGCAAAATTTTGGTGGTGTGATTTTTTAGTAAAAAGTTCAGACAGATATTTTTCATCTATAGACAATAAGAGGTCATCTAAAATTAAAAGAAGTGGTTTGGGAAATGTTTTTAATAATTCCTCAGGGGGAACGCCAACAAATACATCTACACCAGATTTTTGAAGAATTGGCACTATAGCACTCATTTCCCCAAAACAATACAGTATACTCCTAGGTTTTGGGTCAATTAAGTCTGTCGCTTCCGAAATAAATTTTAATAGGAAAGTACTTTTCCCGCTTGAGCTAGGACCCGACACTATCATACCAAAAGGCAATTTAAAATTTAATTCTTTATTTGAAAATGTCAATGCTTCCATTTTAAGAATATAATGTAACGCAAAAATTGTTTTGCTTAAATACTAAGTGAAATTAAAGGGGTGGTTGTAAATTAGTATCTTCAATCTTATCTATTACTTCATTCTTAACACCTTCATCGGACAACATCCCCATTGTAACAGCCTGCATAGAGTCGAAGAACTCTAATAGGACTGCGTCATCATTTTCTTTAATTAATGGCTCTTCTTTGATTGGAGATAATGGCACTTGTGTTTGTATTTCTTGTTGCGGGGATGCAGGTGGTGGTGTTACTGGTTCCGGTTGCGGGGATGCAAGTGGTGGTGTTAATATTTCTTGTTGCGGGGGTAGAGGGGGTGGTGGCGGTGTTGGAAGTGGTAATTGTTCTTTAGCGGCACGTTTTTTACAATTTGTATTATAAACAGAGCAAACATTTTGTGAGCCATATGGGATATTTAAAACGCGGCCTTTATTTTTAATCTTAAATTTAAATCTTACTTTAAAATTAAATGAAAAACAAAACCTTAAAGAAACAATGTCCTGGCAAGTCATAAATACAATCAAAAGGAACGAAGCGAGGGGTTGATAGGCGAGTACAGTATAACGTCACCCCCTCCTTAGTAACAATAAAATCCAATTCAACCTCTGTGCTTTTGCACTCACGACATCGGCCGCCATGCTCAAAAGGAATAAATCGAGGTGTTGAAATTCTTTCACTAGTTATGGTGATTCCATTGGAGTTGAGGTTAAAATCAACCTCTGGAATAATTTGAGCCGCCAAAGATTCCTTGTCATTGATATTAAGTGCCATTTTTAAAAATATTCGATAAGTAATTAATTAGTCTAAAAATTTTTTGAGTTTATATACCCTTCTCTGCCCCCATAGGTGTCAATTATCTCTAACCCTATAATATCCCTTCGGTATAATTGTCAATTTTTATAAAAGTGAAGCCAAGCCGTTTTCGAAATATTGTTTTAAAATTATTTAAAGCCACGCCTCTTTTATGATGCGGTTTATAAAATTTTTATTTCTTAAGCTCATTCTATAAAATTTACAACAAATTGTTTCAATAATTCAATATTTATTTAATTAATATTACTTATTATTAAAAATATGGAACAAAATAAGACATCTGGTGAGAAAATTAATATTATTATTTTAAAATCTTATTTAAGTTTCTATTGCACCAGATATGGATTGTGAGCAAACCAAAACAATTTCTGTTACTAAACCAGAGAAATTGGAGAAAAAGAAGGAATCAAGTGCTAAAAATTCTGGTATAATAATAAAATAAATATTCTCTATTCAAATTTTTTAAGAGAAAACAATTACTAATCCTACAACGGAGACAGCTGTTCAGGGTCCAATTATTAAAAAACAACTTTGGAAGCTTATACGCGGAAAATTTTTGATTACTTTCTATCTCTGTCAAGGTAAGAAAAACTAAAATTTTATTCAAAAATAAATTTTTAGAATGCCAAAACAACTTATTTTATTCTAAAGAGAAATTTGATGAAGAATCTACTGGTGTTACAGTGAAGATTAATTTATGCAATAAATGTGTTGATGCAAATTGTACTGCTTCTGATGTACTCGCACCATATAAGAAGATTGGCACAAAAAGAAAAACCAATTAAATTCATTAAAATTGAATATACATTATTAATTCATAATGGTTAAATAAGCTTTTTTTTAAATAACCACTTTTAATTGTATTTTTTAATATTTATTCAACTTTATTGTAATAATTCATTTTAAATGAACTTTAAAATAAAAATTTTTTAATTATTTAATTGTTTGGGTCTAAATTCCTTGATTTTACTTAATAGATTTTTATTTAGATTATATCTTTCCTAAAATTATACTTTGTCTTTTAAAATTATTTTAATACATAGAAGATTTTCATTCTATAATACAGTAATTCCTTCTCATTCCCCTCATTGTCTACATACTCTCTTATTTTTATGCTCTCTACTTTACGAAATAATGGCGGACACTCATTACCAATCCTTGGGATATTTATAGATTATACGCTTGGATTTCTTAATTTAAAACAAAAAACACCACGAAAATTATTTCAATTGTTATTTAACAAAAAGACACTTTATTCATAGAGATAATTGCGAGAAATATATGAGAGAAGAAAAGAAAATTAAAGATATAGAAGAGAGATTAAAAGAAATTTCAAAATGGTAATTAGTGTAAAAGAACAGAATACCAAAAATTTAAAATTAAGAACTAAAACAAATATTTTTTCATGTCAGTTTTTACCAATAGCAGTTTAGCTTCGGTTATCGATTATTTTCAAAGATTGAACAACAATACAGGGACTATATTTAATTAAAATTGACTCTACTGTCTTATCAGAACACGATTCCTAAATGATGTCAGAGAAACGAATATATGTTTATATACAATAAAAGTAGCCACTCAAGTCAGCAACTGCTCTGCATCTCTATCCTTTCACATATATAACATAAGAGAAGAGTACTGTAAACACTGCATACTCCCAGCGGTCGTGTAAAATACATATGATTCTTTGATCTCTTTTAACTCATTAAATTTAAAAACCATATGATTTAAGTTATTGTTCTGTTGCATTTCGTACATTGACATCACGTGCAAAATTAATTATTAAAATGTTTACTCTTTAACACTAGGATTTTATTGATTTAACACTTTTCAATTCCTAGATTTAAGACACAACTGTCTAGTTAGTTCGACTTTCACAGTGCAGAGAAGAGAAATGAATTTTATGTATATATAAAATAAATGAGGAATTAGAGTCGCCCTAATACTCTGCGTCTCTACCATTTCTCTTCATAAATAAAGGAATGGGTAGTGTACTTTTGCGCATTGCAAGTGGCAACTTTAAAGAGAATCCATTGACAATGTTAAAGTAATTAAATAAATGTTAAAGTAATTAAAATAACTCAACAATTAAAATAAATTAATTTTTTAACACAATTAAAAGTTTATACAAAAAACAGTAAAGCCATTGTCTCGTTTCACTTATTAAATTTAAGGCTCTAAAGAGAGCCGTTTGGGTTTAGATTTTGTTGTTGTCCATTTGTCCATCATCCAACAAAATGACCATAACCAGCCAATTAGTGTGCGGGAACCATACCACTCCCTTACCAACATTGAAAAAGTTTGTAAGTTTCCTCTAGTCACACCCGAAATTTACCGCAGTGCGCGAACAACACCGCTTAAAAGTTTGAAAGATCCTTCATCCCTTACACCCACCCTTCAAAAAAGTTTTGAAGTTTCCCTTCCCACCGCTACACATTTTACCGCAAGTGCGCGAAAAACATCACTCAAAAGTTTGTTAGATTTACTACCCCTTACACCCACCCTTCAAAAGAGTTTTGAAGTTACCCTTCCCACCCCTACACATTTTACCGCAGTGCGCGAACCCCTTCACCATCTACTAATTAGAGCGGGACATCTCCTCAACATAACAATTAGTGCGCGAGACCCCTTCACCACCTACTAATTAGTGAGCGGTACCCTTTACTAATTGATGCGCGAGACCCCATCACCCCTCAACATCCCTTCAGGATTAGGTTCGGACCCCTCCCCCTCTCACTTAAAACCCTTCTTTAGGATTTGGTTTTCTGAGCGCGGACCCCTCCCCCACCAAACCTGTCAATAGGTTTGCGGCATGCCCTTTGAACATCAATCAAAAGGTTGGCGGCATTTCCCTTTGTCCCAAAACCTGGAGACTAACTACTCGGCGTACAATTTATGTTTCAATTTTTCTACAATAATTTCATTTGTTTAGATTAACCACATTCTAGGGTCTTGCTTATGAAGAGGAAACACTTGTTGGAAACATGTTCTGATGAATGTTTTTCTTCAACAGTATGTGATTTTGATAGGGAGTTTTCTCATCCTAATGAAGAAGTCGCTAACATCGATGACGATTTAATTTGTATTGCTTCTATTGACGCTTCTGAGGTGATTTATAAGTTAAAATTTTTCCAAAATTTATTTTAAGTCTTCACTAACAAAAAAATTAAAATTAACTAACAACAATAAAACTACAAAAAATTCATGGCCTCCACCGTTTCTTGGAAATGGTCTTTATCTAACCAAAATAGATTGTCTTCCCCCAGAAACTAATCAAAGAGCACTTTCTCTTTTTGAGTTAATCCGTCAAATTCGCCCAATTGCTTCTATTCATTTTAGTTTTTGTATTGATCCTGGATGGGTTATCAAGTTTGTTTTTTTTGTTTATTTTTAGTTTTTAAATTTTCTCAGGCAATATTCTCGAAGTTTAAGAAATAATCCAATATCTTTTATTGTTGGTCAGCCAGAGTTTGGAGAATTGGAGAAAGAATGTAAAAATTGGCCAAATATTCAAGTAAATTTTTTGAATTTTGTTTATTTTTTTTTTAATTTAGGTTGCTAGTGCAGTACTTCCATTCCCTTTCGGGACTCATCACACAAAGCTTTCTTTGTTTGAAAGTGAACATTCATTGCATGTAGTGGTGGGCACTGCGAATTTACTGCCCCAAGATTGGGCCTTTAAGACACAAATGTTCTACCATTTTGCTGCACCATTTGCACAAGAATCAGAACCATTAATTGAAATAGATGTTGAGGAGATTAAAACAAAAGTTGCGGGCCAAAGGTTAATTTTGAAGACTTTCTTATGGTCTTAAAAACATCTTTTTCAGTTTTCGTGATGATCTTGTTGAATATTTGAGAGCTGCTTACCCACAAAGGTGTGGTAAAGTTTATAAACTTGTTTCTTACTGGATAGAACGTATAATTGGTGGACAAGCTGATTTTAGTAAATGCAAAGATCGTTTGATTGCTTCTGTTCCGGGGAGGTATTTTTCATTTTTACCCATTTTAAAAATTTAAAAGTAATTTTAGATTTCACAAAGGTAATGGTAGTTACAGCAAATTTGGCCATCTAAAATTGCGAGAATCTTTGTCTTCTAAATTTACTCCAATAGAATTACAAACTTTAAAAGTTTTAATTTAAAATTAAAAAATATTAAATTTAACATTTTTAGACATTTATTGGCCAATTCAGTTCTATCGGTTCACTCGGAGCTAAAGCAGAAACTTGGTTATCTGATGAATTTTTGTGTAGTCTTTCTGGCTCAAATAGTTTATTACCACGTTATTAAATTAAAATTATTTAAAATGGAAAAAATTTATTTTAGCTTCTTCTCTTAAATTAATTTATCCAACAGTTGAGAATGTTAGGCAATCATTAGAAGGTTATGCTGCTGGGTTTTACCTTCCATATTTGTTCAAAAATCATATAAGACAAAATTATTTGTTACATTTTTTTCATCAATGGAAAAGTGATAAACACGGAAGGTTTTTTTTAATTAAAAATTTTTTGTTTTTTTTTAAAGATCGTTAGCAATGCCTCATGTAAAAAGTTATGCAGGTTTAGATGAAAATTCTAAAGTTAATTGGATTTTAATGAGTAGTGCAAATCTTTCTACTTCTGCTTGGGGAAAATTGGAAAAATGTGGAGAACAATTGTTTATTCGTTCTTATGAATTAGGTGTTCTTTTATGTGAAAAAGATCATCCAGAAGGTTATTAAACATTTTTGAAATTTTTTATATTTATGAAGGGGATTTGTTTTATAACTTTTAATAATAAGTTTGAGATTCACTAATTTTTTATTTTCTTTTTTAGAGAAAAATAATTTCCAAAGCTTTTTGGTGTTATTCTTTAAATTTATTTTTGTTCAACGTTTTTTAAAAACATTTTTTAAAATATTTTTTAGGTTTACTTTTGCCTTATGATTTACCTTTACAAAAATATGAATCCAACGACCAGCCATTCGTTCAAGATATTATTTATCCAAAATTACCACCAGATTTGTTTGGTTTTCAAGGTTCTTGTGAAGTTCGAGAAGCATCGAAATAAATTATTTAATCTTCTGATTTAACACTTTTTTTCTTTTTAATCAATAAACATTGATTTATTATTAATTTCTTTTCTAAATAAAAAAATATTTTATTTATTTAATTTTTATTTTATTGTTGCAAATATTCAATATATTTATTATATTTTTACATAATTATTCTTTAAAATTTATTTTTCAAGAAATCTCTCTTAAAAATGAATAACAACAAAAATACTTTTTATAATTCAACAAATACACTTTATGAACAAGAATATTCAACTAAAACAAAAAAATCTGCATCAGAACAATTATCAGAAAATTTTGGAAGAATTGTTGACAATTTACCAAATAAAATGTTGGTTTAATTTAAATATTTTTTAAAAATTTTTTCTTTTTAAGTCATTCAGATATTCGTTTACATTTACAAAAAGTTTATTCAACAGCTGCTCTTTGCCTTTTATGTTCTATTTTTGGAATTTTCTTTCGAGGAATTTTTAATTTCAATGCTTTTTTACACAAATTTGTTACTTTTTTAATTTTTTGTTTGTTTATTGGTTTGTTTTTATTTAAAATTTTTTTAAAATTAATTTTTAATTTTAAAGGTTTGGGAATTTGTAGTTACAAACAAAATTTGGAAATTAAACGTTTTTACGGTCTTTTAATGCTTTCCTGGTTAATTGGAATTAAATTTTGGTCATTTTTTGAATTTTTTGGATTTGAATATCCTGGACATATTGAATTTAATTTCTTTTTTGGAGCTTTGGTAATTTTAGATTTTTTTAATAAAAATGTAATTATCTGAAAATTAAATATTGTTAAGTCACAATTTTTACTAATTATTTTAAAAAAATCTGAAGTAATTTTAAATAATTAACGGGCTCCGACTCCCCTTTCCCCGGAAAAGTTCTCCCTATGGAATAACTCTAGATTATTTTTTAATTTTTAAAGATTGTTTATGCTTCTTTTGCTTTGTCTGTAATCCATTCAGAGTCAATTCAATGTCTTCATCTTTGTGGTATTTTTGACATTTTTTTTATTTTTTCTTAATTTCTAGCTACTTTTCTGTCAACTTTATTTTCTTTTTTGTTGACTTTTTTTGTTGCTCCAAATTTTATTTATCCAACAATTCTTTGGAGTGTGTTAACGACAAATGCTCTTTTTGTTATTTATGATACACAAATGATTACAGAGAAACGCCAACAAAAGGATACTGATTATATTTGGCATACGGTAGTTTTTTAAATATTTTTGAATGGGAATTTTAGAATTTAATATTTGGGTTAGAGGTCGGCAAAACCATGTTTGTGGGATTTTTTTAACTTTTTTAACCCGCGCAGGATCCCGTCCCACGCCGACATATAATTTGGGCTGTTCCAGTAAAAGTTTAGTTTATATCAAAATAGATAATGAGCAGAAGCGTTAAGTTTTCTAATCTCTGAATTCGAAAAATATAAATCTTTTCTAGTTTTCCTAAATATATAAAAACAAAAATTTTAAATTAATTACATATTTTAAATTATTTTCCTTTTTAAGGCAATGTTGTTTGTAGACTTTCTCAGTGTTTTTGGCTATATTTTGTTGAGTTTAAAAGAAAAAATTGGTTATTTTAATAATTTGCGTCATGACAAATTAAAATTAAATTAATTTGGAAATAAAAGGAAGTAAATACTTTCTCTCTTCAAAAAAAATATTTATTTTGAATCTCTTTAGATTATTAAAAAATACTTTAAATTATTTGAGCAATTCTTTAATTTATTACCTATATTTGTTTTTAAATATTTCAACGATACTCTCATTTTTTTGATCTTCACTTAAAAATGAATTTCTTAAAAATAACTTTGCCATTTTTGAATTTTTAAAAATAAATTATTTTGACGTTTCTAATTTTGTTTTTTTAAAGATTTTTTTCTAAAAAATATTTTTTTAATTTTATGATTTAATTATCTTCTAGATTTTAATTTAATATGTTAATATTAAATAATTTTATTTTTAATTTATCTTCAAAAGAAATTAGTAGACGGGCATTTTCAATAAGTTCTGCTTTAACTCAAAATATGGCTGGGAAATACAAAAATAAGGTTTAATTAAATTTTTTAACAATTCGGTTGTTTTTGATGTTTGTTTTTTTAAGTTAATGCAAAACTAGGTCATTTCTACCCCAAAATGCCAATTTAAATTTTGTAAAAAATCGGATCAATAGTATTCTTTGATCAATCCTTCATTTATTTCAGTCGATAATTTTAAGTTTTGGGAAAAGTTAACAACATTCTTTTAGTAATTCTCAATTTAATTTTTTAGGCTTGTCGTTATTTGCGCGGAAAACCCCAAATTATGACTTATGACATGTCTCGTTTACCTTCTGATATAGCTGTTAGTAAATCTTGGATGACTTGGCACACACAAAATTTGGATGATTTTAAGTTTTAATTTAAATAAAAAATTTTAATTTATTTTTAATTCCTTTTTAAAGACAACAACAAGGATTGACTTTAGCTCAAGATGAAATTATTAGACGATTTGTTCGGGCTATTTTCTATACTTATTTGCCTTTAACTGTTGGGGGAACTGAAGTAAATAAAATATTTTATTTAAATTATTTTAACAAGTTTTTTTCTAGTTAATTACTAAAAGAAGGGGAAATGTTGTTTATGTGGCTGGATTTCTTATTCCAAAAGGAAATATGGAACAAATTTATTGGCTTTATGGATTTACTGAAGAAATTTTATCTAATTTATTAAAACAGCCAGTTAAATTAGAACTTCAATTTATTCGAAGTGCTGATGATTTAGCTGTGGAATATTTTGTTCAACCAACCACCACTCCTTAGTTGTTTCATTTCTATAGTTAAAAATTATGTTACTTTCAAGCAACCCTTTAAAAGTTACAAAAATTTAAACCCGAAAATTAAGTCTTGTTGATAAATTTTTTTGAGATTTATTTTATGAATTTATAAAATTAGAAGGAATTATAATATTTAAAAACTACTAAAAATTAGACTCATTATTATATTTCTATCTATATATTTTTTATATAATTTAGTCTTTATTTTTTGTATTATCATCTCCTCCGCCTCCTTTATTTCCTTCAGATACATCTATTGTGTTGTTTTCCCAGATATTCCCAATTATGCACCATTAATTTTTGAATTGCTAAAAAATAATTTAAATTATTCTAATTATTTTAAAAAAACCTAAAAGTGCATGATATCTAACATTTGGATCTTCAGCACTTAACAATTTCATTACCGCTTGTTTGCCTTGATATTGCTCGACAATACTTGAACAAAAAATAATAAAAATTATTTAAAAATATTTTTATACTCTTTTCCACGTGGAAAATGTCTAACATATTCTCCAACATCATGAGCAGCAACACAAAGTACCAAAACATCGCTAGAATCAAGTAATCGAATTAATATTCTAAAAAATATATTTGAATTTTTATTTAAAAATTAAAAAAACTTTATTAATTCAAAATTCTTTTCATTAAATCTCTGAGCGTTTTCTCGCCAAAATTTTTCTGATTTATGTACTGGACTCCAATGAAGTCTCCCAGAACGAATTTCAGTGCAATACTCGTCAAATGAACTCAAATCTTGAACAGAAGTATGTAAACGTTCAGAAAGAAATTCAATATCTTCCAACTAAAAAATCTTTTTTTATAATTAAAATTGGGCTTTTATTGAAAGAAAAACAATTTTTGTTTTAATTTCAATAAGATTATAATTTTTTGTAATTTAAATAATTTTAGTCATAAAAGATTTAAAAAATTAACCAAATCTTCGTCATCAAATTTTTTAGCATCCATTAATTCCAAAGTTTTTAAAGTTTTACATTGAACCATTTGAAGTGCCGATTCCCTAACAAGCTCTCTATTATCTATTTTCTCCAATAAATTTCGAAAAGTATGTAAAATAATTCTGACAACTTTTTCCTTTAAAAAATAAATTTAAAAATAAATTAATTTTTAAAAACAAACTTTTGAACATTCAGAAAGAATATCCCCTAAAGTTTGAATTACTCCCATACTTTGGATATAACGAGCAATTTTACAGTCAAATGATAAACACCAAAGACAAAAAATTAATTGATATTGAAGTTGAAAATTTGTCCGTCCATCCAAAGCTGTCAAAATACTTGGAACACCTTCACAATGAACAAATTCATTTCTATATTCTTCAATTCTAAGCATCATTTGTAAACACCTAACAGATGTATTTATATATTCATTAGACTAAAATTTGTAAAAATGTTTATTTGAATTATTTTTACAAAACTCACAGTATTTCTTAATTCCATCCTCAAAAAATTAAAATAAGCATGAAGTTCTTGACCTTCCATACGAACAGAACCATAACATGCCAATTTAGCAAAAATTGTAGACATCTTTTTAGTTAAAATATTTTTTGTTTAAATTACAAAAAAATACTTGATTAACAATAAACCCATCATTTCTAGTCAAAATCCCTTGAAACCACGACCAAATAGTTTTTCTTTGACGAGCAGCATATTCGTGAAATATTTCAACTCTTGACTTATCTTCCTTCAAGAAAAATATAAAAATAATTTTAAAAAGATAAAATACCTGTAATAAATCATCAAAAATAGTTAAAATATAACGAATTAATTGTTCTTTTGTAATTTCGGTAACCAAATTAATTAAACATTTTGCAGTATTTAAACGGTCTTTATTTAATACTTCTGTCCGTTCTGCTTTACTTTTAGCTCCTTCCAATGCAACAATAAAATTATATTCATTTTGTGGAACAAGTTGTGAACGTAAATACGAAGTCCAATTTGGTTTATTTATTGGATTTCTGACTTCTGAAGCCTTTTTAATAAAAAATAAAAAAATTAAGAGATTAAAAAAACTTCTATTTGAATTTTGCTCGTTGCAGTTGTCATATCAACGGGGGTTACATGATGCCCGGCAGCAATTTCCTCAACTTGTTCACCCAAATTGCTATTTTGTTCCATAACCATTTTCTTTTAAACTTTTAATTAAATTAATAAAAAAATTGAAAAATAAATTCAAATAAACATTCAAATTATTAAAACTTGTAAGAGTAAAAAAGGACCAAAAATTAAAGTAAAAAACTAATATAAAAGTTGAGTCGCTTAACTATTATCCCACGCTAAAATTATCAAATAGAGACTCAATTTACTATTAACGACCAAAATTCGAACGAAGAAAATCGTTCCAAAATTTAATCTTCAGAGACATCCTATCGCCTAAAGGAGCCCCCAACATAGCGATAGGATTCGAAAATTCCTGAACTCCAACATTAAAACGGTATAAAAAACCTTTAATATATCGCATGTTTAATACATTTGTTTAAAAATTTACATTTTTTGCAAAATTTGAATTTAAAAATATTTATCAAGTTAAACTTTGTCTATATTTGCATGTTTCTATTTGTTTCCTTCCACACATTGGACATATTCCTTTTTGATAAGCACAATCTTGACAGTAATTTGCAGCAATATGATGAGTCATCTTCTTACAAACTCTGCATCTTTTAAATTCTCCAACGCCCGGCTTAAATTTTTGTTTTGAACTGAGAAATTTATTTTCGTTGGTTAATCTTTGTGATCCACTTGCATTTTTGTCGACATGGACAGTTGCTAATTTAGATATTTTGTTTGTACCTAAAAATAAATTTAATTAATGTCACACAAATCACAAACTTACATTTTTCACAAACCATTGCAAAAACTTTAAAAAACTGACAAAAATATTAATTTTTGATTAAAAATATTTTCAAGTATTTTTAAATGAATAAACATATTTAAAGTCTAAAAAATTACGAGAAATATTTATTTTTAAATTTTAAAATAACAAATTGAAAGCGGAAACCAAAAATATATTCTCGGTTGAAATGAAACTTTTCAAATTCATTTTTAGGCAAATCAAAACAATTTTTTAAAAAAATATTTAAAATAACAAAACCTTATTTTTCGTCAAAATGAGATTAATTCTCAATTTACTATATATCAAAAATTCTTTTTTCCTTGTTTATTTATTCACATTCATCTCCATCTCTTCCTTTCTTATCAACTTTATTTAATTTAATTAAATCATCAATTCGAAGAATTGTAATTGCTGCCTCTGTTGCAAATTTTAAACTTTTTACTTTACTAATTAATGGTTCAAATATTCCAGCATCTTTATTTTGACGAACAATTCCTTCAACTAAATCAAGTCCAGACCTTTTCAAAAAAATATTTTTTTTAACTAAAAAAAATTAAAAACCATTTCAAATCCTCAAATTTTTTATCATTTTGACTCTTATTATGAAAAGCACGAAGTTTTGCAAGTAAAGAAATTGCATCCTGTGCTGCATTTGTCGCCAAAGTTTTAGGAATTACTAACAAAGCATCAGCAAATGCTGCAACAGCTAATTGTTCTCTACTTGTCTTTAAATTTTTTTTAATAAGAAAAAAAATATTCAAAAAAACCAAATTAAGAGCAAAATTCTCCAAATAAACATCAAGTGCTGTTTCGACAGCTCCACCACCAACTACTAATTTCTTCCCTTCAAGAACTCGTTTAACAACACACAAGGCATCATGCACACTTCGTTCCATTTCGTCTAACATGACATCATTTGCACCCCTAAAAATAAAATTTTCTTAAGGAAAGTTAACGACACTGGAGTGCACTCAAAATGTAAAAATATTTACTAACCTCAAAATAATCGAAGCACAAGATTTAGCTTTTGTTCCTTTAATTAAAATTAATTCATCATCAGAAACTCGTTCTTGAACAACTTCTTCAGCATTTCCAAGTAAAGAACTCTCAAAAAGTTCATCCCCTTCAAGTGTAGCAAGAGAAGAAGTTAAAGTCGCTTTAAATTAATTTTTCATTAAAAATTAATTAAATTAATTTTTCATTAAAAATTAATTTAAAAAAAATAAAAATACCTCCTGTACCCTTAGCAATTCGTTTCAAATCATTTTTAGCACATCGTCTCACAGCCATAGCCCCAGCCTCAACAAATTGTTTAAGACATAAATCATCAATACCTCCAGTTGTCAAAATAACATTTGCTCCAGATTTTATTATTTTTTCAACTCTTCTTTTTGTTATTTCTAATTCCCTAAAATTATATTTATAATAAAAATTAAAAAATATCCAAAAAAATACTCTCGTCGAATAGCTTCCAATTTTGATGGATCCTCAACAACAACAGAAATACCAAGATGCATTTTAGTTTTTTGAAGAGAAAAATCTAGACAAGCAATTTTAGCGTTTAATATTTTTCTTGGCATAGCTGAAAATAAAGAACTTTTTCTAAAAAATAACAATCCAAACCTTCACTTGCTCTAGTACAATTAAGCGCATAACCCTTAATAAGCAAACTTTCTTTGCTTGACTGTCCGCGCGCTTTTAAAACATTTATTGTATTAATAGGATATGTAACTTTGCCAGATCTGTCGGTTCGTTCAACAGCCATTGCTGCATCAACACACATTTCAGCAAAGAAATCAGATTCCCTATTAAATTTAATGTTTCAATCAAGGTGTAACAATAAAAAAAAAGGGTGGAAAAGACAAGGATTTCCATAGAGTTATAAAAAGATGCAAGAATAACTACATAAAATAATGTAAAAATAGTTAACTCACGATCCAATAAGTTTAGAAGATATTGAAGTTTTTGCTGTTTTAATAATTAATCCTTTGTCTAATTCTTCGACAGGAAAAGAGAGATTTTCAGTCATATATCGAATAGCTTCTTTACAAGCCAAACGGTATCCATTAATTATATTCGTTGGATGAATCTTCTTCTGAACCAATTCATCTGCGGCCTTCAAAAGTTCAGCTGCAACAACAACAACAGAAGTAGTTCCATCGCCAACCTTTAAATTGAAAAATTTGAAATCAAACAAAAATATTTAAAAACCTCTTCATCTTGTAATTGTGCCAAATCAACAAGTATTTTGCCAGCAGGATGCTCAACTTCAAGAAGCTTTAAAATTGTAGCTCCATCATTAGTAACGGTTACATCCTTTATAAAAATTGAATAGAAAATCTAATTATAAAATAATACATACTCCCACATCATCCACAAGCATTTTATCAAGTCCCACAGGCCCTAATGATGATTTGACAACATTTGAGATTGCAACAGCCGCCATAACTAAAAATAAAGAAAAAAAACTAAATATCCAATTATTAAAATAAAATACCATTTTGTGTTCGAATTGATTGACCTGTTGTACGCTTTCCATGAAGAGCTAAAATTGCTTCACCAGGACTTGCCATTTTTCGATTAACGTGAAAAATTTATTTTATAACAAATATTAAACTCGTCAAATTACTGAAAAGTACGTGAAAAAAAAGTTAAATACTAACTACAAAAAGAAGAATAGTTTTAATGCGACGAATTGCTCAGGTTTTCCAAAAGTGACCTTTTTTGGGAATGACCATTTATGGAATTTCGTTGAAAATGGTATTTAACAAAATGGTACGCGACAGATTGGTACCTAGGCCAAAATGGTAAAAATACTATATTAATGTATACGATAATTAGACTGAAACAAGTTTAATGAAGGGAATTCCCTTTCCTTCATTAAGTTTATGACATTTTATTTAATAGTTAATTTTAAGTAAATTATTTTTTGGCTTGAAAAATGATGAATGCATTTAAATTACAAAAGAAATTTTGTAATTTTTTATTCTTTCCAAATATTACTAGATCTTTCTCAATTCAGCCTGCTGAAGTTAAAAATTTGGATGTAAACATTAGTAAAGAGGTTATTTAAATTTGAAATTGTTTTTTATTTTATTTTTTTAGTGTTTAATTAAAATGAGAAAAGAGACTGGCTATAGTTATGCAAAATGTCGAAAAGCTTTGGCTAAATTTGGTGAACAAAATTATAGTGAAGCACTTCGTTGGATAAAAGAAGTAGCTGTTAAAGAAGGATGGGAAAAAGCAGCAAAGTTAATAAATAAATATTTAAATAATTAATTGAATTTAAAGGTTAAGTGATAGAAATGCTTCACAAGGATTATGTGCTTTACTTACTGGAAAAAATATTGCAGCATTAATTGAATTAAATTGTGAGACTGACTTTGTTGCAAAAAATGATGAATTTCGGGGATTGGTATTTTTTTAATTTTCTAAATTCCTTCCTTAAACATCACTTAAAATTTTTGTTTTCTTTTTTTATAGGCCCATCAACTTACTACTGCTCTTTTTAAGCATGCCGAAAATATTTTAAATTCAAAATCTGATTACAAAACTAATTTCAATGGAGAATTAAATTCCTTAGAGATTTGTAAGTTTTTTTTGGTTAAATTTTGAGGACGTGCGTTTAATATAAAAATCTTATAATTTTTAGCTACAAATGAAATAAAACTTCCTAGTGGTCATTCATTTGAAGAATTAATTGTAACTTCTATTGGAAAATTAGGAGAAAAAATATCTTTAAATTGTGCCAAAATATTTTATACTTCGCCTGAATTTAATATTTTTGGACATTCACATCCAAATGGTTTGATAAAAATTCTTTTAAAACTTAAATAATTTTTTAAAGAGAAATTTGGTAATGTTGAAATGGGACGATTTATTTCAATTGTAACAATGAAAAGAAGGGAAGAAAATTCGGGATTCCCTATTGAAAAATTGGGTCGTCAAATTTGTCATCATATTATTGGAATGGTACCAGAAACATTGGGAGAACCAGATGAAAATAAAGAATTAAATGAAGTAAAAGAAATTTCAGAGAATGAGGAAAAGATGGATGATGACGAGAGTGGGGATTCTTCTGGAAATGTAAAAATATTTTTTAATTCGGGTATTAACATACATAGAATTTAATTTGAATTAAAACTAAAATCAAACATTAAGTCCACAATTTTTATCCCCCTTCATTTGGCCCATTCTATTCTAATAAGATATTTTTTAGACAACCAAAATTGATGAAAATGAATCTCAATTGATGCGACAGGCTTTTATGCTTAATCCTCGCCAAACAGTTTGTGAATATCTTGACTATCATGGGGCAGATGTTAAAGATTTTTTGCGTTTAGAATTGGGGCAATCGAATGAATAAAAAAGAAAAGTTTTTTTGTTAATTTTAAAAGTAAATTATATAATAGGATTGTAAAAATATTTTTGGAATAAAATATTTTCAGATTTAATCAAAATAATCTTCTAAATCAATATTTGGATCAAGTAATTTATCCTCAATTTGAGAAATGTCTATTTGGTCTAATATTAAATTTTCCATAACCTCTTCCATTTCCGTTTCACCAATTAAAACAGCTCCTTGAATTCGATGATTTTTTGTTATAACTTTAATATATTCAACATTTTCTGTTATTCTATAATTTATTTCAAAAGGTTTTTCCAATTTTTCAGCAGAAAAATCACCGAGGAGAACAACCTTAAAAAAGAGTATTTTGTTAAAAATAATTTAAAATTGTATTACTTTGTAACCAAAAAATTCTGTCACATGTGAAAAAATATCAAAAGCAATGTCAGGTAATAAATTATCAATTAAAATAGCGCGGGCACAGTAAATACCCATTTGTCTAGCTTGAGTCCAAAGTCTAATCTAAAAAAATTTTTTTCCAATTTATTTAATCAAAGAAAAACATGTTTCCAATGTGAACGTTCTTCAGTCCATCTTGGAGTACAAACATCTCCAGCAGCAAAAACATTTGGGATATTTGTTCTAAAAAATTGTAATTTACAAGAAAATAGTTCTTTAAAATACCTCATATGTTCATCAATTAAAATTCCATTATCTTCAGCTAATTCTAATTCAGGGCAATCTCTTTTCCAAGTTTTTGTATTTGGTACAACACCTGTAGCTTCAATTATTAAATCACTTCCAATATATTTTTCATCATTTAAATTTACAAATAATTTCCAATCAGAATTTTTAGAAAAATAATTAGGCAACTCATATTCTTTTAATTTATCAGGTTTTGAATTAAAAACTGAATTTAACTCAATTTCATTTAAAATAAATAATTTTCTTGAATCCTTAAAAAATAAAAAAGAAGTCTCTAAATATTTTAAATACTTAATTTACCTTATCTGAATGTTTTAATGCAAGTTTAGCTATCCAATGAGGACCTAATGCTGAACCAGAATATGAAGAATTGTCTTTTTCTTGTTCATTATTTTCATTTAATAAAGTAATTTTATCATAAATTATTTCAGAATTGACTTCTTTATTTTCTTCTTTTTCATTTAATTTTGGTTCAAAAAATTTTGCAGCAGCCATATCTTTAAATTAATTTTTAATAATTTAATTAAAATATTTGAAAACCAAAATATGTTGCAGAAATATGGCTATGTCTAATTACCCAAATAACTTCAATATTTTTTAATTTAAATCTAAAAAAATAAAATTAAAAAAATGTTTTTCAAAAATTTTTCACGCTAATTCTGAAGCAATTCCACCATTTCCAAAAATTAAAACACGTCGAGAATTTGAAAGTGCCTCTTTAAGATCATTAATTGTTTGAGTATCACGAAGTCGAATAATTAAAGGATTTGATTGAATTGTTTGTTTAGGAGAAGCGCCAGTAGCAATTGCTAATTTTTTGTAAGAAATAATCCTTCCACACTTTAGAATTAGCCTCTAAACAAAAATTTTTTTCTTTAAATTTTATAGAAAGATAACCTTTTCTTTAGGAATCCATTTATTTACCTCATCATTTAAACAAGTTATTCTTTTAGATTCTTTAAATATATTGGAATTTAAAGATTTTATATCAAAAGATGTCGATATTTGTCCAACCTAAAAATTTTAGAAAATGTAGCTTTTTAATTAAAAAAATTTTTAAAACCTTTTTAATATTTACTGCTCGCTTTATATATCCGCCAAGACCACTAACAAAAATTATAGAATGATCTGAAGTACCAGGAACTTCTTCACTGTTCAATAATTCATTTAACTCATCGACTATACAAACACCGCAAACCCCACCACCCACCACAACATAATCCGCTGATAAAAAGTTCATAGTTAAGGTTTAAAATGGAAGTAAAAGTTTTGTGAAGTTTAAAAAAATAAATTTACCTAATTTGTCATTTTAAGAATTGTGGGTCTTTTGTCCGTGGGTATTCTGTCGTGAGGGCTTCTGTCCTTAGGTCTTTTGTCACTCGCCTAAATTTCTGTTGATTCTGTATTATTTTTTCTTTTTTTTTCCAATTTAGTCTGTATTTTCTTCTTTTTCATTTAATTTTGGTTCAAAAAATTTTGCAGCAGCCATATCTTTAAATTAATTTTTAATAATTTAATTAAAATATTTGAAAACCAAAATATGTTGCAGAAATATGGCTATGTCTAATTACCCAAATAATTTTTTTAACTTTTTTAACCCGCGCAGGATCCCGTCCCACGCCGACATATAATTTGGGCTGTTCCAGTAAAAGTTTAGTTTATATCAAAATAGATAATGAGCAGAAGCGTTAAGTTTTCTAATCTCTGAATTCGAAAAATATAAATCTTTTCTAGTTTTCCTAAATATATAAAAACAAAAATTTTAAATTAATTACATATTTTAAATTATTTTCCTTTTTAAGGCAATGTTGTTTGTAGACTTTCTCAGTGTTTTTGGCTATATTTTGTTGAGTTTAAAAGAAAAAATTGGTTATTTTAATAATTTGCGTCATGACAAATTAAAATTAAATTAATTTGGAAATAAAAGGAAGTAAATACTTTCTCTCTTCAAAAAAAATATTTATTTTGAATCTCTTTAGATTATTAAAAAATACTTTAAATTATTTGAGCAATTCTTTAATTTATTACCTATATTTGTTTTTAAATATTTCAACGATACTCTCATTTTTTTGATCTTCACTTAAAAATGAATTTCTTAAAAATAACTTTGCCATTTTTGAATTTTTAAAAATAAATTATTTTGACGTTTCTAATTTTGTTTTTTTAAAGATTTTTTTCTAAAAAATATTTTTTTAATTTTATGATTTAATTATCTTCTAGATTTTAATTTAATATGTTAATATTAAATAATTTTATTTTTAATTTATCTTCAAAAGAAATTAGTAGACGGGCATTTTCAATAAGTTCTGCTTTAACTCAAAATATGGCTGGGAAATACAAAAATAAGGTTTAATTAAATTTTTTAACAATTCGGTTGTTTTTGATGTTTGTTTTTTTAAGTTAATGCAAAACTAGGTCATTTCTACCCCAAAATGCCAATTTAAATTTTGTAAAAAATCGGATCAATAGTATTCTTTGATCAATCCTTCATTTATTTCAGTCGATAATTTTAAGTTTTGGGAAAAGTTAACAACATTCTTTTAGTAATTCTCAATTTAATTTTTTAGGCTTGTCGTTATTTGCGCGGAAAACCCCAAATTATGACTTATGACATGTCTCGTTTACCTTCTGATATAGCTGTTAGTAAATCTTGGATGACTTGGCACACACAAAATTTGGATGATTTTAAGTTTTAATTTAAATAAAAAATTTTAATTTATTTTTAATTCCTTTTTAAAGACAACAACAAGGATTGACTTTAGCTCAAGATGAAATTATTAGACGATTTGTTCGGGCTATTTTCTATACTTATTTGCCTTTAACTGTTGGGGGAACTGAAGTAAATAAAATATTTTATTTAAATTATTTTAACAAGTTTTTTTCTAGTTAATTACTAAAAGAAGGGGAAATGTTGTTTATGTGGCTGGATTTCTTATTCCAAAAGGAAATATGGAACAAATTTATTGGCTTTATGGATTTACTGAAGAAATTTTATCTAATTTATTAAAACAGCCAGTTAAATTAGAACTTCAATTTATTCGAAGTGCTGATGATTTAGCTGTGGAATATTTTGTTCAACCAACCACCACTCCTTAGTTGTTTCATTTCTATAGTTAAAAATTATGTTACTTTCAAGCAACCCTTTAAAAGTTACAAAAATTTAAACCCGAAAATTAAGTCTTGTTGATAAATTTTTTTGAGATTTATTTTATGAATTTATAAAATTAGAAGGAATTATAATATTTAAAAACTACTAAAAATTAGACTCATTATTATATTTCTATCTATATATTTTTTATATAATTTAGTCTTTATTTTTTGTATTATCATCTCCTCCGCCTCCTTTATTTCCTTCAGATACATCTATTGTGTTGTTTTCCCAGATATTCCCAATTATGCACCATTAATTTTTGAATTGCTAAAAAATAATTTAAATTATTCTAATTATTTTAAAAAACCTAAAAGTGCATGATATCTAACATTTGGATCTTCAGCACTTAACAATTTCATTACCGCTTGTTTGCCTTGATATTGCTCGACAATACTTGAACAAAAAATAATAAAAATTATTTAAAAATATTTTTATACTCTTTTCCACGTGGAAAATGTCTAACATATTCTCCAACATCATGAGCAGCAACACAAAGTACCAAAACATCGCTAGAATCAAGTAATCGAATTAATATTCTAAAAAATATATTTGAATTTTTATTTAAAAATTAAAAAAACTTTATTAATTCAAAATTCTTTTCATTAAATCTCTGAGCGTTTTCTCGCCAAAATTTTTCTGATTTATGTACTGGACTCCAATGAAGTCTCCCAGAACGAATTTCAGTGCAATACTCGTCAAATGAACTCAAATCTTGAACAGAAGTATGTAAACGTTCAGAAAGAAATTCAATATCTTCCAACTAAAAAATCTTTTTTTATAATTAAAATTGGGCTTTTATTGAAAGAAAAACAATTTTTGTTTTAATTTCAATAAGATTATAATTTTTTGTAATTTAAATAATTTTAGTCATAAAAGATTTAAAAAATTAACCAAATCTTCGTCATCAAATTTTTTAGCATCCATTAATTCCAAAGTTTTTAAAGTTTTACATTGAACCATTTGAAGTGCCGATTCCCTAACAAGCTCTCTATTATCTATTTTCTCCAATAAATTTCGAAAAGTATGTAAAATAATTCTGACAACTTTTTCCTTTAAAAAATAAATTTAAAAATAAATTAATTTTTAAAAACAAACTTTTGAACATTCAGAAAGAATATCCCCTAAAGTTTGAATTACTCCCATACTTTGGATATAACGAGCAATTTTACAGTCAAATGATAAACACCAAAGACAAAAAATTAATTGATATTGAAGTTGAAAATTTGTCCGTCCATCCAAAGCTGTCAAAATACTTGGAACACCTTCACAATGAACAAATTCATTTCTATATTCTTCAATTCTAAGCATCATTTGTAAACACCTAACAGATGTATTTATATATTCATTAGACTAAAATTTGTAAAAATGTTTATTTGAATTATTTTTACAAAACTCACAGTATTTCTTAATTCCATCCTCAAAAAATTAAAATAAGCATGAAGTTCTTGACCTTCCATACGAACAGAACCATAACATGCCAATTTAGCAAAAATTGTAGACATCTTTTTAGTTAAAATATTTTTTGTTTAAATTACAAAAAAATACTTGATTAACAATAAACCCATCATTTCTAGTCAAAATCCCTTGAAACCACGACCAAATAGTTTTTCTTTGACGAGCAGCATATTCGTGAAATATTTCAACTCTTGACTTATCTTCCTTCAAGAAAAATATAAAAATAATTTTAAAAAGATAAAATACCTGTAATAAATCATCAAAAATAGTTAAAATATAACGAATTAATTGTTCTTTTGTAATTTCGGTAACCAAATTAATTAAACATTTTGCAGTATTTAAACGGTCTTTATTTAATACTTCTGTCCGTTCTGCTTTACTTTTAGCTCCTTCCAATGCAACAATAAAATTATATTCATTTTGTGGAACAAGTTGTGAACGTAAATACGAAGTCCAATTTGGTTTATTTATTGGATTTCTGACTTCTGAAGCCTTTTTAATAAAAAATAAAAAAATTAAGAGATTAAAAAAACTTCTATTTGAATTTTGCTCGTTGCAGTTGTCATATCAACGGGGGTTACATGATGCCCGGCAGCAATTTCCTCAACTTGTTCACCCAAATTGCTATTTTGTTCCATAACCATTTTCTTTTAAACTTTTAATTAAATTAATAAAAAAATTGAAAAATAAATTCAAATAAACATTCAAATTATTAAAACTTGTAAGAGTAAAAAAGGACCAAAAATTAAAGTAAAAAACTAATATAAAAGTTGAGTCGCTTAACTATTATCCCACGCTAAAATTATCAAATAGAGACTCAATTTACTATTAACGACCAAAATTCGAACGAAGAAAATCGTTCCAAAATTTAATCTTCAGAGACATCCTATCGCCTAAAGGAGCCCCCAACATAGCGATAGGATTCGAAAATTCCTGAACTCCAACATTAAAACGGTATAAAAAACCCTTAATATATCGCATGTTTAATACATTTGTTTAAAAATTTACATTTTTTGCAAAATTTGAATTTAAAAATATTTATCAAGTTAAACTTTGTCTATATTTGCATGTTTCTATTTGTTTCCTTCCACACATTGGACATATTCCTTTTTGATAAGCACAATCTTGACAGTAATTTGCAGCAATATGATGAGTCATCTTCTTACAAACTCTGCATCTTTTAAATTCTCCAACGCCCGGCTTAAATTTTTGTTTTGAACTGAGAAATTTATTTTCGTTGGTTAATCTTTGTGATCCACTTGCATTTTTGTCGACATGGACAGTTGCTAATTTAGATATTTTGTTTGTACCTAAAAATAAATTTAATTAATGTCACACAAATCACAAACTTACATTTTTCACAAACCATTGCAAAAACTTTAAAAAACTGACAAAAATATTAATTTTTGATTAAAAATATTTTCAAGTATTTTTAAATGAATAAACATATTTAAAGTCTAAAAAATTACGAGAAATATTTATTTTTAAATTTTAAAATAACAAATTGAAAGCGGAAACCAAAAATATATTCTCGGTTGAAATGAAACTTTTCAAATTCATTTTTAGGCAAATCAAAACAATTTTTTAAAAAAATATTTAAAATAACAAAACCTTATTTTTCGTCAAAATGAGATTAATTCTCAATTTACTATATATCAAAAATTCTTTTTTCCTTGTTTATTTATTCACATTCATCTCCATCTCTTCCTTTCTTATCAACTTTATTTAATTTAATTAAATCATCAATTCGAAGAATTGTAATTGCTGCCTCTGTTGCAAATTTTAAACTTTTTACTTTACTAATTAATGGTTCAAATATTCCAGCATCTTTATTTTGACGAACAATTCCTTCAACTAAATCAAGTCCAGACCTTTTCAAAAAAATATTTTTTTTAACTAAAAAAAATTAAAAACCATTTCAAATCCTCAAATTTTTTATCATTTTGACTCTTATTATGAAAAGCACGAAGTTTTGCAAGTAAAGAAATTGCATCCTGTGCTGCATTTGTCGCCAAAGTTTTAGGAATTACTAACAAAGCATCAGCAAATGCTGCAACAGCTAATTGTTCTCTACTTGTCTTTAAATTTTTTTTAATAAGAAAAAAAATATTCAAAAAAACCAAATTAAGAGCAAAATTCTCCAAATAAACATCAAGTGCTGTTTCGACAGCTCCACCACCAACTACTAATTTCTTCCCTTCAAGAACTCGTTTAACAACACACAAGGCATCATGCACACTTCGTTCCATTTCGTCTAACATGACATCATTTGCACCCCTAAAAATAAAATTTTCTTAAGGAAAGTTAACGACACTGGAGTGCACTCAAAATGTAAAAATATTTACTAACCTCAAAATAATCGAAGCACAAGATTTAGCTTTTGTTCCTTTAATTAAAATTAATTCATCATCAGAAACTCGTTCTTGAACAACTTCTTCAGCATTTCCAAGTAAAGAACTCTCAAAAAGTTCATCCCCTTCAAGTGTAGCAAGAGAAGAAGTTAAAGTCGCTTTAAATTAATTTTTCATTAAAAATTAATTAAATTAATTTTTCATTAAAAATTAATTTAAAAAAAATAAAAATACCTCCTGTACCCTTAGCAATTCGTTTCAAATCATTTTTAGCACATCGTCTCACAGCCATAGCCCCAGCCTCAACAAATTGTTTAAGACATAAATCATCAATACCTCCAGTTGTCAAAATAACATTTGCTCCAGATTTTATTATTTTTTCAACTCTTCTTTTTGTTATTTCTAATTCCCTAAAATTATATTTATAATAAAAATTAAAAAATATCCAAAAAAATACTCTCGTCGAATAGCTTCCAATTTTGATGGATCCTCAACAACAACAGAAATACCAAGATGCATTTTAGTTTTTTGAAGAGAAAAATCTAGACAAGCAATTTTAGCGTTTAATATTTTTCTTGGCATAGCTGAAAATAAAGAACTTTTTCTAAAAAATAACAATCCAAACCTTCACTTGCTCTAGTACAATTAAGCGCATAACCCTTAATAAGCAAACTTTCTTTGCTTGACTGTCCGCGCGCTTTTAAAACATTTATTGTATTAATAGGATATGTAACTTTGCCAGATCTGTCGGTTCGTTCAACAGCCATTGCTGCATCAACACACATTTCAGCAAAGAAATCAGATTCCCTATTAAATTTAATGTTTCAATCAAGGTGTAACAATTAAAAAAAAGGGTGGAAAAGACAAGGATTTCCATAGAGTTATAAAAAGATGCAAGAATAACTACATAAAATAATGTAAAAATAGTTAACTCACGATCCAATAAGTTTAGAAGATATTGAAGTTTTTGCTGTTTTAATAATTAATCCTTTGTCTAATTCTTCGACAGGAAAAGAGAGATTTTCAGTCATATATCGAATAGCTTCTTTACAAGCCAAACGGTATCCATTAATTATATTCGTTGGATGAATCTTCTTCTGAACCAATTCATCTGCGGCCTTCAAAAGTTCAGCTGCAACAACAACAACAGAAGTAGTTCCATCGCCAACCTTTAAATTGAAAAATTTGAAATCAAACAAAAATATTTAAAAACCTCTTCATCTTGTAATTGTGCCAAATCAACAAGTATTTTGCCAGCAGGATGCTCAACTTCAAGAAGCTTTAAAATTGTAGCTCCATCATTAGTAACGGTTACATCCTTTATAAAAATTGAATAGAAAATCTAATTATAAAATAATACATACTCCCACATCATCCACAAGCATTTTATCAAGTCCCACAGGCCCTAATGATGATTTGACAACATTTGAGATTGCAACAGCCGCCATAACTAAAAATAAAGAAAAAAAACTAAATATCCAATTATTAAAATAAAATACCATTTTGTGTTCGAATTGATTGACCTGTTGTACGCTTTCCATGAAGAGCTAAAATTGCTTCACCAGGACTTGCCATTTTTCGATTAACGTGAAAAATTTATTTTATAACAAATATTAAACTCGTCAAATTACTGAAAAGTACGTGAAAAAAAAGTTAAATACTAACTACAAAAAGAAGAATAGTTTTAATGCGACGAATTGCTCAGGTTTTCCAAAAGTGACCTTTTTTGGGAATGACCATTTATGGAATTTCGTTGAAAATGGTATTTAACAAAATGGTACGCGACAGATTGGTACCTAGGCCAAAATGGTAAAAATACTATATTAATGTATACGATAATTAGACTGAAACAAGTTTAATGAAGGGAATTCCCTTTCCTTCATTAAGTTTATGACATTTTATTTAATAGTTAATTTTAAGTAAATTATTTTTTGGCTTGAAAAATGATGAATGCATTTAAATTACAAAAGAAATTTTGTAATTTTTTATTCTTTCCAAATATTACTAGATCTTTCTCAATTCAGCCTGCTGAAGTTAAAAATTTGGATGTAAACATTAGTAAAGAGGTTATTTAAATTTGAAATTGTTTTTTATTTTATTTTTTTAGTGTTTAATTAAAATGAGAAAAGAGACTGGCTATAGTTATGCAAAATGTCGAAAAGCTTTGGCTAAATTTGGTGAACAAAATTATAGTGAAGCACTTCGTTGGATAAAAGAAGTAGCTGTTAAAGAAGGATGGGAAAAAGCAGCAAAGTTAATAAATAAATATTTAAATAATTAATTGAATTTAAAGGTTAAGTGATAGAAATGCTTCACAAGGATTATGTGCTTTACTTACTGGAAAAAATATTGCAGCATTAATTGAATTAAATTGTGAGACTGACTTTGTTGCAAAAAATGATGAATTTCGGGGATTGGTATTTTTTTAATTTTCTAAATTCCTTCCTTAAACATCACTTAAAATTTTTGTTTTCTTTTTTTATAGGCCCATCAACTTACTACTGCTCTTTTTAAGCATGCCGAAAATATTTTAAATTCAAAATCTGATTACAAAACTAATTTCAATGGAGAATTAAATTCCTTAGAGATTTGTAAGTTTTTTTTGGTTAAATTTTGAGGACGTGCGTTTAATATAAAAATCTTATAATTTTTAGCTACAAATGAAATAAAACTTCCTAGTGGTCATTCATTTGAAGAATTAATTGTAACTTCTATTGGAAAATTAGGAGAAAAAATATCTTTAAATTGTGCCAAAATATTTTATACTTCGCCTGAATTTAATATTTTTGGACATTCACATCCAAATGGTTTGATAAAAATTCTTTTAAAACTTAAATAATTTTTTAAAGAGAAATTTGGTAATGTTGAAATGGGACGATTTATTTCAATTGTAACAATGAAAAGAAGGGAAGAAAATTCGGGATTCCCTATTGAAAAATTGGGTCGTCAAATTTGTCATCATATTATTGGAATGGTACCAGAAACATTGGGAGAACCAGATGAAAATAAAGAATTAAATGAAGTAAAAGAAATTTCAGAGAATGAGGAAAAGATGGATGATGACGAGAGTGGGGATTCTTCTGGAAATGTAAAAATATTTTTTAATTCGGGTATTAACATACATAGAATTTAATTTGAATTAAAACTAAAATCAAACATTAAGTCCACAATTTTTATCCCCCTTCATTTGGCCCATTCTATTCTAATAAGATATTTTTTAGACAACCAAAATTGATGAAAATGAATCTCAATTGATGCGACAGGCTTTTATGCTTAATCCTCGCCAAACAGTTTGTGAATATCTTGACTATCATGGGGCAGATGTTAAAGATTTTTTGCGTTTAGAATTGGGGCAATCGAATGAATAAAAAAGAAAAGTTTTTTTGTTAATTTTAAAAGTAAATTATATAATAGGATTGTAAAAATATTTTTGGAATAAAATATTTTCAGATTTAATCAAAATAATCTTCTAAATCAATATTTGGATCAAGTAATTTATCCTCAATTTGAGAAATGTCTATTTGGTCTAATATTAAATTTTCCATAACCTCTTCCATTTCCGTTTCACCAATTAAAACAGCTCCTTGAATTCGATGATTTTTTGTTATAACTTTAATATATTCAACATTTTCTGTTATTCTATAATTTATTTCAAAAGGTTTTTCCAATTTTTCAGCAGAAAAATCACCGAGGAGAACAACCTTAAAAAAGAGTATTTTGTTAAAAATAATTTAAAATTGTATTACTTTGTAACCAAAAAATTCTGTCACATGTGAAAAAATATCAAAAGCAATGTCAGGTAATAAATTATCAATTAAAATAGCGCGGGCACAGTAAATACCCATTTGTCTAGCTTGAGTCCAAAGTCTAATCTAAAAAAATTTTTTTCCAATTTATTTAATCAAAGAAAAACATGTTTCCAATGTGAACGTTCTTCAGTCCATCTTGGAGTACAAACATCTCCAGCAGCAAAAACATTTGGGATATTTGTTCTAAAAAATTGTAATTTACAAGAAAATAGTTCTTTAAAATACCTCATATGTTCATCAATTAAAATTCCATTATCTTCAGCTAATTCTAATTCAGGGCAATCTCTTTTCCAAGTTTTTGTATTTGGTACAACACCTGTAGCTTCAATTATTAAATCACTTCCAATATATTTTTCATCATTTAAATTTACAAATAATTTCCAATCAGAATTTTTAGAAAAATAATTAGGCAACTCATATTCTTTTAATTTATCAGGTTTTGAATTAAAAACTGAATTTAACTCAATTTCATTTAAAATAAATAATTTTCTTGAATCCTTAAAAAATAAAAAAGAAGTCTCTAAATATTTTAAATACTTAATTTACCTTATCTGAATGTTTTAATGCAAGTTTAGCTATCCAATGAGGACCTAATGCTGAACCAGAATATGAAGAATTGTCTTTTTCTTGTTCATTATTTTCATTTAATAAAGTAATTTTATCATAAATTATTTCAGAATTGACTTCTTTATTTTCTTCTTTTTCATTTAATTTTGGTTCAAAAAATTTTGCAGCAGCCATATCTTTAAATTAATTTTTAATAATTTAATTAAAATATTTGAAAACCAAAATATGTTGCAGAAATATGGCTATGTCTAATTACCCAAATAACTTCAATATTTTTTAATTTAAATCTAAAAAAATAAAATTAAAAAAATGTTTTTCAAAAATTTTTCACGCTAATTCTGAAGCAATTCCACCATTTCCAAAAATTAAAACACGTCGAGAATTTGAAAGTGCCTCTTTAAGATCATTAATTGTTTGAGTATCACGAAGTCGAATAATTAAAGGATTTGATTGAATTGTTTGTTTAGGAGAAGCGCCAGTAGCAATTGCTAATTTTTTGTAAGAAATAATCCTTCCACACTTTAGAATTAGCCTCTAAACAAAAATTTTTTTCTTTAAATTTTATAGAAAGATAACCTTTTCTTTAGGAATCCATTTATTTACCTCATCATTTAAACAAGTTATTCTTTTAGATTCTTTAAATATATTGGAATTTAAAGATTTTATATCAAAAGATGTCGATATTTGTCCAACCTAAAAATTTTAGAAAATGTAGCTTTTTAATTAAAAAAATTTTTAAAACCTTTTTAATATTTACTGCTCGCTTTATATATCCGCCAAGACCACTAACAAAAATTATAGAATGATCTGAAGTACCAGGAACTTCTTCACTGTTCAATAATTCATTTAACTCATCGACTATACAAACACCGCAAACCCCACCACCCACCACAACATAATCCGCTGATAAAAAGTTCATAGTTAAGGTTTAAAATGGAAGTAAAAGTTTTGTGAAGTTTAAAAAAATAAATTTACCTAATTTGTCATTTTAAGAATTGTGGGTCTTTTGTCCGTGGGTATTCTGTCGTGAGGGCTTCTGTCCTTAGGTCTTTTGTCACTCGCCTAAATTTCTGTTGATTCTGTATTATTTTTTCTTTTTTTTTCCAATTTAGTCTGTAAGGTTAACTGACGAATGCTGCGATTAGCAAAAAGCGGATTTCAGAAGCTTTGACTTTTTCTCTATCGAAAAAATCTTTAAAATTTTCGTTTACTTTAGATAAACTTTATAGCGAAAAATATTTTATTTCAATGTCTCATCGAAAGTTTTCTGCTCCTAGACATGGTTCTATGGGATTCACTCCCAAGAAACGGTCAAAACGACATGTTGGAAAGTGTAAGGCTTTTCCTAAGGATGATCCTTCCAAGCCTATCCACTTAACTGCTTTTATTGGCTACAAGGCTGGAATGACGCATATTGTTCGTGATGTTGATAAGATTGGATCAAAAGTACATAAGAAGGAAGTTGTTGAAGCCGTAACAATTATTGAAACTCCACCTATGGTCATTGTTGGCGTTGTTGGTTATATTGAAACTCCACGTGGCCCTCGACCTCTAAAGGCTGTCTTTGCCGAGCATCTGAGCGAAGACTGTAAACGCCGTTTCTACAAAAATTGGTTTTATTTATTTTTTGATTTTGAAAAATAATATCTTTAGGTACAAATGTAAAAAGAAGGCATTTACTAAATATGCGAAGAAATGGCAGGATGAGGATGGTCAGAAGTCTATCGAAGCGGATCTGAACAAAATTAAGAAGTATTGCGCCTATGTTCGCGTTATCGCACATACTCAGGTTTGAAATTTCTATTTGGATAATTTTGTCATTTTATTTTCATTAGATGAAGCTAATGAAACACCGCAACAAAAAAGCCCACATCATGGAGATTCAAATAAATGGTGGAACTGTTTCTGAAAAAGTTGATTGGGCTCGTGAACATTTTGAAAAGCAAATTCCAGTGGATCAAGTTTTCGAACAAGACGAAATGATTGGATGTATAGGCGTCACAAAGGGAAAAGGTTTCAAGGGTGTGACTAGTCGTTGGCATACGAAAAAGCTCCCTCGTAAGACACACAAAGGACTTCGAAAGGTTTCTTCTTGTGTTTTTCATCAAAACTTTATTTTATAGGTTGCTTGTATTGGTGCTTGGCACCCTTCGAGAGTTCAATTCACTGTTGCTCGAGCTGGACAAAAAGGATATCACCATCGAACAGAAATTAACAAAAAGATCTATCGTATTGGAAAATCTTGTTTGACACCTGAAGGGAAAAAGAATGGTTCTACGGATTTTGATACAACTGAAAAGACGATTAATCCAATGGTTTGTATTTATAAATATATACTATTTTTAAACAAACATTCTTAATTAAGGGAGGATTTCCTCATTATGGACTTGTTAATCAAGACTTCGTTATGATCCGAGGCTGTTGTGTTGGTCCGAAGAAACGTCCGATCACTTTGCGAAAGAGCCTCATAACCCAAACGAAGCGTTTCGCTTTTGAGAAAATTGATCTTAAATGGATTGATACAAGCTCTAAATTTGGACATGGTCGATTCCAGACAAGTGCTGAAAAGAAAGCTTTTATGGGCAAACTTAAGAAAGACTTTTTAGCCGAAACAACCGTCAGTTAAGTAAAAATAAATGTTAATTATTTGTGTTAATCGCTGCAAATGTTCTTTGTTTTTGGATAAAAATTGTTGATTTTTATGATTGTTCATTATCTTGTTTTATCTTTAAATATTTCTTTTCCGACATAATTTGACTTGAATTAACTTAAATAATTAGTGGATGACTGTAACGTTGGGTCATTTTCTTCAAGAATCTATAGGTAAATTAAAAAATGTAAAACAAATTTATAAAGTAGGAATTGGAGAATTTCTTTATTTTTACATTTTATAAATTTGTTTTACCTTCGTTAAAAAATCTTTCTTATTTACTGTAAGGATCGACTGTAGTTATTGAGCTTAAAGACGAGACAGCTATAGAAGGGAAAATTGTTTTTGTAGAACCAAATCATTAAACACTGAATTATCTAATATTGTTGTATATAGAAGAGGAATTAAAAAATTAAAAGCTCTTTCTCTTCGAACTTTGTTTATAAAGGTTTGCTAGAATTTTTTTGTATAAATATTTAAATTTATTTAAGGGTCGCTACATTCGTTTTATTCATTTCGAGGGTTATCAACCTGCTTTAAATTTATTAAAGAAATCATTACGAAAAAAATAGAGAAAAATTGAATAAATGCTGATTTTTATTTTATTATTTTTTCTACAAAGTCAATTAATTGCTTCAAACTCAATACGACAAAATCGATGTGAATTAAAATTGGTGGCTGATTATATTTTTTACAGAGATATTGGCAATAGAAATTATGCAAATGCTGCCAGATATCTTGTGTGTTTTTTTAAATTAGCTATCAATTTCCTTGGGGGAATGGGGTCCTTCCAATAGTAGATCATGTTTTATTGTTAACATGCATACAATATATCCTTTCTAGTTCCTGGTATTCTTTAAAAATTAAGTTAATGAGGGCGTTATGTGAAATTTAAAAAAGTTTATTTTTACTTTAATTTAGATAAATTTAATTGAAAGAGTTAATGGAATATTTTCGCCTATTGAATGGGGACTGGACATTAATGGTGATCGACTTTCAAATTTGGGATTTGTTATTAAAGAAATGAAAATATTCGAAAAGCCTGAAGATTCTTCTTCTATTAGTCATTTTAATTCTCCAATTCAATCTGATGTTAATGCTGTTGATATTTTAGATGTTTTAATTTAAAATTATTAAATATTTATAATTTATTTATTTTTAGTCTTTTTCGGCTGAGGAAGGTACAAATTCGACATGTTTAACAATACTTATTACTGCAAAATCGTTACAATCTGGTGTTGTTGGATTGGCAAATGTTTGTTTTTCTGTTTACAATTTTTTTATAATTTATAGATTGGAGATCCTGACAGGAGGGGTGTTTGTGCAGTCAAAAAACTTAATAACAGCCACTATATGAATACAGGTAATATTATTAAGTTTTTTACTGTTATGTATCTTTTCTCTTTATTCACTTATGCACCTAGAATTTTCACAAATCAGTGAATTAACTTCGAAAGTTTCTCCCTTTCCTCACTCACTCAATATATATTCTTTTATTCTAATGTTTTTATCCATTCTAGCTCTCGTTACTGTTCGGCGAAGATCGGATTTAATGATTACACGAGTTGTTGACCTTGTACTTGCACATGGTTATTTATTTATTCAAATTTCATAAATTCCTTTTAATTTATAGAACTTGGTCATTCTTGGGGTAGTATTCATGATGATGAAATGCAAGATGAATGTGTTCCAAAAAATTCAAGAGATGGACGTTTTGTTATGTGGGAAAGTGCAAATACTGGATATGATAAAAATAATTATCAATTTTCTTCATGTTCAATACGTTCAATTCATCGAGTACTTTATTCTCTTGCTCATCGTTGTTTTGTAGAAGAAAAGAAAGCTTTTTGTGGTAATGGAATATTAGAGGAAGGTGAACAATGTGATGGTGGTGCTCATTTTCAACATTTTGGTGTTAGAGATGATTGTTGTACTAAAGAATGTAAATTAAGATTAGGAGCCTTTTGTTCTCCAAGGTTATTTTTTAAATTATGATTTTATTAAAATGATTAATTTTAAGACATTCTGAATGTTGTTCACTAGATTGTACTTTCCTTAGCAAAGATGTTGTTTGCCATGCAGAAAAAAACGATATGTGCAAGGCCGAAGCTAATTGCAGGTAATTTATTAATTTTTTGATGTTTTAAATAATTATCTGATAATTCCGCCTACCTCTTTAATATTCTTCCTTTGTTAGTTTTCTAGTTATCACTCAAACGCCATTTTTTTAATTCGGAAGTTTTAGTATAAAAACGGCTCGAGATTTTATAAACAAAAAATAAAGGTTTAAATATAAATGTTTCCTTTTTAGTGGAGTTAGCGAAAAATGTCCAAATCCAAAACCATTAGAGGATGGCACAAATTGCACAGACGGGGGAAAATGTTTAAATGGTGATTGTATTCCTTTTTGTCATTCAATTTCTTCTGATTTGATGCCTTGTCTTTGCGAGGATGGTTTTTACTAAATTTTTTATTTAAAATTATTTTTTAATATTTTAGCTAAAATTGCTTGCCAACGTTGTTGCCGTTCAATTACTACAGGTATTTGTAGTCCAGTGAAGCCAGAACATTGGTTACAAGACAATTCTATGTGTATTTATGGACATTGCATTAATGTATTTTTTTAATAATTTGGTAAAAATGTGATATTTGGGTGGGCTAATCAATTTTTGGATTGGTTTAAGAATTGGTTGAAATCTTCTTTAATTTTTTAAAATTATTTTTTAGAAAGTGTGTGTAAAAGAGACAACAGACTCAGGCCCAATTTGGCGGTTTTTTCAAAATTTCAATGGACGAGAACAACGTAAGAATATTTTTTATTTTATTTAAAATTCCTTAAAATTTAATAGGAAAATTTCTTGCTGATTATATAGTTTTTATTGTTGTTGCTGTTTCTTTAATGATTTGGTGTCCTTGTGGAGCACTTATTGTTTATAAAGTAAAATTTAATTTCTTTTAAGAAAAAATTTTTTAAATTTTTTAGGACAGACAAGAACAAAATGAATTAATTCAAAAACGTTTAGCAGCACAAAAGAATGTACAAATTCTTAATAATGAATCTAATAATAATTCTAAACAATCATTTAATAAAACCCCTAAACGAAGTTATTCAATAAATGAAATAACAAATTCAACAATTGAAGAAGATAAAATTAAACCTTCACATTCATCAATTGCTCTTTTAAGATTGAAAAATGAGGACGATATTAAAGAAAATATTTTTAATTCGAGGGCAAGACATAGAAATGAATGGAAAACAAAAAATGGTAATGAAAGAGAGACAAGTCTTTAAATATTTAATTTTTAAATTTTAAAAATTTATTTGTTTTTCAATACTTTGACCTATATAGGGGAGGGAATTTATTGTTATTTTTATAATGCCTTAAAAATTTTATTTTTATTCATTATCTCGCTGATTTGACTTTTTTTTCTTATTTAACTTCACTTAATGTTCTCAATCACCTCAATAGATAGAAAAGGGTATATTTAAAATGCTGGTATATTTGAATGCTTACCTATTGTTTTACTTTTTGTTTATTGTTATTTAATTATTTTTTAAATTTATAATAAAAATTTTAAATTAATTTTCTTAACTAGTAAATTATTTTGACCACTCTTAAATGTTTTTTCCTTTTCGCACAAATCGCTATTCAGGAATGTAAACAAATTGACCGGCTTTTGTCACTTGTTTTAGGAACCCACAAAAGTAAATGGTCAATGAAATTTAGATTCGGGAGGTTAAAAGAGAGGAGGAGGGGGAAATTTTTTATTTATTGTTTTCTTGGCTAAATGAAGTAGTTGAGAGAGAAAACTTTTAAAATCAATTTATATTCCTCTACCGGTGTTCATTGTTAAATTTTAATTAAAAATTGGGAGAAGAATTACTAATTTTGTTTCAATTTAATTAAAATTTTAATTGGAGCAAAGAGATGGAATTAATAGCAAATATTTTTGGATTTTATTTTACTTTATTTTTCAATTGTGTCTCTTTCTTAGCATCACAGAATTACGATTCAATTGTATTAAATGAAGCAAATAGAACAGACGAAAAAGAAAACTTAACAAAAAAAGAATTAAATAATAATAATAATATTAAAATATTAAAAGAAGAACCAGCTTGGTTACGTTCTGGTTATTTTAATTAATTAACTTAATTAATTATTTTTATAATTAGGAAAGTTTCAAGGTGATATTGATGGAGTTGATGAAGTATTACTTAAACAGGTATAGAGGAATTGTTCTCAACACATAACTACATATATTTCAGTTATCAGATCCAAATATTCAATTTAATGCTTTAAAGAATCATCAATTAATATGGTTATTGAAAGATTTACTTCTTTTATAAAAAATATTTTAAAGGTCAAACGGTATTGTTCCTTATGAATTGGATGAGGCTTTTTGTAAATTATAATTATGTTTAAATGAAAAAATATTTCTATTTAGCAATTAGTGAAGTTAAACTTTTACAAAAAGCTTTTAGAATTTATCGGAGGTAGTTGATAGAAGAAAATATATTTTTTCAATTTTATTTTAAGGCGTACTTTTGGATGTATCCATTTCAAGCCTCGAAACTTTGAAAATGATTATTTGAATATTGTAAGGGGTAATGGGTAAGAGAAGATGTGTAAATTCTGACAAATAATTAAAATAAGTTGTTTGTAGATGTTATTCTCAAGTTGGGAAAACTGGTGGTAAACAAGAACTTTCATTGGGACAAGGATGTTTATTTAATGAAACTGTAAGGAAGGAAGGGGGGGAGGAAGTCTCGGGAGTGATTATTTTCTTTTATAACTTTTGTTACACCCCACAATTCCCCCAATACTTAAAATTTAAAAAAATAATTTTTTTAAAAGATAATTCATGAATTAATGCATTCATTGGGCTTTTGGCACGAACATAGTAGAGCAGATAGAGATAATCACATAATAATTCGTTGGGAGAATATATTGCCTGGTTTAGATTCACAATTTGATATTGTTAGTTAAAAGAATTTTTTTAAAAATTATTTTTAAATTTTTTTTAATGTTTCTTCTGCTATACAAGATACTTTAAATGAGCCATATGATTATAAGTAAAAAATATTTTTTAAATAAAAATATTTTTAAATTTAAATAGATCAATTATGCATTACGGCTCTTCAGCATTTAGTAAAAATGGAAAAAATACTTTAGAAGCTGTAATTAATGATGTAAATTTAGAAAAAAGAGAAAATAAAAATTAATTTAATTTTCAAGTTTACAAATATAATTGGGACATCTTTTGAATTGAGTGAATTAGATATTGAAAAAATAATGAAATTATATAATTGTAATAAACAGAAGAAAGGAAATACTAATTATTTAATTAAAAAAAGGTTTTTAATTAATTAAAAGGAAAATTCTTTTAATTTTTTTAGAAAAATAACTGGTAATTATCAAGAAAATATTGAAAATAAATTTAAAAAGAAATTAAGAAAAAAATTAAAAGAAGAAAATAATTATTTATTAAAAGAAGAAGAACAAAAAGGTATTTTTTAAAATTAATTTAAAAAAAATTTATTTAAAAAAAAGAATGTAATGATTATTTTGTTGATTGTAATCAATTTACTGACTATTGTAGAAGAATATCTTTTTATTTTATTATGAGAACATATTGCCCATTTACTTGTGGAAAATGTAAAAAATAAAAATTCTAATTTTATTTATTGCCATTTATTTTTAAATATTTAGTAAATATTTATTTGTTTAAAAAATTTGAATTATTATAGCTAGAGAGACCAAATTGGGAGGGGCCGGATTGAGAATGTAATACGAGAATCTAGCGATATCTTGAAGAATATCGATCTCCGATCTCAATCGAAATTTTCGTTCAAAATCTCTTCTCGGGTCTCTAACTATAATTATTTTTCGTCAAAACCAATAATTTTATAAGAATAAGAAAAAAAACTTTTTTTAGGAACATTAAAATTACATTTAATTAAAAAATGGGTATTAACATATATTTTGACTAGAAATAAACATTTAAAGACTAGCAATGATTAAAAACAATTATTTTCTTTTAAAGATGTGTGTCCTGTTTAAAAATAAATTTTAAATAAAATTTTTTAAAATTAATTTTATTTACCTCATATCCCCATCTATTGGGGGCATTTGTTCGATTTCCTCCATTATAATTATTTGTTGAAGTAAATCTCCCTCCATCAGATCTTTTTTTAAATTAAATTAAAATTTATTCTTTATTTATTTAAATACCTTCCTCCTCCTCCTCCACCAACTCCATAACGTTTATTAATATAAACATTATTTCCTCCCCCTCCACTTGTATATCCATAATTTCCCCCATTTCCATTATTATTTGCCCCAATATTTGCTGAATAACGAGATGAAGGCCCTCCAACAGAATTTAAATTATCTTTCCCTGTTATTTTTTGATTTCCTCCTCCACGAAATAATGATTTTATGCATTCAATTGGTGAACGAGGACGTTTAAATTCTTCTTCCAATAAACTTTTTTTAAAAAATAATGGAGAATTATTTTAATTTATCAAAAAGCTTTTTTATTATGTGTACCCATTCTACTAATTTGATATTATAAAAATGGAAAATCTTTTTGGAAAATATCAAACAAAGTTGGAGTTTATAATTAGGTTATTTCATATATAGGGGAGGGGGGATATCGCTTAAGCAGCCCCCTCGATTGTATTTGTATCTTATTTTTCTATAAAAGATTGAAATAAATTTTTGCTAAACTCTTTTCATTAAGGTTGGCTGACCCTCCTACTCTCTTAAACAAATAATTTAAATATCCTCACATATTAGCACTTTGTTTTCTCGAATTTGGAACAGATTCAGGTCCCAATCTAACTTCTGTTGTTTTACGTCTACCCGAATTTAAAAGGCCCGCACTTCCTCTTTTTTTATTATTTAAATTAACATCATAGTCATATTCTCGATTTGCTTAAAAAAAGAAAAGGATTAATTCCTCTGCCAAAATTTTTTAAAAAAAAAGTGCTCTAAAATTGAAAGTGCCTGAAGGGACAGAAGAATCCAAATAATTAAATTGTTGTTGATAGGAAGGCAAAATGGGTGCAGCCCCTCCATGCATAATTCCAGGTAAATGATCAGAAGAACCTCCATACCGACGTGAATAAGAACTTCCAATTCTTGAAAATTCTTGATTATTATAATTTTGATGTTCATCCAAAGAATGGCTATTTAAATATCCTTTATCAACAGATTGATGTCTACGTAGACGACCTAGATAAAATTAAGTGCAAAAAATTGGGGAAAAATTGTGAGAATTAAAAAAGTTTTTTGTTTGTTAAAAGGAAAGGAAAAAGAAAGAATAATTTGTGTTATTTTTTAAAATTATTTCCCAACCTTGTACTCTTGGTTCCCCTTCATAAGCCTACAAATAAATAATTAAATAAACATTTTTAAAACGTTTACTTGTCGATTTTTAAGAATTCCACGTATAGGTGTAGCATCCAAATCAACATTATTATTATGTTGATCTCTTCTACTAGATCTACTATTTATATATTGCTGACCACCGCCTGGCATTCCAGAATCGTGATAAGCAATATATGCATATTCTGGTAGTTGATTAGAATAACCGCCCCCTACTCCTCCACCAATTTCGGGTGTTGCATAACGAGAATTTCCACTTATTGGTTCTTAAATTTAGAATTATTTATAGTATTTTTCCTCTCTTTCTTCCCACCAATTTGTTCCAATTCATCAGGCATATAAGCGCCTCTTGAAAGTAAAGCCATGTGATCATTAGATTGTGAACGTGAAGCATAGGAAGAACGTCTTCCATCTGCATCCCTTAAAGCAGCTATTTTTCGTCTAAATCTTCCTTCTCCTCCTCTTGGGGGAGATTCTGGTTCAGGTAATGGTTGATTATGAGAATAATAATTTCCACTAATATATTCATTACAAGGAGTTACTAAACAAGAAAAAACATTTAATTAAAAAAATATTTTTATTTTACTAGGTCTTTCTGTTTCATAAATACTTCTACGTATTCCCCCTCCTCCTCCCATCCCCCCTCCATATTCTTCTGTACGAGGTCCTGAACGAAGACCGATTGATCCACCAGCATAAGAACTTAAAGGTCTTTCTCCTGGATAATAACAACTTCCACCTGCAGACATTCTGTGTTGATATTGATTTAAACTATTTTTAAATTAGTAAAATATTTATTTAAATTTTATTTTTTCTAACTCGTTTCTTCCAAATTCTGATGCTCTTTCAGCCATTGTTTTATAAACTTCAAATCTTTCAGGCCTTTCTTTAGCAATCCCCCCATAATAATTTTGTTGTTGTTGATGTTGTTGCTGTGACGGCCAAATATTATTTGTTGCTGCTCTAGTAGAAGTTCCTCCTCCATATTGTTTATTAAAAGCATTATAAACCTGTTAAAGAAGAATTTAATTTAAAAATTTAATTAAATACCTCTTCTTCATATTTACTAATATTTGAAGGCATATAACTATTTCCAACCAAAGAATTAAAATATCCCCCAGCAATTGCATATCTATCATAAGGAGTATCATCATTTGGGGGAGACATTTCATGAAAAGATTTTCGACGATCAAGATATGTCTTTAAATGAAACAAAAATATAAAAATTAGGGATGTTGTTTGAACTGTCGGTGTTTGTATTCATGTAAGACCCAGGTAGATGCCTTGCGGCAATACCAAAAATACCCTCCTCGTTTACATTAGATGGGCGGTTATTTTTTTAAAAATTATTTATTTAAATTTGCCTGTCTCGAATAATTATTTTCATCATTTCTACCATAACCACTTCCATTTGATAATTTGCCAGAGCCCGTGCTATTTTTATGTCTTGGAGAACTTGGTTCACTCGGTTGTTCTTGTGAAGGGAATCTTAAAAAATATTTAAATAAAAAATATTTTTAAATATTTTGCCTAGTCCAAGTATCTTCTGTAACAGCAACAGTTGCATTTCTTGCCCTTCTTTCCCTATTTTTACGTCTAATATATGCAGCAGCACTTTCATAACGAAGAGAAGGTTCTGGACTTTCTCTTTTAGGTGATTGTTGTTGTGGAAGTTGTGGAAGTTGTTGTTGAATATTTTGTGTTTTATTTATCGGTGATTGAGGTTGGGAATTTTGGGGTTTAACTTGCACAATAGGCGCTTCTTTTGGTATTCCTCCATCTTTTTAAAATAAAATAATTATTTTTAATTTAAATTTTTAATTATCAACCCGTTCCTGGATGAATTGTTCGGAATCCAATAATTGTTGAGGGTTTAGGTCTAAAGGGAATATCTTCTTCCTCTTCCTCCTCTTCTTCTTCCTCTTCATTATTTTCTTCTTCCTCCTCTTCCTCTTCAGGTTCGGCTTTTGGAGCAATCGCTGAACTACTACTATTTTCTGCAGACAAAGATTCGGCATCTGGATCATGACTTTTCATCCAAACTTTATTTCTTTTAAATTGCTCTTTTTTATCTTGATTTGGTAATTCAACAGAATCGCTATATTGATATTTTCCTTTACTCTAGAAAAAAATATTTCTTTTAAAAATCCTCGTTTTGCAATAACTCACAACTCTTTTAGCCAATCCTCTTTCTAAAGAATCTGTTGTCTTTGAAGTCGAAGGCCCAGGTTCTGGCAGAACTGATTTTTCAACAATTTTTGGAGGAATACTTGGTTTAACTGTAGCTACTACCCCAACAATCTTTTTATTATTTTCATTATTTATTTTTGTTTTATTTTCTTTTTTATTTATTTCTTCTTTAATTTCCTCTCCAATAATTTGTTCAACTTCCTCTGCTAATTCATCTATTTCACCTTCAAATTCATCTTCTTCCTCTTCAGCAGCATCATAAAATTCATCTTCATCTTCTAAATATTCCTCATCATCAATACCTCCCAAAGGCTCAGAACGGGAAATTCTGGCAGTTCCGACAAATTTGGGTGCTGACATCTGTGGAGGGGGAGGGGGAGGTATTGTTGCTTTTGGAGTGTTTGGAGTAGAATTATCATTTTGTTGTTGACCAATTTCTTCTGTAGATGAATCAGTAGAGAATCCAACCTTTTTAAATAAATACATACATTTAAGATATAAACATCTTTAGCATAAAATATTTGTTAAAACAAAAAAATATTTCTAAAAGTCCCCCTCTCCTAAATATTACCCTTCAGTTCAAATATATATCCCTTACTTTGAATATACAAGGAATTAATTCCAGAAAATTTTAAATTAAAATAAGTGTGGGGTTAACTTCGGAATGTCAGTCCCGTGTTGGATTAACTAACCATAATTATAAACTATAATTATTCCATGCCCTCAAGTACACGGATTGAGCTGTCGAGAATCTCGATTCCCGAGACGGAAATGTATTTTTTAACTAAATTATATCGGCTTGGTTCCTGTTATTTACCTCAACACTGTGCCAACGTCTTTCTTCTGCTGGACCTCTTCTTCTTTTACCAAAAGATTTTCTTTTTTCTTCAACTGTTTTTATTTCAATTTCTTCTTCCTCATTTTCTTTAATTATTTTATTTTTCTTTAAACTTCCAACTTTTTTAATTTCTTTTTCTTCTAAATTATTTTCAACATCCTTCGATTTTTGTTTTGTTATTTTCGAAGCTTTTCTTTGTATCTCGACTGGTTGGGCAGCAATTATTGTTTATAATAATTCTTTAACTTCTGGTCTTTCATCATAAAATGGATGGGCACGGATATTTGCAATTAAATTAAGGGAAACTGGGCCTTTCTCCATTTGTTCTAATACCTTTAAAAGAATTCTTTTAGTTAAATTTATTTAAAAATTAAATTACTTGATTCATTAAAGCATTTAGACTGTCAGTTTCTAAACGCCAATATTTTGTTGGATCTTCATTTAATTTTTTATTATTTATTGTTGATGGTGTTGATGATGATGTTTTTTGTTGTTGTTCATTAATTTTTATATTTTCATTAACGGAATCTTTTCTTTTTAAATTTATTTTTGTACTTAATTTTCTTTTATTATTTTTAATTAAATCTTCTTTCTCCTCTTCCTCTTTTTTCAATTTTTTATTTTCTTCTTCTAATTTTGGACTTGTTTCTTTTTTATTTCCTCCTCCCCCTAATCTATTTTCTAATTTTTTAAGTCTTTCTAATGGATCAGAAAAAATATTATTATTTTTATTATTTAATTTAATTTCTTCTTCTTTTTCTTCATTTTTTGGTTCTTCTTTTTTTATTTCTCTTAAACTTTTTTCTTCCAAAGTTAATAATTCCTTATTTTTATTCAATTTTTCTTCATCTTCTTTTCGAGTTTTTGGAGGTTTTATTGGAGAATTTTCATTATATTCTTCAGCTTCCTTCCTTCTTCTTCTAAATTCTTCAATCTTTTTTCTTGTTGTTTGACTTAAATGTCCGAATTCCATAAAAACATCTGTCTCGTCTGCCAATTCTTGTACAACCATTATTTCTGCTCTTTCAGTTAAGGGGGTTGGATCTGTTATCTTTTAAGTATTTTAATTTTAGAAAAAAAAATATTTAAAATAATTAAAACTTGATTTTCAGGTAATTCTTGTATAACGGGCATATTCTCTTCTAAATTTAACCACCAATGTCCAGAAATATCATAAATTGTTGCTCTAAATAAATATACAATTTATTTATTCCCAAAACAAAAATTTCCCCAAAATTAAATATACTTAATCAAATTAGGTATTTGATTTTTGAAAAAATTTTGTCAAAAAATGTTAAATATTCTATTAATTTAAAAAAAAAGTTTGAGATAATCCGTGATATTTGCGCTGCGATTTTTGTGCTGCCATTATTTTTAAATGAGTTCCGAGACTAATAGAACTAAACGGAAATATTTAGAGGGTCGAGGAATGATTGGTCGAAGGTGATAAAATGATTATAATGTTTCCCATATTGACAAAAATTTTAATTAATTTTAATTATATTCTTAAACATAAATTTATTTTTTAATTCAAAAATACCTTCTATCAGGGTTTACACGCAACATATTCCGAATTAACATAGATGCAGCTATAAATAAATATTTATTTTAAAAAAATATTTAAATAATTATTTACTTGAAGGAGTATCTGGTTCATAATAAGCGCCTCTTTTAATTTGTCTTACCTTTAAATTAATTTTTTTTAAATATTTTCTTTTAATTCCATTTACCATTCGATTAAAATCTCTTCCATCAAAAGGCATTGAACCATAAACTAAAGTATATAAAAGAATTCCCAAACTCCAACAATCAACTTCTGGCCCCTTATAAGGTGTCCCATTAATTATTTCTGGCTAAAAAAAATTATTTAAAAAATATTTTTATTTTTCTTTAAAAATTACTGAGGCATATAAAGGAGAGCCACAAAATGTTGATAATAATTTATTTCTTTGGCCAAAATAATTTGAAAGACCAAAATCAGCAATTTTTGCATTATTATTTGAATCGAGTAAAATATTCTCTAATTTTAAATCTCGATGAGCAACTTTGTTCTTTTTTTAAAAAAAAAATAATTTTTTAATTAAAAAGAAATTACTTTATGACAATAAAGTACAGCAGAAGTTATTTGTCTAAATATTCTTCTTGCTTCTTGTTCAGAAAGACTTCCATTTTTACTAACATAATCATAAAGTTCTCCTCCACTTGCATATTCCATTACCAAAATTATCTTTAAAATATTTTTACTTACATATCTCCCCCTTTTTTAAATTTTTACCTTATCTTTATTTTCAAAAACTTCATAAATTTGTATTAAATTTGGATGATTAAGCATTGACATTATCTTTAAAATTTTTAAAAATATTTTTTTCTTTTCTAAATTTTATTTTTATTACTCGAATTTCTCTTCTTATTCTAACCAAATCTTGTTTATTTTCTATAGCACTTTTCTTTATTAGTTTTACAGCAACTTCTCTTTCTGTTTTGTGATCAAATGCCAGACTAACTTTTCCATAAGTCCCCGAACCTAATTTTGCTGTAATTTCAAAACGATGTTTAATTTCTTTTTTCTGTGGATCAGCTCCAATTAATGGATGGCCACCTTAAAATTATTTTTATATTTTAAATATTCCCTCCACTCTTCTTCTCTTTTTTACCAATAGAGGAAGAAGAAGATCCAGTACCAGCTATTGTAGAATTAGCTGTTCGACGATAACGATTTCCATTAAAACGAGAACCAACGCCGCTAGAACGGTTAGCACGTTGTGTTGAGGAATTGGAAAGTGGTTGTTGACCACCACCAATACTTCCAGATTCCCCTCCCCTCAATACAATAGTCATCCCTAAAAAATTAAATCGAGAAAAACAAACTTTTAACTAAAACTAAAAAAGAAAGAAAATCTTTACTAAATATGATCGGATTTCGCCATTAATTTTCTGGGAGTTTTTTACGCAAGATAAAAGGATGAGTAATGTGGGGAGGACTAAAAGATTTCAAGAACAAAAAAATAATAGGCCATAGGACTGATCGATTTGGCCGACAAGAAGAAGGAAATGTTGGGGGGAAGAAGAAAAGAATAAAAAGTATTTTTAGTAAGTAGTAAGTAGATGATAGGAAGAAGAATGAATAGAAGGAAGAAGGAAGAAGAAGCTTCTTTTTCTTGTCTTTTCATTTTATTTTTGCCGCATCATATCTTTCTTTTTAGTTAAAACACACACACAATAATCATCACAAATAATATATTTCTTCTTCTAACCTAAACAACATTAAATCTTTTTTTTCTACTTAAAGCTGATCCAGTTGTTCCTACTAGAGTGAATATTAAAACAAAGCTTTTTAGAAAGTAAAAAGAGCAATTGCTTCTTTTTTACTTTCTTGAGGGAAATTTGTTTGTTAGGTAGGTTGTATAGAAAAAAAATGAAGATTCTTTTTTGTGATTTATTTAAGTGGGGGCGGATAAACGTAAAATAATTAAATATAAAATGATAAAAATTGAAAGAAAAAAAAGAAATGTGTATTTCATTTTTTTGACATTTTATTTAAAAATTTATAAAAAGTTTAAAAAATAAAAGTTAAAAGTTTTTGACGTAATTGTTTTTTTTAAATTAAAAAACCAAAAATGATTTAAAATCTTTGAAATCTTGACAATTAAATAACTAAAAATATAAATGTTTTTTAACGTCATTAAATATGAAAAATAAACATTGAGGATTTAAAAAAAAAGAATTGATATGTATGTACATATTTTGGCTTTAAATTATCTAAAAACTTTTTTCAAAATCTTTTTCTAAATAAAAATAATTTATTTTCTTCTATATATTTATTCATCATAATAGAAAGAAACAGATCGTTGTATATCAGCATTTAATTCCATTGGAATTCCAGCTTCTCCAATAATATTTCCCGTAATTGAATGAAAAGACCCAAAAATATCAAAACCTGAGGCCCCAACAGAACGATTTGGCATTGGAGGATCTTTTTTTTGATTTTTTAAAAATTAATTTCCAACTTTAAAAATTAAATTACCATCGGCACTCTGCCATGTTCTTTTCATCTAAAAAATTGAAGGTTTAAAATTAGGGGGTTAAAATTAGGGGTGATCGGGCGAGTTGAGGCTGTTTAATTCGAAAAAAGACTCGAATGACTCGTCGCCAACCCTATTTAAAATCGGTCCATATTCTCTGGTATGGTTGTCAGTTTTGCCAAATTCTTCGGCTAAACGAGCCTAAATCTTTGATTTAGTTTAAAACGGGCAACTTTATTCTTTGGGCCCAATAATTAAAGATATCTTCAAAAAATATTTGTATTTACTTCGTGTAAATTAAAGAAAGCACAAATTTCTGCAGGAAATTGGGGCAGAAAAAAAGCATCCAATAAAGGCTCAAACTGAAATAAAAAAATATTTAAAAATAAATTTTCTGAAGGACCAATCCAATTAAAAGAGACTGCCAAATTCGAATTAAAATTTCCTGAAGAAATCTTTGTTCATTTGGAATTCTTTAAAAAAAAGAAAATTAAAAAAATATTTTTTTTTCAAAATTAAAAAGACTTTGAAACATCTATTTTATTAGAAGAACGTCTATCAGGAAAAGCAGTTTTCATAATTAAAGGTAATTCTAAAATTGGAATATGAACACAAACAATAAATAAAAAAGCTCTACAGAGAAGTAATAAAAATAACTTGAAATTAAATTTTAAAATTTAAAATTATTTCAAAAAAACTTTAGTTGATTGTTTATTATTATCAGACCATTTAAAATGTCCTTTTTGAATTAATTGTAAAGTAAAAAGAATTAAAGCTGTTAAACAAAGAATTCCAATACAAACAAAAGGAAACCATTTACGTATTTCTAATTGAATATTATAAAAGTTTTGACCGAGAACCTTTTTTTATTTAAAAATTAATTTTTTAAAATTAATTTAAAAAAAACATCTTGCATTGCACAAAATGAAGAAACTTTAATTGTTGAATTTTCTGATGATAAAATTGGTTCAATCCAGGCAGGAATAAAAGAAAATATTGAAAGTAATAAAATAAAGAATATAAATGCTGTATTGAAATAATATTCAGAAAACTAAAAAAAGAGAGAGGGGAATTAAATTACCGTAAATGTTTTAAGGAGAGAAAACCCCTTTAACACTTACTTCTTTATGCCTTTTTGTCCAAACAACAGAAATAAACTGATCAACACAAAGTAATGCCAAAAGCAGTAATTGTGCAGAATCAGTAAAAATCTAATAAAAACAATTTTTCTTTTTTTTAATCTTTTCTAACCCAAAAATGTAGATGGACAGCAGTAAATAAACATTTTATTGGCGGTATTTGTTCGTTTTGTTCAGTATATACCGAAAGAAGAATTCCATGAAATCCAGCATAAAAAAGGGATAAACCGAGAAGTAAATCTTTTAATATATTTTAATTAAATTAATTAATTACCCATAACTCTAAGTGTATAAAAAGCAGCAATAAAGCCCCCAGAAGCTTTTTTCATAGCAATAAGAAAAACTAAAGAAGTACATGTTGTTAACTGAAATTTTAAGTAAAAGTTTGCAAAAGTTGAAATTATGTAAATATATTTTAGGGAAGGTAAAGGCATATCTCTTCTCTTCTTAACTCTTCTTATAATAAATTAAATTCTCTCATTCCTGTTAATTATTCACTTAATTTTAATAAACAAAAAATACTCAATCTCACCAAAGCAAAGCCGGGAAGTAAATTAGAAACAAGATCTGGCCAAAATCTCATTTATATTTAAATTTTGAACAAAAAATTTAAAAAATATTAGATAATTAACGTTAAAAATTTTTAGCAAGAGAATAATTATCCCCCCTTCCCCTCCTACTAAATAAATTCAAAAATTCCTTTTCACCCTATTTATTATTAAAAGGAAATTATTTTTAAAGTAATTGACAAATGAATTAGAAAATATTTATTATTATTTTATACAAGTAGATTATTTAAATAAAAGTCTTTAAAAATATTTGCCAATTATTGCGATTGCTTTATTTTTATGAAAGAGAGAGAAAAGAAATAAATAATCCTTTAAATAAAGTAAAAAGGATTATTTTATTTAATAAATCCAATGGAATATTTTGTGTCCCTCCCCCACCTGAAAACAAAATCTTTAATTTGACATTTAAATGATGAAGAGATTTTACTATTTTGTAAAACTTATTTTTAAATAAGTAAAAACAATAAGATCAGAATTGCAGTTTTCAAAACACTAAAATAGAGAGCAGACACTCAAAAATAGGGCAAATATAGGACGAAATCTGACAAAAATCCAAGGGTGCGTCTTAAAGTTAGAGTTGACTGATTGTGAGTTCAATCAAACTGTTTCAATCATAGGGTCCTTTACCTCGTTCGGATTAACCAGGATCAAAATCACTTAAAACAACTCGAATAAATCTCAAAAAATGCTAGGCTTTCTAAAGCAGAAGAATCCTTGTAATAGATCTGGTTATCAAAAGCTCTATTATAATTTTAAAAGAAATACCAAATCTAAAAAAAATTTATTTTAAACCAAATAATTTAAATTACTAAAAACAAAAAACAATAATCAAAAATCCAATAATTTGTCAACTACTTTTTCTGTTTAATCTCAACATTGGAGGATTGTGGATTGTCAGAAAGTTGTTTATAAACAGACATTGCCTTTTAAAATTAATTTTAATTTAATTTTTAAATTTAAAACCTGAATAAGTAAAGAATTTATTGGACTTAAATCAGCAGGCATAATTAAAGTATTATTTTCTTTTGCCAATTTCTCAAAAGCTTTTACAGACTTTTCGGCAACTAATAAATTATCAGCATCCCGACCTCTTTCCTTAAATATTTTTTTAATAAAAATTTAATTTATTCTTATTTAGAAAAAACTTCATTAAGAGCTTTTGAAATGTGATTAAGCGCTTTTTGACGAGCCTCTGCCTCTAAAAGTATAGCTTTGGCAATTCCATTAGCAGCATTGATTTGTTCTTGCATTTTGGCCTCAGAAGCTAAAAAGAGAAAAAAATGTTAGAGAAATGGTGTTTAGAAATCAGAAAATATTTATAGAATTCTTACAAAAAAATATTTACCTAAAATGCAAGCTTGTTTTTCCCCTTCAGCAATATTAATAGCTGCATCCCTATGTCCTTCTGATTCAAGAATTGCTGCTCGTTTTTTTCTTTCAGCTTCTACTTGCATCTTTAAAAATAATTTAAAAAATATTTTTTTTAAAGTTTTTAAAATTACTTGCATCGCTTCTTGAATTTTTTGAGGCATTTTCATATCTCGAATTTCATAACGCAAACAAACAATTCCCCAAGGTTCGGCTGCTTTATTTATTGCTTCTATTAATTTTAAATTTAAAATAGGTAAATCTTTCGAAAAAAAAACAAATACCAACGATTGCAATATTCAAAACTTCACGTTCTTTAAAAACTGTGTCCAAAATAATTTTTCCAACTTCGGATCTCATTGTTGTCTGTGCCAATTGTTTTACAGCAAATTCGGGGTCTTCTACTCCATAAGAAGCCTTTAATTAAAATTTTATTTTAATTAAAAAATTAAAATAAACTTTATAAGGGTCAATAATTCTAACATAAAGAACTCCGTCTAATGTAAGTTGAACATTATCTAAAGTAATAGCACTCTGTTCAGGAATTTCCATAGCAATTTCTTTCAATGGTTGGACATATTTAACACTATCAATAATTGGTAAAAGAATATTTAAACCCTTCAAAAACAAATTTAAAAAATTTTTTTAAAAATTAATTACAGGTTGGAGTGTCTTTAAATAACGTCCCATCCTTTCAATAACCCAAGCTTCTTGTTGAGGAACAAAATTCAAAACTGTATTGGAAGCTAAACGGCGAGAAGTATAACTTAAGAAACGTTGCGTCGAAAAAAGACTAAAATAAATAAGTTTAATAAATACTGAAAGAAAAACCCTGTAAAAGGTAAAGCAGTCAATGCAGAAATTAAAACTCTTGGTTTTGAAGAAAGCATCTATATAAAATTAAAATTTTATCAATGTTTAATCAGAAAAGTGTATCCAAAGGCTTTGGTTGTATCCAAAGGCTTTGGTATCCAAAAGGCTTTGGTTGATCAAAGGACTAAATTGGGACACGGACACCATGGCGCGGGCCACTAAAAGCAGATATTTTTAATACGGTGTTGTTACCAACAATCCGAAAAATTAAAAAAAATTTCCAAAATTAAAATTTATATAGTAGTGCATTATAAAAATTGATGGGTAAAATCTACTAGGATTTTAATTTGTCATTTCTTCACATATTTAAATTCCTTATTTCTCTTAATAACGTCTTCCTCCAGAATAACTACTACTCGCAGGTTTGTTGTAAGACGTGTTGTATCTGCTTGACGCTCCAGCCCTATTGTTTGCACCAAGTGTACCGCCCCAATCTATAAAAATTCAAATAAGTTGACTTAAAAAAACAATTTTTAACCTCCTCCAGAATTCCACTGTGTTGATGAATTTCCAACATTACTTCCTCCACCAAGAAAAGAGCGTGTTGCTGCAGCATTTCGTTCATTTGTTCCACCACTAACATCCATCTGCCCACCCCAATCCGAAACTGAACCTTGTTGATAATACCCACTGCTTCCACTACCAAATTGTTGTGGCGTATGTTGAGAGTCATATCCTAATAAAATTCGCTCAAAAAATAAAAAAATCAACCGAAAAATATACCGCTGGCGAGAGCATTATTATTTCCACTGCCCAAAGAAGGTTGAGTGAAAACACCATTACCAAACATTTCACCAGTTGGACGAGATGAAGAAAGTGCCTGACTCTGTTTTGAATTTATAAAAAAATTTTTAAACCGAAATTTAAAAAATAAACCTGTGATTGTTGTTGAATACGTGAACCATACATCGGATCAGATTGCAATGTTCCCCCGCCGCCTGTATAAGAAGCAGTACCACTTGTATTATACTGATTGCCACCACTGTAATAATCTCGACGAATGCTTCGTTCATTTGCTTAAAAATTTTTTTTCATCAAGATTAACGGCCAGGTGACTCACAATGTGGCGGTGAAGAAACCACCTGTCTATCGCTGCTAACATTACTAGGACGAACGGACATCTGGTGATCTCCTCTAGCCGCAGCAAAACCACCATCTTTGCTAGTTGAATCAATGCCAACAGTATTGTAGAAATATCGTTTATTATCATAATATAAAAAAGAAAAATCTTTATTTAAAAAAGTTAAACAAAAATCCAAACCAAATTCAGAAGATCGCCCCCCAACAACACGCTTCGAATGAGGACTATTGTTTCCGCCCACTTGCATAGGAATATTTCGAGAACCAGAGTAGATGGCTGCTGGACGTTCACGTTCATTGTCACCTTGATAAAGTGCACCACTTGTATGATGTTCCTTGTTTAAACTACCGTGACGAGAGGTTCCTGAACGTCGTAAAGGTGAACGACTTCGACTCTTGTTGCGATAACGTGATGAACGAGTTGACTCAGGGCCACGCGCACTTCGTGAGGAATGACGAAATCTTAAATTAAAAGATGATAAATGAGGCTGAAACGTTGAGTAAATTCATGTCCCTAACAACAACTGATTTTAGTATAGTGATAAACAAAAATTTATATCAATTTGTACTCATTGAACATGTACCTGTCAGAACGTTCATCCCTATCATTTTGTTTAGAAGTTCGTGATTTGCTTCGGCTCATCTCACTTTTAGCCGAGATATCAATACTTCGTCGTTCTGAAGAGAAAGCTGTTGGCATAGCACTCTCTCTCTCACGTCGATGATTAAATCCACCATCTCCAAAGTGTTGATTATGGAGAGCTGATGTAGAAGAATCTCCTGTTCCAGTTATAAGAGGAACAGAAACAGCAGCAGCACCCCCTTGTGGTAAACCTGCAACTGCAGCAAATTGAAACTGTGTTGCCTGAGCTAGCTGCGCCTGAAGTCTTAAAGTCTCAAGTTCAAGCTTATCACGCTCCAATTTTTCACGTTCATAACGAATTTTTTCACGCTCACGTTCCATAACTAACTCCTCCTCTTTTTTACGATGTTCTTCTTCTTTGCGACGCATAAAACGTATGAGATCTTCTTTGTCTGTTGAATCATTATTATTCTTACTATTTGCTGGACTTCTCCGTGACGAGTTACGAACATCATTTGGCTTATGGCGTTGACTGCTACGTCGACTCTCTTCTTCTCGACGGCGACCGGTAGAACGTCTATTACTACTTCCAAAACGAGGTCGATTGAAATTGTCGGATACTCCAGGAGCCGAGGAGTTTCGCACATTTCGTCCTCCACTGATACGCCCTGCACGTCCATGTCGAATTCCCATAATCCTGCCAGTTGCGTAAGATGCGTTCATGCGAGATCTCGAAGAACCAAAAGATCTTGAACCAGCAAAGTCTCTTTTCTCGACTGAAAGAATAAAAAAACCAAATTTAAACGGGTTTAAATAGAATTTGTTACGGGTTCGAACCCTGACACTAATTTTCACGCTTATCAAGATAAAAAAGTTAAGAAAAAATGTGAAAGTTACAGCCTGATCCTCTCCATTTTGTAGAAGAGTTATGAGCTTCTCTAGATGATGCATTAGATGTGGAGATAATCCTAGCTCGAGGCGATCGTTTAGCTTCTCCAGTCGATATTTTCTCCGACTCATGAGTTTTAGATTGTGATGTGTTAATGTTTGGTTTAGCTTTCCCACTAGATGAATCACCATTGCCTTTAAATGAAGAATTTTCTGAAGGATTGTTTTGAATGGGTGCAGCGGAATTGTTGTTGTTAATAGCTGTTCCGTTTGCGCTTTTATTAATTTGAGATAGATTTGATCGATCAGCCTTGAATATTTTTTGTCTAGATTATTTAATAAGACTAAAAAAATTCTGCAAAAAATTGTTAGCCTTTGAAGAGACTAGACTGTTCAAACTTGCAACAATTTTCTCATTTATATTTTTTACGTTTATAGTTAACCTTCTCAACATTTATTATGCGTCCTTTGAAGTTCATTCTATTGAGTTTTTGAACACATAAATCAGCAGAAGAAGCATCAGATAAGACAACAAACCCGAAACATGTTGGACTTTGCTTGTTTTTTGTGGTGAAAATCTTTGCTGTCACTACCTTACCATGCTTTGAGAAAAGCGCCTTAATGTGTTAAATGATATACACAAAAAAATTTTTTTGAAAACACAAAACACATGAATTAAGGCATACTTTAAGTTCAACAGCTTTCGTTGTATTAGTGATCTGCAAAATTTTTTTGTAAACTTGTTAGAGATTTTCAATTTTTGTAGCTTTTTTAAAAGATTTGCGCTCCAAAAATATTAATCCTCAAAAGTTGAAGTTTAAATTTGTAAACAAACGTTTCTAATCCAGATACTTGAACTCAAATCACGAGAAGCAGTTGTCGTTGTTGTTGCCGAAAATGCGTCGGTTGATGGATCTTCTTTAACAATATTTGTCGCTGTTATAGATTTTGCTTCTTGCTTTTCTACTACCATAACATCATCTTGTTCAGTTAATTTGCTTCGAATAATTTCAGTTGTAATAGTTGCTTGAGCTCCATTTTGACCTTCTTTTATAATTTCTTTCGTTAAATTTTTTTCAGATCCTTCTTCGATTTTTTCCTTATCAACTTCATTCTTCTCTTCACGACCCTCGACAATATTCAAAAGATTTTTACTTGCTTCGTTAATTTCAGCACAATCCTTCTTTGATGGTGTCTCATCAATAGTTAAACCAGAAACTTGTTGATTTGCTAAAGCATCGACCTAGAATGTGTCGATAGTTGTTAATAAAGTTGAAAAATTGACGCGCGTCCAAGCTTAGGCAAGCAATTAAAAATCGAAAACACTAACAACCTCAAAGATTTAAAGGAGAACACCAAGGAAAAGAAGAGTAAAACTTAATGTAAGTAATAAAATAACCTTAACAATCTCAGCATCTATAGTTTCAAGTGGTTCTGCTGAGGATTTTGACAACACCGAAATGGAATCATCATTGTGCACATCTATAAAATTAAAATATTTTAAAAAACTATAAGAAACCAACGAAACCTCCTTCAGTTTTTATGCTTGGATTTATTGAAATTCCGCCACAAGTCACTAAACAAAAGAATTCATTTCATCATTTATTGAATTAAAAAACCTAAGCTACTTTCAAGAGTCTCTCCTCTCTTCCCAAGTTCAGTTCCTAGTTCATTAGCCTTTACGTCACTCAGAGTTTTTTCCTCAATGTTGCTCATTGTAAAAAGATATCTGAAAACACAATGAGATTTGAAACATACATATATCTTATAAAAATAGCGAAGAGTATAATAAAAATTTTTAATAAAAATTTAAAATTTTTAAAATTTTCTTTAATTTTCCGGTTTTGTTTAGTAAAATCGGTTTGTTTAGTAAAATGATGAAATGGTGTTGTTATGCTACAATGGCATAAATAATCTGTAAAGAAACATGAAAACTAATTGACTTGAATTATGTCAAAAGTCAGCAAGACTCTTTTGTCTTTACATTTATTTTCAGTCTCAGCACAAACCTAAACCTTTTAGAGGTCGGCGCGGGACGGGATCCCGACGGGATTTTCCGGGATCCCGATCCCGAAATCCCGGATTTTTTTGATTTTCGGGATCATTCGGGATCCGGGATTTTTTCGGGATTTATCCCTCGGGATCCCGCCCGGCATCGGTTAAGAAAAGAAATCCCGACTCGGGATCCCGGACATTTTTTATAATTTTCGGGATTTTTAAATCGCCCCTATATGCGGCGCAAAAAGGAGATTTTTGGCTTAAGGATCTTCCAAATTTCTCAAAATTTGCGGCGCTGAAAAAGGAAGAAATCTGGTTTCTCGGCCTCCAAATTTCTCAAAATTTGCGGCGCTGAAAAAGGAAGAAATCTGGTTTCTCGGCCTCCAAATTTCTCAAAATTTTCGCCTGCGGCGCTGAAAAAGGAAGAAAGAACCGTTCCATAAGTTTATCCTCCGATATTCCCCTAGATTCTCGATATCAATTGAGGCTTTGATTTACAACAAAGCTTTGATATGACAGATCTTTAGACTTTTCAGATCATATCGGCGGACTTATACGAGGGACTTATACGACTATCGTCGAGCTCCTAAGACCGTAGAGATGTTGATTTTTTTAAACAAAGCCATTCAAATTATAAAAAATTATTGATATTTTTACAAATTTAATTTTATTTACATATTAATTGCAGTATTTCGATGCACTTTATTTATAAAAAGTTTGAATTTTTTATCTTAAAAAAATCCCGAATCCCGGTCGGGATCCCGGATAATTATTTTCGGGATTTTTGAAATTCGGGATTTTTTCGGGATTTATCCCTCGGGATCCCGTCCCGGCATCGCTTAAGAAAAAAAATCCCGACTCGGGATCCCGGAAGAGCGATTTTGCCGACCTCTAAAACCTTTAGGCTTGCTTGTCAATAGAGTCTCGGCGACTTGGCATCGAAACGCCTTTTTCTATGCCATAACTTTTTTTATTTCGATCATTTCCAGAAATTTTCTTTATCAATTAGAATCTATATTTGTTTTTATTCTTTTTATTAACTTTATGAAAGGATCCGATCATTTCTTAGAATGTTACACCCGCCTAAGTATGTTAAATCACGATTATTCGCAGTTAACGGCTCCTAACTTTTTTGAAAGACGGTAAAACTAAACAATTTCTATGAAAAAATAACCAGCACATCCAGAGCTTTTAATTAAAGCAAAAATTATTTGGATTGATTTAAAAACAAAAAAAGTTATATCCCAAAAACTTTCGTTTTGAGGCCATATTTTAAGACTCTTTAGTTACCTGGTTACTTTTAGTCTAAACCTTTTGAAGCCTAAACCTTTAGGTTTTTAAACATTTGAGTCTCACCACGTCTTCAATTTTTTTTTAATTCTAGCTTTTTTAATCGTTTGTTCTTCTTAATTAGTGTATAAAGATGAACCAGAACTGATATTCGGTAATAGAAATCCCATAAATTAAGAATCACATAGATAATTTTTGAATTTATTTATGAATTCCTTGGAGAATTTCATTCCTGGATGGAATAGAAGTCTTGGAACCGTGACTCCACTAAAGATCCTAGTTATACCTTTGTTGTATACTTCTTTTTCCCGATACAATGTTGCGAAAGATTTTAAATAGCGAAAGACGAAAAACCAAAAAAGGCGAAAATCCGGCGAAAGACGGATGGCGAATACATAAGGTATTACGATATTTATTTACAATTCCAATCTCAAAATTCGTTAATAGTACAGATTTTGATTTATATTTATAATTTTCTCGACTTAAAACGAAAACAGGAAAAGTTCAAGAAAAATAAGGCGTTTGTTATTTTCACACAAAAAAATTATAAAACATCAAGCGATCGGTTAATGAGCGATTTTGTTGAGGAATACGATGAAAGATAATAACTAAAAATTAAAATTTACTAAAAAAAAAAGAATTTAAAAATTTACGTCCAATAAATTGCATTAAATACAGCAAATGCCTAAAATATTAATTATTTGAACTTTTTTTCTAAATTAAAAGCAAACCATTGGGAATGCTATAGAAGAGAATCTGTCAATAGCACTCCCCAATTCAGAAGGAGGGGATTTTTTAATTGATTGTTGTGAATAACTTTTTTGTATTTGATTGGAACCATAATTTGGCTTTATTTCTTGTTGTCTGTCTAATTTATTTGAATGATTATTATTGTTTGTTGTAACAGAAAGTAATTCTTTTGAATTATAATCAAGAAATATATCCCCTCTAAAAATTAAATATATTTATTATTAAAAAAGGGAAAACCTAGAAGATTTTCTTTGTTTCATATCAGGTAATCCAGCAGTTGTTATACTTGCTCTAGCAAGTAAATTACCTACAGCAGAAGCTTTTCTTCTTCTTTGATTTTGATCTACAATTTTGTCATTATATGCAACAATAGCTAATTCAACTAATGCAGCCTTTTTTTAAAGTTAGTTTATATGTAATTTGTTTAAAAAACTTACAAATATAAAACCAACACAACTAAACATCTTTAAAAGAAAAAGTTTTAAAACAAGTTTGGGAACATACCCAAAGGTCAATCGCTTTTACATAACTTGCTTTGGGTAAAGTTCTAACAATTGTACCAAATTGAAATGTTAAAGCCATTAAAGAACTAATTAAAAAATCCTTTTAATTCTCTAAAATTCCTCCCTAACCTAACAGAAAGTGTTATTCTTGCAGGAAGTGCTCTTGTATCCATCCAAAAAGCTATCCAACTTAAAATAATTTTTATTTAAATTTCTTTTTTAACTAGAAAACCTTATAAAAACAGAAACATAAGTTGGCAAATACATCTTTTTAAATGTAAATAATTATAAAAAGATTTTCCTTAAAATTTTACCTGAAGAACATAAAACCCAAAAAGTCTATCAAAATAAATACTAACATAAAGACGATTCCAAAGCCCCGCAGTGTAATTATAAAATTTATAAAGAAAAGTATAGAAAAATTAGTATTTTTTGTAAAAATACCTCAGTTGTTTTTCCATAAGTAATATTTGTTAATTTAAAGTCTGGCAAGTTTAAATCATCCTTTTTTTAAATAAATTTAAATAAAATTTTCTTTTATTTTATTTACTTTAATAATCGAAACAGGTAACCATTCAAGCCAATCCAACGTCACTTCTGCTATATTGTAAGAATAACTGAATAATCCCCAAAATTTAAATAAAAAAATCAAATCTTTCCCCAAACCTTTCAAAAATTAAATCACAACGAATTGAATCCAAAGGAAATTTTCTTAATTCCATAATGCATGGAGATTCTGATCTAATACGATAATTTAGCCACGTTGTTCCATTAGGAAAAATCTTTTAAATTAAAAATTTATTTTCTTCTTTTTTCCCTTCTAAAACCAACCATTAATAAAATATTTGGTTTTGGAGAATCGTGAACTTTTGTTTTTTTACTATTTACAATGCAGACATTTGGAGACCATAATCTTGGTTCCATATCATGATCTAATGATAAATTTCGCCGGCAAGGGTCAATATGTGAAAATTTAAGTCGAGTATCCTGCCTAAAATAATTAAATATATTTTTTTTAAAAATTCTTTTTTGCCAAATTGCAGAAATCCAAAAATCTATAACAAAAGTCCCACTTATTGCTGAAATATCAGATATATCTTGTATTGTTATCTAAAAAGAATTTTTTTATAAAATTATTTTTATTTATTTTAAGGACCTCAACATGCACATTAACAGGAGCTGGCTCAGGTAAAGCACTCCTTTTAATGAAATTTTTTTTATTTTTACGTAAATTTATTTTTTTTTTGCAGTTTATCAGACACATTTTTTCTTTTCTCCTCAATGTTAAATCTAATTTTTATAATAAAATTTTCGGACAAAAGCTTTGTTAAAAGAATAAAAATTTAATAAAAAAGTCCTTTCACCGAGAATAGTTATCCATTAAAATACGAGCTAAATCTTGCGCCTTTTCTGAACTTTCAAACCCATTTTCACACCTAGCAGTTTCTGATCGATAAGGGCGAACAAATTCTGTAGCAGTTAGTGAAGGCCTAGCTATTGTTAACAATAATTCAAGTAAAACAGACTGAAAAAGGTATAAAGGTGTTAAAATTTAATTATAAACTAGATCTAGTGATATCAAATTTTCAAAAATTTTGTATATCAAAAAACCATTTTTAAATTTAGGATTTGAAAGTTTTTCTTTTCAAATATAAAGAGGGCTGCCAAAAGAGAAGAGGACTGCCAACATTTTTCAAAGATAACAAAAAAAAATTAAATTTTTGTCACCTGTACTGAATTTATCATTCTAGTCATTTATGAAGATTGACTTTCAAATTGAAAGAAAGGCGCAAATTTATATTTTTTTATATAAAGAGCAGCAATTGAGCAAATGAAAAGTAAAAATACTCTTTTCATTTTCCCTCAAAGCTTTTACTTTTTCAACTATTGTATTTGTTCTCCTTTTAAAAATAAGAAGGAACTAACAAATTGTCACGGCAGGGAATGTTCCTCCCTCCTCCCCCTCTATTTAGGTCCTTATAAATTTATAAAAATAGAAAGAATTGATTTTTAATATAGTTTTAAACATTAAAAAAATTATTTAAATTTCACTCAAATGTCAAACATCATTATTTGATTCAGTTTCCATTCCTTCTTCAATATCTCCAATGTCAATTTCTTCCGGATTTTCGGCAGTCTTTTCTTTATTTGTTTTAATCTCTCCACGAACAAAAGATATTCTTCCATCTTAAAAAGAATGAAATAAAAATATAAAATTTTGAAAAAAACCTTCAGAAGGAGCTAATTTTCTTGCAGAAATTGCAGCCTCCTCTTGAGCAATTTGAGAAGCTCTTGCCTCTAACTGTGCCATCGAATCAGCAGCACTCAACTCTCCAGCCATTTCAGCTTTACCACCAAGAGAAGCAAGCATTTGAGCTTTAAAAAATCATTTTTTAAAAATATTTATTGATCATTTATAATAATTACCGCTCATATAATTAACACTCGTATTGAATGTTGCTTGAACTGAACGTTTCATTCGTAACATTTCCCTAATTGTATCTTCATTTCCATGTTTAACTTCAAATTCTTTCCAAGTTTCCCAAAAATCTGAATGAACCTTTAAAACAATTAAAAATAATTTTTAAAAAATTTAAAAAATTACTCTAGGATCACATATTTCAGCACAATGTGCATAAATAGCTCTTGCACGATCAATTTCACCCAAATTCCTTTCAACTTGTGCATATCTTAAACTCATTTCTCTTAAAAATATAAAATTATTTAAATAAGATTTTACAAAACCTTGAACGATTTTCAGGAAGCCTCTCAATTGCTGATTCGAATATTGGCCGGGTTTTTGTAATTCCATAAAATTCCATCGCTTTTTTGATGTAGACATTGTAAATCTTAAATTAAATTTATAATTTTTATATTTCGGCGATTAATATAATAAATAAGAAAAGTTTTCAAACATTTTTCACAAAATTATAAAAATAACCAAATGTTTTTCGTCTTTATCAACTGCATCCGTAGCTTTATTATAAATTTCCATTGCTCGTCTTGCCAATCCATGTTCTTCTTCATATTGTGCATAAAGTAAGTAAATATCTAAGTTAATGTATTAAAATATCAAAATTAAATCAAAAACCTCTCGCATATTTTGGGGGGCATTTTTCCAAACATTGTTCAAATAAATCTCTTGCACGCTCCAATTTCTTTCCTCCCTTTTAAAAATTGAAAAAAAATATTAAAATAAAAACTTACATATCGATTAATAAATTTAGTTAAATAAACATTCCAAATATCAAAAACTAAAGGCCAATGAAATAAACCAATTCCTTTTTCAAAGGCCTAAAAATAAAAGGAAATTTTAGTGAAAAAGAAATTTTTAATCTTACTCTAAAGGACTCTTCGAAATAATTGTTTTGTTCAAGAAACAAAGCATAGTTTATGATAATTTGAGGTGTAGCTAAATTAAAAATTTTTTTAATGATTTTCTTGAAGCATATACAAAAGTTCAACAAAACCTATTCGAAGTTCCATCATTTTATCATAAATTTCCGCACAACTTTTTAAAGTTCCGATCGACTCTTCAATATCTGCATATAAAGACCAAAGCTTAAGAGATCGGCTAACACGTGTTTGTATATTATCTGTTTCGTCAAAATATTGTCCACGTCGAGCAGGAACAGAAGTAGCTCTTTTTAAAATAGAAACGGCTGCAGAATAATCGCTACAAAACTTTAATTCAACAATATAAAAAACTATAAATTTACCTATGCAGAAGCTCAAATTCAACATAATCACACCAAATCTGAGCAAGCTCATCAACACGAGCAAAATTTATTTTTACCGCTCTTTCATAGATTTGTCTTGCCTCGTTGTATATTTTATATTTCTCAAATAATTTTGCATAGGAAATCCAAAGTTGGCTTAATTTACCAATTTGATGTTTTGGATCAATTGCTTTGACTGCCTCTTCAAATGTAGAAATTTGCTAAAAAAATAAAATTTTATAAAACTAAAATAAATAAACTAACACTTTCAAGATCTCCTTCATATATTTGAACCCTGTTTAACCATTCATGGACATTATGAGGATTTTGACGAAGAAGAACACTATTTAACAAAAGAGGCCTTCTATTCATTAAATGTTCAAAACGAGTCATTAACAATTCCAATTCTAATTCAATTTTTGCTGTATGTGTAGAGTTACATTGTTCAAGTTCTTTCATTTTTAGGGAGGTAATTCTTTCCATAAATTTACTATATGCATCAAAAATTTGTGTAAAATCTCTGACTGTCTTAACCACACTAATTGCTTCCTCAAAAATGTCACGGGCCTTTAACAAATATTTTTAAAAATTAAAAAAAAATTAGGAAAAAAACTTTTTCAAAATTAGATGCTCTAATATAATATTCAGCAAGGTGTAACCAAAGCATTCCAACTTGATCGGTATAGCGAGAAATTCCTTGACGAATAATTGGCTCAACTTGAAGGGAATAAACTTTATTTGGATTTTTAGAAATTAAATCGCAAAGTTCCGTCCAAAGCTTTAAAAAATAAAAAAAATATCGAAAAAAACAAAAATAAAAACTTGATGTCCAGTTTTGCCTTTTTCACTGACTGGTCTATCTTCATTAACTAAAATTGCAATTTGTTGTGCAGCCTCGTCTAATTTATCAATTTGTTTTAAATATTCAATATAATCTTCTCTAGCAAATGGATAAACTTTTAAATGTCTTCTATAAACTCTAATTGCTGTTTCAGGAATATTATGTTTAACAACGAATTCTATATAAAGAGGCCAAATTCTCATATGTTGAGTAATTGGTAAAGCTCTAAGAGCTCGATCAAATACTTTTCGTGTATCAGCTATTAAACCACGACGAACCATTAAATTGCAATAATCATGCCAAATTCTAGGCATCTAATAAAATATAAAATTTTTATTTAAAAAAAATAAAAAAACCTTATTAAGAAAAACTAAACATCTTTCATAAGCATCAGAAAGATGTAAATAAGCAATATCTGTTGGTGGCTTATGTGCAATTGTTCTTCTTCTATATTTCAAATAATTATACCAAAGTTTATAACTTCTATTAAATATTTTCAAAGCTCTTTCAAAAATAATTCGAACTTGTTTTGGATCAGCTTTTGTTTTAATTTTATGGTCAATATATCGTTCCCATGGACGAAGCAATCCAGGATTTCGAATTATATCTTCCTCATATGCAATATCTTCGCTTTCCTTAAATTGGCAAAAATACTTAGTCAAAATTAACTAATTAATACTTACAAAAACAAGAGACATCGTCTATCAAGATTTTAAGGGTACAGCCCGACTTGCCGCGGGCCGACTTGCCGCGGCCGACTTGTCGCGACCGACTTGCCGCGGGCCGACTTGCCGCGGCCGACTTGTCGCGACCGACTTGCCGCCGGCCGACTTGTCGCGAGGCCGACTTGTCGCCGGCCGACTTGCCGCCAAGCTTTTTAATTAAATATTCTGATTTATAATCAATTAGAATGGTCCCAACGACCATCAAATGGGACCATGCTGAATTATAAAACAAAAATTTTACGAAAAAATTTTCCAAAATTAAAAAACCCCTAACTATAGTTTCCGTACCAGACTCAAAATTGGACAATTTATATGTCATTCGAAAGAGCTCGTCGAGCTGAGCTGAATGACACCAAAATCAGCTCGATTGGATGTTCTGAACAAAGTTATGTCAACTGAATCTTCGCTGGTAAAACTGTTTTTGTGCTGCTACGGAGGGTAGGCCGGGCATGGTCTTCGCTACACGATGGCCGTGCTTCGCTGCGGTCGTGCTCGCTTCGCTCGCGGCGACCGTCGTTTCGCTCGACATGCCTGGCTTCCTCCGCAGCGGCAAAAACTTTCCGCGTAAGACCTTGTGGAAGGGGGGTGTTAATTAAAAAGCTTGGCGGCAAGTCGGCCGGCGACAAGTCGGCCTCGCGACAAGTCGGCCGGCGGCAAGTCGGTCGCGACAAGTCGGCCGCGGCAAGTCGGCCCGCGGCAAGTCGGGCGTGTCCCAGATTTTAACTGAAAAATAAATTATCAAAAAATTTAACACAAAACTTAACAAACAGAATCCCGACTTTAATATTCTTTTTTCCCGGGACACGCCCAAGTAGGCGCGCGGCCAGGTAGGCGCAAAGACATAACTACCTGCAAAATTTCTGGACCTTAATAATTTCGGTACCATTCTCTTTAGCTCGATGAGAGGAATCGTTTAACACTAAATTTGACAAGATTCGGGAATCTTGAAGCAAGTTATGGATTTGCGCCTACTTGGGCTTTACCCCTTTTTCCCTTTAATGAAAAATACGACAATCGGACTGCTAAGAATGTTTTGACTTAAAAATTCCGTGTCAGGGCAGTTCTTCGAACGGACACGACTTCGACCGACAAAACTTCGAATGACCAAAACTTCGTCCAAAGAGCTTGGGGTTATTTTGGCGCAAGCAATTATTTTTTTAAACAGGCAATTTCCATTACTCAACCGGTTCTTGTACTTTCCGGTACTGCCGGTACGCCGGCAAGATTTTGGAATTTTCAGTGCTCAACTGGAACTGGTACTTTTTGGTACCGGTATGGTACCGGAAAGATTTTGGAATTTTCAGTACGGTACCGGTACCAGAAAGTACCAGTACCGGTCAGCTTGGTCCCCCTTCCCAAAAATCAGCTTGGTCCCCCCTTTGGTTTTCGATTTTCAGGGGTCTGAAAATCCGGGAAAAAATGCTTTTGAGCACCGTTTTGAGACCTTTTATATTGTTTTTTGAACTCAGCGCATCTTTTTACATCAGAAAAACATGACTTTCAGTGTGTTGCTAAGGTGAACCCTAGCCAAAAAAATAATTGCTTGCGCCAAAATAACCCCAAGCTCTTTGGACGAAGTTATGGTTTTTCGAAGTTTTGTCTGGACGAAGTTTTGTAATTCGAAGTTCTGTCGGTCGAAGTTTTGTCCGGTCGAAGTTTTGTCATTCGAAGTTCTGCCCCTCACCCTAAAAATTCGATACATACCTACTCAACACAAAAATATTAAAGAAAACATTCCTTTCAAAATAAATATTTTATCAAAAAAATATCAAAAGGAAAAATCTCACATAAAAAACTAAAAAATTGCACCGATTTAAATTATGCGATTATGTTTTTTTTTAATAATTTAAAAATTATTTTTGTTAATCAGATTCTTCTTCTACAATAAATTCTGTTCTTTCATCTAATTTTCCATATTTTTCTTTATTCTTTTTTGATTTTTTATTACTAAAAAATACTCGAGCTTTTGAAGATTTAATTATTTCCTTTAAAATTAAATTAATTTTTACATATCTTTCCTTATATTTCCTTTACCTCTCCTTCATTATTTTCTTCTTCAGAATCTTCTTGATCACTATTATTTAAAGCACAACTTCTTGCAGAATTATCCATTTCTTTTCCTTCAATTAATCTCATATAACGATATTCAAGTCTATTTAAAATTTATTTTAATTTAAATTTTAATTTAATTTTTACGTTTTATTTCTTCTATAAATTGCACAAATAATTAATAAAAGAATTAAAATTAAAATAATTGTTAATGATAATATTAAACGAATATTTGATGAAAGTATTGTTCGGCAAGGTTCTTCCCTTTCATGACTTTGGGCACCAGAAATAACACAATGTTTAGAAGGGATTGTGTGGACTTTTTGAATGTCATTAATACCTTTAATTAATTGAAATTTAATTTTAATTCTACGAATTATGGAAAAGGGGATATCAAATGTTAACCGAAAACTTGACCCGACTTTTTTCTCAACTAATTCTTGTATGGAAGGTTATTTTCTGTTTAAAAACAAATTTAATCCTTTACATTCTCCGCGAATCGTTTTAAAGTCCTTTTCATTACAAACAGGACAAGCCAAAGCACTTTCCACAATAGCATGATAAAGACAACCATCACAAGTTCCATCAGGACAATGACGGGATAATCGAACCTTTAAAAAATATTTTCTTTTCGGAATTAAATAAAAACAAACTAAAGGTTTAGTAATAATACTTGGATCACATCTAACAGTTACAGCAGCCATAGTTCCATTTGGACATTCAATTAAAATATTTGTTGATTCAAAAAAGAAATGTATATCCAAAGGACGTTGAGTTTTTGTATTTGGTTGAATTAATTCTGTGGAAATATTTTTTAAATAAATTGGGAGTAAAAAGTATTTTTTAAATAAGAATCTAAATTATATTTTGTTAAATTCTCAAAAAAATCCCAAAACTTGCCATATTCCAATTGTTCATCAGAAAGTTTAAACCCTCCATATTCTCTTTGTTTACTAATCATAACCAATTTATTTGAAATTCTTTTAAAAAAAATAATTTTTATTAAAAAATTTATTTATTTATTTGTAAATACATTGTAGAGGAAATATACACAAATTCTTCTTCTTCACTTTTATTTGTTTCTTTCCCAAAAATAGGAACAACTGCAGAACGACAAAATAAAGCATTATTTTCTTCTTCTTCTTTTTCACTTTCAATATTTATTTGTCTTTTTGTTGGAATTGAATCTTTACATTTAACTGGGTAATTTGGAAATAAAGAAAAATTAAAAATATGAGTAAATGATTGTCCATCACGTGCAAATATTTTAATTCCCTTTATTTTTAAAGAAATATATTTTTTTCTAATTTTAAAAGAAAAACCTTTGCAGAAAGGGGAATTCCTTTTAATAAACTTAAATCAAAATTAATTTTTGAATTAATTCCATCTTCCTCTTCCAATTCAAATTTACCAGAAAATTCACAAGAAAGTCCGTCTTCAGAATTTTGAAAATATTTTGGACATTTTGAACAGGGAATTTTATTGGAATTATTTAAATTAATATTTGATAATAAATAAATAGATTCTGTTTGGTTAAGTACTGTATTTGGAGGACAACGCTTACATTTCTAAAAGAAAAAAGAAATTATTTGTAATTATTAATTACAAATAATTAGAGTTAGTAATTAGGGTTATCGGTTCTGGGCTGAACCGATGATTTTTGGTTCGGTTCCGGATATCCGAAGATCTTCCAATAACCGACAACCCTATTTGTAATATGTATATCAGTCGTTTAGTCTTTTTTCATTTTCCCCCTCAACCTCCCGTCCTTTCTTTTTTGTTACAAATCTTTGTAAAATAATTTAAAAGAGTCATGATTTGTAACAAAAAACAACAAAATATTTCTTTTTATAAAAAACCTTTTTATCAAAATATTCCCCAGAAGGACATGGTTTACATTTTCCACTGAAAAAAGAAAATTATTTTTTAAAAGATTAATTTTAAAATTTAAAATACTTTTCATAAATAGGGCATTTAATACAAAAATTATTTGTAGATATATCTCCATTATTTGTAATATTTATTGAATGTATAATTGCTTTATCATTAATTTCATCCTTCCCCAAAATTGCATTAGTTCTCGTAAAAGCAATTAATAAATGAATTGGAAAAGAATTTAAAATTGGGAATATAAGTAAATTATTTGTAAAACTTCCAGTTAACATTTTTAATAATTGAAGATTTTCTTCTTTTTCAGGAAAAATAAATTGTTGGGAATTTTCTTTTTCTATTTTCTAAGAAAATTAAAAAAATAATATTTAATTTTTTTGGAAACCCTATGGACAATTTAAAATAAAAAAACACCTGAACAATATAAAATTGACATTTTCCTTTGCATTGAAGAGAAACTTCCATTGAAATTTTACCCAAAGGATTTTCATTAGTTATTTTTCCTGTATGTAAAGGGGAAGAAAATCCATCTTTAAATTTAACTAAAAAGGAAATATTCTAAATATATTTATTTAAATATTTACTATTAATTTCCAAAGCAACACCTCTCATTCTAGTTGTAGCACTTTCCAGTCTATTTCCATAAGATATCCAAGATGGATCAACTAGACATTCATTTGGAATTTCTTTATAATATTTGTTTAAAATTTTTAAAAATCTTTTTTTTTCAAAACCTGCTGAAAGGAATTCACATTCTTTTTTTAATTCAATTCCTGAAGGAATGGAATCCCAATTTGTCAAAAATATTCCATAATTTGGGATTGATCCAGAAGGACAAGGAGAACATTTACCTTCTCCAGAAGAAATAAATCCTTTAGGACAAGGTTCACAATAACCAGCATTATTTCTTTCCATTTCAGGCCCACAAGGCAAACATTTTTCTTTTTTATTAGGTAAAGTATTTAAACTTCCATTATCAATACAAATTTGGGGATTTAATTTTCTCCAAAATATTTTTAAATTTTCTTCACTTGAATTAACACAAGTTGATGGACGGACAGGGAAATAATCGAGAGAAGAACAAAGTGGACGTTTTTGGCAAAATTCTGATCGAGGTTCTTAAATAAATGATTTTTAATGTTTTTATTAACAAAAAATATACAATATATGCTCTATTACTTACTCTATTAATTATCCTCTCTCAAATAAGTATTTCTCTAATAATTACCAATTATTTTCCCCATATTTTTCTATACATATTACGACTTAAAACAGTTAGTATATTTACCCTCTATTAATTACTCCCTCTAGCGAGACATTGAAACAATAATCATATTCAGGGTAATTATTAAAGTATATCATTTTCAATTACCTGCCCACATATTTGGTGGACATTGTTGACATTGTGTTGCCTCTTTCTGGGCAAATTCATTTTCACCGCAAGGTTCACAATGTTGAGCGCCATGAACAGAAGAAAAAGTTCCTTCTGGACATGACGAACATTCAGGTGCAAATGCAAGTCCAGAAATATCAATTCTAATAATTCTAATTATTTCCATTCTTGAACTAAGAACTGGATTTACAGATACAGTCCAGGTAATCTATTAGAATATTTTAAAAAGGAAAAAATTTAAATAATTTAACTAAATTTTGTCCTCTTCTAAGAGATAATCTTTGTACTCGAATATCAGCCCCTTCTTGTTGATTAACTTTTTCATTATTATTTTCTTTATTTAAATGTTTTTGTTGTGAAAGTAATAAAGATTTTGAATTTCTAATAAAATAATTTAAATTTCCTTATTTTTAAATTTTATTTTTACCCGTAACTTTGGCATTGTGCATTCCGAACTTGTAACATTTGAATTAAGCCTTTACTTTCTCTGGATATTTGATATTGAAATTCTGCAAATCCGGGTCTAGTTAAATGTAGAGAAATACTTAAAGTAGAAACACAAGGTATCCAACTATAACGTAATTGATTCCCTTCAATATTCCAACCTCCCCCTCCACATCTAATTGTTCTTCCACCAAAAGATTCATCTGGAGAATTTTCAATAGAAAAACCTTCTGGTAATTTTGTTAATTCAAATTCCTCATAACGAACACGGTCACCCAAACTGAATGTTCCTTTAAAAGAAAAATAAAGAGAATATTTTTTCAATTACCTGGTTTACATAATTTACATTTTTGTGAATTCATTTCCAAAAAATGTCCAGCTGGGCAAGTAACGCCTTTAAATTATTTTAATAATAAGAAATATTTTTAATTTTAATTATAACTGCAATTTAATCCATGTAAAGGTGCTGGAACAGATTCTGGGGTACAAAGAAAGTCGTGAGAACGAGGAACAGCGAATAACCAACGTTTATCTAGTAATTAAATTTTTGATTGTAATAGATTAATTGTTTAATAATAATTTTTAAAAAATATTGCGCAATGAAAAACACATAAAAATACAAACTAGATGGATATACACAGGGAATTTTTTTCTAAATTTATTTTTAAAAACCCCCTCCAAACCATTCTGATCACAAGGTGTAAATTGAAAAATGAGATCATCAGAATTACAATGTTTTACAATTTCTTCTGTTAAACAAATTAAAGGCAGAAATAATAAATAAATGGTAACAGTGAATATTTTTAGAAATTGACTGAAATATGTTAATATTTAGTTAAAAAATATTTTTTAATTAAATTATTTACTTACATTTTAAAAATATTTTGGCACATTTTTGTTAAAATAAAAATGAATATATATTTATTTTTAGCCAAAATTACTAAATATTTTAAATAAAAAATATTTATTTATTTATTGAATATATTTTTATTTATTTTAATGAATAAAATAGAGAAAAATGCCAAAAAAAGAGAAAAGAAAGAATTATAGATAAATAGAAGTAGATGTTAGCTGGCAATAGCCTGAAAAGCTGGCAAATTCCGAGAAAGAAAAAAAACTAAAAACAAAAATGGCGGTTGTTTAAAGAATATTAAAAATTTAATTATTTATTTTTTAATCAAAAATTTCAGTCTCTTCTTAATTAAGAAAAAAATATTTATGAGATTACACAATAATTACCAGGGTTGGTCCCCGTCCCCGACAGTCGGGGACTTTGAGAGATTTTTTTTAAATTCCCCGTCCCCGTCCCCCCCCCCCCCCCCCCCCCCCCCCGTGGCAGAATTTTCCCCGAGCTCCCCCCGAAATTTTTATGCAGAACTAAAAATATTTTCTTTCACTTGATATTTCTTTTTCTCAGTAAGAGAAACACATTTTCTTTCAACAATAACTAAATAGGCGGTTGGCTGAGTGGTTAAGCGCTTGTCTTTATTTAAAGGAGTGTTAGGTTCGAGTACTACTCGTCGGCCTAGACTTATTTTCAGAGTATTTAACTTTTTTGATTCATGAGAACGATTTTAAACCTTTAATATTATATTTTAAACTTCAAAAACCTAGATTTTTCGCCTGCTGCGCAAAAAATGGACGAAATCTGGCTTAAGGATCTCCAAAATTCTAAAAATTTTCGCCTGCGGCGCAAAAAATGGACGAAATCCGGCTTCTGAAGGTCTAAAATTCTCGAAATTTTCGCCTGCAGCGCAAAAAAAATGAAAATTTTTGGCGCCGAAGGCGCCAAAAAAATTTTTGATTCCCCGAAATTTCCCCGTAAAAATTTTTCCCCCGTCCCCGTCCCCCCCCCCCCCCCCCGTAAAAAATGAAAAAATTTTCCCCGTCCCCCCCCCCCGTGGCGCTGACTCCCCGAAAATTTTCCCGTGGCCCTCCCCCCCCCCCGTCGGGGACCAACCCTAATAATTACTATACAAAAAAATTAATCTTTTAATTAAGTCCAATTATTTATTTAATTCAATTTTCTATTGTTTGTGTAAATTTTTGAGGTTCATCTGTTGCCAGAATACAAAATAATATATTTGCCTTTAAAAAAATAATTTTAATTTAATTATTTAAAATAAAAAAAAACAAACCAAAAAACTTAAAACAGAAAATAATACAAAAATATAATTCCATTCTTTTTATTTTTAATTTGATCAACAAAAATGGTTATTAAAGCCGGACTTATAAAAAATGCTAAACATTTATTTAATTGAATTCCGGCCATAATTAAATGTCCAAATTGTCTAGATGTTAATGTTGCACATTTATAAATCCTCCACAAGCAGCCGAATAAAAAATTGAAACAGAAATGAAGGCAAAAAAGGCAAAATTTGGATTGGGAGCGAAAACAATTGCTTTAAATGATAAATAATTTAACTAGAATTTTTATGATAAAAAATAGTTTTAATTCGGTTTACTTAAAATAATACAGAGCAGATTTTGATTAATATTTGAATCTTTATGATCAGCCCTTTAGTTTTCTCCTCGTATCTCGTATCAAATACGATAATTGTTACACTTGTCAGTATAAAATATTTCTTCCCCATTAAAAACTTTTCGTCAGTCTGGGTATGACTCTTGGAGTAAACTCTGACCGGCTCCCGAGCTGATTTTGAGATACATGGAGCCTGAGCCACAAAACGCTTAATATACATTAATTCTTCTCACTAAAAAATCTTCTCAATCTAATTTCCTTAAAAAAGTTTTTTCATTTTTAGTAAATTGTCTTATTTTATAATTAAAAAAACTAGCCAATATAACTAATTCCTGACAGCCCAACACTAATATTATTAAATAAAATCATTTTTTGTTTTTCTGACATGAAACTAAAAATAAAAAAATTATTCATTTATAATTTAATTAAAATACCTAATTTTGTCACTTGCCCAACCAAAAATTAATTTTAAAGGAATATGTAAAAGAGAAGTTAAAGCAGTTAACCATCCTGTATCAAAAATACTATAACCCAAAACATAATTAAAATATTGGGGTTTATATTGCATAATGAATACACCGGGGAGTAATTCTGCAAAAGCATTTAACCAACATATCCAAACAATTCCATTCGTTAAAATTGCCTTTAAAAATAATTAATAATTAAAGTTAATTTATTATTTGCTATGGATATCTAGTGCTTAGATATCTAAGAGTGTGAGCACAACACCAAATTTGAAAATTCGAATTGGCGACGGGGAATTCCTAGAAATTTGCCAATTTTTCTAGAAAATTGTATTGGGGAATAGACGGGGTTGAAGGAAAATTTGAAAACATTTCCAAAAAAGTTTTTTGCCAAAAATTTATTAAAATCTAAAATCAATCCAATCCTTAAAAACTCATCTCTCCACACATTTTTAACTAACTTTATAAGGTATTTGTTGTTTAAATTGTTTTCATTTCTATATGAGCATCACTTTTGCCATTTTGAATTTTATTAAATTCTTTTGATGTTACTTGTGGCGAGAATTGAGGTAATTCTTCATAAAATAATAACCAAAGAATTGCCAAAATAAAACAAAAAATAGAAGAAATATAATAAATAAATTGCCAACCAAAAGTTTTTGAAGAACAAAACTTTAAAAAATAATTTTTAAAAATATTTAAATAAATTCAAACAATTCCGGAAAGAAAATTTGCGATAGAAATTGAAAATGGAGAGAAACTTGAAGCTAATGAAAGAAAAAGTCCATGTTCATTTAAAGGTGCCCATTGTGTACATAAAATACCCAAAGCTGCGAAATCTGCTGCAAAAGTTATTCCCTTTTAAATTTAATTTTAAATTAATTAATTAAATAGGCATGTAGTATATTTTAAAATTAGGTAATTTTTAGAATTTATTCAAAATTTAGGAGTTTATATAATTTTATCTACTATTTTGGGGTGGCGTCTTAAATTTAGTGTCAACCAAATTACCGTATTTACTCGATTAATTCCCCTGGGGAATTATTTTTTCACCACATCCGTGGCACGGGGAATTATTCGAGGGAGGGAAATTAATCAATAAATACGGTAGATAAACTACCAATTATATTTTAAATTAATCCAAAAAATTTACTTGAATAATTCTAACACCCAAAATATCCCAAATCCATATATTCTAGCCAAAGGTGTTAATCCAGTAATTATTGCAGAAATTATTGAAGCAAAGAAAAAAACATAACGAGGACCAAATTTTGAATAAAGAAAAATAAAAGGGAAAGCCGCCAATAAATTCCCTAAGCCCATTCCCCACATTAAATAATTTTGTTGATTTTTAGTTAAAATATTTTTTGTTTCTTCTTCTTCCATACAAATTAATGAAAAATTAAATAAATTTGTATTTATAGATAATGAAGTACTCAACAAAAATCCAATTAATAAAAGAAAAAAACGAAAATTGTGTCTCCAAAGCCAAAAAACTTTTTTTGGTTGTTTAGGGGGTGGAAGTATTGATCTTAATGAATTTGAACGAATTCCGTGTAATTCTTGAACAGGCATAATATTTATTTTTTAATTTTTTTAAATGTCAGAAAATAATTGATAAAAAAATAATAAATTTGTTATCTATTTATTTAAAATAATTTATAGACAATTTTATTTTTCATAATTTAAATAAGGAAATGGGTATAAATATTTAAATTAATATTCAAATATTATGTAAATATTTATAATACAAATTCTATTAAATTTTAAATATATTAGTTATTATCAAAAATGTATAGTAATTTAAATAAATTATTTTTATTAAAAAATTTATACACAAAATAAAAATATACACAAATATATATAGTACAGTCGAACTCAATATTAGATACCATTTAACGTATTTAATTAATTACACTGGGCTCAATCCTAGGCTAAAGAGGTTAATTAACAGAGAATGGGCATAAAAAGTAATTATTAATTTTTTGGTGGGGGTAATTATTGTTACAAGTTCTGAGGAGGTAATTAATAGAGATTGGGTAAATACAGTATACATATTAGATTCAAGTTAAGATGTTTTTTTAAGTTGATTGGCCTAAAAATAAATAAATATAAATACTTCCTGTTTGTGACAACTCTTATTATAAGATATAATTCTCAATCCCCAAAAAGGTATCTAATAATTGAATATATTTATCTGAATTTATTTATTGTTGTTGTCCATTACAATTAATTATTATATCATCAAATTCAGCTCCACTTTGTCTTAATAATGCTTCTCTTAAACTAAGTATAGATTGTTTTTGCATTCTATAATTATTATTTGGTTGTTGTTGTTGATTTGAAGAAATAATTGAATGGGAAGTAGTTCTTGATGTTCTGGCAGAACTCGAATTCTTTCGATTTGAACCATTTTGAATTAAAGTTAAATTAGTTTGTGTTGCTAAATTGGATAGAGCAACCATTGAAGAATATTTCTTTCGAGAACGGCGTTGACACTTTTTTTAAAGATTTTTTAAAAATTAATTATCCCTTATCCCCCCCCCTCCCTTAATTAATTTAATTACCAATTGTGCTTTAAGTATTAAAACAGTCCTTTTTCTAAAATGTTCAGAACTTGAACAAAAACAGAAAAAGTTTAAAACTTTTCCAGTCACCAAAATACAATTCAAAACAGCAGTAACTGTAACTAATTCAACCCTCTTTTATTTGGTAAAAAATGTTCCCAAATAACTGGACATAATGTTGGCAACTTTTTAAAAAATAAATTTTTAGAAAATATTTTTATTTACGTGTGTTATTGTAAAACAAGTAACAATAGCAATAACTGTTGCGGTTACTTTTCTTTCTCTACGTTGAAATGTTCCTATATCTGAGTATCTGAAAAAATTAGTTTTATAAGAAGGAATTCTTTAATTATTTTTAAAATTTATTATTTTAGACTTTCAATACATCAACAAAAAATTAGAAAAAACCCTAGCAGAATAATGCAATTACTACTCCAAAAAGAAAGTCGTTTTAGTTTAGTGGGAACCAGTGATGCGGAAATTCCAAAATTTTGCAGGTTCTGGTTCTGGAACCGGTTCCAGACGTAAACCGTTCCACAGTTCCACTTCAGGAACCGGAACCTCCGCATCACTGGTGGGAACACAATAGACAAAGGTTTGAATCCTACATTTGATGAATTATTGGATATCCGATTATTTAAAAATAATTAATTCACTAGTTAAATATACCTAAATTCTTGTTCTTTAAATTCATTATCTCCATCACAATTATTTGTACTATTATTTAATATTCTTCTCCTTTTTCTTAAGAAATATACTAAGAAACATTTAAAATAGCAACAGCAATAACAGGCAGAATTACAGCAATTAATGATTGACCATATTTGGCTATTCTCAAATATTTTAATAAAAATGGGGAAATATTCTTTAATTGGCTAATATGCTGGAAATTAGCCCAAACCTTTAAAAAAAAATTTTTTTAAAAATATTTTTAATTAAATCCAAAAATTACTCTATTGCATTGAATTTGTATAGTAACTCTGTGGTCGATATGGTGATAAAAAGATAATAAAAAGGCAAATACAAAAATACTCAAAATAAGTAAAATAGGCGTCTATCACGTAATTGAAAACACTTTTTAAATTAAAAATTAAATTAATTTTAATTAAATTTACTGTGTGCATTGGACGCCAAACCCCAGTAAATCTTTCTAAAGATACTGCCAACACAAAACTTTAAAAAATAATTATTTTTTAAAATAAGAGACTAATTTTTTACAAAGTAGCAGCAGTTGAAAAGCATTGGCTAGAGCAAAACAATGAATTTTTGTTAAACTTTAAATGAAAGAGAGATTAAAATTAATGGATTGATTTAGAAAAAAAATAATTATTTTAAATAAATTATTTAAATTTAAAAAAAACAAACAAATAAAAATATGCAAAACCAATTGAACGATAAAATAATGGAAAAGAACTAGGGAATTTGGAAGCATACAAATAAAAAAGCTAAATCAGCTAAAAAATATTAGAGATTAAAAATAATTAATTTAAATATTTAATTCTGACCACAGGCCATTGCTGCAAGTAAATATTTGCTTGGTTTTTCATTCCAGAAGAAAGTAAAACAACCTTTTTTTATTTAAAAAATAAAATAATTTTTTTTAAATTAAATTACTAAATTAATTGAATTTCCAAAACTCCAAGAAAAAATTGAATTGGAAATATATAATGTTGAATAAAATAATCAACCTTTTTTAAATAAATTAATATTTTTATTTAATTTTAAAAATACATTTCCAACAGTTAAAGCCATATCAGAAACAGCATTAGCATTTCCTTTACTTAAAGAAGTAGCCGAATAAGTTGTTGATATTGTAGAGGAATTATTTTGATTATTAAATAAATTATCCAATAAAGTACAATTTAAATGTGAGAGATCCATTTATTGAAGAAAAAAGAAAAAAAAGAAATTTCTAAAAACAATCTTTTTTTTTAATTTTAGAAAAAAATAATTGTATAAAAATAAATAAATTAAAAAATTATATTTTAATTTTTTAACAAATTAAAATTCTTTCCATTTTCCAAAAATATATAACCCCTCCCAACCCCTCCCCAAATTCTTTAATATTTTCATAAAAATGTGTTTCAATTTTAAAGAGGAAATATAACACCAATTCCTTTTTAAGCCCAATAAATTGATGAAAAATAAGAAAAAAAATAAGAAAAATGTTTTTTGATAAATAACCGCGCAAAATGATAAAAAAAAAGATGAAAGAATAGTAGAATTTCTTTGTAAAAAAAGGAAAAAAAGAGAGAAGATTTTTGTGTGTATTTATTTAAATGCTTTAGGGAATTAATAATTTTTTTTTGTAAAATTTCTTTTTAATTAAATAAAAATTCCAACAAAAAAAGACTGATTTAGCCAATTCCTGATGGACAAAAAATTATTGGAGGAAAATGGAAGGAAGAAAAAAAAATAGGTAAATAAATATAAATATATTAGCTTAATCAAGAAAAAAAAAAAGAAAAGTTTTTTTCTTTTTAAATAAATAAACAATTCAACCATTAAATTAAATAATGTTTTAAAATAATTTTTTTTAGAAAAAAATTATTTTTTGGTTAAATTTAAACAAAAAAATGATTTTATTTTGGGAAATGGAATGAAAAAAATGACGAAAGAAAATTAGTTTAAAGAATTATTTTGGCATATATTTAGGAGAAAAAAGTGATGAATGTTGAGGGAAAAATTGGAAAGAAATGAGGGAAGGTTTTTTGGGGAGGGGGGGGTGTTTATGACGTGGATAAGTTTGGACGTTAATAAACATTTTCTAAAAATATTAAAAGAAAATAATTAATTTGAATATTTTTTGAATTTTAAATTTAAAATATTTTTATTTTGTAAATTAACGCCCTATCAATGCCTTAAAATTCTTTTTTAAAGGAAAAGGGGGAATTGTTTTAAATATATTATTTCCCTCATTTTAAAGAAAAAATGCATTTTTAGTTGGCCAAATGAAAGGAAAGGACAGCTTGTCAACAAAATTGAAAAAAAGAATGAATAAAAATAAAGACAGGCTTTTTATTTAAAAACTCTAATTAGTCTAAGAAATGAATAAAAGAGAGAATTAATTTGATCTTAAAATGAATATGTACATATTACTCTAGTATTTTAAGCATATTTACACTTTTTTTTATTTTCACTCAATTTTTATTCAATGACATTTTCTTTAAATAAATACAGAAAGAGAAGGCTTTAAATTAAAATTAAAAGAGAATTTTTTGTTAATTTTGTTAAAGATAAGTGATTGATGGATATTTAAATAATTAAATGGAAAAGAGAGATGTTTTTAGAGGGCGCTAATGACGTGAGGAAGAATTTGGACATAAACATTTAAAAAAAAATAAATACTTATTTTTTTAATTATTTAATTTAAAATTTTCATTAAAAAATAAATATTTAAGAAAGCCAAAGAATGACTAAAATTGCTACAAATTATTTATTTTACTTGGGCCCTTTTTCTTTAATTTTCCCATCTCTTTTTGGCACAAAAAAAAACTGCCAACCAATGTTTAAAGGAAATTAGGCAAATAAATTAAAATAAAAAAATTTAAATTTTATTTTCTTCTTTTTTAAATTATTTTATAATTAATTTCGAAAATTTTTCTTTTTTAATAATCTTCTAAAAATGGAGGTTTGTATTTAATTGAAGTAAAACAATGATGATTAGATGATAAATAATTATTTGAAGGCATTGAATGGCTTGAAGTCTTCTCTTTTTTGATCAAGTTGAAGTAATGATTGGATAAGATTTGAATACATTCATTTGTGGCTAATGAACTTTAAAAACGAAATAAAATTTTTGGAATTTAAAAAGAATTATTTGTTTGGGAAGGAAGAAGGATATAGTTATATATGTCGAGTTTGACTTATGCAATCTATTGAATATACATAAAACACATAAGAAATATCCGGTCTACAATAATTTATTTTCCCTCACATTAAAGAGGAAAGGAAAACTTTTAACAAATATTTAATCCCAATTTAAATAAATTTATAAAAAAAATCTTAATTTCTGCTCCAATTTTCAAGAGGCTTTGTTATATCAAAAAGAACTTTCCCACATCCTGGCAAAAATTCTCCGATCCCGCCGGCCAACTTTCTTTCTTCAGTTGGGTACCCAAAATTTTGGAAACTTTAGGATAATTGTTCTATAATCGTTCCTCCCTTGTAATAACATTTTATTTAAATTTTATTTAAAAATATTTTTTTATTTTTTCAAACCATAAATAAAGTAGTATCCCATTAAAGAATTCTGCAAAAATACATCCTAATGCACCAAATATCAACTTTTGGGGTATATTTTGTTGCCAACCAAAAAGTAATTCTGGAGCTTTAAAAATATTAATTTTGTAAAAAAAATAGTATAATTATTGAACCCTATACCATCGAGTAGCTACCTAAATAATTACAACAATAGAAACACGGAATTTTTGATTGTATTTACTCTGAATTATGGGGAAATGAATTGTCCCTTCCCTTTAATTTCCTTTATTTTTTAAAGTTAACTAAAATTAAAGAAGACATTGTTTTTAAATTTACCTGATGCTCATATCTATTACATCATTAGGGAAATAAATACAGCTAAAACCAAAATCGGCTATTTTTGTCTGATATTGGATGTTATTAAAATATTTTCTGTGTTTTAAATCCTTTTTAAAGAAAAATATATTTTAAAACAGAAATTTAAAAAAACTCTATGCATAATATTTAAATTATGTAATATAAATAATTCCATAAATTATTTGTTTAAATAAAAATTAGGTATTAATTCACAAAAAGGCCTTTTAACATCTTGATTACAATACATTTTTAAATTGATTCAATAAATTCAAAATTAAAGAATATTAATTAATTCTTCATTTCTTTTATTAAAAATTATATCAAAATAATTTTTATTATCTTAAATTAAAAAACAAAATATGACATTTATTTTAATTAAATTAAATATACATTTTGTGATTACATAAACGAAGACTTTGAATTTCTCGAAAAATACGTAATTGAACATTTATGTCTTCTACAAGATTATTTTTTTGTATAGCACAACTATTTGGGATTTGTCTGACAAATATGTATTGTGTACATAAATATTTTTTTCAAATTTTACCTCCAAATTTCCCCTTTCTCCGCTTTAAGAACAGATCCGTGCTCGCTCCTTGGCCTACAGTTTGATAACAAAAAGAAATATTTTGAATTAAACATTTAAAAATAAGAATCTATACATATTCTTGTTTCTATAGCAACTAAAAAAACCAAAAATTCTGGTGAGGGAAGACACCCTGGCGACCATATATTCCTAGATAGTTCAGCTGAGGGCGCGTCAGTGACCCCAAACTATTTTTACGAGATAAAGGTCGGTTCAGTGTAGTCCGCCTCCGAGTCGTTGGTCCCAAAATCAAATGGCCCCAGCAAACCTTTTTTTTTAATTTTTTTTAAATTTATTTTTTTAGAAATTCAATTTCGTTATGAGAGATGCATCGAACCATTAGTCCTTCGATCAGACAGTGATGATTTAATTAGGAATGATTGCATTCCTTTTTCAATCTTCAAATTGACGGCACGCCAGCTTACAACACGGTTGCCTTTTAATCAACTAATTTCTAATTGCTGTTGATTCTTAGACCTAAATTCTTTTGCTAATTATAACAAATTGATTGAAGAACTTCTTACAAAGAGTCAAGAAGGCGAAAACAAATCAATTAATTACCAAAAATAAACAACTCGGTAAGAAGCTTTAAAGTTTTTTTTATTTCTGAATATACTTTTAATTTATTTAATTTTAATAGACAAAGCCGACGTGAATTGTTTGGTGCCAAAAGGAGATTGAGCAACTTCGGTTGTTTTAATCAAAATCTTGTGTGACAATCTTCTTCTCAAGAACCAAATATAGTTAACACAACATACACAAAATCCACAGAAATGCCAGTGCCACAAAAATCGAAAGAGAACTGCTGGACGAACAACATAAAATTATTGTAGCGAAAGGGATGTTCGCCGCCAGAAAAAATTTTGAAGCCTCACAAAAAGGAGAACCGTCGATACTTGGTGTTAGGAATACTCGTATTTCCAGTTCTTGTGACGATTTGTAATTTTTTTTTATTTCTAATTTTTGTTTGTTTGTTTTTCTTTGCTTGGTTTAAGTCCCCAAATTCTAGGAGCAAACTTCGACGTGTTTATCACCACCATTTATCGATGACAATCCTTTTGGCACTGAACATGTTTTTGAAACAAAAAAAAATTTTTTTTTGCGCATTCATTGTGGACGTTGTGAAGTGGCAATTCGTTTTGGGGTGTTAACTACGTTAAATGGTCAACGTTGTATAAGGTTTATAGAAAATTTAAATTTTTTTGATTTTTAAATTTTCCATTTTAGCTACATTTCATGAACAATGTCGGAGGCAAGCGCCTCTTCCTTGTGTTGTTCGAATTATGAGCGCCAAACCAGCTGGACCTAAATCTGGACGTCCAAGACTTGGTTTGATTTTTAATTTCCCCTAAAATTTCAAATTTTCTTTTTTAAGGTGATTTTTGTGCTGATTGGCCGTCCAATGGTTCCTCCATTATTACTTAGTGTAACTTATCATTTGGATAACTGCCAACCTTAGCCTTTTGAAGATATTTACAACTCTAATTGGTTAATTTTTTTTGAAATTAAGGATTTTTGTTTTGTTAAAATTTAGCGGTATTGCTCGAGAGTTGAATTGATTGCAAAACTTTTTCATCCAATAAAAGTTTGTCCAAAAGTGGTAACTCTTATTTTTAATTTTTGAAAATGATTTTTATTTTTAAGGACAATTATAGTGTGTCTCAGTGTTGCCTGGTTTGTGTCAGAAATTTTTTGGCACTTTCGTAGAGCTGTTATTCCTTTTCACTTATGGAAGGATATTATTAAATGCCCAGAGAATACGAGTAATGCCGGGCAATTTAAATAGCTTAATTGGAGATTTACCAACTGTATATACATATGGATTTTTAGATTTTTATTATTTAAAAATTAATCAGGCACCATATGGTACACATGACTCGCTCATTTAGCCTCGCCATTGGAAACGTCTTTCAGCATATTTCGGTTAAATTTTAAAATAATTGTAATATTGTTTTACTTATTATTTTAGAATGACCGTTTAACAATCAAGCATTTGAGTGCTCTTTCTTCCCTTGGTCCGCTTGTTTTTGTTCAGATCGGCACTGAATCTCCCATTCATAATGGGGCGGCAGTTTAATGCGATGGAGGCTCTGTTATTACTTCCTATTGAATTTTTGGGTTATATTGACCTCTTCACCTGGGAACTTCGCATTCTTTTCCCTGTCCTAGAGAAACCCTTCGCAACGTTCCAACAATAATCAGACACCAAAGGTTTAATTTTTTTAACTTTATTGGCAAAAATGACAAAAAAAATTTTAGTTTAAAACTCTAGACAAATAACACAAAATAAAAACTGGACAATTAGTGGTTTGTGACATCCTCAAGAATTAAACTCGAACCGTTTATCAATAAATTTATGGATTTGTATTCTCTTTGTGTTGGATTTAAAAGCTTTCATTTGTTTATTACCATCACTTGTAACAATTTGTCTTTTCTCTAAAGCCTTGTTCACCGACTATACAATACCAAAAAATGTAAATTTTATTTAGATTTTGACCTTCTAAAAATTTTATTTTTTGAATCGGTGTACTTGTTATCAAACCATCCTATAATTGTTTACAAATCTCCATTTAAAATATTTCTCTTATTGTCTTCCATGACCTCTTAAGAAAGTAAAATTTGTTTATTGAAAAAAAGTTTTTTTTTCTGTATAAGTTTATCTAGGTATTTTAGTAATTAAAAGAATTTTTGTATCAAAACAGGAAGGATTTAGGAATGTTGTTTACAAACATAAAAGCATGTAAGATTAAATGTTGCCCAGATTAATAAATCAGTAATTTTTTGAGGAAATACGTCAGCGAAATTAAACAAATCGATCCAAACAATTAATAATTAAAAATGGGGTGATTTATACATTATGGGAATTTTTATTGAGAGAGAAAATAAAAAGTTTTTTATCATTTTTTTGTTTTAAATTATAAAAAAAATCTACACATATATTATTTGTTTAATAAATTCCTTTTCATTTATTTTCACATGCGTGTATTTATTAAAATGAATAGTTTTTATAACATTTCCTCTCTCGCCATGAGATTGGAAATGCTGATTACGTTCCCCTTTCATCCTGTATCGACAAAATCGCTTCAGATTGGTTGAAAAAGTAGTTTACTGCCCTCTAGGCTGATCATTCATCAGCGGACATTAACAAACACACAAATTGTTGAAATGCCCCCAACACATCTTCAACCATCAAATGGATTGACAACAGAAATGCCTCCCTACCTCTTTTTATTAGATCGGCAAACCGGTGAAGATACGGGTATTTTAATTGGCAAAAATGATGGTTCCTCGTACTAAAAATGCACTTTTCACGAGCGCTTGTTAATCAGGCAATGTTTTTCAAATTTGTAAAAAAAAAATATTTTTTTTTGTTTAGTTTCGTGAGGCTGTCGATAGACTTCGGTTATGGAAGGAAATGCTCGTGCTTTTTTTAATTATCAAAAGTGTCTGTTTCCTGGAACTTTTTTGTACAGGTGTGTTTTTCCTTTAAAAGATTATTTAATTTTTCTAGTTTTAGGTGCTGATCTAAAGGAAAGACGACAAATGACTGAACATTGAAGTTTTTCAATTCGTTGCACTGTGAAGAGGATTTTAATATGTTGTCAAACTAAATTCAGTTTTTTTAAAGTTTTTTGAGAAGACACCTTTAATGAATAGCTGCTTTACCTTTCCGGTACTTGCAGCGATTGATGGTCTATGGCACTAGGTGGATGACTAGAATTGGCTATGGCATGTGATATTCGAATAGCACTGGTAATTTGTTTTTATAACTTTGTTATCTCAACTAAAAAACATTTTCAGCGCCCCAATCAAAACTTGGGTTGGTATAGACCAAATTAGCAATAATTCCTGTGCTGGGGGAACTCAAAGATCCCAAGAATTTGTGCGGATTGGCTACAGCAAAAGAACTAATCTTTCACTGGGAAAGTGCTTACAGGCAGTGGAGGCTTTAAAGTATCGGACTTGTAATATTAACTTTTTTTTTTCCTCAAAAAAAAATGAATTTTAGATTAATCAATTGGTCGAAAATCCGTGTTCGTGTAAAGCATTCGAAATTGCCCCGCCAAATTTTAAAAACAGTTATTTATTTTTGTTTTAAAGAGATTACATTATTTTTCTAATTTAAGGACCTATAGCGTCAAAAATGGCCAAAATAGCATTAAGCCGAGGATGCAGAATTAGAATTAGCTAGTGGAATGGTAGTTGAACAACAATGCCCTATGCACAAGTAAAAATGTTTATTTGGAATATTCTGACAAATTTTTCAGAATTATCCTACAAAGACTCGTTTAGGAAGAAGCTTAAAAAGCTTTTGCAGAAAACAGAGAACCTAAATATAAAGGAGACATAATAATAATAGCAAAATACTTTTTTTGTTGTTCTCTAATTGTAATTCTTTTTTTCCTTAATTTGCTTAGATAAGAAAAGAAGAGAAAGAAAACAGAGGAAGGGAAGAGTTTCCGACAAGCTGAGGAAGCGACATTGATTTTTTGATTTAAAAAATATTTTAATTTTGTAACTATTCCAAATAAATGCCTAAAACAAATCTTGTTATAAGCGTCCGAAATATTCACAATATTTACAAATGACTCATTAAATTAGACATTGGGTAGCAAATGTCGCTGAATACACCGGAGATAAGAGTACCCGGATATGAGAAGAATATAGTAAATAGAATTCAATATTTTCACACAACCCAAATATAAATCACATTTAAATATCGTTTCTTAAGAAAATTTAAGCTAGAGCTTTACTTCCCCGGTATTTTGCTTCAATAAAATCTTCAACAAGTGCCATATTTAGCTGAAGACGTTCTTCTAATTCCACTTCTTCTTTAAATCGGCATCCATCCAGGGGTCGGATCATCATCATTCGGTTCTCGACATCATCCATCTTTTTGGATCAAATAACGTGGATTTAAGCCTTAAAAAATTTAGTGGGGAAATATTCAGGGTCTGCAGTTAGAAAAATAAAAACCGACAAAGTCTTTTCTTCCTCCAAATCGGTTCCCTTTGTAAGATCATCTACCATACTATCGGGCGAATCATAAAATCAGCAAATGCATCCAATCACCTATCATATTCATCACCATAACCTCCACCTTCATAGTCGTCGCCTGGCATCATCATCAGTTTGGCACTATAACTTTTTCGATAGGCTCAGTGCTTTTAAATATGCTACTAGGGGGTTGTGATTTGCTTTCCTTTAAATAAAAAACATCTGAATTTGTGTAGTGGAATTGTCTTGCTGTTTGGTTTTAATCCCACCGGACAAAAATGTTTTATCATCCGAAAATAAATTTAGTAAAAAATTATCATTTTAAAATCATAAAACCACCTCATATTGGTGAAAAGCATTGATTACGATTAAAAGACTCCTGCTTAATACGATCAATGCTTATTCCATCAGTTTTTAAAGGCCTTTTTACCAATGTTTGCCTTCTCTTATCTACAATTTTTATTTATTCTTCATTATTTTAATTGCAGGAATTTCCGTGCGTTTTATCAAAGGGAAGAGCAATTTTTATTTGACTTTGCTTCTTTTCATTACTTAGAGGTTTTTGTTGTTAGTATTTAATTGTTGTTTTAGAAGTAAAAAGAAGCAGTATTATTCTTATTAGCTTTTTTATTTCCATTATTTGAAGGCAATATTTTGAACGAAAAAACTTTTTTAAATTTTTATTTAAAAATATAACCAAACTTTTTTCATTTTTTGGGCACTAAGTTTCCAGTAGAAGGAATAGAAACCCTTTTACAGAAGGCATTAACTAAATATCGATCACTAAAAGTAATTCAAAAACACAACGTGCTTTGTGAGAAATTTTTATTTGGTGTTGGGCCCGATACCGCCATTTCAAACCTGGCAAATCCCTTTTTTGAGCGTTTTTGAAATTACAAAATCGGGATGAGCTTTAATTGAAGATTATTTGTATTTTAATGCCCATTGTTTTGAGCAGAGAGTCTGACGTTGTTAGTTTGCTAAAAAAATTGAGGATTTTGTTTCTCACAGAGAATACATGAACCATAATTCAAAAATTCACATTTTAAAGTAAAATTAACCGCGCCCTAAAAAAGCAAAATCCAAAGCCACAATTGTCTATACAATCCACAAGCCTTTACACATAAGTATCCTTTATAAAAAAAGTAGTTCTATTTCTTTATGGTAAGTTATATACCACCTCAAGCCGAACCCCTGGTTATGCCCCGTAAATTTTGAATGGTCTATAGGCAAAATATTCATTTATAACATACTTTTTGGTTAGAGTTTTGTTAATAGGTGGACCATCATTCTCGTCATTCGTGCTTCACGCCCAGTTGTTTGCAATGAAAAAGGAGTTTATGAGATGTACTCTGTCCGAGGTTGATGATAATTTTTTGTGTAGAAATTGATAATTATTATTTTTTGATTGTTAGAAGGCATTTTGTATTAATTGTTTGTTGGCTTAAACACTAAAATTGGAAGTGAAAATATTTTAATTTAAAACTAAGCGATTTTTTGGAATTTAAGCACTCTTCAGACATTGTGCTTCATTTTAATTTTTTTGTTTGAGTTCTTTCGCTTTTCCTCGAGCAGCAGTAAAATATTTAATCCAGCATAAGACCAATCCATCTACTGCAGTAACTTCTTTGGCTGGTGTGGAATAACTTTTTTGTTTGATTTTGAAAGAAGACTCTAATTCATTATATCATTGCTCTACGCAGAAGAATCATTCTTGCTTTAATGTTCCATAAACTATAAAATTCTGAATTATACAAATAAAATGTGTCATTAAAACATTTATTGTTAAACCTGTGCGTACATTTGTGTTGCTTTTGTACTAGACACGTTTTGACTATTTGCTTGCTTCATTAAATTAGTTTATTTACATGTTGCGTGTCGTTAGACCTTTTAACTTCTATTCGATTGGACATTTTCTTTTTATAACGAAATTCTGTTTTGTAAATTTTAACAGTGTATTTCCTGGGAAATTTTCTTTGGAATCGCCAATCCTTATTACATTTATTTACAATGAATTTTAACAACAAACCTGTTTTTGTTCAGGTTTCTTTTTAATTTGCGCTTTAATGCTGAAATCTCCTTTTAAATCAACTTTTGTCGAGATTCTTTCATAGCCATTCGCTCATCTTGTTTTTCGTTAAGTGTGCATTATCAACAGATAGCTTCTTTAAACTTTTTTCTCCTCCTTTTTAGCATTTTTTCTGGGCTTTTTTCACATTCTTTAAAATCCATCCGAAACTAGAAGTTAATAAATACTTAGATACATATACAAATATTTTCATAACACGATTCTTAATCGATAATTACTCATTCCCTATTCCTTAACTAGTTATGAGCAATTCTCTGAAAAACAAAAAATATTTAAAATAGAATAATTTTTTAAATACAAATTGCTCCGAAAAATTTTAATACCTCCGATTCGGTCTAAATGTTTAAATTAGCCTGGAAATATATTCTACACCAACCAATTTTCCCCCAAGTTATGCCAGAAAGTGATTAATTACCATGACGATTTTGGCCGCTCAAGTAATTTTTAGTCTTGAAAATAAATGAAAAATAAACAAAGCGTACACTTTAGAAGCACATCTAACATTCTGTTAAAAATGGAAAATATTACAAATCACAATTGCTCAAATAAAATCGGCAAACCTAGGAGATTATTATGTGTACGAATTTTGGTCACCGGAATTTTGGGTACCAAGGAGTCGGAACGTTGGTCACCAACTTTTTTGGAATTTTGTCACCATCGGAATTTTGGTCACCATCAAAAAACGGAATATTGGGACACTGGAATTTTAGGCGCGGGGAATTTGGGCGTCGGAGTGAATTTTTTGAGTTTATTCAAAATAACACAAAATCAAACGACGTAACTATAGGTTACAAATAGATTTGGACAAAATATGTCATTCGAAACAGCTCGTCGAACTAGTCAAACGACTCCAAAATCATCCGCATTCAATCATTCTCAAAAAAATTATGATTAATTGAATCTCGCTTGAATAAATAATTTTGTGCTGATACATCGGGTAGGTCGGCATTCAAAGCTGAAATCAGTAACAAAAAGGGATAGGTTTATGTTACTGTGTAGAACCCAGCGACCGTTGACTCCCGCGAGCGCGTGCCGCAATCCCGCGCGAAGCGCGGGATTTTGCACAAGCGCCCGCCGACACACATAGGTTTACGTTGTTAATTTTGTGTCATTTTTCGGAAAAATTCAGTAATTCGCTCCGAAGCCCAAATTCCCCGCGCCTAAAATTCCAGTGTCCAATATTCCGTTTTTTGACTTGGTGACCAAAATTCGCTGGTGACCAAAATTCCAAAAAAGTTGGTGACCAAAGTTCCGAAAATCCTTGGTGACCAAAATTCCGGTGACCAAAATTCCGGCACTCGATATTATAGCCAATAAAAATTTATGTTGGTAAAATAAAAACAAAAAATATTTTATATTTCAAGATTCTTTCGTCTTTTCTTCTTCACCAAATCGTCATTAATACAAACAGTCGAAATCAAGTCAGCAGCGATAACAGAATTATCATTTTTAGGTTCCTCATCAACTTCTTTTCGAGATTCCGGCAAATAAGTTTTAGCCGAAAAGCGTCCGAACCGCTCATATAATAGCGAAAAAGTCGCGATTCACGAATAAAACCGAACGAGCATAAAGCGAGAGAGAATTGTTGTTACTTGCCTCCGTTCAAGAACAATCTTCAAAAAATAATTTTTAAAATTGTAAATATTACAAATCAAAACTTCTTCGCATCCTCTATTTGCATAGCGCAGATAATAGCTTTTGCTAGTGTAGTGCCATACCAACATTCTTAACAGCTTTGTCCACAGCAAGCATAGCAATATAACCAAAAATGTTTTTA